>OZ010670.1:36005741-36730741 GCA_963932185.1 Troglohyphantes excavatus | reverse complement strand
TACAGTGCAAAAATACAACAACCATGTCACCTAAAAATATCAAAGTATCCATCCGCCAAACCTCACACCATTTAACTCCCCAAACAATCCCCAAAATAAAAAATAAAACTCAAACAAACAAAAAAAAATATCGTCCTTCTTCATTTGCGCTTCAATTTCGAAGCTGAGAAAACCAACACTTTTCACGGCGATAAATAAAAAATAACACAACGAAAAAGTATTCATTTCCTTCTCTATCCATTCATCTCTCCCCCTCCCACCATTCGTCTCTCGCCAAGCAGCAGCTTTAAACCAAAAAAAAGAGAAAAATAAATAAAAAGGTAGAAAAAGAGTAGAGTCAAGTCTCCTCCATCCCTGTCATTAGGCGCGTCCTTTTTTAATGAGGCCATTAAGGGCGACACGTAGCGCAAACAAACGATGCTTCGCGAGTTTCCGTACGCGCTGCCTCTCTACCCATGCCTCTGATATGTTTGTGGAAGGATTTGAAGTTGGAGGGTTGCTACAATTCCGGTGGCACGGTGTTTGGCGAGTTTGGGATGAAATTAGGGATGTTAATTTTCGGACAATGAACTTATTGTGTCTTGTTTAGGGTTTTAAGGATGTGTTATGTCTGTGTCACTGCTTAAACTACTGATTTTATTGTTGGTACAAAATGTTATTTGTTCACCATAGGTAGGTATGAGCCGCCTAGTTTCAAAACCAGATAGATCCATTTCCATAAATTTTCCATAAAACTGATTGATTGCTACGTACTTTTGGATTTTTAGTGTCGATCCCAACACTTTTTTGTAATACCTCTTTGCAAGGTGATGTAATACATTGAGAACTTGTGTGTGTATAAATAATAATACAATATATATATATCTTGCGAAAACTGTGGATCTATATGGTTATTAAAATAGACGGCTCATATAATGATTGGATGTATAACGTTGCAGAGATGTGAGAAACAGGGTCAGATATTAACTTTAAAGAAAAATCTATGTTTCTATCTAGACCAATAATTATCTACTTAATTATCTCTAGATATATAATTATTTATCTAGTATTCTATCTAGATCAATAATTATCTACATAATTATTTCTAGATATATAATTATTTATCTAGTGTTCTATCTAGATCAATAATTATCTACATAATTATTTCTAGATATATAATTATTTATCTAGTATTCTATCTAGATGTATAATTATTTATCTACCAATCTATATAGATCTATAATTATTTATCTAGTATACTATCTAGATATATCTATAGTTATCTATCTATATTCATAATTATCTACCTAGCATTCCATCTGGAACAGATCTAGTATTCTATCTAGAACAGATCTAGTATTCTATCTAGAACAGATCTAGTATTCTAGCTAGAACACATCTAATATTCTATGTAGAACAGATCTAGTATTCTATCCGGAACAGATTTTGTATTCTATCTAGTACAGATCCAGTATTCTATCTAGAACAGATCTAGTATTCTAGCTAGAACACATCTAATATTCTATGTAGAACATGTCTAGTATTCTATCCGGAACAGATCTAGTATTCTACCTAGAACAGATCTAGTATTCTATCTAGAACATATCTAGTATTCTAACTCCAAATTTCAGATTAAGGATATTGAAGGAACATGAAGAAAATTTCCGGAAAAAAATACTACATAAACCACTAATAGAGGAAATTTTGCCTGACTTCATAAATCACTTTCAATAAATATCGACAATGACAACCAAGACTTACCGGAAACCGAACCCACATCTGCAGGTGCCGCTGTCCAGAGCTTTATCCGTTATGCTACCAGGGCAACGTGAAGAAGTAATAAACAGAAGTAATGTCAAAAAGCTGTGCCAAAACAATGGGAATTAAGATAATTTAATTGTAATAACTCAGTTTCCATTTAAGCAATGGACATCAAATTACGTGGAAAACTATCTTCTGAACAATCATTTTAAGTGTGCCAGGTCACTTTGTTAAGATGGTTTGAACAGAAGCTGATATTATCAATATTAAACCCCTCTTCTGATTTTTGCAAAAGTACGATTACTTAAATTTGAGTACGTCATTGCTCATTTACTATGCAATTATACTCAAAGAAAAACGAGTACGTTCATGTACTCATTTTTAAACACCTTTTTCTTTACAGTGCAAAAATTTCACATTTTGTTCTCAATTAAAAATGCTGGAATACATAAAACAAAAAAATATTTTTTTTAAATTAAAAAAAAACTGATTATATTATTAACCAAAAACACGAGTTTTAAAGTGCAGTTTAAATAAACGCCCTAAAACAAATGTTTGAAGTATTTAAAAGAATATTAATATCAAAAGCCGTCTATATTTGCCCATGCGGCGTTCCCTGATTATTCAAAAGATTTCCACCTGAAATAAAAATTTTACTCTCCAAAGTAGAACTCCAAAAGAAAATAATATATAAAAGCCTAAGTCACGTCCATTAGCAAAGAAATACTTCTGTAAATAATCTTCTAAGGGGGGGGGGGGGGAAATCGCTTGGATAGGGACAAGAAAATCAGACGGACCATTACTTCTCCAAAAAGAGAAGAAGCCCCTAAAAAATAAAGTACATATATCCTTTCTACATTAAGCATAAAAAAAGGCAATATAAGAAACTGCAGACGATCCGGGCTGGAGCAATAAAAAAAAGAAGGTATACAGAGCTTAACACGTATAGGCGTCTCTGTCTTAATACCTCTTTGCGGAGTTGCAAGTCCTGGAGTAATGAGCTGGCTGTAGGACAAGAGTTTGTACTAGTAGCGCTGCCGCAAAAATCCTAGGAATAATTTGTCGTAATGGACAACCACAGCAGTGCTAATCCCTTAGCTATCAGGATAGGGAGTGGAGGGGAGTCACGTGGTACGGAACGTGATTTGAATGCCAATTATTCCGGCGCAAAATACTCCTTCGGAAAGCCCTCACCCCTTCCCCTGCTGAATTTCGGAACATTCCTCCCCCCTTGGAACTTTATCTCGGGCAGTATTAAAGCGCGAGAGCTAATATTTAATCCTCCACACCAAAGCGGAGGCACCTGATTGGTCCGCGCTCCCCTTGCTCGAATCCTTGTGCCTAGACACACACAAAATGGCGACCGGCACGAAATTAATGTTCGGGATTACCAGCGACAGTTTCTGCGATTAGGGAGGACACGTGACTGTTGTCATGGTTACCGATCAAGGTGAAAGCGGCGGTGGTCTGTGCTGCGACACCTTGCGAGTTGGGTATTTCCTCCAGACCATTATAATTCGAGGGAGTTTTGAAAGAGGGAAAATTCGCAGGGGGGCCAGGTAGGCTAAGTTTTCCGAGTTACGCCGACAAGCTTCGTTTCTGTGGTGCACGGAAATGATATTCGACTGGTATCGAGAGAATTCGACGATTCTAAAGCCGGAGTGTTATGAAGTGAAATAATAAGCGTTCCCGAATGATTTGAGTTAGTAACAACATTTCGATATTTAAATGTTTGTACGTTGTAAAAGGGAGTGTAAAGAATTTTAAACTCGCATTATATTGATGTTTTGGTTTTTGTGCTAATAGGTCTTATTTAATAATTAAAACAAAATTATTTTTTTACTTGTAATCCTATAATTTATGCAAAACTTTTTTTTTTATAACCTTAAATACAGATCTAAAACTATTTCGTTTCTTAAACGTATTCTATTTTTTTCTGTAACAATGAATCAACTAAAATGCCTCTTCATTATCTTGGTTTGATATTACTTATCAATTTGAATTTAATAAATTACTTAAAATAAGATAGTTTGATAAATTGAAAAAAAAACACTTATTTTTCAATCATAGAAACTTAAGTTCTTTCATTGGAGTTTAGTTAGAGACGCTTTTCAATACTCAAGGGAATGAAATGTGTTTTCCAATTGATAAATTTATAAACGTTTAATTAGCATTTTGTATCATTTTCCCCAAATCTATACTATAATCTGTGTTAATGTAATAACTTATACAATAAAGAAATTGGTAGGGGATACTGATATATTAAGGGCAAAACCATAAAAAAGACATTTGATTTTAAAAATCAGAAGTGCAAAAATTATCTTGCCAGATTAACAACTTTGTTTTTTTGCCACTTTAGTTTTCTGCAACTCTGGTTATTTGCAAGTTTGGCTTTCTGAAACTTTGGTTTTCCGCAACTTTGGTTTTCTGCAACTTTGGTTTTCAGCAACTTTGGCTTTCTTGAAGTTCGGTTTGTTGGCAACTTTGGTTTTCTGCAACTTTGGTTTTTGGCAACTTTAGTTTTCTGCAACTGTGGTTTGTTGGCAACATTGGCTTTCTGCAACTTTGGTTTGTTGGCAACGTTGGCTTTCTGCAACTTTGGTTTGGTGGCAACATTGGTTTTCTGCAACTTTGGCTTTCTGCAATTTTGTTTGTTGGCAACTTTGGTTTTCTGCAACTTTGGGTTTTTAGCAACTTAGATTTTATATCCCAAAACACAAGAAATATTTCCCTTTAAGTATTACACAACTTCCTAATTAGTCTAAACCAACTCTTACAATCACCATAACTTTCACGCAATTTAACACTGGAGCTTAGCCATTCAAAGCGGTGACACAGCGCAAAGCAGGGAAACGGCATCAAAGTCAACCACAGAGGGCGCGACCGTTCCCGATTCTTTCTCTGTTGCCAAAATCTAAGTGACACACATTTATCTGTTTCCCTAGCTTCCCTTTTTACGAATGAAGCGATAGCTGAGGGAGTTTTCGTGTCATTTCAGTGGGGGGCGGGGGGATGGGGGGGGGGGGTTGCACCGATTTATGATGCGGCGAGAACTGGGTTGATAAGCTTCCCACTGTCATCCCCCCCTCCCGGCTATTTGGCTCCATCTATCTGGCTTATTCGCCGACCATTGGCCATAAAATTGCTCCTCAAACATTTTTCCCGCCTTCCGGATTTTTATCTTTAAAAAGGGGTGCCTCATTTGGCGATTCTGCGTCATTTGGGGGTACGGGAGGTGTGATTGATGGAGGACGTTAAGATCACTGCGAATTGAATAAATTATTTTAATTTTTCTATTTTGGTGGATGGACAATTTTCAGACATAAAGTAATTGGTTGACTATTTTCGAGTAAATGGATATTAAACAACATTAATTATATTATAATTATCTAAAGTATGAATAATATTTATTTTTTTCACTCTCCCCTTCTCCCCTCCCCCAACCAAAAAAAAATTTGGAACATGAACCATTTTAGTACCATTAAAATAACAGTACCATTAAAATTACACACACAAAAATTTGATGATTATTTAAAATATTAATTAAAAATTATAGCTTATTTTATATCTCAATGAGATAAAATTAGGAATTGACATATTAATAAAAGTCTAGTTAAGTTATTAATTAACTTGTGTGGGAACTTTATCATAAAAAATATCTTGGATTGAAAGTGCTATGGTATGTAAGCTAATTATTTAAGCCTTTAAATGTTTTGTAGAAATGTGGTAATCATATAAAAAATAATAATTTCATAAACAAATTAATAATTTTTTAAAAAATATGCTATTGTTATTGCCATTAATAGTTAAAGTTAAATTTAATATTCAATTTCTTCAGTCAGTTTTGTACATTTTACAAATTTTATCAATTCCATTAACATTATGATATCAAAGAAATATTTCAGTTAATTATATTCTTTTAACTTTTTAATCTAACCGCTATTCAATTTTTGTGTTTATAAAAATATTGCAATAAATACTTTCAGTAAGTTGGAAGTTCAAGAACATAGTATTAATTATAATGTATGTATAATATTATTTAGATTTACAATGTTGGTAAAGAGGACAAGGAAAAACACACAATGGTCTATGAAACTTTTCATTTCATATATATAGATAAAACTAGTTTACCTGTAAATATAAGTAGCATCTTTTAACATCTCATATTTTCATATCTGTAAAATAAAAAAAGGTATTTTAATATTATTTGAATTACAAAGTTAAAAACAAATTTTAAGTTGTAAAATTTTTAAATATTTATTACTGAAAAAAAACATTATTCTAATAAAATTTTAATAAAAAAAAATGTTTTCATTTGTATTCCAGAAAACTTTATTTCGCAATCATGTTTAATATTAGTAATATTTTTCCTACGTATGGCAGTAAATGTTAGAATAACTTTTTACATAAATTAATATGTAAAATAAAAAGTGTTAAGTTAATTAATATTAAGTAGGTAACCTTGCCTTCACCAGTGCTTATTTCAAGAATACACACATAATTCTAAACAAAATGTTATCATGTATTTAAAGTTAAGATAATATTTTATTTTTTATATCATACAAAAAAAACTAAATTATATATCTTTAAAATGAAGTTTGTTATAAAACATGTAAACAACATTTTTACTAAACAATAAAATTACGAAAAAGAAATAAAGTTAACTATTTTTATTTTGTTTTGATACAGCTTGGGTTCTGATTTTATTCAAACTTTTAGCTCTGTTAATTGAAAAGGTGATTGGTAAAAGTTGTAATTATTTTTTTAATTAAGAAATTGAAGTAAAATTCATTACAAAATTTAAATTCATATACACATTTTTAACTGACTGGATTGAATAAAAAAGAATATAAATTAATCTTTGTTTTAGCTGTTCTAAGCAGATAAAGGTTGAATTAAATTTTTAGTTGGTGGAAAGAGCACACGTGGTTTAGGGTTTAAATTTATGAACAATAAAAATGGATTTTAATTTGTATATATATTTATTTTAAATAATGGAAAAGTTCTCAATTATTTTCTCTTTAAAGTATTAAATGCGACTTACAAGAATGGTTCAAAATTAATTTTGTAGAATCTAAAATAATGTGTGAAAATCTTTACTTTGCAGCCAGCCTAGTTATATCATATTTATTTTAAGTATTTTCTGATCATGGTTTGGTTTGATTTGGTTTGGTTAATTAACGTCGCACAAGAGCTGTACAGTGGGCTATTGGCGACGGTTCGGGGTCTATCTCTCAGGAAAGACCCGGGAACACATTCACACACACATTCATACATGCACCTCGTTATTTTAGAACCACGGTCAGATGACGAGGAAACATCTGAACTGGCACCCAACGCCTTCAATAGACGTCGTGACTTTGGACCCCGATCAGATTGATCGTGCACCAGTCCCGTATACACGACATTAATTTTTGCGGATGTTCTGGACTCCTTTTCTAGTATTTTGTAGCGAACCTGGCAACCCTCCGAGAACAAGATCACTACATTTTTTACTTTTCTATGTCAAGTTCATCGCCTAGGATCGAACCAGGAATCTTCGTATTCCCAGCTGACGCCTTTTAACTGCTCGGCCACGGAGACCTCCGGATCTATCTTAAAGAAAAACCCGGAAATACTGCCTCGTAATTTTAAACCATGGCCAGATGACGAAGACATCACCAGGCATAGCACCCGACTGAATCTCAATCAACACAAGGATATTGGATTACAAATACAAATACTAATATTGGCGACCAACAACAGGCTTAAGGCCCAGAAAGATAGGTTCAGCTATTTTCTTTTATATATTCCCCAATGAATATCTAACTTCTTCTTAAAATCCGTTACTCCTGTACAATTAACAGTATTCACTGGCAAGTTGTTCCATTTATCTATTACCTTATTATAGAAATAGTGTTTTCTTTCTAACCGATTAAAATGTGATTTGTTCAATCTAAACCCATGACTGGTTCTATCGTATTAAATTCCCTGTTTAACGGGTTTAACGTGCATCAGTTCCCTCTACGCGGAACTTTATTTTTGATGAGTGAACCAGATTTCCACCCATATACCTAGAACCGAATCCTTGCCTTCACCAGTGCTTATTTCAAGAATTCAATTTATGTAAATATAACATTCATAATTAAAGCACCCAAACTCTTGTGAAGTCTGATTCATCACAACAAGCACATCTGCATTCGCCAATGTCGCCAACCGCCAAATGACCCAGACTTCCTTCCAGCAACCCTTCCGAACAATCCAAGGGGGTTTGACAGTTCACAAAAATCTCACCCACACCCCCCATCCCAAATCCCCGGGAGATTTTTACGAATCTTCGCGAAGATGTTCGACTCTCGCCCTGACCACAGCATCATTTTTCTCAAATCTTTTCAGTTCCGAGAACCAAAAGAGAGGCTTGGGCTGCAACGTGCGGGGATTTTTGGGAGGGATTTCTGGAAAGTTCCAGAAAGGGGGGAATTTTTTCTTCCCCTTTTCTGTTAAGGGACGGTCTTAAAGAGATCGTTCCAGTTGTCTTCCGAGTTTATGGTGTCGTAAAAATGTTGCTTAGTGCAAATTATTATTTTTTTTGTTTGACAGTAGCTTTATTTTCTATACAGCTTTGCGATCTCTAAATTAAAATTACTCATTTGTCTGCTTAAAGTTTTAGCAACAAACAAAGTTTACATGGCTATTTTATTGCTTGAACAAAGTTTACATGGCTATTTTAGCTATTTTTTTATTCAATTAGGTTAACTTTATAACAATAAACAGATTGAAAAAAGAATCAATACGTAGGAAAAAGTGGGGATGTCTGGATCAGTGATAGGAGCAGAACAACTACGTTTCTTCTTAAATATAACAAAACAACTTACTTCCAATTCTAAAGCTAAAAAAATAACTATAAGACTCATTTTTATTTACTATAGTTCCAGCTTATATAACATTACAATAATTGTTTTTAAATGTCTTTATTAATCTTACTTTTTTAAGGCGACTGTGGTAACAATGTTTGGTAACGATAGTGTGGGGATTTAGACGCTCCTCAAAATTGATTTGTGTATATAAGGTTTAACAAAATAACATAACATAACATAACATAACATAACATAACATAACATAACATAACATAACATAACATTACATAATACAATACATTACAACACAACACACTAAGGCTCGAATATTTTTCTGTGTAAACTAGAGACACTTCTTAATTTACTGAAATAAGCTTTTAAAAAAAAAACCTTATAAGTTTTGTTAAATATTTTTTAATGACAATCACTTCAAGTGTGTAAAAAATCCTTTTTTTAGTAGAAAAATATTTTTAAAAAGATAAAGAAAACAATTATCTTTAAAAGCTCATTTCAGTATAATCTTGAGTATATGTAAAGCATGTTTTAAAAAAAAATTGTAGATATATAATAAAAAGTTTCTGTAAAAAGGTACATCCAACACAAAAATATTTTGTGAAAAATGAATTCAAAGAAGATAAATATTACCAGTTAACACACGTAAACTACAATTTACTACTTTCTAATTGGAGTACAAACAAAACTAATATGTCATTTTAAAGGTAGTTAATTGGGGAATAAAAATATATGAAAATCTCTAAAAAACGATATTTTGAAGAATTTGTTATTCCCACTCACATTAAAAAACTTTTTAGGTATGTTACGTATAGGTAACATTAACACCCCCCCCCCCCCCCTCTATGTGTAGCATCGAACAGAAGGCTCGCCAACACTTACAGAGGGGGTGGTCCAAAAGCCACCCGGCACAATCACCAAAAGCACGCAGCACCCCTTCTGTGTTTTACGCTCTGTAGGTTACTAATGGGGGCGACTCGCGGTGACATTTGCCCAATTTCACGCACCCCATGGGGGCCACCCCTCACCCCCGCAAAGGGTGTGCGCCGGGATATCGTCGTCAGGAGAATCGGATTCTATCGTCTGCGCGGAGTGAGATAGGTCGGAATAGGCGATAAATTAAGTAATGGATCATTAAATAATAATTGTAATCAAAGGTTAAGGGTTGTTTGTTTGGGAAAGTGTTTGGTGGTATTGTATGGGATTCAATGTATTGATTAATTAGGAGAATATCATAACGAATGTATGTTTTGAAAGTTTTAAACTCATTTTACCTATTGCTGGTCGGATTTTTTGTTGAATTTCCGTTAGATTCATTTTTAAGAATATAAAAAAATATTTTTGTAGTTCTATACTGAATTCTAATTCTTCACTGAATTCTAATTCTATGCTGAATTTTAATTCTACACTGAATTATAATTCTATACTGAATTCTAATTCTTCACTGAATTCTAATTCTTCACTGAATTCTAATTCTTCACTGAATTCTAATTCTATGCTGAATTTTAATTCTACACTGAATTCTAATTATATACTGAATTCTACTTCTATTAGGAATTCGAATTCTGTATTGGATTCTAATTCCATACTGAATTCTAATTCTATACATAATTCTTCTATATTGAATTCTAATTATATACTGAATTTTAATTATGTATTGAATTATAATTCTATACTGAATTCTAATTCTACAATGAATTAAAATTCAGTAATGCATTCTAATTCCATACTCAATTCTAATTCAATACAGAACTCTATTTTTTTACTGATACTTCTATACGGAATTTTAATTCTATACTGAATTCTAATTCTATACTGAATTCTAATTCTATACTGAATTCTAATTCTATACTGAATTATAATTCTATACTGAATTCTAATTCTATACTGAATTCTAATTATATATTGAATTATAATTCTTTACTAAATACTAATTCTATACTGAATTTTAATTCTATACTGAAATATAACTCCACAATGAATTCTAATTCTATAATGAATTCTAATTCTATACTCAATTCTAATTCAATTCAGAACTCTAATTTTTTACTGATTCTTCTATACTGAATTCTAATTCTATACTGAATTCTAATTCTATACTGAATTCTAATTCTATACTGAATTCTAATTCTATACTGAATTCTAATTCTATACTGAATTCTAATTCTATACTGAATTCTAATTCTATACTGAATTTTAATTCTATACTGAAATATAACTCCACAATGAATTCTAATTCTATAATGAATTCTAATTCTATACTCAATTCTAATTCAATTCAGAACTCTAATTTTTTACTGATTCTTCTATACTGAATTCTAATTCTATACTGAATTCTAATTCTATACTGAATTCTAATTCTATACTGAATTATAATTCTATACTGAATTCTAATTCTATACTGAATTCTAATTCTATACTGAATTCTAATTCTATACTGAATTCTAATTCTATACTGAATTCTAATTCTATACTGAATTCTAATTCTATACTGAATTCTAATTCTATACTGAATTCTAATTCTATACTGAATTCTAATTCTATACTAAAGTCTAATTCTATCTTGATATCTAATTCTATTCTCAATTCTAATTCTATTCTCAATTCTAATTCTAAACTGAATTCTAATTCTATACTGAATTCTAATTTTATACTTGAATTTCAATTTAAAGCACGTAAGTCTCTATCCTTTCTATCATGTTAATCCTCCGTCTTTTCGATTCTACCCATTTATCTGGCTCGTACGGTTTACTGGAAAGCATACGGACAATGCGCTGGACGTATGATATGTGACACCCACCAATAAGGGGTAAAACAATTAAAAGTTAAGGAATTAAATTAAAATTTTAAATTAAATTTTTATTTCATTATTTTTATTTTGTTAAATACATATTTTGATCTTCTTAAAGAACATATTTTAAAGTTATTTTAATAGACCTGGCTGTATCCCATTTGCATATGAAATGTTGTAATAACAAATATATTTTGTTTATTAATAATAATGTCTTTGTTGTTTCTATACTACAAAATGTTTTTGACATTTGTTTTCTTCTTGCTTCAAAGTTAAACCCATTTTTGTTCTCTTTACAAATCATTGATATTTCTCGATATTAAAAACATCAACCTATTAAAAAGGTTAGAGTGAGAAAAAGTTAACATAATAAAGACCTTATTTAAACCTAAAAACATAGTGTTTTCGTTCAAATTGAAAAAAAGGGAATAAAGAACAGATAGTTGAGGAGGAGTGACTGTGACAATATACGGTCTCGCCTATTAAATATATAGATTTCAAATGAAAAGCCTTTAAAGTTATTTATAAAAGCTTTATCTTTTGAAAAAATTAATATTTTTATTACATGTGTTGAAAAAATAAATTAAATATTCTTGCAGTGAAAACAACTTTACAATTTTGATATTTTACACGCCACATAAATTCAATAACTTTGCTTTTATATTATAATTTACTCCAATCTTATTTAAGCCCACACTACCAAATATACCAGGTAAAGAAACAACTTTTCAAGAATACCAATATTGAAGTTTTGCAATGTCCAGTTAGCCTTTGAATTTTTGCAAAAAAAAAATTAAAAAAATCGAGGGGCAAAAATCCGCCAAATATTTGAAATCTGAAGGCAACAGACGCATCACAGGTTTCCAAAAGCAGCGCATACTGCAAAAAGCTGCGTATAAATCCGAATACTTTTTTCCGTATACACAAACAAAACTAAAAAAAAACTTTATAAGTTTCATAGTGTCGGCCACGCTCTATTTTCGCCACATACAGATAAGGCAAAAACAGATGGTCCCCTCATTGAATAGGGATACAGGCTTCCTAAACTGTATATATATTGCCCAGTTTGTGACAAAATGGTCAATATATACCAATGAAAAAACCCATCGTTTTTTGAAGCATTTGAAAAAATATATATAAAAAGTTATAAAATATCTCCGGTCCTTCAATAACCGAGCGATTTTAAAATTTTATTTGGTTTTTTATATATAGGTGTGGGGTTTGTTTTGAGGGGGGGGGGGGGGGAGTGGGGAAAAAAGAATTAAAAAATAGAACAGGTTGGAGGAGAGGGACCGCAATACCTATCTTTATCGCTTGAGTTGGCATTTAATAAAACCACCTGACCACCGTAGTGTGAGAAAAACGAGCCAAAATTGAAAAAAAGGGGAGAATATAATAATAAAAAAATTCGGAATACAAACTGAGGGGGCAGTGCGAAATAGGAATTTTAAAGTGGTGGCATTGTGGGGAAATTCCTGGAATTTTGTTCGAAAAAGCTGGGTCGAGCGGGGGGGAATATTGTTCGAATTGTAGGCCTCAGTGAAAAGTCGCCTAAAAAGTTTTTTAATTATTTTTTCGGGATTTTGATTTGAAATTTTCGCCCTCCCCCTACCCCGTCGGATATGTTGAAAGTTTGACAGCAATGTTGGATTGAATTTATAATAATGGAATGTTTTTCTTTTGTGCTGCGCTATCATTCAGTGGGGGAATTTCGGGATAGAGAAATTGGCTTTTTTAAAAATAAAGTTTTGAATGGACACTTTAGATGGGGTATGCGTTATAGAGGTGTAATGTTGATATACATTTTAATTGATTTTACTATTGGTGATATTTTGATGTATTGTGGTACTGGGGACTCTTTATAATTTAAGTTGTTGAAATAACCGAAATGTCGCGTTTTTTTGGTTTTAAACTATTAACTATGCATTTACCATTTCGGTTTGATGGTAAAAGAACGCCGTTTCAATCTCTTGATATATTTCAAAACTCTTTGATATTGTAAAACTCTTTGATATATTTCAAAACTAATTGCAAATAAGATTATAATTGCGGCATTCAGTAAAGATGCCAACACCATTTTAAAAATATTAAAATTGACTAATAATAACAGCACACAATTTTAAGAAACACAATTTTCAGCCCTATTTACACATAAAGAGACGTCCTTAAAACAAAGCAGACTTTCCTTTTAATTTAACTAATACGTTAATAAAATTTAAAAAGTATCATGGAGAAGTCGTTTACCAAAGAACAAAGTGTGTCATTTTTGTAAATTAATGGACAAAGTGAGTGGTTTGTCTATTAAAAAATAAATTGGTATATACTGTAATTAAATTGATAAGACAGTACTAAATCTTTAAATACGTTTTTTATGTTTACTTCCAAACTTTTGTTTATCAATTCAAAGTATCTTAGAACAGCACTTTCATGTACTCTATATGGGTTAGAAATATTATATATATATATATATATATATATATATATATATATATATATATATATATATATATATATATATATATATATATATATATATATATATATATATATATATATACAGTGTTCACTCTAGACGTTTTTTGAAAGGCGGTCCGCCCTGCCCGCCCTTTTTTCATCTCGATAGCGCCCTCATGCCCCTTTTTCAAAAATGCCGCCCTCTTTCGAAAAAAAGCCGCCCCTATTGTCTTTTTTAGTAAAGTACAAGCATCCTTGCTTTCCTAGCTGTATAAAAATGGCATCGATTAATTTTTTTTGTGTAAATTGGAATTAAGTGAATTTTGACAGTAGAAAAACAAACTTCATTTTAATTAAGCTTGTTGTGAAATCGCGATGATTCCGCGGTAATTTCGAGCACGGGGCATTGCACGAATCCTATTGGTTGCCAGTAAGATGGTTTGGGGCAAGATTACAAGACAGTTTATTACCAAATTTTGGATTTTAGTATCCTTTCCATCAGTTTTGTAAGGGGCCTAATTCGGGCTAATAACCTATTTGGTTTTTTAGCAAAAACATTAATATTAAAATGTCAAATTTTTAATTTCAAGTAGTATTTCTACAAAGTAACATCAATTTTATACTGTTCTTTCCTTCGAGATAAGCCCCGAGCCGTCACCAATAACCCAATATGCAGCTCTAACGCAATGTCAAGTAATAAATCGGAATTTTTTTTTTGGTCACGGGTCCGATGTGTCAACGGGTGGCCACGCCCACCCCAATGTTTATTTTGAAAGTGCCCGTTTAAAAACAAGTGCCTTTCCAAAAACGGGGTGCCCATTTTCTGCTAACAGCGCCCTGCTCCTTTTTATTGCTAGAGTGAACACTGTATATATATATATATATATATATATATATATATATATATATATATATATATATATATATATATATATATATATATATATATATATATATATATATATATATATATATATATATATATATATATATATATATATATATATATATATATGAAAGATAATTTCAACCCCCTTTAACTTACCACCTCCTTTTACAAAACCACCCCTTTTGACTTCCTTCATTTCCATTCCTTTGTAAACTATCTCATTTAATTCTTGCTGACATTGCTAACAATCTGCATTCTCTACGTGCCATTCTCAACCTTTCCCACGACAGAAAGTTCCCTATCATCCACGCTCTTAATTCCCTTTTGGGCACCCCTCCAAAAACTTCATGGTGTGCTCCGCCTTGACAAATCCCTACACATTATACTTTTCCCTATGTTAGCTGAGGTTCTCCCTATTTGGGGAAATCTCGCTCTCTTCTGACTTCGACTCTCAAACTGTAAGGACGTGTGCTTCACGGGCTCCTGGTGTGATCACTAATAAAGAATATAAATACAACCTTTGGCCCTCTTTTTATGAAATCAATCTTAACATTTCAAAAGTCGACAGCGATATGCCTATGTCGGAATTCCCCTAACAATTAATTAAAGTTAAAAATTTAATTGAGATCACCGGGAGCCCAACCAGCGAACCATCCGGCCAACTATCCACCAGCCGAACCGAAAGTTGATATCCGCAAACACCAGTATACGTTCAAGCTCCGACAGAACAGAAGCCCGTCTACCTTTTAGAAGATGCGACGACCGAACGTGCAACGGCAGCGACTCTCGTCAACAACGTCTCCTTCAGAAACGAAAGCTGACGGAACACGGCGCCATGACGTACGAAGCCAGACTCCCGGCCCACCCTCATCCACTCACCGCCGACTCTCCTTGTGTGTTGTGTTCTCCCGACTTGCTGAGAAATTAAAGTTCCGTTCAAAATTAAAGTGCCTTGAAACTAGTGAGTACTCCATCGCGAAATCAAAGTTCTACAAGTTACCTAAATCTCAGTGATCAGTGAAACACGAAGAATTAACGAATGTGCACCACGAAAACTAGTTTCGATTCTCGTTTTGTATTCATTTCTACGATTTGCGTGCTGCTTCGATTCGAATCAAAACATTCGCCAGTACCAATGTTCGCGAAAGCAAAGTTCTGCAAGCTACATAAATCTTAGTGATCAGAATAAAAAATTCAAGAAACGTTTAACTATGATTATTTTTCATTCAGCGTCGCCTCAATACTTAGAAAAAGAAAGTTCTACTTTGAAAAGTTGTTAATTGTCAATATGATTTAATTATTTTTATTTTCATAAATGAAAAGTGTTATAATATTTTAATTTTAAAATTCTGAAATTTAGTTTTGTTTACATTTTTTATGAGATAGTTTGGTTTTCTATTGAGATAGTTTGGTTTTCTATTACAGTGCTTTTCATCACAATTTAGTAGTGAAATGAGATTAACTTCAATTATAATAATTATTAAATTAATTATTGTTTAGTGCATAATAAATTTTGATTTTAGTATTAATTTTATTACAGATTTTGATATATCATTAAACTCAATATTATCAAAGATAATCAGTAGTGGTATCTGATTTGGAGAAGATAATTGTTTTAATTTTAATGGAATAATTTGAGTTGGCATAATAATTTTTTTTGTTAAATTTTAGGAATCTTTGTAAATAATTGTGTTAACTTAAAATTGATATTTTGTGAACTAGAATGTACAATTTTTATAATTCATGTTCGAGAGAAGTTTTTCTAAATTAATGGTACTTAGAATATAATATACTGGAATTCGTCCTTTTTGAAAAATGTCATGTTATACGACCAGAATGGATAGAGTGCTCTGAACCCTTCATTGGCTCTATTACGTGAAACCCTGTAGATCTTCATTTGAATTGCGTACCCTGTTTGTTTTGGAAAATATAGGTGTATTTGCTTTTGAAGGATGAAATTTGAGTAAATTGTTTTAATGGTAAAGATAATTATAATGGTGATATTGATATTACATTAAGGTTTTTATTTTACATTGTTGTAGCCGAAATTTTAACGAAAGGTTTTTCACTGATTTCTTGGAACACATTTAACCCTCTCTGAGTCTGTTAATAACTTTTTCCAATTTATTATTATATGTTCTTCTGGCTTACCCATTTCAACATATAAACTCTAATAAGTTTCCCACAAATTTATTTGGACACACACTTAGTTCTGGACGGGTTGCAGGTGAATTCGACACCACACATGTTTAACCATGTGCTTACCTTTTTCTTTAATCAAAAGAAATTTATTTCAATCAATCACATATTTTCCTTCAATTTCAACAGCTTCACTTTGTTCTTTTATTCACCCCAGTATACCTATATGTCAATTGTACATTTTCATTTTATACTTTGATAATTGTATTGTTTCTTGTTTATAATCAAAAAGTGCATTTTAAATACTTCATAATTTAATTACTTATATTAATTATTTCATATTGTTTGTCAAACAACCTTACTGGTTCATCACTGTTCCTTAGTCAAATATTTTGTTTTTCTAAAACCCAATCAAATTATGTCAACATAGTAATATAATCAAACTAAGAGGATATTACATTGTATAATTGAGATGAATGAGTTCATGTGCCATCGACCTCTGAGAAATCGTAATCTGCAGATTGTCCAACCTGACCATGATTACTTGTTTGTTGAAAGAGTATAATTGTATATTTTCAAAGAACAAACCAGCTTGATCAAAATTTAACTACCACCAATTCAATTTTAGTATTTGTGACTATTTTCTTTGTGCAACATTCCACCATGGTCGACCATTTTTACATCAATCAAATCGAGGATCCTCCCATGTCAACAAATCACTCGAGCATGCTCCAACCATTTTTGGTTCAATCACATGGAGGTTTGACTTCGTCTTCTAAGAAAATGCTATTTTGATATCAAATGTATTAAAATTAGTTGATTTTGTTTTCAGAAATACTAACCGTAGGTTCATGAAGTATAGCTGAATTACATTTCAAGGATTATGTTGGTCAATACCTGCCATCCAACCTTAGTCAGGCTGTAACCAGTCATTTTTTTCACCAGTGACTTGCGTCACTCGAGTCTCTTTAGACTCCCATTTACAAAATTGTTTAGCGTTGCACCAAAGAGTTGTAGTAGTTGCATATATTTTTTTACCGTCATATGTCTTTATATGAATAGAACAGAACAGTTTTATATTTCATTGTTTACAACATATGTTTGTGTTTAATTTTCACTATGTACAATATTGATTTTTATATTGGTATACTTATTTTGGTATTGTAATTTAATTAGTTTCATAACTATTTGTAGAGCATGTGTTAAGGCGAGCACATACAGCAGTATTTCAAAATTTTAATTGTACCTCTGTCAATAATATTTCTTTTCTCCAATCACTTACAAGCTCTTCATGTTGCTCAGATGGTCTGATCAACCATTTGGCTGACATTACCTTCTTCTACTTTTGTCTTTTTCTCGCATTTCTGATCATCGCTGGCCGATGTGTATGATTTTGCGGGAGGGAGATGAAAGATAATTTCAACCCCCTTTAACTTACCACCTCCTTTTACAAAACCACCCCTTTTGACTTCCTTCATTTCCATTCCTTTGTAAACTATCTCATTTAATTCTTGCTGACATTGCTAACAATCTGCATTCTCTACGTGCCATTCTCAACCTTTCCCACGACAGAAAGTTCCCTATCATCCACGCTCTTAATTCCCTTTTGGGCACCCCTCCAAAAACTTCATGGTGTGCTCCGCCTTGACAAATCCCTACACATTATACTTTTCCCTATGTTAGCTGAGGTTCTCCCTATTTGGGGAAATCTCGCTCTCTTCTGACTTCGACTCTCAAACTGTAAGGACGTGTGCTTCACGGGCTCCTGGTGTGATCACTAATAAAGAATATAAATACAACCTTTGGCCCTCTTTTTATGAAATCAATCTTAACATTTCATTCATATATATATATATATATATATATATATATATATATATATATATATACTGGCTATATTTTTCGTTGAATCACCTTCAAGTCAATTCACTAAAAGAAACCATTCGTTCATCTTGACAAAGTATTTAAATTTAAAAAGAAAATGTGAAAAATATCGGGACAGCCTTGAATTTGAATATACATGGGGGAAAAAAACCGTGAAAATATGAAAATTCGAATCACATCATCGACTACATAAGGAGTGTATTCCTAAAAGAAGCAACGTGTGTATTGTTTTCAAAGTCGAATTTCGAACCCACAACCCTCAAACCACGAGCTCGTTGAAGACAAGATTCGAACCCGAAACCCCCGAATATGAGCTACTCTAACATCTTGGCCACCGCGGGTCTGTATATCAATTAATTTAAATAAAGAACAAGCTACCAAAAAAAAATGTTTTTTATCTTCTAGAAGATGCACTCCTAATTACATTTAAATAACAGGGGAGAAAGAACGGGTCGTTAACATGTGAGTGAGAGTCACATCCCTAGTACAAACGGTTAATATTCATTATTCATATTTTTCACTTCATCACTGTACTTATTTTCTACAAAACACTTCAGTTAAGGGAACACCAAACACCATCCTCACTCTTAATTCGATTATTTAAAATAACAACCTGATAAAGCGAAGACATGAATTTTACTCTCAATTTTAATACGTGGCAGGGGAACAGTCACCTAAAAGTACTCCCCCCTAAACAAAGTACCAAACCCGGCCACCCCCAGCGTCCATTAGCCTAACAAGATGTGTTGCTCACAATTTTAATCCCGATACCGAATGTCGGGGTTCGAAGTAATGACCTGGAAATGCATGCGACGCGTGAAGGCAATGCGCCCTCAAAAGCCTGCTCTGAAAAGAGACACTGTCACCGAGAAGAATTGGCTTCTGAATGGATGCCTCCTATGCAATCAAATATAATTTGTTAATGTGTTTGTTATTAAAGTAATATATTCGAATTTACATTGTTAAATATAGGTACTCAATAATAAGTAAAATGCACTCAGTTTTGAGTACTTCGAGCATGGATCCTTCATAGTAGAGAAAACATAATGTTATAATCTCGCTAACATCAAAGTGAAGCCAACATGTATGGCCTCAGACACGTGGTTAATGACGTCAATCCATTCTTAACTTTTCACTGTTACACATTTCCCAATTCATCAGCCAATCGCGAGTGTTTTTTAATTCATAATTTTGAGAAGAAGTCACGTGTTTGAGGCCATTCGATATGAGATGTTGGTTTTACGAATATGACGTCATATTCGCTCTACTACAGTCCATTCATGCTCGAAGTCCGAATACATGAGTTTCAATTTTGAACAAGATATTTACTCAAAAATGAGTACAATGAATAAAAAGAGTAGATGCTTGCTTACGTGAGCTCGTTTATAAATCACTTTTAATACATATCAACAATTACAACCAAGACATACCGGGAATCGAACCCAAGTCCTAAGGCAATACAGTCGAGTACCTTATCATTTGTACTACCAGAGAGACATGAAGAAGTTATAAGCATAAGAAATGTTAAAAAGGTGTGCCAAAAGTATGGGAAGTAAGATAATTGAGTTGTGAAACTCAGTTTCCATTTAAGCAATCGACATAAAATAATGTGGAAAACAATCGTCTGAACAACTATTTTATGTTTGTCAAGTCTCTTCGTTAAGATGGTTTGAACACAAGTTGAGATTTGAAATATTAAATCACACTGCAATTTCTTGAGAAAGTACTGTTACTTAAATTTGAGTACGTCATCCCTTATGTACAATGGAATTATACTCAAACGAAAACGAGTAGATTCAGGTACTCATTTTTAAAAAACTTTTTTTTACAGTGTACCTATAAAAAGTTTATTATTACAATCTTTAAACCTAAACGACCGATAAAAGTAAAATTTTGAAGGAGAAATCATTTTAATATTAAATTATAGTCAATATTCTTTAGTTCTGTAAAGCTATAAAATCCACCACAAATATTGTATTTAGATAAAATTTCCTCTATGAGAGAAAATGAAACTAAATCTTATCGAAATCCTAATATAGAAAAATATATATTTTTTCTCCGGACACACTTGCCTTCAAACTTAAGTTTCCAGGAGGAGAGAAAAAAAAATATATTGCAACAGATCAAATCTCAAAAAATCACCCGGCTTTCCCCTACGCCATCGTTTCCACATACATTTTTTCCCTTTCATTTAAAACTCTTTTCTGACTTCTCAAACGCTGTCAAAAAAAGCCCCTCTCGCAATGAAGATTAATGATTTTTTGATTGATCGCAGAGTAAAAACCAGGAGAAAAAGTGGAAAACGGGGTAAGAAAAAAACCCCAACTGTCCCAGTAAATAAAAAAAAATACCCCCTCCCCCCTGCCAAAATACAGACTACACCTAAACAAAAGCCCAGCCAGCATTTGATCCAGGAATAAATGAATAAAATTTTAGGATACCCCCCTTCCCCCCCATACCACTTTCTTATATGGACTTAGTTTTAAAATCTACTTTTTGCTCTCTCTCTAGAAAGTGAAATTTTACTTCCTGCTCTCAAAAACCAGCTATAAGGAAACAAATTTTTCTAGAGAACACACTATCACCCGATGCATGAATTCATGACACTGCGTTGTAAAGATAAGGAAAAAAGGTAAGAAAACTAAGGGGGCCACTTGAACGTACACTTCTCCTTTCATACCACCCCCTTAACTTTGTCTTATTTGGAAACGTCCCCAGGAGTGTATTCTCTTACCTACTCCCGTAGCATTGTGTTCTTAAAGAAGTTGAAGGAAGACTTTGATATAAATATACAGTTTAGGGAAGTGAACCGTCTGGAAATACATTTTGAAGGAATAAGGAATTTGAATTTGATGAGATAGAAGAAAATACGGGAATTTTTTTTGTTCCACCCATACCTTTTTTTTTGTGTGTCTCTCCATCTCCATTTAGCTGAGGTTTTCCCTCTTCGAATATTCTAATGTCATTCGAAACTTTAAAGTGTTTTTGAACGGCCTAGAGACTTTAGTTTTGAGGTGGGTTTACGTTCTAGAAACGCGTTCCAAAAAAATAGGCTCCCTTTATGCTGGAGTACAGGATTAAAGGAGCCGTGGGAGAACGGAATGTTAGTACATGGAGACGTTTCGCAAAATATTATTCAGTTTCGTTTAAATGTCCTGTGGGAGTACCTTTGAGGGATCGGTTGGCTTTGTTCGAATTCCTTTGGACAAAATTCGGGATCCCCTTTGTGGTGTATTTCGAGTGAAATTTTATATTTAAAGTTAATATTGAGAAAGTGTTTTTTACATGGGAAGTGTGTGTTAGGTTTTCTTTTTTTAGAACATGTATAAATTCGTTTTATCTTTAGAGAAATTATATTAAGCCACTAAGATAGAATATAATATAACTATAAGAACATAAGCGAGGACTCCCATTGAGAGAAAGTAGTCAGAAAGAGTGTACTGGTATGCCCAGATTATTTTGTAACCCACAATACTACCTTATACTGACCATTCTAATTATCAATATCAATTAACGTTAATGTATTTGACACTCTGTACATAAGTATAAAGTTTTAAACTTTAAAAAAAGGTTTTAATAAATAGGCGACTTGACCACCAAGAAGTAGTAGAATAGAAGAAGTAGAATTTTAGAAGCAGAAAAAGTAGTATCCATAAGTCAAAAAATAGAGCTTAGAAATGGTGGTGGAATGACATTCACCTCATTATTACGCAACCTATTGAACTTAGAGCCACTCTACTTGGCTAAATGAAAGATACATATGCTTAGTCATGGAAAATAGCATATATTAATTTTTGGATATTTGTGACTCATACTACACGGTGGTTAAACTGGCTTTTAAAACTCTACAATGGTGAAGTCTAACTTTCTATCTACATATAATTATAAGGATTTGAACTTCAAATATATTTTGTTTAAGTTTTATTTTTAAGACTCGTCGGGCTCTATCTATTTGTCTGTCTGTCTGCCTGCCTGCCTGCCTGCCTGCCTGCCTGCCTGCCTGCCTGCCTACCTACCTACCTACCCACCTACCTACCTACCTACCTACCTATCTATCTATCTATCTATCTATCTATCTATCTATTTGTGTGTCTTTCTATCTAATAGTATATATATATATATATATATATATATATATATATATATATATATATATATATATATATATTATATATATATATAAACTATTATTATATAACTAACTATTTATATTATGTATTTTAACACGTAAGTAAAGGTTGTGATAATTAAAAGCCTTATGCTGATAGTTACCCAGATCACACCTCAACAGAGCGAAGTAACCAAAATCTCGTGAAAGCCTTAGCTTGTATCGAACTCCCACCGATCTCCCTTTGACCCCCTTACAGACGTTATTGCGGTCTTGTTGTGAGAAAGAAAAGAGGGGAGGGGGGCGACCTTGTTTGACAAACACTACATCCAGAGTGTTTGAGGGGGGAGGAGGTCGAAGGTGAAGGGGACCCCGAGAAGTAAATTACTCCACTAAAGATTCTATTTGTTTTCCTCTCACAGACCGTTATTGCGGTGTTTCATTTCGGACGTATCGAGCTCTTAGTAAGGAAAGTGGTGACCGGTAGGGGGAGCTACTGTAATTTTAGGCAGAAATGTGCATGGGAGTCCTTTCTGTGGTTATTGGGGTTAATATGGTTATAAGTTTAATTTTTTTTTTAATTATTATACTTTATTTTAAATGTCTGAGAATTATACAAGAACATTAGGATATTAGAAATGCAATATATGTCTGTCTTATTTTTTTTTAATGGCGGAACAGCAGTTAAGGCTATGCTGCAACAAACACTAGCTGTCTTATTTAATGTATTATACAATATAAACACAAGTGGGTCAATAAAATTATTTTAAGACGTTTATTATATTAAAACTGTGTCAACATTTATTTATTTTTCACATTTATGTGATTGTGTTTCAAATGATTACATTTTTCTACTATTACATAAACTGTTTTTGAATTTTTAAAAAATATATATAAAAAATAATATTGTTTGTGTTTCTTATTCAGTTGTTTTAAGCTCAGCTTATTTATAGAGATTGCTTAAGTATGCCAAGTTTCAAATCAGTAAGACAAGGAAAGGGGATTACAAGTGTATTGTAAGATTTGATGATAAACCGTTTACATAGTGAGTAATATAAAAGTATAATAATCAACAGAATCGTATTTGAAATCACATAACTCAATGTGTTTATGCTTACATAAATAAATTATTCATCGATCCACATTTTTTCTGCTAGCTTTGATAATTTTTAAGATTAAAAATATGCTTCATGTACTGCCTAAAATGACACTTAATCAATTCATTAAAATTTAAGAAAAAAACATATGTATAATAATTTTTTTAAACTATGTTATAAAACTTTATAAGACAATATCACACTATATACCATCATCAACTCATTCTTTCACAACAATAATCTATAACACAACATCCCAATATTAGAGCAAATATTCAAAACATCTAAAACCACATCCTGCTAGAGACAAACCATAACAATACAAACTACAAACAACATTTTTGAATTTAAAAAACAACAACCATTTCTCAGCCTTCCACACAACTCACCTTACTCCCCCAAGCGTAAAAATATCCATTCCCCCCCCCCCCCCCACCCCTACCCCAAAACACCTTCCGCACAATCACAGCTGACACACAACACAAAAAACTTCACAACACCGGCTTCTGTTCTAACAGTTCAGATCAGCCCTCCTTTGTCACCCCTTTACCCCGCTCTAACCTCAAGGCAACTTACCCCACTTTTTTTCTCCCTCTACCCCTGGTGCATTTTCGACACTCCTCCTCCTTAATTAGTTTAAAGAGGCGGCGTGTTAATGAGGAGGGGTAATTAATGGCGAGTCTTTTAAGGATTGGCGGGGTGTGTTGGATGGTCGTTAAGAAGGGGGGGGGGGAGAGACTGGACTGTGGGAGGGGGGGGGTTGAAGGGGGGGGGGGGAGAGAGTTGATTGTAGAATTTATAAGTTAATGGAGCGGTGTGTTATGTTGTAGAGAGAGTAAAATTAGTGGTTGTGCGGTTTCACTGTAAAAAAAATTGAAATCAAAAATGAGTACCTGAGCCTACTTATTTTTTTGAGTATATTTGCAACATCACTGAGCGATGACGTACACAAATTTAAGTAATCGTTCTTTCTTAAAAATGAGCAATGTGTTTAATTTTATGTATTATTGTTTTAGTTTTATGCATTCCAACATTTTCAATTGAGAACAAAAAGTGAAATTTTTGCACTGAAAAAAAAAAGTTGCTTTAAAATGAGTACATGAACCTAATCGTCATTCTTTGAGTACGATTGCACCGTCAGTGAACGGTGACGTACTCAAATTTAAGTAACCGTACCTTCTCAAAAATGAGGATTGGGTTTAATATTGCTAATCACAGCTTCTGTTCAAGCCATCTTAACAAAGCGACCTGTCATTTATGTAATATATATACCTGTCATTTATATAGTTATAATTGTCATTTTCAATTGAGAACAAAAAGTGACATTTTTGCACTGTAAAGCAAAGTTGCTTAAAAATGAGTACATGAACCTAATCGTCATTCTTTGAGTACAATTGCATCGTCAGTGAACGATGACGTACTCAAATTTAATTAACCGTACTTTCTAAAAAAATCAGCGTTGTGTTTAATATTGCTAATCAATGCTTCTGTTCAAACCGTCTTAACAAAGCGGCCCAACAAACTTAAAATAGTTGTTCAGAAGATGGTTTTCTCTATTATTTGATGTCGATTGCTGAAATGGAAACTGAGTTATTACAGCTCAATTATCTTACTTCCCAGCTTTTTGGCATACCTTTTTAACATTTCTTCAGTTTGTAACTTCTTCACGTCGCACTGGTAATAAAACTGATAAGGCGTTTGGCTGCAATCCCTGAGACCCTGGGTTCGATTCCCGGAAAGTCTTAGTTATAATTGTCAATATTTATTGAAAGTGATTTATGAAGGCAGCCTATGAAGGCTAGCTCTGTTGTTTTATTCATTTTTACCCATTGTACTTATTTTAAGTACATGTCTTTTGTCAAAATTGAAAAACATCTAATATGCTCAAAAATGTGTACATTTTACTTATTTTTGAGTATCTATTTTTAGCAGTACACACACGTTAAATCACAGAACAGTTCTAATCCACTTTTTGATTTTGAGTTCATTTAGGAATACCAAAAACCCGACAGTGAATTTTCGACAAAAATTCTTTCATTACTTTTTATTTCATAATATACTATAGTAAGTTAATAATATAACGTTTTCAAATTCAAAACTAATTTTTGAAAATAACCAGTGGATGTTTTCTAACTCCAAACCCTAACCATAGCTGGGGTGTAGAGCAATAGTAAATACATATTTTCAACGTTTCCCTTTCTCCCTTACAAAACCCCTCCCAGAGCGCTTTCGAACGTTTAATGTTACCTCAATCCCCTGGACATTGTTCGCGGATACAGTGAAGTGTTGACACATAGGTGCTGAACCCCCCATTGCACCCCTCCCTCCCAAACAACACCCTCCCATAACAATGAAAAAAATCGAAAGGGCCCGCTGGCACCCCTGAGATTGTTTCTGGCAGTTGAATCGAACCGTGTTTGTAGACTTTCGTCGATCAAAGAAGAAAAATACAGGGACACCAAACCAGGCAGGGAAGACTTTGGCAGAGTTCAATGGTCATTGTGCGTTTGTTTGTGCTTTTGTGGGAGTTCAAACATGGAGTGCTGAGTGCGAAAACATGGTGGAGGGACTTGTTGGTAGAAAATTGGCTGTTTAGGTAATAATACCTTGGGAAAAAAATATTTAAAAACATATCTACTTTAGAAATTCTGGAGGGACTTGTTGGTGGAAAATTGGATGTTTAGGTAATAATACCTTGGGAAAAAATTATTTAAAAACATATCTACTTTAGAAATTTTTTAATGTTTCAATTAAAAAAAATGTAGTTTCTGAGTGCGATGCTGAACCTTAACCAAAATTAATTCTGGTGATAATTTAGATGTATTTTTGTTACTTTGATAATGATTATTACATATTTATGTACTATTATATTACATAAATGTGTATATTATATGTGTATAATTTTTAATGCAATATTGTTTAAAAAATGTCTTTTTTGCTTAACTCTTTGAGGCACACGATTTTAAAGAAAATAAAAACCCTAGTTGCACAGAATTTAAACATTCATTTTGATTATTTAAGATAAATCATTACTCTTATTTATGAATCACTTATTTACCGTTGGTGCATAGCATTGCCAACATAATGAAAATCTTTTTTTAAAAATATTAAACTGTATGACTATGAGTAACTTAACTTTTCAAGGTGGGTTAAAATATATCCCACCATGCAAAAGCTAAGCGGACAGTTTTTAACCCACCTAGCCCCAAAGAGTTAAAATAAGTTTCTTTTGTAAGTTAATCGATTGGACTCCTAACATTTTAACTTTGATTATATAAAAAAAATTATTTACAGCTCTGTTGTATTCGAATTCACAATTATCTAATACGAAAAAATAATAATTATTATCCAATCATTAGAGATGAAAAGGCTAACGATAAATTTACAATAACATATTTTAAATCTCACACATACAGAACTTAAATTTTTTTTTTTAAAAATCTGGTATCCATATAGTATACATTTCTATTTCTCACCTATACTAACTCTATTATTCTTAAAAAATATGTATAATGAGTTTTTTTTTCTCTCGCATTTATTAGTATGTCCATAATTTTTTACTATATCAATATAGTAAAAAAAAAAAAAAAAAAAAAAAAAAGAGTAACACAGATGTAGAAGGAGCTATATGCACTCATAATTCTTTTTTCGTAAACCGTCGAACGATATAACTGGTTTCAATGTTTTGTAAATTTTTTTTTTGAAGTTTTTATAAATAAATTAATTTTTTCCTACTTCATTGCAAGGTAGAAATTGAAGCCTAAGTGATAAATTTGCAAACGAAACCAAAATATGATTTTTCGAATTGTTTTAGGACATAACTGCTTTTGCATCTGGGTTACTCAAATTTAACAGTCTGTAACCCAGTCGCAGAATTGTTCCGAATAACAGTCGTAAACGTTAGTTACAAGTCGAGTAAGATTTTATTGAGTAATATGGCGAGTCTTGTCTTCACTGCGCATAGACGATCCCTGTCGTAAAACAACTATTACAGAAACGAAAGCTGTTCTCAAATGCGACTCGTTTTTTTACAGTTTGGTTTTTTACAGCTACAAAAGTTGCGATGAATATGTAAAATATTACTAAAATGGTTGCAATTCTGGAAATTTGTTTTTCTAAGATTGACTGACACTTTTTGTAATGTAAGTATTATTTATAGTGATTTATATAATTTTTATTAACTCTTATATATTTGAATTAATAAAAATTTAAAAAAACTAGTAAAGTAATCGTTTTTTAAAGCAAATATGTATATACACAAAATATAAATTAGTTAATGATGTTTAGAAAAGCATAACCTTAAAATCTAAGCTTTAAAGATATCTAGGTAAGGAAATATTTATGCGCTCATTCTTAAGAAGAAATACATTTAATATTTTCTTGCAGGTTTTTGACAGAATGATATAAATTCGCATATACTTTAAATCCACAACAAAAAAAAATACACATTCACATTAAAACATTTTTCAAGCCTAAAGCGTTGGTTTGTTTTTAGAAAGCTATATATATATTTAAATAATTTATATTTAAAAATAATTTTGGATATATAAATTAAAGATTTCTGCAGTGAAAATCTTTTGCAGTGAAAGAAAACAAAAACAATTTAGGTATTTCCCCCGCCCTTAGAGGGTTAAAACAAAAATAATAGTAAAAAAATATAAACAAATATTATATTGTCAATTACATGTCATCACTATACAAACAATATGACCAGCTTTGCTTATTTTACATATCCGACTTAAAGATCAACTGAAGAGCAAAAGTGACTCAAATTCCATTAAAGCATCCCACTGTTAATAACCTGCGGTAAGTGGCCATTAGCATAGCCCCAAAGCCCTCCAGACAGACACAACAAAATACACTTTTAAAGCACTTTAAATTATAAATAATTCATAGGCCCCACGAATTAAACGCATCTAAACCTACGGAGCCAAAATGGCTGTTCCATCCAAAACCCCTGGTATCATCAAATCGCCATGAAGAAGTAGGGGGGATACAGAATCTACTACAGGAAGAAGGGGGGGGGGGTACTATAGGGGGACGCAAAAAGCAAGCGGATTATTCAAGGAGACCCGGCGTGAAATTTTCCGCCACAGGGACCCCCTACAAAAGGGGGGCCCGCAACGACAACAATAGGGAGGGGTCATATGAGCACGGAGTTCTAGGCTCGACATGTGCGCTTGGGCTTTGTGTCCGAAGCGGTCTTTTTTAGGTTTGGCTACAATGGTTTTTGGGGGTGCTGTTTTTCACGGAGGGGGGTGGGGGTTCGATTCCTGGACGGGGTGCTGCCTTGTGTGTGTGTGCGCGTAGAAGGCCATTTTATGAAAAGTTGGGGAGGGTCGGCAGCGTTTGTGTGTTGTAGCTATTGTGAGCGCGGGCGCGGAAGCCTGGTAGGGTCGACGGCAGCGATTAGTGGAAAACCGAGTCAAAACATTGAATTTATGACGGGGCCGACGTGTCGTGTTTGACACTTCACTAAACTGTTGCTGTTTTTATATATAAAAAAAATTCAGATCTCTAATAAAGTGTCAAATATAATGAGCAGCTTATATCTTGCTTGTGAGTTATGTTTCTAAGTTTTGTAAGCTAGGTCAGATTTGAGCTCTGAACCTTAAGGTAGGGTGCCCAAATATCACCCACACTAGCCAGTATATAAATTTAGAGGACAATCCAAGTGTCATTTGTCTAAAAATAGTTCTAATCTATTATCTAAAAATAGTTCTAATCTATTATCTAAAAATAGTTCTAATCTATTATCTAAAAATAGTTCTAATCTATTATCTAAAAATAGTTCTAATCTATTATCTAAAAATAGTTCTAATCTATTATCTAAAAATAGTTCTAATCTATTATCTAAAAATAGTTCTAATCTATTATCTAAAAATAGTTCTAATCTATTATCTAAAAATAGTTCTAATCTATTATCTAAAAATAGTTCTAATCTATTATCTAAAAATAGTTCTAATCTATTATCTAAAAATAGTTCTAATCTATTATCTAAAAATAGTTCTAATCTATTATCTAAAAATAGTTCTAATCTATTATCTAAAAATAGTTCTAATCTATTATCTAAAAATAGTTCTAATCTATTATCTAAAAATAGTTCTAATCTATTATCTAAAAATAGTTCTAATCTATTATCTAAAAATAGTTCTAATCTATTATCTAAAAATTGTTCTAATCTATTATCTAAAAATAGTTCTAATCTATTATCTAAAAATAGTTCTAATCTATTATCTAAAAATAGTTCTAATCTATTATCTAAAAATAGTTCTAATCTATTATCTAAAAATAGTTCTAATCTATTATCTAAAAATAGTTCTAATCTATTATCTAAAAATAGTTCTAATCTATTATCTAAAAATAGTTCTAATCTATTATCTAAAAATAGTTCTAATCTATTATCTAAAAATAGTTCTAATCTATTATCTAAAAATAGTTCTAATCTATTATCTAAAAATAGTTCTAATCTATTATCTAAAAATAGTTCTAATCTATTATCTAAAAATAGTTCTAATCTATTATCTAAAAATAGTTCTAATCTATTATCTAAAAATAGTTCTAATCTATTATCTAAAAATAGTTCTAATCTATTATCTAAAAATAGTTCTAATCTATTATCTAAAAATAGTTCTAATCTATTATCTAAAAATAGTTCTAATCTATTATCTAAAAATAGTTCTAATCTATTATCTAAAAATAGTTCTAATCTATTATCTAAAAATAGTTCTAATCTATTATCTAAAAATAGTTCTAATCTATTATCTAAAAATAGTTCTAATCTATTATCTAAAAATAGTTCTAATCTATTATCTAAAAATAGTTCTAATCTATTATCTAAAAATAGTTCTAATCTATTATCTAAAAATAGTTCTAATCTATTATCTAAAAATAGTTCTAATCTATTATCTAAAAATAGTTCTAATCTATTATCTAAAAATAGTTCTAATCTATTATCTAAAAATAGTTCTAATCTATTATCTAAAAATAGTTCTAATCTATTATCTAAAAATAGTTCTAATCTATTATCTAAAAATAGTTCTAATCTATTATCTAAAAATAGTTCTAATCTATTATCTAAAAATAGTTCTAATCTATTATCTAAAAATAGTTCTAATCTATTATCTAAAAATAGTTCTAATCTATTATCTAAAAATAGTTCTAATCTATTATCTAAAAATAGTTCTAATCTATTATCTAAAAATAGTTCTAATCTATTATCTAAAAATAGTTCTAATCTATTATCTAAAAATAGTTCTAATCTATTATCTAAAAATAGTTCTAATCTATTATCTAAAAATAGTTCTAATCTATTATCTAAAAATAGTTCTAATCTATTATCTAAAAATAGTTCTAATCTATTATCTAAAAATAGTTCTAATCTATTATCTAAAAATAGTTCTAATCTATTATCTAAAAATAGTTCTAATTTATTATCTAAAAATAGTTCTAATCTATTATCTAAAAATAGTTCTAATCTATTATCTAAAAATAGTTCTAATCTATTATCTAAAAATAGTTCATTTGTCTAAAAATAGTTCTAATCTATTATCTAGCCTGTTATCTAAAAATGTAACTAAATTATAACTATAATATGAACAGACCTCAAAAATGATTTTTTTTGTGTGTTATCGGTATTTTTCCTATTAATTAAAATTTTTGCTAATATCTTCTACTATATGTTCTTAATATCGTCTACGTAAAAAATGGATTGATTTGTAAGTTATGTCGGATTTGAACGCTGAACTTTAAGGATTTGATCTTTGTTTTTTGTGTGTGTTGTCACTGTTTTGTCCTCTTACCTTATGCTAAACAAATCATGCAAATATTTAGGATAAGATAAATTCATTGGAAGGGTTAAAGAAGCTTCGCTTCTAGGCACCTAGACGAATAAATTCAGTCTAAATTCAGATTTCCCAATGCCTTCCTCCCTCGTCTGATGTGCGAATTTCTCTGGGAATTCGAGTGTGAATGTGGATTTGACGTCCGTTTGTGTTTTGTGTTGTGCTGTGACTGTGTTGTCTACCAATGAAACTCTCATCATGTTCTATTAATGTTAGTAATTCAAGTGTGGGTTAAAGGGCCTTCGGCCCTAGGTACCATATATTAATAAATTATCGCGTCAAAGAAGAACACTTAGGAGCATTCCACACAAACGTAACTTTTTGTTACAATTGAGACCATTTGAGAAATATCACACATTTTAACTATGTTTTTCCTAGGGCGATAATAGGAACACTCAAGTGGGCGATATTGGGAACAACCTAACTCTCAAAAATGGCGACTTCCCCCTTCGAAATCATAAACCAAGAATCAAATTACACCAAAATTTAACCTATTACATTGATTATCATTGTCTCAAATGATATAACATTATTACTTAAACCTCATTCATTATATTAAAACTAATTAAATATATTTATTAATTCCCGGTACCTGAAAATCAGCAAATATTCCCAGACAAAAGAAAAACAACACAGGTACGTCTGGCTGCCACAAACAACAACTGGAGGGAAAAGCTTCTTATTTTCCATAGTGACCATCAGCTACCAGAACTAAACAAGAAGAAACTGTTGTGGGCGATATTAGGAACGTAGGCGATATTTGGACCAATATATTGAGAATAATATATTGATTAGTTCTAGATAGAAGTTAATCTACCAACACAACAATGCGATAAGTTTAGGTAAATTTATTATAAATACTCTTTAATCTTTAAAAGCAAATAAACACACAAATCAATAAGATTTATAAACACCATAATTCATTTTTCAAATAAGTTTATAAAAATCGCGTTAAAAAAAATATTTAGGCCAATCTTATAAAAGCGAATTCCAGATAACAGCCGTACAAAGCAAAGACCGTAACTGTTGCATTGATATATACAGATGCGTATATACAAGCCTTGTGAATCAGCCTTCCCCTCTGTTAGGGGAAGCAAATCTAGCAGAAATCTTTCGGAGCGATTTTGTTTCTGCTTGGGCGCCGATTTCTGCCATGGCTTGTCAGAACATAGTGGATGAGGCCTTATCGGAGCTGTTTAATATGCACGGCTCTGTGGGGGGTGTCATCATTTGGCGACTTATCGCTGCTAACGGGTGGATAGAGTTTTGAGGGTGATGTCAATGTAAATCAGAAATGAATTTTGATATTATTAATGTTTGTTTATTTGAATGTAAGTGTTGAAGTAAGATAACACTTTTAAAGTTATTTTAATACGAGATAATGTTGAGTAAATTTTGATTTACCTAATATTGAAGGTTTTTATTTCCGGATTATTTTCTATTGCTTCAAGGTTAAAAAAATATGTGATAAGTTATTCGAATATTTTACTCGTAATTTAATTTATCAAACAAATTTGAGAATTTTATTACTAATTAAATTTTTTATTCCGCTTGGTTTATTTTTATTTATCATTTTCAGACATTAATATTTATGTTTCCATTGAATGCTCATACGTATAAAGTACCCTAAAATATTAGCTTATTATTTGAATAAAGTTATTTTACTATAATAGTTTATCAAACTTTATATATGTAACAAATATAAATTTGTATATTTCTGCTTATGTAGTATACCTACAGAGATTGTAACTCATTTGAAGTTTAGAACTATATTTAATGTATATAATTATATTTAATGTATATAACTATATTTAATGTATATAACTATATTAGAAAACTATATTTAGAACTATATTTAACATATTAACTATAATTATACAATTTTTTTGTAAACTTGTTTCTTGTTTTCTTATACAAAAATGGTCTTCCATGATATCGAAAGATTTAATCAATATTTTCTAATTTAAAACTACTCTCTTTTGCTTAGAAACTGAAAAGCAAACAGTCATAAAGTATTTAGCTACAAAAAGGGACTTTAAGGAAATATGTAAATTACTTTAACTAAATATTTTCACCTTTGTACACATTACAATGTTAATAATTTTGTTTCAATGCACCAAAACGTGTTTGGAAGAATATAACTGTATAGTTCTAATTCAATAGTAATAATTCAATTCTACAGCAATAACTATTCTTACTAACACTCAACATTCAAACTCTCCGTAAAACACCTGTACACTGTTAGAAATAAGAACTCAAAAATATCTAACTAAAAGAATAAAAATGCTTATCATAGTTCCGAATGCATAAGTTTCATTTTTGAAAAAGATATGTACTCAAAAATGAGTAAAATGAATAAAAAGAGCAGTTGTTTGTCTACATATGTTGTTTTCATAAATCACCAATAATTACAACCAAGATTACCGAGAATCCTGAGGTACGGCAGTTCATTGCCTTAACCGTTATACTACCAGGGAGACGTGAAGAAGTTATAAACAGAAATAATGTTAAAAAAGATGTGCCAAAAGAATGGAGTAGTCTGATAATTGAGTTATAACAACTAAGTTTCCATTGAAGCAATTGACATCAAATAACGTAGAAAACCATCTTCTGAATAACTATTGTAAGTTTGTCAGGTCGCTTTGTTAAAAACAGAAGAATGGCACATTAAATCACACTGCTCATTTTTGAGAAAGTACGAATACTTACGTTTGAGCACGTCATCGCTCATTTACGATGCAAGTATATTCAAAGAAAAACGAGTAGGTTCAGGTAAATACCTTTCATTAAAATACCTTTTTTACACTGTACCAACCAGCCAATAAGAGTAGCCATAACAAAATAGACTTTTCTAGTTCCCATTGACAAACTTGAAGTTTTCCTAACTCCTAAGTCACCCCTTTTCCCTATTATCGTCCATTGATTTTTAGCTCCTTTAAGAGGCAGGAAGACCATCTCCCCTCCTATAACCGCGAGGCATTGTGGGAGGCAGGGCTAATGTCATGTAAATTGGTCGGCTGCCGCCGACAAGCCAGTTGCAGACGATTTTTAGGGAACACTCCCTTCATACGCACTCATCATCAGTTGAGTTTCTATCTGTTTGGGGGAGGTATTCTAAAACCTCGAATCGGTCCCCTTGAAGTTTCTGAATTGAAGTTTCCGAATTGAAGTTTCGACGTGAATTTAGATGTTCTACTTGTAGAGGGAAGTTTTTACGGCAGGTAAAATATCGCGCAGATGCATGGAGTTGACAAGAATAGCATTGTAATTTTTTTTACATTAAGGTTTATTAAATGATTAAAAAAAATGGCTGAACTAGAAAAAATATCTAAAAAAAATTTAAAATTTTAGAATTTAATTTTAAGCTTTTTAGTATTTATTCGGCATATCGGGCCTTTTTAGAATCTACTTGTCATATAGGGCTTTTTTGCATTTACTTGTCATATATTGCATTTTTTGTATTTACTTGTCATATAGGGCCTTTTTAGTATTTACTTGTTATATAGGGCCTTTTTAGTATTTACTTGTTATATAGGGCTTTTTAGTATTTACTTGTCATATAGGGCCTTTTTAGTATTTACTTGTCATATAGGGCCTTTTTTCTTTTTACTTGTCATATAGGGCCGTTTTAGTATTTACTTGTCATATAGGGTCTTTTTAGTATTTACTTGTCATATAGGGCGTTTTTAGTATTTACTTGTCATTTAGGGCGTTTTTAGTATTTGTCATATAGGGCCATTTTAGTATTTACTATTCGTATAGGGCGTTTTTAGTATTTACTTATCATACAAGGCCTTTTTATTATCTACTTGTCATATAGGGCTTTTTTGCATTTACTTGTCATATAAGGCCTTTTTAGCATTTACTTGTCACATAGGGTCTTTTTTGTATTTACTTGTCATAAAGGGCCTTTTTAGTATTTACTTGTGGTATAGAGCGTTTTTAGTATTTGTCATATAGGGCGTTTTTAATATTTGTCTTATTTAATATTTACTTTTTAGTATTTACTTGTTATATAGGGCCTTTTTAGTATTTACTTGTCCTATAGGGCCTTCACTTATCAAAATCCGCTTCGAAATAGAGTCAGGGCCAATACAAATTTCCCTATAACTTACCATTATATTTGATTTATAGATTTTTATGGGTATAAAAAGGTGTATTTTTCAAGGGCAAATCAAGTAAGCTAAAAATATTATTTAAAAAAAAATGCAGGAAGTTCATTTGAACGTATAGCGACAGTCCGTATCTTTCATCGGACAGTAAGTTCGGGTACAAAATTTAGTCGAAATTCTTATTCATAAAAGGCAAATAACACGCCAACCTAGCAACCCCCCACCCAGCAAGATAAAACCGTCAGTTCCCCTCTTTTTTTTTCCCTGCGAAGAAGATAACCGAATGACACAAGCGAAGCGAAAGATAATTTCAGATTCCCTAAAGATTCCCTATATAGATTTGTTCCAATATTTTAGGGTTGACTCGCCGTATCGAACTCAATATACTTCCTCCCTCCCTTCCCCCCCCCCCTACACTCTTATTTCTTCGGAGCAACTGGTTGCTGATAAAGAAAGTTTGCTTTTGTTCGTATCAATTTCACCCGTGGAAACTGTTTAATCTGGCGTCAAATGTAGGGGCCGCTTATTTATTTTTTTCCCTATTCTTGAAAGGAAAGAGCTGATTTCTATCGATGTAGGCGCAGAATCGAATATTAGGAAGGATTTGGATTGGAAAAAAATGTATCTAAAATTGGATATCTATATCTGTTGGGGATCGTTTTGATAAAGTGTTGGGGATTTATTGAAAATTTGGCGACGGTTATAAAATTTTACCTGTATATATTTTTATATAGATGCTGGGTATTGAGTTGTATTTTAATTCCTAATATATAGTAGTTCTAAGATATAGATATTAGTTATCTCTTGGCACCTGAGAGGCGCCAACAGAACAACCAGTTCTTTTGTTCACTGTTCTTTAAAATAAACGAGAACATGATCTTGCGTTTAAAAACAGGTTGCTTTTTTTTCAACTTGTTGTCTTGCAGATCCAAAATAGATAATGCTTTTGTTTTCCTCTATGAGCAAAAAACAATTATTAGGAAAAGAACATAAAGAGGAATAACTGTTCCGTAAAAAGAACGTAAAACGCAAAGTGTTCTTGGAGTGCAAAGGGTTAACTTTTTGTACTTCAAGAACAACTTTGCCATTTGCGTTCTTTCTACGGAACAGTTATTCTTTTTTCTGATCTTTTCCACAAAATATTTTTTGTTCTGAAAAGATAAAAATCGTAATCTTGTTTTGGATCTTGCAGAGACTGAGTTGAAAAAAAGATCGGTGTTTTCTAAACACAACAACATGCTGTTTTCGTTTATTTAAAAGAACAGGGAACCAAAATAACTGGTCGTTATTTTCTTGCCTGAGAAGAGATAGCTGAGTGTAAAGGGTAAAGAAAATTTGTTTTAGTGGTTCGGAAGTTAAAATATATTTCCTATACAAGTTTTGTTTATATTTTATAAAAACAAAAGATGTTAAAAAGTTAATTTCTAAAATGTGACTTAAACTATGACATTCGAAAATTTAACATTACATATTTTTATTAATTCAATATTGGGAGCACTGCTGGATAAAGTGGATATCCCTGAACATATATCCTGTCTTGAAAAGTTTCATTTTTTTATTTGTTTATGTTGACTGACAGTTGTTATTATTGATATTTTAAATTTTAATCATTAGTTTTCAAAAATAGTTTTATTTGAAATTGAAAACATATTTTTAAAAGCCAATATCAATAAACTATTTTAAAAAGTATAATTACATTTATTTCCTTAAAAAGTAGATGTGTATAAAATAACTTTATTTGGAAGTTTTTAAACAAATTTTGACAGTTTTAACAACATTTATAACTATTATGAGAGTTTTCTATGTAGGAAATGTAAAAATTAGAAGAAATTATTGAGCCCCCCCCCCCGAACTCTAGATATTATTTGTGAATAAGAAACTAATCCGAGTAGAAGCTATTTTTTTAAGCTATGGGATCTATCTGGTTTTGAAACTGACATCTTTGCTTATCTGGTTTTAAAACTGATATATTTGCTTATCTGGGTTTGAAACTTATCTTTGCTAATCTAGTTTTAAAACTGATATCTTTGCTTATCTGGTCTTGAAGCTGACATCTTTGCTTATCTGGTTTTGAAACTGATATAATTTCTTATCTGGTTTTGAAACTGATATCTTTGCTTATCTGGTTTTAAAACTAATATCTTTGCTCATCTGGTTTTGAAACTGATATCTTTGCTTAACTGGTTTTGAAACTTATATCTTTGTTTATCTGGTTTTGAAACTTATATCTTTGCTTATCTGGTTTTGAAACTTATATCTTTGCTTATCTGGTTTTGAAACTGATATAATTTCTTATCTGGTTTTGAAACTGATATCTTTGCTTATCTGGTTTTAAAACTAATATCTTTGCTCATCTGGTTTTGAAACTGATATCTTTGCTTAACTGGTTTTGAAACTGATAGCTTTGTTTATCTGGTTTTGAAACTTATATCTTTGCTTATCTGGTTTTGAAACTTATATCTTTGCTTATCTGGTTTTGAAACTGATATAATTTCTTATCTGGTTTTGAAACTGATATCTTTGCTTATCTGGTTTTAAAACTAATATCTTTGCTCATCTGGTTTTGAAACTGATATCTTTGCTTAACTGGTTTTGAAACTTATATCTTTGTTTATCTGGTTTTGAAACTTATATCTTTGCTTATCTGGTTTTGAAACTTATATCTTTGCTTATCTGGTTTTGAAACTGATATAATTTCTTATCTGGTTTTGAAACTGATATCTTTGCTTATCTGGTTTTAAAACTAATATCTTTGCTCATCTGGTTTTGAAACTGATATCTTTGCTTAACTGGTTTTGAAACTGATATCTTTGTTTATCTGGTTTTGAAACTTATATCTTTGCTTATCTGGTTTTGAAACTGACATCTTTGCTTATCTGGTTTTAAAACTGATATATTTGCTTATCTGGGTTTGAAACTTATCTTTGCTAATCTAGTTTTAAAACTGATATCTTTGCTTATCTGGTCTTGAAGCTGACATCTTTGCTTATCTGGTTTTGAAACTGATATAATTTCTTATCTGGTTTTGAAACTGATATCTTTGCTTATCTGGTTTTGAAACTTATATCTTTGCTTATCTGGTTTTGAAACTTATATCTTTGCTTATCTGGTTTTGAAACTTATATCTTTGCTTAACTGGTTTTGAAACTTATATCTTTGTTTATCTGGTTTTGAAACTTATATCTTTGCTTATCTGGTTTTGAAACTGACATCTTTGCTTATCTGGTTTTAAAACTGATATATTTGCTTATCTGGGTTTGAAACTTATCTTTGCTAATCTAGTTTTAAAACTGATATCTTTGCTTATCTGGTCTTGAAGCTGACATCTTTGCTTATCTGGTTTTGAAACTGATATAATTTCTTATCTGGTTTTGAAACTGATATCTTTGCTTATCTGGTTTTAAAACTAATATCTTTGCTCATCTGGTTTTGAAACTGATATCTTTGCTTAACTGGTTTTGAAACTTATATCTTTGTTTATCTGGTTTTGAAACTTATATCTTTGTTTATCTGGTTTTGAAACTTATATCTTTGCTTATCTGGTTTTGAAACTTATATCTTTGCTTATCTGGTTTTGAAACTGATATAATTTCTTATCTGGTTTTGAAACTGATATCTTTGCTTATCTGGTTTTAAAACTAATATCTTTGCTCATCTGGTTTTGAAACTGATATCTTTGCTTAACTGGTTTTGAAACTGATATCTTTGTTTATCTGGTTTTGAAACTTATATCTTTGCTTATCTGGTTTTGAAACTGACATCTTTGCTTATCTGGTTTTAAAACTGATATATTTGCTTATCTGGGTTTGAAACTTATCTTTGCTAATCTAGTTTTAAAACTGATATCTTTGCTTATCTGGTCTTGAAGCTGACATCTTTGCTTATCTGGTTTTGAAACTGATATAATTTCTTATCTGGTTTTGAAACTGATATCTTTGCTTATCTGGTTTTGAAACTTATATCTTTGCTTATCTGGTTTTGAAACTTATATCTTTGCTTATCTGGTTTTGAAACTTATATCTTTGCTTAACTGGTTTTGAAACTTATATCTTTGTTTATCTGGTTTTGAAACTTATATCTTTGCTTATCTGGTTTTGAAACTGACATCTTTGCTTATCTGGTTTTAAAACTGATATATTTGCTTATCTGGGTTTGAAACTTATCTTTGCTAATCTAGTTTTAAAACTGATATCTTTGCTTATCTGGTCTTGAAGCTGACATCTTTGCTTATCTGGTTTTGAAACTGATATAATTTCTTATCTGGTTTTGAAACTGATATCTTTGCTTATCTGGTTTTAAAACTAATATCTTTGCTCATCTGGTTTTGAAACTGATATCTTTGCTTAACTGGTTTTGAAACTTATATCTTTGTTTATCTGGTTTTGAAACTTATATCTTTGCTTATCTGGTTTTGAAACTTATATCTTTGCTTATCTGGTTTTGAAACTGATATAATTTCTTATCTGGTTTTGAAACTGATATCTTTGCTTATCTGGTTTTAAAACTAATATCTTTGCTCATCTGGTTTTGAAACTGATATCTTTGCTTAACTGGTTTTGAAACTGATATCTTTGTTTATCTGGTTTTGAAACTTATATCTTTGCTTATCTGGTTTTGAAACTTATATCTTTGCTTATCTGGTTTTGAAACTGATATAATTTCTTATCTGGTTTTGAAACTGATATCTTTGCTTATCTGGTTTTAAAACTAATATCTTTGCTCATCTGGTTTTGAAACTGATATCTTTGCTTAACTGGTTTTGCAACCATCCGCTACTTTCACCTCGCAAAAATAACAGCACCTAGCTGGTGAGGAATGTTATGACTTCTTTTATTAATAAATATGCAGAAAAACTAAAGATCAATGAAGTAATCTGAAAATCGAACAAATAAATCTATCTTTTTTCGAAACCAGACCGCTCAATTGTAGTCCATCAAATGACGAATCAATTAATAGCCTCATATTTTCTTTCTCTTTTTTAAACAAACAAATAAATAGATTATTTTCAGAGCTCTTTTAATTGTTTTGATTTGTGTGTTAAAAAAATAATGGATGACAACTCAACTGTCACAGTAATTACCTTAAACATACACTTCAATACTACGTTAGAATACCAACTGAAATTTGAATAGGATTGATAAACATCTATAGGATTGATAAACACCTGCCAACTCCTAACTATGACGGGCTGACGTTAAATTGATTGTTACAATCAGGTTACGTTTGCATACTAAAATATTAAAATGTATAGAACGGATTAAGATTGATAATGATAAATCCATGAAGGCTTTTCACGGTATGTCGAAAACCTAAAATCTTTAGCTATCTTTTATCAGATAATGATAAATAGCCATGACTGTCACCAAGTCTGTAACGCGCAATTTGCTTGTGATTGTTTCGTGTACTCTGTCCGGACTTTAAAGAAGCTGCTTTATGCTTGGATTACTTGACGAAGCACGGGAAATAACTCACTTGTCACTTTTTCAAGTGTCGTATTAAAGTTCTTAATAAGGTATTCTAAGCACTGCTTGGGATGTCCAAAAGATACGCATGCTGGGAGTGTTTAGATTGCATAATAAGTTTTGGTATTGCGCAAGGCAGTTTGTCGACATGCAGCCAATTGAAGGGTACAAAAGTATACCATACTTTTATTTCTACCTCAATATTTCTTATGTTCATGCGAAAATATGCCAAATTATAGTGCTTATGGCTGTTTTTTTTAAATTTTCTTTTGAAACCCATTTTGAATGCAAATTCTTCGAAATCCGTTTCAACCAATAATAAGTAAATAACAAGCAGAAACCAACACTATATTAAAGGCGATATACAAATTAATTCTATCAGTAGAAAATACAATATTTAAACCCATTTAACATTTACATAACGATTTAACATTAAAAATACTTCCCAATTACCTCACTTTTAATGATTAGTTGGGGTTCAGTATGACTGCTTGTAGTATGGCTTCAACCGCGCTCATAAAGGGAACTAGTTATGAACACCGATCTGTTACTGTAACTTCTGGATAGGGCAAGACATTTTGTGGACTTGAAGCCGATGTAGAGGCAGCCATGATGTGCCCCACTTTCTTTCTTTACAGCAATATTTCGTATATTTTTCATGTTAAAATAATCCGACGTGTATTGCTTTTGGTTGAATTTCTTTCTGTATTCTTTTTAAACCCCTTTTAAATGCAATATGCTATTAAAATAAAAAGTCATTCGCGAGTCAAAGTCAAAGTAGATAAAAGGCAAGAGCAAAAACTATTTGTTTGGCAATATAAAAATTAACTATATAAGAAGAAAATATAATATTTATATGCATTTAATATTTATACAATGCTATAGTAATAAAAAACACCACTAAATCACTTAAAAAAAATAATGGGACACACCATGGCTGCTTTCAATTGGCTTCAACGCGCCCATAGAGGAAACAAGGTTTGAGTCTTCCAGGAGTTACAGTTATAGTTCAGTGGTTATGAACGTTCCAGAAGTTACATTCAGAGTCCAGTGGTATATTCTTTGAAATATCCCAAAGTCGCCAATGCATATTGTCTCCACTCTAGGGGGCCATTAATTCAATCAATCTATACTATTCTCATAGCAAAAGTATAAACAAATGTAGATTTTTATATTTCTTCAAATTTAATGATGACAACACCCAAAAGTTAATCAAATAACAAGTTTATAATAAGGAAAATGTGCCGATGACCTCATGTTAGTTCCAATCTAACTTGACAAGAGCAACTAACACGTAGTCGTCCATTTCCAACAAGGCACGAAAATGGCAACAAACCACATTTTAAACCTTTATCATGTAGAATACAGCTTACACCCTAATCCTCGTCACCATAACAAGCTCTTTTCCCTCAAATCTTCCACAATTAGTAAAACAAGGGGAGACGGATGTACCGCGGAATAAGGGGGTACACCCGAAATGGTCGTGGATGATTAGGAGGGGGTGCACCACACCGAGGTGGTACGAGGGGGGTGTCCCCCAAAGTGGGTGCTGAAGCAGACGTGATCCAGTTAGGGTGGTTTGCCGAAACTGGGGATGGGGTGTGGAGGCAAATTAATCCACCCTTCACAGTGAGGTCACGCTTCTGAACAATGATTTCGTGAAAGCTACCATTATGTCATCTGGTAAGTCGGCTTAGCACAGCTGTGGGCAGGGATGGGACAGTTGGACTGGAGTTGGACAATTCAACACCTATGGACGGGCATGGTAGGGTGGGATCGTTCAACTGGATTGTTGTAATTTGCGTAGGATTGGTAAGATTTTATATTAAAGATGGTATTGGAGGATGTGCCTCAAAGGTCAAATGTTGTTTTGAATATTTTTGGTGTTGGATACTTATTGAAATGTTGGATACATATTGAAAATTGCATTTGGACAGTTCAACGCTTACGGACAGGCGTGGTAGGGTGGGATCTTGCAAGTGAATTGTTGTAATTGGTGTAGGATTGATAAGACTTTATATTAAAGATGGTCTTGAAGGATGTGCCTCAGACATTATATTGAATATATTTGGTGCTGGATACTTATTGAAATGTTGGATACTTATTGAAAATTGGAGTTGGACAGTTAAGCACCTATGGATTGGCATTGTAGGGAAAGATTATTGAAGTGAATTGTTCTAGTTTGCGTAGGATTGGTAAGATTTTATATTAAAGATGGTATTAGAGGATGTGCCTCAGACACTGTTTTGAATATTTTTGGTGCTGAATACTTATCGAGATGTTGGTGTAGTATTGGCAAGACTTTATATTAAAGATGGTCTTGAAGGATGTGCCTCAGACACTGTTTTGAATATATTGGTTTCTGGATACTTATTGAAATGTTGGATACTTCAACACTTATGGAAAGGCATGGTAGGGTAAGATAATTCAAGTGAATTGTTGTAGTTGGTGTAGGATTGGTACGACTTTATATTAAACATGGTCTTGGAAGATGTGCCTCAGACGCTGTTTGAATATTTTTGTTACTGAATATTTATTGATATATTGGTGTGTGATTGGTAAGACTTTATATTAAAGATGGTCTTGGAGGATGTGCCTCAAACGTCGTTTTGAATATTTTTGGTGTTGGATACTTATTGAAATGTTGGATATATATTGAAAATTGCATTTAGACAATTGAACACTTATGGACGGGCATGGTAGGGTGGGATCGTTCAAGTGAATTGTTGTAATTGGTGTAGGATTGGGAAGACTTTCTATTTAAGATGGTCTTGGTTTATATGCCTCAGAATCTGTTTTGAATATGTTTGGGTCTGAATACTTATTGAGATCTTGGTGTAGTATTGGTAAGACTCTATATTAAAGATGGTCTTGGAGGATGTGTCTCAAACACCGTATTGAATATTTTGGTTTCTGGACGCTTATTGAAATGTTGGATACTTCATTGGACAGTTGAATACTTATGGATGGGCATGGTAGGGTGGATCTTTCAAGTGAATTGTGTAATTGGTGAAGGATTGGTAAGACTTTATAGAAACTGAGTTATTAAAGCTCAATTATCTTACTTCCCATTCTCTTCACACACCTTTTTTAATATTTTTCTGTTTATACTCTCTTAATGTAGCCCAGGTAGTTTAACAGATAAGGCACTGCACTGAGGAGCTAATGATCTGGGTAGCTGAAGATTCCCGCTAGGACATGGTTGTAATTGTCATTATTTATTGAAGGTGATTTATGAAGGCAAGTATCTGCTCACTTTACTCCATTTTCAAAATTGAAACTTATGTTTTCGGAGCCATTATAAACATCGAATGTACTAAACAATGGGTGTATTTTATTCATGTTCGGGTATCTACTTTTTAACAATGTACTATTTTTATACTTCTTTAGGTTGATATGACTTATTAATATCTCAAAGCCAATTCAAAAACATAATTGAAAATGTCGAATGCTATTCATTTTACCTCTATATCTTCATATGAGTTATGGATAGAGATATTTGGATACCATGTGCAAATATCCAAAAATATAATTACTACAATATTTTCCTACAGATACAGTTGAAAACAAACAAACTCCGATCAAAGTGAAAACGATCTATCTCCATCCCCTCTCCCCCGATCCCATATAAATCACAACAAATCTCCTCAAATTGTTGACACTGTACGTTGCTTACGCACCAAATATAAAGAACTACTGCTATCTCTCTATGTCTTACAACACAGAAGCCCTCTTTGCTACACGCGGAGCATTGGGTAGGTTTTAAGGAGCATCAGAATATATCTCCGAGGGGGGTGCGGGGAGAGAATAAATAAAATAATACACAACAAAAGCAAACGATTTATACAGAGTATTTTGCGCAGACGATTCGGGGCACGTAGGGACCATGCGATTCGTGCGGTAACTGCGGAAAGATTCGCTTGCGAATAGACACAGCTGGTATGTTCTTTTAGGGTTGAGGTAGAAAATCGTCTGAGAAAGAGGGGCTTTTTCTTTTCCTTAAATTGTTCCACGACAACCCCCCTCTCCCCTTTTTCGAACAATTTGTGCTCGGTCGTTTCGGCTTAAAGGTTTTCTGGGATTCTGTTTTTAAAATATTATAAGCTGGAAAATATGATGTGGTGGGGGTGGGGAGAGATGGGTTGGGAAGTATTCACTTTAAGGGATTTTTTTTCAAGGGTAAGATATTTTAGAATCTTTTTAGGGATATTTGAATGCAGAATACTAGAGAGAGAGTTCAATTCAAATAATGATAAACTCTAGTTTTGAATTTTAGTATGTAAAGAGAGAGTTCAATTCAAATAATGATAAACTCTAGTTTTGAATTTTAGTATGTAAAGAGAGAGTTCAATTCAAATAATGATAAACTCTAGTTTTGAATGTTAGTATGTAAAGGGAGAGTTCAATTCAAATAATGATATACTCTAGTTTTAAATTTTAGTATGTAAAGAGAGAGTTCAATTCAAATAATGATATACTCTAGTTTTGAATTTTAGTATGAAAAGAGAGAGTTCAATTCAAGTAATGATAAACTCTAGTTTTGAATTTTAGTATGTAATGATAGAGTTCAATTCAAATAATCATAAACTCTAGTTTTGAATTTTAATAAGTAATAGAGAGTTCAATTCAAATAAGGATAAACTCTAGTTTTGAATTTTAGTATGCAAAGAGAGAGTTCAATTCAAATAATGAAAAACTCTAGTTTTGAATTTGTGTATGTAAATAGACAGTTCAATTCAAATAATGATAAACTCTAGTTTTGAATTTTAGTATGCAAAGAGAAAATTCAATTCAAATAATGAAAAACTCTAGTTTTGAATTTTAGTATGTAAAGAGAGAGTTCAATTCAAATAAAGATATACTCTAGTTTTGAATTTTAGTATGTAAAGATAGAGACTGTAAAGTTTGTAATTGAGTTTGCATTTTTGTAGGTTTATGCATTTGAAAATTTTAATGTACAAGTTCTTATGGATAGATGCTATCTGTGGAGAAAAGTCTACAATATTTCATTTTAATCTTCAATTGACATTGGAAAAATATTAAGTTTGATAAAATGATCCCAAATTGTTGAGGAAGTTTACGCTGGTATAAGCAATATATTATCAACAATATTTACAGGTATAAAATATTTGTTATAGGAGAAATGTAATAATTTTTTTAAAAACTCGATAATTACTAACAACTTAAAAATTAAAAATCGATCAGGGTGGTAACATAACCTGGAAAACCGGGAAATCAGGGAATTGTCATGGAATTTTTTTATTCTGGAAATATCAGGGAAAAGTCAGGGAAATTTTCGAAATTTCACAAAAAATCAGGGAAATTTTCAATTTTGGATCATTAAAACGACAATTAGCCACCATTATGCACTCTATTCTGGGTAATGTAGTCGTCAATATTTATTTTTAGTTCTGAAAAAGAATTTTTTTTAAAAAGTATGGTTATGCACATTTTCATATTTTCAGTTTTAGTTTTGTAAAAACGTGAACCACTGCTGAGGGAGCAGCAAAAGCAAAGTGCATTGGACCTTGACATTGTGAGCAACATGTGAGGGGCTAATGAATGTAATTTATTGAAGATTGGAATAGGAAATATTAAGCATATAAAACATTTAAAATTATCTCCAAAAGAAATAGTTGGAAAAATTTGCATTCTCTGCTTACAGAGAACATGATTAATTACTATTATGCCTGCCACAATTGTATAATTTGTGTATCCATAAATTATTATTTTAACTGACAATAAGTATTGCTTATAAAGTTTTATTTTTAATGCAGTAAATTTATTGTATTGTAGCGTGGATACTTTGTTTTTATACAAAGCATATATTTTAACGTTTCTTAATGTAATTTTAAAGTCAGGGAAATTTTGTGACACCATCATGGAAGTCAGGGAAATATCAGGGAACTTTTTTTCCAGAATTTTGTTGCCACCCTGTCGATGTTGCAAGTATATTTGGGAATTGTTTTCATTTTTAAAAAAAATATTTATAATTTCTTAAAATTTGTTTTGTATAAGGTAATTTTTTAATTATGTATTTGGATATTTATAAAAAATACGAAATTCCATCCTTACAATTCTAATTAAAATGGGTAAATATGTAGATTACACATATAATTAATATATTTGCAACGTATCATAAAATATATTTACTGCATACAGAAAAAAAATCTCAATTAAGGGAATTTTATGCAATCACTAAATATTATTGAACTATAGTTTATTTTGGTTTTTAGAAATGATAAAGTATTGTTTATTAATTACTATATTAATAGAAATATTGATGAAAGTAAAAATGATGAATATAAATATACGTAATTTTTTTAATGATATCATAAAGAAAATGCATGCCTAAACATGACAAGTTTTACCGAAAAAGAAATAGTTTTGGAAAAACTACGTTAATCATAAAAGTTTAGAACTAACAATTCCCTATATTTTCACCTATATATAGTAAATTCCCTATATTTTCTCCTATATATAGTCATTTACATATATTTTGCCATATAGTCAATTCCCTTATTTTCCCAAATATATACATATATAGTCAATTCCCTATATTTCCCCCTATACATAGTCAATTCCCTGTATTTTTCCATAAATATGTATTCGATTCATTATATTTTCCCCTATATATAGTCAATTCCCTATATGTTTAGGCAAATTATAAAGATAAACCTCATGTTAGAAAATTAAAAATAACATGTTTAAAAGTTAATAATTGCTTTTGATGAGACATTGTGTGTTCCGTGTTAAAATATTATATAGTTAACGCACAATGACATTGAAAGGTAAACATTGTAGATATGATAAACCGCGGTACAGGATTATCCATGAAACTACAAAGAACTTTGATTCGTATTCTCCACAAAACTTTTATAATAACTGTACACACAGGTAAATATTATTTATTAGGCATACTTTAAAAAAAATTAGGATAGGATATACGTTTTTAATACGCAAGTTATTTTTTTCTTTATTTAGAATAATCTGAATACTCAACGCACATGAAATCTAAATTTTGCACGTATGTTTAATCCAAACATAATGCTCAAAATTTTTAAATTTATTTGTAAAAAATTTCAGTTTAAATATATTAAAATGCTATATACATAAACTCTTTTTTTTTAATAAAAATCAAATTGTTTACAAAATACACATAAATATTTATTGAAAAAGGTAATTTCTCCATAAAAAATTTCTCAAATTTTTTAAAAACTTCTCCATTTTTTTAATAAAAAGCAAATTGTTTACAGAATACACATAAATATTTATTGAAAAGGGTATTTTCTCCAACATACTTGAAATTGAGTACTTCATTTATTAATAATTTTATTTTTTCAAAAGTAAAATGTAACAAATCTGTCTTTTAGAATTTATCCCGCATAATTATTATCAGAACAATAAGACACGATACTTGTAAAGCATTCTTAAAAATTCTGAAAAAAAAGACCTAAACAAAACTAAATTTTTACAATTAAAAATTTTCTACGAGCATCGAAACCGACACATTTTTAAATAACCAATAAAACAAACATAAACCTCAACCCCCTCTAGCTTTAAAAGTCACAACCGAAACACCACCTACACAATCCATGCCCAACTCCGACAAAACCCTCACCCCTTCTCATTAAAAACAATATCAAACCCCGCCACTTTTATTAGCGGAAGATTAACCGCACATCTCCCCGACATCCTCGCCGAGTCGCCACGGGCATACTGCCGCTAGTCGCCTCTGGGATTCTCCGGTCTCCTGTCGGAAGAGGAACGCCCTAGGGGCAGAGCTTGCCACGGGGATTCTCGGAACCTCCCAGCGGTATTGCTACGCCCCTCTTGCCGCTAGAGGTGGAAGGAATCGTCGGCAAATGAGATGACGGAGATTTCGAGGAAGGATGTTTTTTAGGGGTTACTTGTTAAGAGCTTTTGTAATTGTTTTTGATTGTTGGATAGTTTGTGAAATGTTTGTTAAGGAAATTGAGAGTTGAGGATTGGAATTATTCAGTAGCAAAGTTTTTGTTGTGTGTTTGATGGGAATTTTAATATTGTTGAGTTGAGTTTAAATGGTTAAATTTTCTATTGTTTACTTGAGATTTTATTGATATTGAAATAATTAAAGTTACTGAGCTTTTGTGATTATTTTTTTGTCGAACAATTAAGAGATGAGATATTATAAATGGTATTTGGTTGTCGTTTTTTAAAGTTGCTTTTTATATTAAATACGATGTCAATTATAAATTAACAATTTGTTTAAATACTCTACATAAGGTATTATTTGTAATGATATTTATTATAGAATACATTTATCCATGTTGAATGTTTAATTTCTTGAAAAGCTTAACACTTTCATAAAGAGTTGTTATTTTGCAAATAATATTTACTAAAATACAATGCTTACTGTAGTACCCAAAATACAAATATGCATGTGAAATGTATAATAGTTTAGTATGATAAAAAAAAAATTTGTTTCAAAAATTTTAATGAAAATTTTTATTGAATTACAAAGGAATACGTTGCTTTCAAAAATTCTAAATTTACTCTTTAAATTAAAAATAAAGGTTATATTTAATTTTTTTGATAATTAAAATAGAAATTGCAAGCGAAAAAAGCGCTTCTAAATTTTTTTCATATAGAATTCACAAATCTTAACTTTAGTGTTGACAAAGGATTTTAGTTTTCAAGGTCAATTTTTCAACGATGTTTATTGAAGTGTATAAATTTCATAAGAAAACCTACTACAGTTTATCTCCAATTTTGTGTTGAATTCAAAAGAAATGGATTTATAAATCAACACAAAACAGATTATTATCAACAGTTTTATAACAAAGAAAAATTAATTATTTAAAAAAAATAGAGACGCACACATTAAAATAATACTTTTTTTAAAAATTTGAACATGTTTTTCTTTGTTAAATGTAATCGCAAAACTATTTGCTGTATAATTTTTTTGAAATGAATAATTTATAAACTTAAGGAACAAAAAGGGATTTTGTTATTAGGGGGGGGGGGTGTAGAAAAAGATGTACAACTACTTATTGAGTCATCATGAAACTAAAAGTCAAAACAATAATTACACAATTTGTTATTGAACGCACACCACAATTTCCGGATACCTTATCTACATTATCAGATATAAGATATGTAATTTTAAAAGGCATTGAAAGTTTAAAACAAAATATTTACAATTACTGATGGTAGCTTTTGTATTGTAATAATCAATCTCTACCGTTGTCCTTTTAGATAAAAAATATGACATTTCAGGAAAGTTACGTGCGTAAATTATACTACCAAAATGAATGAAAGTAGTGAAATTTGAATGAATTATATATTGAATTGTTAAATAGATTTTAACATTATAATTGACAATGATCTTACCTTATTTATACTTGTTTGTGAACATCTTACATTCATTTTTTGCTCCTGAAAAGAAATAAGTAAAGTTTGATATAGTTTGATGTATTACATTATGTGGTCAATTTCTTATTGTAATGTTTAAATAATGAACATGTGTAAAGTACATTAATTTTTACTTCTAAAAAGTTTATGTTATATTTTTTTTCCCTTTGAGCATATAAAAAGTCCTTGAATTATTAAATTTAATTGAAAAAATTTAAACAAATAGTCTTCATTATATTTATTGTTTAATGAAGGGACATAATAAGAAATGTTTTAGTATACTGGTTCATTAATAAAGTAGCACTATTAAATGAATGAAAGTTTACCTATTATGAATAATGTTATCATAAAACAACAATCAATAGAGACTAATGAAAGTTAAGAATCGCAGCAATATTTGTATCAAAACACTAATATAAAACATGATGTACGATCATCGGTTACAGGATACCCGCTATAACATTCAGATGCAATAGTTGCAATAGAACCAGCGGTAGTTTTAGCATTTCGTTGATTTGGTAAAAGGGAGATAGGAAATTCAAGGGATTTTTTAATTTTGAAAACAAATATATGTTAAAAAAAATTCGAATCTAATTCTGTTCTACAAAAAAAAAAAATCTCTTAAATAATGTCTAGCGTACCATTTGGAGACACATAGAAAATATGTATTCTCTGTTATAATATAAAAATAAACAATTCAATTCTAATACTTCACTATACATTAACGAGTCTATATATCTTCGAGCATGGATCCTTCATAGTAGAGAAAACATAATGTTATAAGCTCGCTAACATCAAAGCGAGGCCAACATGTATGGCCTCAGACACGTGGTAAATTACGTCATTCCATTCATAAATTTTCACTGTTACACATTTCCCAATTCATTAGCCAATCGCGAGTATTTTTTAATTCATAATTTTGAAAAGAAGTCACGTGTTTGAGGCCATTTGGTCTGAGATGTTGGTTTCACGATTATGACTTCCTATTCGCTCTACTACAGTTAATTCATGCTCGAAGCTATATATCAATTTAATTTGTAATGCATTTTTTATTCTCAAAATTAAAATAATCTCCGTTGAAACCTCCTCCATATAATCAACTTAATTTTGTTTTGTAAGTAATCATATAAAAAGTTATTTAAAAATCAATTTGACATTAATGGTTATTGAACAGTATTGATGGTCATTTAATATCAATCCATTAACATTAACACTGATAATATATCGGGATCTATTTCAACTTTTATAACGACCATTTATCACAATAGTGTAACAAAGTAATGAAATCAAAATCCTTCTTCTCGACATTTCTTTTTGATAATGACACCAAAGGGCATTGCATTTAACAACTATCAGACGACTTCCATCAATTATCAGGGGTGTCATACAGCTGTTACGAGCCCAAGAAATCAAATGTAATTTATGCAATTCACCAAACCTCACGAGATGTGTTGCCATTCAAGTCCATTAATAAAACTTGCATTCTGAAACGGAAACTAATCTCGTATCCAGACCACGACCCAGGTAACGAGATTATTTCAAAATTATCAACTTATCATCTGAAGTCGAGAGTTTGGGGGGAGTCATAATTCTTCGAAGTGTTGACCAAGTTTATTGTTTTGCCCTCGATTTTGGTCAGAAAGAGATCACGTGTAGTTTGTATTGTTTTTTTTTAAGATATAAAACCTTATATATGAAATTTACGTCATCTATAAAAAGTTTATCACGCTTTTTATTAAATAAATACTAAAATTTTTTAGCAAAACTTGATGAACGAGAATTTTAATGTCTTGATTTATGTTATTATAGAAAAATGAATTAAGAAAGATAATGTTAGTACTGTTAAATTATTTATAACGTTAATAAATACTTTTGAATTTACGTGCTTAATATACATAGTTTTATAATTGATATAATTTTGTAAATAAGCAATTTATAATTTTTAAGCAAATCTATAAACACACACATATAAGAAACCTTTTAGTTCATAGAGGATATATTAATATAAATGATTTCTGCATTGTAATTTATCGGAATATATATTAAATTTTAATTTAATTCAAAGTACTTAGTTAATTCATGTACTTTTCCCAAATCGGGATAAACAAACTATATATTCTATGTGTTAACCAAATAAAAAAAAATATTAATATTGAATGATAATTTGAAATTTTCTTGTTACTACAATAAGCTTTAATTGAATATATCTAAAAGCAAATGAAATTCATAAAGTTATAATAATCGTTTATATTGCTTAACTATAAAGAATCTAACATATCATAGTAAGATAAAACGTAAAACTTCATCAATATTTGAAGAATTGCTACATTACTGAGAAATACAATATATTTTTTTTTAATTTAAAGTTCACAGACCAATAATATCTCACAAATTTAAATCACACTAATATGTTTGTTTACAATAAATCTATCATTCAAATAATTTACTTAAACCAGTCTAACTACCATTTTTTAACCGGTACAGCAAATTCATACCATAATTGATATATTTAGCTAAATCTAGATAACAATATCAAATAAAATAAAGTTATGCAGTTTAAAATTCAAATAATTTCTTAATATAAATTACTACAGACTATATACCATATACGAATTCTCGTCAATCAATCCATAGGAACTTTCAATCCAAAAATGGCATCCACCATTGAAGTTTAATAAGGGAAAGTCACGTACGAAAGCCAAATACTTTTTTAACTTTATATCCCAAACAAGTATTCTAGTTCACATATAACTATTACAAACAACTTGCTGATAAAAGTACAACATTAGTCTATAAACTACAACTTGCTGATAACAGTACAGCAGTAGTCAAGTAGTCTATAAACACTGACTCTATGAGTATGAAATACATAATAATAAGTGTCAATACTTACGAATAAGTATCAATTAATTATTATTATTACCTGATAATACTAATTTACTTGACATTTCGATCTAAACTTAGGCACTAAAATCAAAACAAAAAATAGTATGCAGTTTTAAGTTACACCAATGCCTGGAAATTAAACCTGAACCTGAAAACAACCAGACAATTATACGTTAAACATGAAAACTATTTAATAGATGGATTATTTAGCTAATATAGATTATTTTATCGATATATCCATATGAACTTTTGATCCGGATATCCACCCACTGCAGACTGTTTCATATTAAAGGGTTATACTCAAAAGCTTGGGACTAAAGGCCACAAAGAAATATGCTAGTACCAGAAACAGGTTACCTCTACCAGTACAATAGCTTACCTTTCAAATAACTAACTAACTCAAATGAATACCCATCACTTGATTCTAGTACAAAAGAAAATTGATTGATGCAATTTCAACTTTACATGTGTGCTAGGTACGAAATACAACAGACATGTTTACCTATATCTGGATATCATCGATCTATGTCCGACCCAAAAAGCGTCTACCAGGGTATTACCTAGATTCTAATACAAAATATGATGAAGTCATTTAATTTCAACCTAATTTTTATCCCTACATATGGTAAATGATCTGTCTGTAGTATTTAATTACTATTCGGAATTATTTAATTCCGAATGAATTTAATACTACAGATCATTTTCATATATCAGAATAATTCCGTAGATCTACCCATAGGAACTGCCAACCCAAAAATGGCGTTCACCAAGGCATGTCATTGTCAAGCTCAAACACCAAAAAAAAACAATTTCCATCTAAAAAAGAAAGCTCGTCCACAAAAAAACTTTCTTAAACCATTAAAAATATAATCTTAAAACTGCCAACTAACTGAAATAATAGTTTATCTCTTGATGATCCTTTAAGACTACATTAGAATTTAAAATAACTAAATTTATGTTATGTCAGTGTAATTCCTTATTATAATATATCCTAATAGTTACCAAATAATACATACGTTTGTCTATATAATATTAGGATTATCCGAAGAGATCTAAATATAGAAATTTACGAACCATAACAGGCTACTAGGAGGTGTTTCATAAGCCAAACCTAAAAAGGCTACTAGGAGATGTTTCATAGGCCAAACCAAAAAAAGCTACTAGGAGATTTTTAATATGCCAAACTAAAAAGGGCTGCTAGGAAATGTTTCATAGGTCAAACCAAAATAGGCTACTAGGAGATGTTTCATAGGCCAAACTAAAAAAGGCTACTAGTAAATGTTTCATAGGCCAAACCAAAAAAGGCTACTAGGAGATGTTTCATAGGCCAAACCAAAACAGGCTACTAGGAAATGTTTCATAGGCCAAACCAAAAAAAGGCTACTAGGAGATGTTTCATAGGCCAAACTAAGAGAGGTTACTAGAAGATGTCCACCAGAAGATGTTTCATTGAAAGGCCACACTAAACGACCAAAAATTCTCGAACACTGGTCCACAAAATAAAATGCTACTTCACAAAAAATAAATATCTTAAACTACTTTTTCTACCAATACGATAGTATTCTGCAGAACTAACCAACAACCTCAAATCCTCCAATCAATAAAAATCTCGAATCTCAAGCTAGATTTTAATACAAAATCAAATTAATTTATTCAAATAACACTACCAATATTCGCTGAATACAAAATACAAACGAATCATTTACCTATACGGGCATTCCTCCATCGATCTATCCACAAGAACTTCCAACCCCAAGAAACTCCTCCTCCAGGGCAAGGCAAGGGTCACGCTCAAAGACCAAAAAAACCCCAGAAAAAAATATTCTCGTCTGCAGGAAAAGTCCGGCACAGAGCCGCCCTCAACCAACGTCTGCCTCTCCCGGATAGCCGAGCAACTCTAGGAGTTTTGTGTCCGTCAGTCTAGGCAGCGCACTTTCTTGTATTCGTTTGTAATTATATGGAAACTACCTCTTCATCTGCATTGCAATAGCTTCCACAGCCCCCGTCCCCCCATCGCTCCCGGAGCGAGAAACTAAGTTCGCTTTTAAGCGAAGGAGGGGGGCGGGGATTTAGACGGGGGGGGGGGGAGGGGGGCTAATTATCAAGTTAATATGGATCATCACAGAGCCTCAGTCCCCCCCCCCCCCTGCCAGAGTTGTTAAGTGAATGAAATTAAGGCAGCAGGGCGAGCTTGTTAAGAACCGCTATGTACTGGGAAACTTCGCCGGGGCTGCTGCATCAGTAAGTTGACAGATTCGGGCGGCGGCATTGCATTCTCTTCTTCTTCTTCTTTCCATCCCCCCCTCCCGACAAGAATTTATTCTTTCTGGCAAGGGGCCGTTCAAAAACCACAATAAGGGCGGCGTCGTGCGTCATATGGCGGAGAAGGGGCTGTCGGACCTTGCGCCCCGTTACCAGTTAAAAGTGATCTTTGAGGGGGAGAGTAGTCTTCGAATTTCAAGAATCAGTCGTATTTCGATCTCGACTTAAACCTTCTGACCGTTCAGATAATTAATAGGGTTTAAATGATATTTTAATAAATTTATATAATTTTTTTTAATGTTTATTTTTAAAGAGATGGCTTTGAATTACTTCCCCAATGAAAGAAGTTTGGAAAATGTTAGAAAATAAAGTATTTTTATGAATTTAAAAATTGCGTGTGTTGATGGAAAAACTAGAGATACAATGACGCACAAATACATTTGTCAGAGTAGGTAAAATGGTTCCAAATTATATAAAAAATTGAATATAGCCAATAACTAAATATTTGTATTTGTTATGATTATTATACTTCAAAAATTGAGTTTTATATAAACAATTTTAAATAATAAAGCATTTTCTGACAAGTAGTATTTTCAACTTGATAACGTATGATTTGGTACACTTTTAGAAGAAATATACAATTACTTTACTTAAAACTTTTACGAAGTGCAAGCAAACCCTTTAATTCAAACAGTGAACCTAATTTTTTTTACCCAATATTGTTTCAAAAATTTATGAAAAAAAAATATTTCGCATATGCCAAAATTTATATTTTTTGCAACATATAATGTCACATGAAGTATTAATTTTTCACAAGTTAAAAAAATCAATTCCTAGTAAATCCGTTTTACTAAAAAACATTTATCAATAATTTTCCTAGTTAATAATTGCTAAAAACTTAATTATTTAGTATTTTAACCACTGTGAAGCATGTTATAGGCCCCTTTATAAGTACACAGAAAACCTATCTCCAGTAACAATCATAAAACATTATTTAACTAATTTAACTCAATGACTTACTGACGCGCTCACGATTTTTGCAATTGTATAGTTGTTTTCCTTGCTTGGATATTTAAACAATTTTTCCTGAGGAAGCTGATTTACAATGTTTAATTTTTTTTAAATTAATTTCAAAGATATAACTTGTAAATTGTACCTCAAACATTTAAATTGAAATATTCTAAAAGTGGTTGCATTGTTAGAAAAAAAATAGATCCCTGGAGGTGATAGCATGTCTATGAGCGTCAGAGGGTTAAATTAGAATAAAAATTTGGCAATTACACTGTTAAAAATAAATACTTAAAAATAAGTAAAATGTACTCATTTTTGATTGCATTCAATTCTTATCATAGCTCTGATTACATAAGTTTAAATTTTGAAAAAGACATGTATTCAAAAATGAGCAGTTGCTTGCCTACATAGAGTGCCTTCATAAATCACTTGTAGTCATCACCGGTTCCAGGGTCATCTCCGTTGAACAAAGAGATCTACGTGAAGACGTTATAAACAGAAGTAATGCTAAAAAAGCATGGCAAAAGAATGGGAAGTAAGATAATTGAGTTGTCATAACCCAGTTTCCATTTAGGCAATCGACATCAAATAATGCGGAAAACCATCTTTTGAACAACTATTTTAAGCTTGCCAGGTAGCTTTGTTAAGATGGCTTGAACAGAAGATGATATTAGTAATATTAATCCATATTGCTTATTTTTGCAAAAGTACGATTCTTTAAATTTGAGTACGTCCTTACTCATTCACGATTTAATTTTACTCAAAGAAAAACGAATACGTCCATTGACTAATTTTTAAGCACATGTTTTTAACAGTGTAATTTTATTAAAAGGGACCAACTCCCGTTTATTCCCAAATAAGAAAAGCTGTAATCGGGCATATGGAAGTAAATTTATCGATTGCTGCTTACATGGAACGATACTCGTCAAGCGAAGAACAGAACAAAAACAACATCACCAGGGATATAATTTTGATTCTCAATATTGCAGAATGAATATAATATTTTGTTTTAAGGATAGGATTTCAGATCACAACATCATATAATGGATTTTATATTAATTTGTTTTAAAATAACAATCCACATCCTTTCAATTTCCACTTATCTTAAAGAATAATTTGAATGTAAGTGTCCAAACACACCACGTGCTTTTCAAACGCCCCCCTTTGTTCTTCATTTACAACTTTGCGGTTTGTGGGCGGTAGAGGGGGGGGGGGGGGCGAAAACGGGAAAAAGCGGGATCAAAATGTCCACCCTTGCCGCATGCGATTCTTCGGGAAAAAGAGAAGCTGTGTTGTTGTATTCATACATTTTAAAAAGGTCGGGGCTTTGTTTTGGTAAACATATTCTTCCATTCCCGATTTGAGGGGGTCTTTGGGATCCCGGGATTAAGTCCCGCCTAGGACGGAATGAGGCATTTCTTTCCGGTACGGATTTCGGGATTTTTTGGGAGGGATGTTATATTTCTAGGAATGTTTTTTGAGTGGTGTGTAGTGTGTGAAATATGTAGTTTTATATCAGGTATATATTTTCTCGTGTGTGTATTTTAAGTATAAATATCTGTGTGTTTTCTGTTGAAATGTAAGTGTTTTCTCAATTCAGTGATTCATGCTAAAGCTTGAATCGTTCGTGTTCACTAAAAGGATTTGTGAGCTGCATTTCAATATATCAGTAATAGTTTTTTAAAAAAGAAAATTTTGCGATTGTATTATTCGCAAATTATATTATAAAGTAATAGTCCGATTAATTAATTATTAAACAATGTTTCTAAACTAAAGGTAATGAGATAAATAAGGATATAATCACTGCACTTTAAAAATAAAAAGTACATAAAAATAAGTACCTAAACATACTCGTTTTTCTTTGAGTACAATTATATAGTAAATGAGCGATGACGTACTCAAATTATAGTAATCTTTTTCAAAAATGAGCAGTGTTATTTAATATTGGTAATTTAAGCTTCTGTACAAGCCATCTGAACAATCGACCAGACAAACTTAAAATAATTGCTCAGAAGATGGTTTTCCGCATTATTTGATGTCGATTTCTTAAATGGAATCTGAGTTATTACAACTCCATTATCTTACTTCCCACTCATTTGGCATACGTTTTTAACATTTATTTTCTTGATAACTTCTTCAAGTCGCCCTGGTAGTTTGACGGATAAGTCTTTGGTCTGGGGTGCCTGAGGATCTGGGTTCGATACCCTATAAGTCTTGGTTGCAATTATCGATATTTATTTAAAGTGATTTATGAAGGCAGTCTATGTGTAGGCTAGCATCTGCTCGTTTTATTCACTTTTACACAATGTACTCATTTTTGATTACATGTCTTTTTCAAAATTTAAACTGAGTACATTTATTTATTTTTGAAGAACTGTTTTTAAGTGTATCTTTAATAAAGAAAATTTTGTGATTATATTATTCGCAAAATATAGTATAAAGAAATACCAATTAGTTAATTATTAAACAATGTATCTAAACTGCGGATAACGAAATAAATCAGGATGCAATCATTGCCTTAAAATATAACTACTTTAACTAGAAACTAAGTACTTGTGTTAAATAAATGCGTGGTAAAACAATATGATGCAGGTTTTTTTATTTAAAAGGAAAAATATTTAATATAGCTGTTCTGGTTTATAACATATTATTGACCCAAAACAGAGAAATTCAGTTAATAAATGAGGTTTCCAGAGCTATAGCGGATAAAGTCCATTAGTTATAGTATTGAGATAATCAAGGTAAAAGTTTATTAACACTAGTTGAATCCTAAAGTGATTTAGAGGAAAATAATACAATCTGTTAGCAAACATAGTTGTGTTTTTCAAACAGTACAGTAACTGCCGTATAATTTACATTGTTTGTGATATTTATGTATGATTAAAATTAAACAAACCAGAATTCTATGCGAATATATTTTCGGTCACACATAATTCTGATTTACTATTCGGTCTATAATAAGTTAAATCATAAAAAAGATGCCCTAAAAACTCATTTTGAAAAACCCAAACCCTATTCTTCACCCGTATCACAATTCAAATAATTTCATTACCTCAAACTACACCCATTCCATCAAGTCCAGTCACAATTTTTTTTCCCGCCAAAATTGCGATAAAACAAGAAACTTTTCGCGAAAAAAGGTCCCTTTTCCTGGAAGTAATCCGGGATCCAATCTGACTTTCATGCAGTCACAGCTGCCACTGAGATACTGTATAACACTTCTCATTAAGTATACAGCAGGGACCGGCTATTACCCCCTTGACCCGCCTCCACAACAAGATGCTGGGCAGGCTCCCGCACTGTCCGAGCAGCCACAGATCAATGGTTTGAGGATTTCTCTAATGCACCGTTGGGCCCTTGCTTGGAGCCTAGATCTATATTGAGGTAATGTTCACTCGTGGATATAATCAATTGAAAAAACAAAATTTTCTCAAATAACAAATCTCAAACACAGTTTTTTTTACATGTATAAAATAGTCTAGTTAAAACGATGTATCTGATTTCCTTAAACAAGCGTGCATGCAAACAAAACTTGTCAAAAAATTCACATTGTGAATAAAAAAAATACCTGGAACTGAGTAGCTTTTGAAGAGTTTACTCATAAATACTTAGGTATTTAAACCTAAACCTTTATATTTCCAACAAGCGTCATTTTATGCATACAGTAAAACTATATTTATCCGGATCCTGTATGACAGTACTCGAAAGAAAAAGTTTTGAAGAACATTTACAACGGTGGTAATGATAAATTTCACGTTACTAAATTATTAATATATTTGGTATGTAACAAATTTGCGTAAAATTGGTGAAAAATTGTAAAAATATTTTGAATAAAATACATACATTTAAAACCGAAACCTAAAGAAATTGTAGTAACTTCCCATTATTAGTTTTTAATTATAGCTAGGTTTTCAGAAAAAATATATTTGTTACATAAATATCTCTTATTGTTTAGGTGAAGCACAAAAATATACATAATTTAAAAACATATATTATTTTAAAATTAATTTATTAAGAAACACTAGCTCAACTTATATAAGATAAGTAATATACATTAAAAGCAAACTAACTCATTTTAAGATTTAGATTTTAAAACAAGCTATTTTTATTACAAAAATTGTCAATACATTTTCACAAGTTTCACAATATAGTTTATAAAATTCTGGATTAAGATACATAAATACTTTAACTTTTTAATTGAAACCAATACTTAAATAAATTAAACGTAGGTACATCTATTTATTAATTTTTAATTATCTCTAGCATTTCAGGGAACTATGTTTGTTACATAAGATATTTCTTAGTGTATAGTGAAAAACAAAAAAAAATTAAAGGTACAAAATTCAAAAACAGATATTATTTTAAAATATCAATAATACTAGCCAACTTTGGTAATTCATAATATATAGGAAAAGCAAACTAACTCAATTTAAGATTTTCAAAACAATATATTTTATTATAAAAATGTCAACACATTTTTACAAGTTTCACAAAGTAAAATTGTTTTAAAAAAATATTTAAGGTCTTCCAGCCTATATTTTTTATGTAACTTCCCAGAAAACCTACCAAACACAAAACCATCTGTCGCAGCTTTGACAAAAGTCAGGAACACTCCGAAATAAATGTGAAATTCACATTGATAAACATTTCTCTGTCGGTCAAGATAAGAAGTCACTTTAAACCAAGAAAAGACAACTTTAAAGGGGCCTCATATACTGCACTCAGTATCTAAATGCCCGACATTTACACACTCAGAACACCGAAAAGAATACACCTCATCAAACTTTAATGCTCCATTCTTTTGGATGGAAGTTGTTTTTGACAAATACTTTATACTATGAGATGAAATAAATAAATTTTAATGCGGGTTGTTTTCGATCTTTTGGGTTACCTAAAAGTGAGCGTTCATGTTTTATACAGTTGATGTGTGATGTATGTGAAGCGTCACTTTTGGCTGTTGCCAAAAGCATTCTCTAAAATACACCCATGGGGCAATATTTCTAGTTATGTGGAATACGTTGAATAATATGGAATAGTTCGGATGTCTTCACTTCACTTGCGGTAGAAAAAAAGTGTTATGGAACTTTTCAAAAAACATTCATTTAAAAAACTGAAGTAACACTAAAGATACATAAGTAGAGAAATTAAAGGAATATTATTATATTGTTAAATATGCATTCTACCCAATTAATTGAAAATAAGCATATTTTGTGAATGTAGAAATTAATTTTAGTTAGTTTTCATATGTATTTTTAAAATTGTATTTTTAATATTTAGCAAAATATCGAATATCTATTTTAGCAAAATTACTGTATTTTCAATTTCTATTAAATATATATATTTTCAATTTCTATTAAATATATGTATTTTCAATTTCTATTAAATATATGTATTTTCAATTTCTATTAAATATATGTATTTTCAATTTCTATTAAATATATGTATTTTCAATTTCTATTAAATATATGTATTTTCAATTTCTATTAAATATATGTATTTTCAAATTTGCATTTTTTAATATTTAGTCAAAGAATCCTTTCATGTAAATTGAAAAAATAAGTTAACTTTGAAGTTTTTTAATTCTTATTTTGTGTATAACTTAATTATATAATTTTGAATTTTACAGTTTTTCATGGTATATAAACGGGATAAATTTTTACAAAGTAAAAATTGTATCAATTTAGTTCTATACACTTTGTTTATTATGAAAAAGAATATTTTAAAATTTGAAATTGAAAACATTAGGTGTGATGATTAGTATATAAAAAACCTTTCGAAATACTAAAAATTTAAAGATACTAATAATGAATAAATAAATATATTTTCCATTGATAGTATTATTACAAATTGCAATATAGTGATAGCAAATTAAAAATCTGGAAAATTTTAATTACTTTATCTTAAACAAAAAAAAATCAAAACTAAAGCGAATAGTCAAAAATATACAATCAGTCAAAAATGCACACAGTAAAATCAACCCTAATCACGTATTTAAATCACAGCTAGTTTGACATATTTAGATCTAATAGTGATTGTAAATAAATCCCATTTGACTAATCGGCTCAACTAACTATAACAATAAGCTGAAAGTAAAAGTATTTTTAATCATTCTCCCGCGAGATGGCGCCATAAGGTCTTACCTGCACAGGTAAGCTGATTTAATATTATCTTGAGCTTCACTGCTTTGGTTAGTGTATTAAAAGAATAAACAGTCATGAATGTATTTTTTATAGTTGTTTCATAAAGAATTCGAATGCAAATCTCTATTTTTGTGAAAGAAATTAACTTTAAAAATACTTTATAAAACATTAATTTTTTTTTTAATAATAAGCTGATTCCCTTATGGGGAACAGTATATTTTATTTCTTAACAACTAATAAAGTACCTTATTTAAACTTTGAACAGTATAAATTAAAAAAAACGACTTTTAAGCATACTACGATAGTCAATAAATTTTTTAGTTAACAACTAAAAGTACGAGAAAATCCTCTGATAGATGATACTCAATTTGCCGATATGTTATTATTACCATATATATTAACAAATGATATAGTAGATATTTATTTCGAATGAATAAGTGTTTTTTGAATAGTTTTTTAGTATACTATTTTTTCTCTTTATTGCCGGACAATAATAAAAAATAAATAGCTAAATCGTTTATGTGTCATTGACTGCGTGAAGAAAAAATCAACAATTAATGATGTTGATCAATACTTTAAAGTTTTAATTCATCATGTTTTTATAAAAACAATCCTTTAAATATGTTCTCACGTATATAATAATATGACAAGGAAGCTAATTTTAATAACTTTAAAAAAAAACTAATTCTTTTGATTTTTTGTCAAGTGGTTTTCATATTTTAAATATTGGACATTTCGAAATTGAAAATCAATACAAATAATTTGACAATGCATTTTTTTCCAAAGTATTTTTCAAATATTTAAAAAAAAGTTGTTTTTAGATTCTTGAGAATTACTCTATGATCTGTTTAGTCCACAATATAAAAAATACTTAGTATTTTGCCTTATAAACCAAGTAATATTTTATAACAAAGCAATCTTTCGTTTCTAGCTAAATGGCTTCTGTGAAGTAACAATGTTTACATGTTTTTATAAGCTGATTGGTCAACTAGTTTGAACTTTTATTTTTGATTCGATAATATAGTTTTTAAAGGTGTTCCCAACCGCCAATTAATATTAATCCGATTCAAACTATACAACTTTATCAGATTCAATATTTATTAAATATATTCTTATTATAAACTAAGTAGAGGTCATGTTATTTTATATAAGCAACATATTTTTGTATAAATACTATTTCACAAATTTCAATTTAAAAATGAATAAATTAGTTAAAATTTTAAAATACATAACTATTACTATTATATATTATCGAACTACTAGTACTATTATATATTATCGAACTACTAGTACTATTATATATTTAACGAACAAATTTTTTAATAAAATATTTAACTTAATATCGAATATTCCGTTAAGCAAAATTATTGTATTTTAATTTTTTTTTAAATTCATATGTATTTTCAAAATTTTATTTTTAATAATTAGCATATCGAATATCTCTTTTAGAAAATTTTTGTATTTTTAATTTTTTTAAATATATGTATTTTCAAAATTGTATTGTTTAATATTTATTTATTTGTCGAATACCAATTTTATCAAAATTATTGTATTTTCAATTTATTTTAAATATATGTATTTTCAAATCGTAATTTTTAATATTTAGCTAAACATCGAATATCTTGTTTCACAAAATTATTGTTATTTCAATTTCTTTTAAATATATGTATTTTCAAAATTGTGTTTTTTAAAATTTAGTTGAACATTGAATATCTCGTTTAGCAAAATTATTGCATTTTCAATTTCTTTTAAATATATGTATTTTTAAAACTGTATTTTTTAATATTTAGCTAAACATCGATTATCTCGTTTAGCAAGATTATTGTATTTTCAATTTATTTTAAATAGATGTATTTTCAAAATCGCAATTTTTTTAATATTTAGCCAAATATCGAATATCTTTTTAAGCAAAATTATTGTATTTTCAATTTATTTTAAGTATATGTATTTTCAAAATAAACATAACATATAAACATAAACATTAAAATATAAACCAGAACAAAGAAACAAAACGCATTAACCCCTTCCAATACAACACACAAAAATTGGCATATACACAAAAGATAAAGCTATTTACAGCTTCCAAAGGGGGAAAAGGTCGAAAAAAAACAAGCCCTATCCCCTTATACAAACAACCCTACATATGCAAAAACCACCAACGTATATTTATCTTCAATTCCTATTCGTTTCCTAAGGCATATTTCTTCTGGTGGAAGAGCCTAGCTGTAAACTCTTTCCACCCCCGCAGCTATTTGTTCGAACTAGGGGGATAAATACTTCACTTCGCTTCCCATTCCTCTGATTTCAGACGATTGTAAGTCTCTATTTCGTAAGTTGGATAAATATATGCGCAGAGGGGTATTTTTTTCTTCTTATATCTGTTTTGATTGGACAGGGTGTAAAGGAAGTGGGTGATTCTATGGGTGAAAATAAACAATTTAAGATGGTTTTGGTTGTTTATTTGAATAAAAGAATACGTGTTAAGGAATGATACTTGTTATGTGTAATTTTTTGTGTATGTTGGTTGGTAGAAAAAACGTCGCACTGGAGTTACACAATGGGTTATTAGCGACATTTCGTAATATATTTTGAAGAAAAGAACCATTAACACTGCATTGTAAAAAAAAGGTACTTAAAAATGAGTACATGAACATACTTGCTTTTCTTTAAGTGTAATTGGATCGCAAATGAGTGATGACGTACTCAAATTTAAGTAATTGTACTTTTTCAAAAATGAGCAGTGTGATTTAATATAGCGAATACCAGATTCTGTTCAAGCCATCTTAACAAAGCAACCTGACAAACTTAAAATAGTTGTTCAGAAGATGGTTTTCCACATTATTTGATTTCGATTTCTTAAATGAAAACTGAGTTATTATAATTTAATTATTTTACTTCCTTTTAACACACTTTTTTAACATTACTTATGTTTATAACTTCCCTACGTCGCCCCGATAGCTTAACGGAGAAGACACTGGACATCGATGCCTGCAGAACTGGGTTCAATTCCTGCTAAGTCTTGTTTGTAATTGTCGATATTTATTGAAATTGATTTATGAAAGCAGCCTATGTAGGATATCATATGCTCTTTTTAATTAATTGTTTCCCATTGTACTGATTTTTAAATGCATGTCTTTTTTCAAAAATGAAACTTTTGTATTCGGAGCCATGATAAGCATCGAATGTATTCAAAGAAATTCAAACATAAGTACATTTTACTTATTTTTGAATGCCTGTTTTGAACAGTGTTTCGTTAAATGAAATATTTTAAATAAAATTAGCTACTAAATAAAAGTTGACACACCACTGCAGTTCACAAATCAAAAACCACACTCCAATAAAATATCCCGCCAATTCTCCTCGCGCCATTTCTTTTCCTCCCCATTAGAGATTCAACGGCACATGTTATCGACAACCCCATCAGATTTCTCTAATCAAGATTTTCGACTCAGTACAGGGCTGCCTTTACTTCACTTCCTCATTTCTTCCTTATACAAGGGGGTAGGACCACCAAACCCCTCCCCTCATTTCCATAAACGAACCCACTTTCCCCGTGTCGTCATACACCCCACCCCCGCCGCTAAAAATCGTCTGACGTTATCGTATATACCAACCCATCCATCAAACAACGGAAAGGGGCTGTAAAAAAAAGTTTCGTCCATCCCGGGCTTGTCGGATTGATACAAACCCAATCGAAGGCATCACAGCGGGGTATCAATCCGCCGCGGTTACAGTCACCCCCCTCAATCTCGACGCATTTTTACTCCTAAAACCGTTTCGATAGCAAGCTTTTGATGAATTACCCTCCATTTTGGAAAAAGCAGCGTCTGAAATCTCGTCTGAGTTTTACGACCGCCCCCTTCTAGCAGACGATAAGTCATACTTATAGTTGCTTATGGCGATTTGGCATCACCACCCCGCCACCGCGCGGCAATTCTGACTTAATACCCCCCCCCCCCCCCCACCCCCCGCTCAACAGAGCTATCCCCGTTGTCAGAATGGCAGAACATTAAAAATAAAAATAAACAAAAAATAAATTGTCATGTGACTTTTGAAATGCCCTCAGAGCTGCCACGTGATGTTTTTTAAAGTTCGCCAAACTTGTGAAAAATCCGCCAATTTTTCAATACAATGATGCATAATTTTTTTTTAAATAATAAGTTTATTCACATAATTTCAAACTGACTTTCATCCAATTATATAACATTTTACATCCATGTTTTAGCTGGGATTCGAACGCGGACCCATTGTGTAGCAGCACCCATTGCGTTTTTACTTTTGGACTTTTTTGAAAAAAAAAAAGAAACCTACAGGTTCTAGAATGTAATGATTTTTCAAGAGACACGTATAGCCAATAGTTGCCTTCTAACAGATAGCGACGTGTATATATGTCCGGGTATATCCAATTTTTCCTATAATACACCACATTTAAAAAAATGCTTTATGTGAATTTTTTCTCTCTATTATAAAGCATTGAAAGAGCTTTGGTACACAATCAAAAGTTGTATGTTTAAAAAAAATTGCAGATGCAAATTAAACTCTTACATAATTATAACTAAATTGCATCTTGACAATTTCGTTAAAATACTGAATTGAGAAATGAAAAACATAATTAAGTTTTTTTTTTAATTTATGTATTCTCATAACTAGTAAACTATTTATTTAAAATGTAGTTAATTTCCTATTAAAAATGCGTAAATTATTTATTCTATATTTAGTAAACTATGCATGCACATTTTTAATTATCCAAAATTTAGTAAATATTATCCTAAATTTAGGAAATTATGTATTGAATATTTTATAAAATAATATAGAAAATACAGTAAATAATTTATTAAAACTTAGTAAAGCATTTATTCGCGATTTTGTAGTTTTTTTTTTATATTTAGTGAATAATTTTTTTTAAATTTTCTAAATCATTTATTAAAACCTATTAAAGCATTTATTCGCGATTTTGTAAAATATATATTTTTTTTATATTTAGTAAATAATTTATTTCAAATTTTCTAAATCATTTATTAAAATTTAGAAAATGCATTTAAATATTTAAAATACATCGAATTTAAATCCATGTTCCATATTTTAAAAAATCAGTAAATTGTTATTTCAGTTACGTTCATGCAACAAGTTCAGTTTTGCTGCAGATTTACTTTAAAAAAAAAATAGACAAAATTACCTAATTTTTACAATTTCAGATTTTTTAAAAATGTATTATTAATTTTGTACTACAATTATAAATTACAATTTTTAACAGTACAATCACAAATATAGTTATTTCCTAAAAAAAATCCACTCACTTTACAAATCGACAAACGTTTGAACTCCCCAAAATAGCGAACTCCCGCCAAAACCCATCCCCACCGAACCAATCCCCGTTTCGCGCCATTTTCTTTATTATCGTTTGCTATTTTTTTATTTTAATTTCGACCCTCTTCTCTTATTTTACCGAATGTTGTGGTGACATTCGGTAGAAGGGAAGGGGAGCACTGCGGCGGCCAAAAAATTACCTTTTTCGAACGAGCACCCCACTCCCCCGCATTCCCCCCTGCTGCTCATCAACAACCATGAAATATGCCTCTGTATCGTTTGGTGGTCGATAGTTTTAACGGGGGGGTGGTGCAATTTCCTACCTTTGTTTCGTTCCATTTTTTTTCCGTGCGACGTTGTGGGTGTGAAAGTGGGGGAAAAAAAATGGCAAGTATGATAAATTAAGGTGCTTTCAGAATTGTCGGGGTTGACGTTAAACGTTCTTTAATGCTTTTTTTTGGGGGTGCGAAGAGCTTATATTTATCAACAGGGGTACTTAATCTTTGGATGGGTCGGGAATTGTTATTAAACTGGATTTTGATATAACTTAAACCTTTTAAAATTTAGTTTTTTATTAGGGGGATTGATTTTTTAAACATTGAAAACTTTTAAGATAAAAACTCGTCTGATAGAACATTGTGTTAAGAATATTAAAATACAAATGCAACATTAAAACTACACATTAAAAATCTTCGAGCATGAATGGACTGTAGTAGAGCGAATATGGCGTCATAATCGTGAAACCAACATCTCAGACCGAATGGCCTCAGACACGTGACTTTTTTTCAAAATTGTGAATTAAAAAGTACTCGCGGTTGGCTGATGAATTGGGAAATGTGTAACAGTGAAAATTTATGAGTGGAATGACGAAATTAACAACGTGTCTGAGGCCATACATGTTGGCCTCACTTTGATGTTAGCGAGATTACAACATTATGTTTTCTCTACTATGAAGGATCCATGCTCGAAGTTAAAAATAGATAAAATACAAACATGTTTCGGGAGATACATCTCCCTTCATCAGCAGAAATGAAAAGTCTAGCGTGTATAAAAAAATGAAAAAAAATTGAAAGTGTTGCCAAATGACAAAAACTATCTTAATCGGTTCGAGTTAACAATTGTGTGCCAATAGGCATTGAAAACTTTTGTTGTACTGTTCATTAAATAACTTTAAATGCTTACTTATCATTTAAATAAGTTCTAACTTAGTAAATTACTCATTTTGTATTTTTGTTTTAGAAAAACAATTCTAATCCAATTCCTACAAATAGAAATTACATTGTTCAATCAATTTAGTTCATATTTAGTTGTCAACAGTGAAGATTAGGCGGGTTATGTAATTACTATTTGAACATGTGCTATTTATGCATTGTAATGTAGGCTAGGAAAAACAATTGTTGAAGCTATCTTCTTTGATTGAATCTTTTGATCTATATCGAAGCTATCTTGATTGATTGACTGGTGAGAGAGTTTATTTTTTTTGCGAAATATTCGGCGAAAAAAGTCATGACTAACATCATAACGTATATTCCTAAGCACTCCAAAAATGCTAATACATTTAAGGGTAGTCCCATTGTTATAAAAAAACCATAACATTATTTTTTAAAATACTAGCAAAGGAAATATCTAAAAGGAAATCAAATCACAGTAGAACTAAAATTATCCGAACACCAGTTATCCGCTGTGTATCGCCAACTACCCGGATCCGGAAGAATTTGAGAAAAACATCAACAAAATCCGCATTTTAAAATTTTACTTATCAGTAAATCAGAACGTTTTACATAATCATATTAAATTACGTTATTTACCAAAACAGCAATCGATTTTTACTAAGAAATAACGTTTTTTGTGAACTATTCAATTATCCGTATGGGAACTGGTCCCAATTGATTCGGATAATGATCAAAATCAACTTTGCAAACAAAAAATTCATGCAATATAATTTAATAATCAGCTTTCAAATATTATAAAATATTCCCTTACCTGTAATTATGAAAATACCTTTTATCCTTCAAAATTCAAATATTAGAAATATATAAGAGAATTTCGGTACTCATTATTGAATAATATTTAATAATTATTATAACTGTTTAATACGTTTTTTTTTTAAATTATAACTTTTAATTTATTTAAAAAAAATTCGTATGCATTAAATTTCTGAATTTTTGTTACGTTTTTATAGATTAGTAATGAAATCAAATCCTTTTGCGTTGATGTGTTTTATATGAAGTCGAGGGAGGGGAAGAGGGGGGGGGCGGCAGATCAGTAGCACCTGGACTTATTTCAAAAGGGTATGGCAGGAAAACAAACTGAAATTTTTACTATTTACATTTAAGAATGTTTCGCAGGATCTTTATTAAAACACATGATTTGGGTGAAAATAGGTATGGCAGCAGCCATACCTGCCATACTAGTTAAGGCGCCAATGTTGAAAGAGCAGGTCCAAGGGAAGTAAAATGATGGTTTATGGGAGTTATTGTGCAGAAAACGAACCTAAATTTTCATGTATCATAGATCGATCGACAAAGCATTCTGATATATCAAAGATTTTTGTGACAAATTATCATATTTCTACTCTGTCATTCGACAACTTGCTTCAAAGAAAGCAATGCTCTATAGCTAACATAAGACGTTATCTTGATTTCAACAAAAAGTGCATCCTCGCCTTTTTTCTATGGACCGTTCAAATGAATTTGAAAAATCTCTAAGGTTAGAAGATAAATTCCTTTCTTTTTTCATTTTATGCATGCATAAATGAACAGACATTTAGATAAAAATGGCATTCAACATCAGACCGTGCGCATGTTTCCCAAGCGTTTTCACACTTTAAAATAGAATTCGAGGAAAACACCATCACTCAAATCTTCCCTTTTCTCTGGATCGCACGAAAACACAAACTGAACAACTTGAACCTACCACTCTATATAATGCGAGTTCAGTTTGTAAAGCCCCCTATAAAAAACACCAAATCCCCCCCCCCCCCCCCCCCGCTAAGAAACGGTCCTGCAAACGCTTTTAAAAGAGTACGTGTAAAAACCGTTTCATTACGGCATCATTTCTTTCTTTCCGGTGGCATCCATGCCCACGTTGCCATGGCGACAATAGACGTTTGAAAAATGGCCGCCGCGTTGTTCTACTTCTTTGGCGAGCGTTTCTTCTTGCAAGGGCTGCTCCGGCATGGCGGTCACGTGTCCCAGATGGGGCAATGGGGCGTACGGCAGACCGAAAACTTAGAGCCCTGGAAAATTGAACTTCCGCGACAATTTTTCCCGCCTTTTCGCTAGAGCGGTCCGGGACAATAAAGCGACGGTTTATGGGGATGGAAAAAAGTTGCTGGAAATTTTTTGGGAGCGTTTTCCCATGCGGGGCTTTTTTCCTAATGATGTCCGAAAAGAACGTGTATGAAGGATGGGGAGTTATTTTTTAAGTAAAGAAAGGGGATGGGTTGAATGGGGTCGACTACTTTTTATGGCTGCTAGACAAAATTTGTCAAGAATGCAGAGAATAATTTAACATTTTATGGAGTTTTATTTTTTTTTTGTATATTTTAAATTGCGAAACATAAAACCCCACACACACAAAAAAATGTCGGGTACACTTTTAAAAATGCTTGCTCATTTTTGTAGGAACTTTAGTAATTTTTGACGACACAAACGCTTGTTATATGATCTTATTAAATATTTCGGCAAACTGAAAAAAATCATTTTGTCGTTTTTTCACGAAGACATCGTCAAAAATGAAGATTTCAAATAAATATCGACGGCTCGACTTAAACCAGGGATAATTTGGCACGAAGTCTAGGACGTTGCCGACCGGACCAGAAAAATATTTTCGAACCAAATGAGATGGTTCCACCAGATAGTTATCGGAGTCAATTACTTTCGCTAAAAAGTGGAAGATTCTTGTTTCGTCAAAAGACAAGCGATTCGATGACGAAACGGTTATCAAAATTGACGAAAGTAGACTGGGCGATCATAGCATACTTAAAACTGAGAGTGTTACTTCTGAGAATGTAATAAGGATTAAAAGTTACATATGATGGTGTGAAAAGTCGAAATGCTTTAAATTCCTTTTGGAAGTTCTTCAATGGAAGACAAATTTCAGAATCTGTGAAGGAAGCTGACTAATTTTTGAATTGTTAACCAAAAAAACAAGAAAAACTTCCACATATCATTTAGTTCTCACTAGTATGATTTCGCTTTTACTAAATGGACGATACTTTACATTTTTGGTGAGGATTTCTGATTAACCGAGCACTGAGACCATTCTAACTAAAACTTCCTTAATAATAAGAACGTCAGAGTCGGCGTAAATGGCAAATGTTATGTTGTCTTATGTACTTATTACATTGATATTTTAATTAACAAAATATACAAAAAATAGTTTCCAAATAAACAATAGCAGACATTGCGTACCAATACATGTTTATATTTAAAAAATATACGAAGAGCATTTTTGGTATTTTAAATCTGTGAAGTAACATCGCAAGGTATCTTCACAAAATTTGTCTATACAAGATCTCTTCAAATTTCTTTAGCACATAAAGTCCACGGTGGCCTAGTCGGAAGAGTACCAAGCTCATAATCAAAATGTTGTGGGCTTGAATCTCGTCTTGTTGAAATAATTTACTGACTGCACATTAAATCTGTCGTGGTCCAAAATGTCCAAACATAAGCATTAGATGTGTGAGATATCAACTCAGATAGTTTCCTAATCATATGACTATTGTTCGGGTCTTTCCTTCGGGATAGATGTCTAACCGCAACCAACAGCACATTGTGCAACTATCGTGCGACGTTAGTTTAACTATCTCGAACCAACAAGTATTTCAAATTGATAGTGTGACTTGAGTAGCTCAAAGGCAAAAGCAGTTATATCCTAAAAATTCTAAAAGTAAGATTATGGTATCAATTGGTACTTTATAACTTTAGGTTAAATTTTAAAACATAACAAAGGAGCAGAAACACGTTTTTTTCCTGATAAAGTAGCTATATCAAGCGAACTTGAACAGGTGCGTCAGCGATAGTTCTATTTCTGATTGGGTGCAATGTGGGCAAAAACAAGATCTAGTTGCAAAACCAGTTAAAAGCTTTCATCCAGTTACAAAAAAATATATGGGAAACTAAAATATCAGATTATAACTTATCATCATCAGTAGTCTGAGAACACACACGTTTGAGTGAGCATTGTAGTATTTTGCATAATTTTTACAACAACAAAAAGCATTGTATTAACAATCCATGTCTATATTTTTTTGACAGATTTTTAGATTTATTCAAAAAAAAAATTTAATGGACATAACAGCTTTTTACCTGGACAACTCACTTTAATTCGTCCCATTATTACAAGAACATAAATTTCTAAAACCTAATCGAATTCGCGCAATTCTGAGCACACCACTAAGTGTGTGGGAAAACAGCAAAGAAAGGCATCGGGAATTGCCCTACTCAACCAAAAGCATCACCTAAATGAATTATTACCCCCCATAACCTCCCACATTAGCAGCCAACTTCTCCGATACCGAAACAAAAGCCACCGAACATTCTCCCACCCTTTTTTATTTACCGCCGTCCCTCACCCGTCGTGACAGCCGATGTATTATAGAAGTGTAATGCGGGGGTGGAGGGGGGGTGGATATTAAGGGGGCCGAGATAGCCTATTATCCGGCGGAATATCCTTTACCAGGATCCACTGACCGCAGCTGTGATGCCACATCATCCCTTTTACGCCTTCTGTCTTCTTCCTCCTCTTCGGCACAATGATCATTTACTGACGGCCCTATCACTACCGCGGTACGTCACTCGCAGATACTGTGGAGGATGGAAGGGAAAAAATGGAGGGCTTTCCAGGGGGGGGGGCTTGGGACAAATTGAAGGGTTTTTGGAGGACTTTTGTAAAGAATGTTGCTGAATTCTTCCTGTTATGCCGTTCCTACAGAAGACGCATTTTCATTGCTCATATGATTAGTGCAGAAGATGTCAATATTTGCATTTTTAAATTGTTGGTGGTCAATATTTGAAGTTTTAAATTGTTGGTCGTCAATATTTGGATTTGTAAATTGTTGCTCGTCAATATTTAAATTTGCACATTGTTGGTCATCAAAATTTGGATTTGTAAATGGTTGGCAGGGTCTGATTACCCGGCTTACACTTTACATTTTTGAGAGGCGCCAAATCACACATATTATATAAATATTTAATATCCCAAACATAGTTTATTACTAAATTTACTTTTTAAAAAATGCATTACAAACTTCAGTAAACAAAATTGGTCACTTGTATTGTTAAATTTGTTCAAATATTGGAGAAAAAAAATCAAAACATACATGAACATTATGAATAAACATTACTCATTAAAATATATTTTTAACTTTTCATTTTAATGTCAATAAAGTGTAAATATATGAGAGCATGCGAAAGTTGAATTCAATGTTCCAGGGTAGCAATGGGGCCCCCATTTAAAGTCGGGCTTCCCTTGCTGCAATGTCTTAATCGGGCCCTGATGGTTGGTGGTCAATATTTGAATTTGTACATTGTTGGTGTTCAATATTTACATTTATAAATTGTTGGTGGTCAATATTTGTATTTATAATATGTTGGTTGCCATTATTTATATTTTTACATTGTTGGTCATCAAAATTGGCATTTGTAAATTGTTGGTGGTCAATATTTGCATTTTTACATTGTTGGTGGTCAATATTTTCATTTATAAATTGTTGGTGGTCAATATTTGTATTTATAATTTGTTGGTCGCCATTATTTGTATTTGTAAATTGTTGGTAGTCAATATTTGCATTTGAAAATTATGGGTGGTCAATATTTTCATTTATAAATTGTTGGTGGTCAATATTTGCATTTATAATTTGTTGATCGTCAATATTTATTTTTTGTACATTGTTGGCCATCATATTTACTAAGAAGAAGATGAACTTCACATTTTAGCATAATCTCAGAAATCTAACTTAATACATGGGGACAGAAGTGTTAAAAAAACTGGAAAAGTTGTCCCAAAGTTACTCCGGCTTACAATATATTATAATTTTTAATTTATTTTTCCTTTGACTAAAAACGGGCGTCCTACAAAACAGAATCCCGGCTACGCCACTGGCAGCGAAGACACGTTTTTTTAACACCAATTTATCGATCGTTATTTCAAAGGCGAATGCTAAATTCGATTGTAAACTTCCCATTGTAACGTCACGTGGGGAACATGGGGGTGGGGGTGTCCTCTAAAACCAAACGATCGCCCCTTTTCGTTAAAAGTAATCCCGCAAGAAAAATTGAATTTTCGAAATTACCCCCATGTTGAAATCGAATTTAGAGCGCCCCCCTTTGTGTGGTTGTACCATTTTTATTGGCGGTAAAATTAAAAGGGTGCTTTAAAGCACTCTCCGGGCTTCTAAATAAGAGATGGGGGGTGCAAAAAAACATGTTGTAGAGCTCATGAAAGGCATGGTGTTGAAATAAAAAGAGCTAGTTGAAAATTGAAATATATACTGTAAATATTTTTGTATATTTTTTTGTTTTTAAAATAATTTAAAAATAATTAAATAAGTTAAAATTGTATTTAAAATTTAAATCGTAATATTGCACATCCTTGACTTTACATTTTTCATTTTTACACACTCTTATGCGAGAATAGACTTTACTGAGAACCAACAAAAATAGTACACAAATAAAAATTTCAGTTCAACGTTGCACCATTTCTTGCTGCTCTGCAACAATTTATACCATATTATGGTGAAATCTGGGTTGAACCAAAAATCCTTTATTTAAAAAAAGCGGAGGTATCACCAATAATGAGTTCAACCTCTTTAACTTTAACCGAAATTTTCGCTGTCGCTACATCAACAAGCCAATGAATTCCTTTCAAGAAAGACAAAGCCGAACAAGGGCCTTGATGGCCCAGTGGATAAAGGCGTTCAGCTATGAACCAGAGGATTCCTAGTTCGAGTCCGATAGGTAACATTTACACAGAAAAGTAAAAAGCTGTGATCTTGCGATAGCAGGGTTGCCACCTTCACTACAAAAATACTAAAAAAAAAAAACTCGAATTTTAAATTTTATGCAACGTTATGTGTTTTGGTTTAACGTTATGAGTTTTGGTTTAACGTTATGAGTTTTGGTTTAACGTTATGAGTTTTGGTGCAACGTTTCACCACTAAATGGTACAACGTCACGGTTAAACAATGGATAAAATGGTAAAACTAAGCACCAAATGTTGGTTGCAGCTAAATGGGTACCAAATTTTGGTGCAAGGTCCTAATAATTTTTAACAGTGTCATAATGGATGGACTTAACCGTAGTTGATTAGGCATTATTTGCACTAGCATTTTTTAAGTTAACCAAGACGTGGGGTTTTTTAAGTAACCTTTACGTTTTTGGCAACGAAAACATCTGTACTATAGAATTTACAGGTCTAGAGATGGGGTTGGAACAAGTTTGACCATGTAGAGGGGGGGGGGGGGGGAGGGAACGTTTAAAGCATGTGAGGTAAAGCATGTGACCGTTTAAAGCATGTGACCGTTTAAATCATGTATGCTGTTTGCAGAAAAACAGGTAATTACATGGTTTCGGATATGTGACACTTAACTAATGGTTCCTGTAGATCGTCTTCAAATGGGCTTTTCAGTTTTTCAGCCCCCTCAAGTGACCCTACCCCATCTGCGAATCTACCTGCTTTGAGGAAGAATTGTTAACGATCAATCCGCCAGACAGTTACACGCCTGTTATTGTAAGGCAATTAATATACAAAGTAAGGTAAACTCTGCAATTAATTTTCTCAAGCATTACAAATGTCTTCCCGCCAGCGTCAAATACGTTGGATCCATGGTCATATGATAAGGACCGACACCTGAACTAAAAGTTCAGGTGTTTGTTCAAAATGACGATGTAGTGTTCCCGGGTCTTTCCTTCGAGGAACCCCGTCTACAATAGCTCACTGTGCAGCTCCAGTGCGACGTTATTTCAACCAACCTCAAGAGTTGAATTGACGTTAGTTCAACAAACCTCAAGAGCATCCATATTTTAACACATTTACATCCGCAAAAAGTTATCAAATCTACAAATATTCAATCATTCCTCTAACTCATTGATAAGAATGGCACCCAGAGCTAAACCTTATCCCCTGCTAACTCATCCCCAGTCCCCCCACAGGGAAAAAAGAAGCACTTTCACTTATTGACTCCCCCACCTTTTCATCGCTCCCCGGAGATAAAAAAAAAAAAAGGGGGGTAGGGGAGGGATGACGGAGCTAAATAAACTCCCAAATAAAGGAGAAATAGATTGCTACTCAATGTCTACTCCCCCAAGTTACCTTGAAAGACGGGATTGGTATCTGCGAGTACATAGAAAAACTATTTAGAAGATTAATTGGTTGCTGATTGGAGGGTAAAGCCATTTTTATGATTTCAGCTAATGTTATGAGGTGTAGAAGACAATATGGATTTACCTATTTTATCAATAATTTATCATTTAAAATATACATAAAAGAAATTTGCTTAGGATTTACATGAAATTAAAACTTAATGGGAATTATATTGGATGTCATAACGATTTTAAGAATTTCATGTAATATCTGTACATGAAATGACAAAAAAACAAAAAACATTTACGATATATATCTCGTTAATAACTTAGTTGGTATATTATTATTAGTGATATACAAGACGGTCACAAATACGACCAAAACACATTATATTACTCTTCGATGATTTGCCGATTAACCTTCTCAATGCCTTTCTGTGTATAAACATTCAGATATCAATACCGTTTTTGAAAAATTGTCGACTAGTAAACTCGCCTATTTACCAACTATTATGTTTAATATGATTCATAATACCACAGTTAACATGGCCTACGGGAAATTAAAAACTAAAGATTATAAAATAGAAATAACTAAATAGAAAATTAAATAGTTTTAAACGCACCTCTCAGTCGTTAACCGCTTAACTGAATAACCGATATAAATCGTGTTGCCTTGAATGGCAAATACATGTTATCCCGAATTAATTGTTGAGGGAAGCGGTTTAAAACCCTAAAGAAAGGGCACTGAGATGTGGATTTATACCTCACCTAGAAGAGATCTCACCCAGAAACATCTTATATGTATGATCCAGGATTAGGGAAACAATCAACGGATAAATGATAATGCTTAGGGATAATTGACACCATAATTGCGTGAAATAGGGGAATTCGTTGCTGTAATTGAATACTTTAAGATAAGGGTGATGACTTATTAACAGCTTTTCGTAACATAATTATTCTCTTTCACCAATTGTTTAGTTATTCTTGGTTTTTTAAATAGAATATTCATTATATAGTCTTTGTTTATTAAGTATGTTTATAAATCTGTGTAGCTGATGCAAATAATTGCATACATATACTATATATTTACAATTTTGTTAATGATAATGGCTATAATATATTTACCTGAAATCAGTCTTTTTTTACCAATTTTAGGAAAATAAAACTAATCTGGAGAAAGAACAATTTTAATTATTCATATCGTATTCATTAGATGTGTAGTTTTTAAGAATATTTTATTTAGTTAAGTGAAATTTTGATCAAGGGTTTTAACTTTGTTTTACTTTGTCCTTTTCTTGAATTTCATGATTCTCGAACAATACGAAAGTGTATTTATGAGTAATACAATAATATATACGACTTATTCTTAAATATATTTACAATTTTTTTTAACAGAGAATATTTTTTACACATGACAGCTGCTTTTATAGTCATCATCAATTTTTAAAATATATGGTATTGTTTCAATTATACCTACATGTTAATAACTATAAGGAATTATCAAACTGATTTATAATTCCTGTATTGAACCCATTACCTCCTTCCCCTCCCAAATAAATCAAAATATATAATATACTTTTCTCAATTTAAACCATTAGAATTTAAACCAATAAACATACATTTTTAAATTTGTTTATGGTTTACGATACACTACTCTATTAAAAAATGTTTACATAGTTTCTAACTCTCAAATGATCGTGGTCATGATTTCACATCCTTGGATATCAAGTTTTTCCAGCAATTCACAAAATTTTTAAATTTAATAAAATACTTCATTTTATAATAATTTAAAATTTTTATAAATTCCGGTTCAAATTCAAGCTGATCTCTTTAAATTTATTAAGAATTTTAGAAGTTCATAAACAGTGTAACAGTGTATACATAAAAAGTTGTACTTTAATAAAAATTTTATAAGTCAAAAACCTTTACGATTACAAAAATTGTTCGAACGTTTGTAGTTTGAAATTGTGTGAATAATCTCGGACGAAACTTTTCATCAAAATAACGTTATCTTTTATTTGATATTTTTTAAACGTTTGATATTTTTTAATGTTTGATATTTTTAAATGTTTGATATTTTTTAAATGTTTGATATTTTTTAAATGTTTGATATTTTTTTAATGTTTGATATTTTTTAAATGTTTGATATTTTTAAATGTTTGATATTTTTTAAATGTTTGATATTTTTTAAATGTTTGATATTTTTTTAATTTTTGATATGTTTTTAATATTTGATATTGTTTAAATGTTTGATATTTTTTAAATGTTTGATATTTTTTAATGTTTGATATTTTTTAAATGTTTGATATTTTTTAATGTTTGATATTTTTAAATGTTTGATATTTTTTAAATGTTTGATATTTTTTAAATGTTTGATATTTTTTTAATGTTTGATATTTTTTAAATGTTTGATATTTTTAAATGTTTGATATTTTTTAAATGTTTGATATTTTTTAAATGTTTGATATTTTTTAAATTTTTGATATGTTTTTAATATTTGATATTGTTTAAATGTTTGATATTTTTTAAATGTTTGATATTTTTTAATGTTTGATATTTTTTAAATGTTTGATTTTTTAAATGTTTGATATTGTTTAAATGTTTGATATTTTTTTAATGTTTGATATTTTTTAAATGTTTGATATTTTTAAATGTTTGATATTTTTAAAATGTTTGATATTTTTATTTAATTTTTGATATGTTTTTAATGTTTGATATTTTTTAATGTTTGATATTGTTTAAATGTTTGATATTTTTTAATGTTTGATGTTTTTTAATGTTTGATTTTATTTAAATGTATGATTTTTTTAATGTATAATATTCTTTAAATGTTTGATATTTTTTAAATGTTTGATATTTTTTAAATGTTTAATATTCTTTAAATGTTGGATATTTTTACATGTTTCATATTTTTTAACTAATTTAATTCCTTGTGGATAATTAGATACGAAAAATATTTTTTTATGAAATATTTAATCTCAGAACAATTAGGAATAATAAATTTTTCACAGATCAGGCATGTTTCTAAGGAGATAAAGACAGTTAGAAAAATACATTCGAATAAGATACAATATAGCAACAATTTAAATTAATTCCCCATTAGCCTCACTTAATATTTCTTCACCACATCATCCGGAATCGCAACAAAATCACGCATCTTCAAACTGTCACCAAAAGTTCACCCAGAAGTCAGCATGGAAACGAACCAACAGCAACCGGAACAGTAGCCAGCAGCCGCAGCAAACCCCGCTGAATGCTAATGACCATTGTCAAAGAGCAAAAGCAGAAAAGAAAAATGCGCGATATATTTCTGCACGGCAAAGAATCCGGATGAAATATGGTGCCAGTTGCAGATATAAATGAGCTTTCTTCAAGGTACTGTACCCGGAGATTCTAATGCAGATAACGTTAAATTCTCTAATGGCCGTGCTGGCTTTGGCCGTTTCGTGTGCGGGTGCCCATAGGTCGTGAAACACCTTGAGGAGAATTTTCACGCACGTTTCCAAGAGTTCTCTAATGGTTATAAGTGGTTTTGTGGAAGATTTGCTGAGTTTTGGACTGTATGCTATTTTTTTTGTTTTTTTGTTGCAAGATTTTACGGATTTTATTTTGAAAATATCCCATCGCCTTGAAGTTAAATGTCATTATATATTTTTTTGTCAATTGTTATCAATGCTGCGTTGAAATTCGTATCGTAATACATTCCTTTCTTGTCTAATAACAATCATTTAGTCGACAAAACATAAAATTTTCCGGAAAAATTATTGAGATAGATTTTCTTTAATTTAATGTTGGCATATTATTTTATGTCGGTTTTTATTGTTACTCTAAATCTTTCAAATCGTCAAAATATTTTATTTCACGCCTTCTCTTTAAGTCATGATTTAGCGACATCATATATATATATATATATATATATATATATATATATATATATATATATATATATATAATTATCGACTTTTACTCATAGAGAAATGATACAAATAGAGGAATAAAAATGCTGATTTCCGTGTGTCCATCATTGAAACCACGTGATAGGTGGAAATGCCAATTCATTCATGCGCCAATATTACTTGGCAGGCCTTGGCGACTTTAAGTACTAAACGAGATCGAAGTATTGTAATATGGTTTTGTGTTTAATTTTGTATTTAAATATAGTTTTTTTTGAACGAGTGGCACAATTTAAGGGAGTTCATCAGATATATTAAGAAGATTTCTCTTACTTTGTAGTTTTGAAATAATTGCATTACGTTTTTATGTAAAAAATTTACCATAAACGAAGTTCTTTCAATTGTTATTTTGTATACTTCAATAAGAAAATATAAACAATAAAACCTGAGAAATATAAAGAGTTTCGCTTCTTCGAGTATTGAACACAAATAAAATATTTTCGTTTCGTTAATGAAGAGGAAATATTTAGCGCATATTGTTTGAAAATAAGTAAATACGTACATATATGTTAAAAAGTTGAATACGGACAGAACTCCTTATCACCAAAAGAGAAGAAAGTGCGCCAAATTTGAAACACCTGCAGACGTCTGAACGCCAAATGTGGCAGCGCTATAACCACGTGATGCGAGTTTTTCTTTTCAATGTTGACACCGCGGCCATACGAGAGTCTGATATTGAAGGCGCTCTCTATTTAATATTACAACTCCCTGCTTTTACTCTTCTGAACAACTACTTTAAGCTTGTCAGGTCGCCTTGTTCATATGGCTTGAACAGAACCAGATATTAATAATATTAAATTACACTTCTCATTTTTGCGAAAGTACGGTTGGGTAAATTTGAGTACTTCGTCGCTCATTTACGATGATGCAATTGTACGCAAGCAAAAACGAGTAGGTTCAGGTACTCATTTTTAAGTACCTTTCTTTACATTGTATTTTAACAGGTCGAGTGGTGACTCTCAGTCACCAAATGGAATACCATTGAAAAATTTAACATAGATGTGTTTATGCCCACTTAAACCTTCCCTCAAATATACAACTATCAGTATACATTTCTACTACTTGGCTAGATAAATATTGTATTAAAATTAAAAAACTGCTTTACTTTTTAATCAATGTACGAAATATCGCATAAATTCTGCAATCCCAAACTAACACGTATATTCCTCAATGCAGCCAAATGGCTGGATGCAGCCATCCTCACTCAGTAGCCACTTTTTTGCCACATCACTCCATCCATCCTTTCGGCGCATTTAGCATTGTACTCACGATCCAATTTCTTAAGAAGGCCCTACCTACTATAAAAGGGAGACGACTGAACCTACTGGAACAAGATTAGGGACAGAATTGGCCCATTACTAGGTCTGCTCTAATCCAATTTGGGCCGGACCAGGGGCTGAGTGACCTGTTGGAGCAAAAATAAAATGGACCGGCCTCTTTCGATTAGGGGCGGCTATAGTTCTCTTTTCCCCTCTTCCTTTTTCCCCATTGCTAACAGTTTAATGTTTTCGGGGGAAAAGGGAAAATAGTGCTAATTTTTGGGGGAAGAAATATCACGGGTTTGGAAGTAGGGGTAGATATTGCGTATAGTATTTTGGGGTTAGTAAATATCAAATGGTGTGTAGTGGATGTGAGTAGCCCAATTTTAAAAGTAGTTACATTCAAAAATTCGAAAATGAATTTGGTATCAATACGTACTTTATAAATTTGGCTTCAATTTTAAAACATAATAATAAGAAAAATTCGTTATTTAAAAATAATAAAATAATCTTTCTAAAAAAAAGGAAAACCGACTTTAAGAAAAATGCGCTAAAAAGTAAAAAATAATTTTTAATCTTACGAATGAGTTGAAAAAATTGAATTATTGAATATCCATTTTATACGTAGTACAACTTTTTGAAATCGGCGCCAAAATTTAGATATGATTTTTGTAAATTGGCACCAACTTCCAAAAGTTGTACTACGTATAAAATTGATATTCAATAATTCAATTTTTTCAACTCATTCGTAAGATTAAAAATTATTTTTTACTTTTTAGCTCATTTTTCTTAAAGTCGGTTTTCCTTTTTTTTAGAAAGATTATTTTATTTTTCTCTTTTTAGTTTTTAATTTAGCAGGGGGCTTCGCCCCCTATTCACCAAGAAATTCTAGTAGCAACTTGTGCTCAACAATGTATATTTTAAACAATCCCTAACGAAGCCAATAAATGCATGTTAAACGAAATGTCATTGTTGTACAACTTCCGTTAAACAATGAAAATATTTTGAAAACGGATAAATTGTTTTAAAAAACTCCGGTTAATCGGCATTTCCGGATATATAACAGCCGGATAATCGATTATTTTTTTGCAGATTTTGCCTAAATGGATTTTTCTCTATCCAACAAAAAAAGAATTTTCGAAATCGGACGACATTTTTTTTTAAACGGTCCGGTTAATTAAGAAATCCGGATAGTTAAATACCGGATAACCGGATATTTTTTTCAAATTGCTCTCCTTTGAAACATCCCCTATCCAACAAAAAAAATATTGTCCAAATATCTGAAGTAGAATCGAAATCCCGCGCGCACATACATAAAAAAAAAAAAAAATTAAAAAAAAAATATATATACAGGTCGAATCTATAACCTCTCGACTTGGCGCGCGTTGACGGTTTTAATTTAAATTTTCTTGCGGTTTTATTTTGGAGTTTTTTTTTTGGAGTTTTGGTGAGCGCGCTGGGCAGTCGTTTAAAAACATAAAAAAGAAGTCACTAAGAAGCAAAGAGCAAAAGTCGATAGTATTGTATATATTGTATATATTTCCACATTATTTGATGTCAATTGCTTCGATGGAAACGGAGTTTTTACAACTCAATTATCTTACTTCCCAATCTTTTGGCAAACCATTTCAACGTTTCTTCTGTTTATAACTCCTTCACGTCACCCTGGTAGCACAACGGTAGAGCACTGGACTGCGATGTGCGTTCGATTCCCGGTAAGTATTGGTTGTAATTGTTGATATTTATTTAAAGTTATTTATGAAGGCAGTTTATGTAGGCTAACATATGCTCTTTTTATTTACTGAGCTTATTTTTGAGTACATGTCTTTTTCAAAATTGAAATTTCTATATTCGGAGCTATGATAAGCACCGAATGTAACTTATTTTTGAGTACCAAATTTTAACAGTGTATTATTAGGTTTTGTACCAACTTGGAATACAGTTTCTCGCCAAATGCCCACCCACCGCACATTTCAAACAACCCTGCAGCATCCTTATGGGCCCAGAAAGGAGTGAGAATCTAAGAGGAGGGTTTGGGCAAGCAATTGACCACAGCTCGGTGAGTTCGATTTTAGGGGGGCATTAGCGGAACACCTTTCGGCGTGGACGTGCATCCCCCCCAAATGGGGGCTTTCACGCTCGGCAGACTATTACGTGCTGAAAACAACCCCTTCAGCAAGATGGGCTTCTCTCAAAGGGGTTACGCAAACCGCCCTTTGTTGGGTGCTGCGTAAAGTGGTGGGGGGTGTTGGCTACATGGAGGACATAAAGCATGGGGTGTGAGTTTTAGTAGGGGTTGGGATGGCATTTGTTTAAGATGTTTGTTCGGTTGTAAGTTAAGAGTTATACAGAAAATATTTACCCGATTTAAAAATTCTGTATATTAAAATGGTTAGGGATGTGGAATAAGTAATATATTAAAAAAAAGTCAGCATAAAACCTTCATCTAAATTTTGAAATTGAAGGTTTTATGCAGGAAAACTCCAGTTTTTTTGAAGATCTATAAAATTTAAGGTTTTTGTTTCAATGTCCTTCATAAAAACTGCAAAAAACCTTCATAAAAACCTGCAAAAAACCTTCAATTTTTAATCATGAAGGGAAAATGCAGATATTTTAAAGGTTTTATGCAGGAAAATTAAAAACTTCAAAAGAACTGCAGTTTTTTGTTTCAATATCCTTCATAAAACCCTCAAACAACCTTCAATTTGACAATTTTGATGAAGGTTTCATGCTGACTTTTTTTGCTGGGTGCCTAAGTTTTTTAAAGAAATTTTTATATGACTTTGTAGTCACTTGATTTTACATGCGCAGTAAAATTATATAATAGTATGAATAGATTACCATCTGTAACCCTCCCTATATTTAACCATAACAATGAATTTTCAAGGACTGAAATTTATAAATGAAGAATTCATTTAACTAAAAAAAGGAAATCTTAGTCATCAAAATAATAGTCACGGATTACAACTTTACTGCGATAATCTATGTAATAATATTGGATGACATAAAATAGCTTAATGTAGATAATTAAATAAAATAACAATTTACAAAAAAAAATTTACACTGTCAACAATAAATTAGCCTATGAAATGTGCCAAGTTTTGCAAGTTTATTTAACATAGATAAAAATATCTGATTGTTATTTTCCTTTCGCTTAAAAATAATTTATAATTATTTATATTGACTTGAAATGTCTTTAAAAAAAGCTACATGGGGTATTAGGATAGAAAAATCATCCTACACTACGGTGATACACTATAACTCTTTGAAAAATAGAACGATTGACATAAATTTGGTATCGTGCCCTTAGACGGAACATGAAGTTTATATTTCTTCTATTGGATACCAATCCCAATTTTTATAATGAAATATCGTTTAACGTAAAACCTTTTTAGCCAAGATTCGACGAACCCACACATAATTTTCACAATATATTTACTCTGGAAAATATTGAAAATAAATATCTAAATCGTCATTTGCTTTTTTAGGTCCCACGCTAACCCAATACGAATTCTTACAGATATACATTTTATTCCTTATCACACCTCTGACAAAATTAAACTTTCCCGATACCCCCCAACAGATTCTAAATACCCCCTTTCACAGAACCACATCTTCTCTTTTTGCAATCATTCAAGCATGGCAAGCTACAGATTCCCGCAATCTATTTCTATCGGTCACCGCCGAAAAAGAAGAAGCGATCAAAATGCCTTATCGTCTCGTTTAGGTGAAAATGAAGAAGGCTGCAGATTGCGAGCTAGTAATCGACGGAACAATGAGTTAGCTATGCGCCATACCATACCTTGATATAAATTGATATAAATTTGGTATTGTGGCCTTAGACAGAACATAAAGTTTGTATTTCTTCTTTTGGCTACCAATCCTAATTTCTATAATCAAAATAATATTTAACGTAAAACCCTTTTAGCCAAGATTCGACGCACCCACACATAATTTTCACAATATATTTACTCTGAAAAATATCGAAAATAAATATCTAAATCGTTATTTGCTTTTTTTAGGTTCCACGCTAACCATTTAATCTTTTTCACAATACGAATTCTTACAGATATACATTTTATTCCTTATCACACCCCTACCAAAATTAAACTTTTCCGATACCCCCCAACAGATTCTAAATACCCCTTTCACAGAACCACATCTTCCCTTTTTGCAATCATTCACGCATGGCAAGCTACAGATTCCCGCAATCTATTTCTATCGGTCACCGCCGGAAAAAGAAGAAGCGATCAAAATGCCTTATCGTCTCGTTTAGGTGAAAATGAAGAAGGCTGCAGATTGCGAGCTAGTAATCGACGGAACAATGAGTTAGCTATGCGCCATACCATACCTTATTGGGGGGGGGGGGATGCAGCTACTATAGCTAAGACTTTTTTCAGAGATAGGGAAGAGATAGAGAAAGGAAAAAGGAGGGGGATGTGTGAGTGCATGAAAATCTTCTGAAATCCTGGAGTCGGATTTCACAAGTCATCCTTATCCTGAGCCTCCCTCCTCCCTCGTTCTGTTGACAGGAGGGGAGAGGGGGGAGGGGGGGGGGCGCCATTCGGTCCAAACGACTCCTTGCACTTACCTCATGAATAATTCAAGTATTCCAAACGTCATCTCGTCTGCTCCTGCTTTTGCCGCTGTGACTCCTACTTCTTCTATGAAGACGAAATTTCAGAAGATTTTTTTCTTTCTTTTCTTCTTATTTTATATTTTATTTGGTTTTTCTTTGATTTTTTTTCTTTTTCTTTTGGGGTGAGTGGGTGGGTAGGGGTATAGAGGAAATAGAGAAGAAGAGAGAGGAAGATCTTGGGAAGGGTGGCGTGAGAGCACCCTGGGCGTAAGTCATTGATGAATCTAAAAATATTAATTTGGGATTTTTGTTTTATTTTTTGAGTGTTCGTAAAAATATGTATTTTGCCGTTTCGTATGTGAAAATTAAACATATGTAAAAAGTATGATATCTTATTCTGAAAGGGTAAAATTAACATTTAAACTCTCCAGTCTAAATTGTTCTTTATTTAAATGTTTATTATAATTTAAATTCCCATTTAACCAATAAATAAAGTTAAAGTTAGACGACACACTTATTGAATTATCAAAATACGAAAAAATAGTTAACAAATTAACAAATAACAATTCACCACTAGTTAGTAGAACAGTATTAAACCTGCACACATAATATATTATATTTTCTCATTATATTATTATTTACCTTAAATATAACTTCAAAAGATCTTTAATGTTATGAATTGAATTTTAAAAATTATGGATGTATTTGGAAGTATTTCTTTAAAAAAAGCTTTTTATACGTATATTTATTTTGCATTAAAAACATTTAACCTTTCATAAATTATAAACATGATTGTGGAATTTATGGAAAGGGCTATGCTGTGGAGTCATAACATTTCCATAAATCGCGTCTGCGTAGTCACAAGGTTGTTCAGATAAATCTATTTAGATATTCATCCAATAGAATTGAAATTTTTGCGATTTTTTGACCTTGTTGATGAATTTGAAATACTGGCGTTTAAAATTTTCTTGTAAAGGCTCCTCTCCCTTATTTTTGATTAAATTAAGTAATGATGTGATGATATAAAGTAGTATTTTTGACGTTATATGCTAAGTTGCAATGTAATTCCTAAAAATATACATACCAAAACTCATCAAACAATTCAACCTCGAATATTAACTGATCATCTCCATTCTTAAAAACAGGAATTTTACTTTATACTGTAAGTACCATCTCGGATGCTAATTAATATATAAGAAATAACAGTTTAGTAATATTTGATTTAACTAATGTTTGTTGGATAAAACTAATAGAAAATCTGAATTGAATATCCTATCATAGATATTTTTGACTAGACATACTTCTATGTCATAACTTAATAAATACAATATTGATCAGGTCAAACTTAGTTTGATATTTTACAAGTCAGGCATTGCATTTGAATCCTAACTGCTCCAAACCCTTTGTTGGTCAAATTAAAAATATATGCCAAACTCAGCCAATTGTAAAAAAAATCTTAATCAAATCTAAAAACATTAACATTTTCGAATACACATAACTTTGCGTCATAATTCAGTCAATACAATATTGATCTGGTCAATATTATACTTATATTCTACAAGTTAAGCCTCTTGTTTGATTCCCAACAACTCCACAGTAATTTGATAGCCCAAATTCGAAATATTTGACAAATTCAGTCAAAGTTGAAACATTTTTAATCGAATCTAGTACACATTGATATTATACATCTAGTAAATATTGGTTATTATACACATAATTGATTCATAATTTAGCCCCAATTGCCAATAACCCATTGTGAATCACTAGTGTGACGCTAATGCAACCAATAAAATTGTTGTCAATTCAATATTGACATGGTCAATCCTATTCATTGAAATATGTGTCAAACTCAGCCAAAGTTGGAAAAATCTTATTCGAGTGATATTCTATAAGTCAGGTATTGTATTAGAAGCCTAACTGCTGCAAACCCTTTATTGGCCAAAATAAAAATACGTACCAAACTTTGAAAAATGGGCCAAGCTCAGGCAAAGTTGGAAAAAGTCTCATTCGTGCGATTTTCATAGAAGTCAGGTATTGTATTAGAAGCCTGACTGCTCCAAACCCTTTGTTGCCCAAAATAAAAATACGTACCAAGCTCAGCCAAAGTTGAAAAATGTGCCAAGCTCAGGCAAAGTTGTAAAAAGTATCATTCGTGCGATATTCCACAAGTCAGACACTGCATGTGAATCTTAACTGCTCCAAACCCTTTGTTGGCCAAAACAAAAATATATGCCTAGAACAGCCAAAGTTGGAAAAAAATCTTAATAAAATCTAACAATATTGAAATTTTCGAAAGCAAGTTACTCCGAGTCATAATTTAGTCAATACAATACTGATATGGTCAATCTTATTCTGATCTTCCCCAAGTCAAGCATATCATTTGAATACCAACAACTCCCGAATCCTTTGTGGGTCAATCGAAATACGCGCCAAACTGAAGCCAAAGTCGGCATATCCCCAACGTATTTTATCTTTTGATATATTACACCGCCACCCTCAACATTTCGAAATTAATGTACCCATCACCGCAGTTCACGGCTAAACACTCTGGAAAATAAGCTCTTGAACTTCGAACCCGTCCTTTGACCCTTCACCAAAATGAATATTCCGCATCGAGGAAAGTACCTCAATCCTCGAGCGTTAATTCCTCAGGAGCGAGGGACTCCAGCCTCATGAGGATTTGTGAAAATTGGCGAGGAATTGTTGTTGAAGCTGGGAAAGGAAGGAAGCTGGACTGAAACTCAAACTGTTCGAATTTCTGCTTTCGGTTTATGGTAATTTTCAAAAGTGTTGACCGGTTGTTCTGGACAGTTCCGACGGGGGATTGAGATTCCGTGAGGAAATCCAGTTGAAGTGGACAACCCGTGGGGAGTTTGACTTTGATCACGGGATGGAAAGATGAAAGGATTGATCTTGGACGGATTAGGAGGATTAAGGACCTTTTCTCAATACCAAATTCATCTGAAAGTCTTGTAGAGAATTCAAATGAGTTGACTGTTAAGAGATGTTTGAAAGAGAATGCAGATGTTGGTGGTCAAGGTGTAAAGTTTGAGAGTGAATTTCCATTTTGGAGATATCCGAAGCAATTTCGTGTAGAAGTTGCTAATGTTCGAATTTCCGGATTTTTGTCAAAATATATAAGTTTACTCATGTGAAAATTAACTTCTGTCTTATAAAGTTTTCGTAATAAGATAAAACTTACTAGAATATACCAATGTTTTTTACTACAATATACTAATGTTTTTTACTACAATATACCAATGTCTTTGACTGTATATAAAATCGAACAGAAAATACATAAATGTACTATTTATACATGTAAAAAAACGATCATTTCACGAACAAATTTAAATCTATCCCCTAAATTATAGTCTAGCATGAAGGGATAAGCGGATGAAAGAGTAATATAACAAAAAGTAAGTTTTAAAATATTTCCCCATACAATTTTCATTTCGTACTTAGTTGTGGTCAATGACACTACAATGTTAAAAATAGGTACTCATAAATAAGTAAAATGTACTCAATTTTGAGTACATTCGCAGCTCATCATAGCTCCGAATACATAAGTTTCATATTTGAAAAGACATGTACTGAAAAATGAGTAAAATTGAAAAAAAAAGAGCATATTCTAGCCTACTTATGCTGCCCTTATAAATCACTTTCAATAAATATCGAATCGAACCCAGATTCTATAGGGGCGACGTGAAAAAGTTATAAACAGAAAAAATTGTTAAAAAGGTGCGCCAAAAGAATTAAATTTACAGTATTTCATTATTGGGATATTAATTTATTAATTTATTATTTTATATGAGCAATTTATAGCACATAGTACTGACATTTCATGAGTCCTCCAGTAGAGTTGATTACTAAGAAGGAATTTATACGATAAAAAAATACCGGAAACAGTATCTTCAAAATTTGATTTCCATTAAAGTTTGAAGTAGTAAAAAATACCCTTTTAATTATCTGAAAAAAAAAAAAATTCATTTGCTAAATACCCATCAATGATGAATCAAACAAACCATCTCTGTGATCTAGTCAATGAACTAAAATAATCCAAAAATTAACCCATAAATTAAAATCAACACCCTTATTCATAAGCCACTTTATAAACTGTTCAAACCCTTATTTTCCCATTTTCAACACTACCAACCCAAAATTTGACAATTTTTAAGACGCATTAATCTGACTTAATCCACTGATCTTCTTACTCCACCGTATGTTGGCTTTTACTCAGGATTGACTTTAGTCCTTCCCTTAAAAGATGAGGTAGTACCAAAGAAGAGAGAACAGAAGGTAGGGCGGGGTAGAGCTGAAAAGGAATAGAGAATGGTGGTGGGAGAGGGTGCGAGCTTCCGGATTTTTATATATTTTATTTTCTTTCTTTCCAGAAACATTTTGTAAAAAAAATCTTTCCACGCCATTCTTTAATCCCAATGAGATTTTTTCGTTGTGTGTTTTTCTTGTTTGTTTCTTAAAAATTTTACGCATCCTGTCGCCAAGTTGGGAGTGTGAAGAACGACAGTGATTCATCTCAATTGTAGAGAAAGAGTTTTTTAAATCTCAAGTAATTTTTTTTGTGTCAGTTTCTAAATTCAGTTTTCTGGAATTCTGGCGGACCATCCCCCCCCCCCCCCACTGTAGTTGGGGGGCCCGCATCACATGAGGTCCGACGGCCCACTAACTTTAAATCCGACTCTGGTTCCCGGGTGTTTCTTTCGGGATAAATCCAGAAACTTTGGTAATAGTTCATTTTGTATAGCTCTAGTATGACGTTATTTTAACCAACCTATGGAAGCCTCCGTGGCCGAGCGGTTAAGGCATTCAGCAACTAACCCGAGGATTGGTGGTTCGAATCCGCGCGATGGACTTGACAAAAGAAAAGTAAAAATGTAGTGATCTTGTGATCGGAGGGTTGCCAGCTTCGCTACAAAAATACTGGATAAGTCGTCCAGAACATCCGCAAAAATTAACGGCGTGTATACGGGACTGGTGCACGATAAATCTGATCGGGGTCCAAAGTCCCGACGTCTATTGAAGGCGTTGGGTGCCAGTTCATGTGTTTCCTCGTTATCTGACCATGGTTCTAAAATAATCAGGTGCAGGTATGAATGAATGTGTGTGTGAATGTGTATGTGTTCCCGGGTATTTCCTTCGAGATAGACCCCGAACCGTCGCCAATAGCCCACTGCGCAGCTCTAGTGCGACGTTTATTAACCAAACCGAACCAATGAACCAACCTATGGAGTTAAAGACGTGGTTAACTTAGGAGTCGATTCCGAATTGTTATTTAAACTAATAGGTCTGGTGTTTAAACAAATAGGATCGGCAATTGCTAAGAGGTGTTAAACAGGAACAAACTTAATATTTCAAGCCGAATTTTTTTTTAACTTTACGTCAACAATTCCATAAAAATACATTGTAATAAAATGAATATTTTGTCAATGATATCTGTACAAGTCGCAACTTGACACATTTTTTCATGATGATTCCCCCATTCACGAAATTCCACGTTAAAAACAATAGCCAGCATGGCAATTCTAAAAACCAAAAATGACAAAAGAAAGCTAACCATTAGGTTGCTCCACTGATCTCTAACTGTAACTTCTGGAAATTGCAAGGCATTTTGTTGACTAGAAGCTGATGTAGAGGCAGCCATGATATGCCCCATTGTCTTTGCTACCGCAATATTTCGTATATTTTTCCATGTTAAAATTAACCGATGTGTATTGTTTTTGGCTGAGTTTATTTTCTATTTTCTTTTTAAACCCATTTTAAATGCTATCTGCTATTAAAATACAAAGTCATTTGCGAGTCAAAGTCGAAGTAGATAAAAAGCAAGAGCAAATACTACTTGTTTGGCAATATAAAAATTAATTCTATAAGAAGAAAATATAATATTTATATACATTTAATATTTCTACAATGCTACCCAGCAAAAAAAGTCAGCATAAAACCTTCATCAAAATTTTGAAATTGAAGGTTTTATGCAGGAAAACTGCAGTTTTTTTGAAGATCTATAAAATTAAAGGTTTTTGTTTCAATGTCCTTCATAAAAACCTGCAAAAAACCTTTAATTTTTAATTATGAAGGGAAAATGCAGATATTTTAAAGGTTTTATGCAGAAAAATTAAAAACTTCCAAAAAACTGCCGTTTTTTGTTTCAATATCCTTTATAAAACCTTCAAAAAACCTTCAATTTGACCATTTTGATGAAGGTTTCATGCTGACTTTTTTTGCTGGTATGGTAATAAAAAACACCACTAAATCACTTAAAAAAATATTAGAGAACAGCATGGCTGCTTTCAATTGGCTTCAAGGCTCCCATAGAGGAAACAAGGTTTGAGCCTTCCAGCAGTTACAGTTAGAGTTCAGTGGGTTGTTCAAACAAGAAGATGTTAACAAGAAATAAGATGTGTACTAATGAACTAAACCGTTTAGATAAAAAAAATCAATATTACTAAGTAACAATACGCTTCTCAAAGATCAATTAAACTGACATCTACTATGACAACTGCCACATTAAGGAATCCAGCACTAAACGATTGGTAATTATCCCCATTAAAAATTAAAAGCTCCAATACAACAACCCCAATTACGAAATAAACGCGTGGAAATTATGATTATACAAATCCACCCCTACGAGAACAAATTCCACACATACCATCTATTTTAAAAGAGCCTCAAATGGAATCCCAGCACCCAATTAAAAGTGGGAGGGGAGGGACAAATAATATGTAACAAGTCCATAAATCCGGCAAGGCGTGAACGGCATATCACGTGTTCAGGCATAATGGCGTTCGACACGTGACGCAACGCCCGCGTTCACGCTCGGCTGCGTCTTTGCGTCTGTCAACGTCATCCGACGCGATTGGGCGATAGCATCTCTTCGAGTTCTCGGGTTGTCGCACTGGGCCTCGGGATTTGCAACCAAAGGCGGATCCATTATCGATGCCTAAGTGCACTTGGGGACTTGGGGTGCAGTGGTCAAATGGCAGTGGAGAAGTGTTGGGGTGTTACCAATAAATGTGAACAAATTGGGCGGTCTATTGGACGTCGAGATCTTGAGCGATGTTTCTACACACAGTTATACTATATCGATGCCTTAGATGAAAATACTCTAATTATTCAGGAATAGAAAACAGCAGTTAAGGATTTCTGAGAAATACAATAATTGGTATTCATCTACCGCAATTAGAAACTATTATTGGTTACAATTTGAAGATTCATTGAGCTCTTATTCAAATTAAAAAAAATACACTTAACCCCCTGACATAGAAGGCCGTATATATACGTTCAGAGATCTCCAGTTTTTCTAGTTCATTTTACAATATTTTTTTAATTCAAAGGTTTGAGGTAAAACTTACAAACTATATCTTTACATCTCTTAGCACGTCCAGGATTTTTTTTTAAATATCCAAGCAGTAAAAACAACTTTACAATTGCCATAATTGCTTGAGTGTCAGTTGGTTAACGTCTGTGCTCTAAGCATCGATATAAAAAGTTCAGCCGAAGAATGTCGACAGCTAGCAGTCTTTGAGAGATAAGTTGAGGCTTCCAACTAAAGTAATACAGATGTCGAACCGCAGGAATGGCGATATCGACAAACTACCTCTATTTCTCATAATATTACTAAAAACAGACATCTAATTCTAAGCAACTGTGTAGAGAATAAAATATTTATTGTCTCATGGCGTCTGATCTTTTAACATTTTTTTTTGTTGCGGACAATCATTATTTTTTCTGCAATATAATTTGCTACAACGAAAGTACAAAACTGCAGCTAACATAAGGTATTGAGATCTTGATTTCAACATAGAGTATACCTTTACTGTTTCCCGTTATACCCTTTATATATGATCTTTAGTTGAATTTCGTTTCGAGCCAGAGTCACACTCGCGTCCAGCCTGGTCCAATAGTGCTTACCTTCCCTTGCTCCATTGAATATCAGCGGCATAAAGCTGGCTACACATTGGTTGAGCCTGACCCAATGTTCCCTGGCTCCTTTGACTTGTGGTTGTAAGATACTGGTCGGTTCCCTTCGACCAGCATTTCAAAACCGCCCAGCCTCCAACGTTTGACGAGCATTTCTAATGGTAGAGCGGCCACGCTACTCACTCATGAGCAACCCTGGAAGGTAGTGGACCAGGCTGGACACGAAATGTGTTCTCTCTGATTTCTCTAAAACTTCAAAATGGGCTATTTCTGAAGGTTCGGTATCTATCCAGAAACACTGACCTCTAACCGTAACTTCTGGATTGAGCAAGGCAGTTTGTCGACTTGAAGCCAATTGATTTTTAAAAAACTGTACTCCGCTTCCATTTCTGCCTCTATATTTCGTATATTGTGCATGATAAAATATGACGAATTGAAGTGCTTTTGGATTTTTTTTTTTAAATTTTCCATTGAAACCCATTTTGAATACCTATTCTTTGAAATCCCTTTTAACCAATAATAAGTGTATAAGCAGAACAAAGAAAAGCTATATTTTTGGCGATATACACATTGATTCTGTGTGTAAAAAAAAATATATATAAACATATTTAACATTGCTATACCGGTTTGAAAAGTAAAAAAACACACAAAATCACTTTTAAAAATTAGTTGTGGTACAGTATGCCTTCACCCGCGCTCATAGAAGGAACTGGTTATGCGTGTTCCAGAAGCTACAGTTAGAGTTCAGTGTCCAGAAGGTAAGTCAAACGAACATTTCACAACAAATGTAACAACAAGCCTTCAAACAGTGAATCCAAACAGTGAAAACAGTGAAGTGAAATTTGAGTAAAAGTTACCTAAAAGATTACAATGAATAGTTTGTTATGTGAGTTAATTTTTAGAACTAACTGCGAATCCTTTCTTTATAACAATGGCGAAAATACTTTGTTTTCACTGCAAGACATTTTGAATTAGTATTTCCAACGCGTTTCTTTAAAAAAAAATCCCAACACAGATAATATTCTAAGTAGATTGTATCCCGAATATAAATACATTTTCGAAATGCCGTAATAATGTACTATAAAAAATCAAGTATTTGTTGTGTAATAATTCAAAACCGTAATAGTTCATTTTACCAAGACAAAACCTCGTAACTTTTATAAGCTTAGATGGTTGGTTTGCTTGGTTTGTTAATTAACGTCGCAATAGAGCTGCACAGTGGGCTATTGGCGACGGTTCGGGGTCAATCTCGAAGGAAAGACCCGGGAACACATACACATTCACACACACATTCATACATGCACCTCGTTATTTTAGAACCATGGTCAGATGACGAGGAAACACCTGAACTGGCACCCGACGCCTTCAATAGATGTCGGGACTTTGGACCCCGATCAGATTTATCGTGCACCAGTCCCGTATACACGCCAGTATAATTTGTTGGATATTCTGGACGACTTTCTAGTAATTTTGTAGCGAAGCTGGCAACCCTCCGATCGCAAGATCACTACTTTTTTACTTTTCTGTGTCAAGTCCATTTCCCGGATTCGAACCACCAATCCTCTGATTAGTAGCTGAACGCCTTACCAACTGAGGAACTGGGGCTCTATAAGCTTAGAACATACCCCAAAACTTATTTTTGCACAATTCGATGTATCCTCATTTCAGGCAATGGCTGAAAACGTAATGTTGGTTGCTATTAAAAATACAAGATTAGAAAAATAAAGAGTGGGTGTTATAGATCGAAGATATCGAACCACCAAAGCAGTTTGGAAACTCAAAAACTTGATGAAGCCTATATTATTTTGTCAAACGGTAAGCAGATTGATATTCGTGATACCGGCTTCCTATGCATAAAAAAACTAGCATTAATCGATCATGATCAGAATATGTCAATCCTTTTTTCTGATACCTGAAGGACAACTGCCACCTGATCTAGTTAAGATATAAAATCTAATCTAGACTTTAGACATTTTTTTAACGCCTATATCTGAAGAACCTTATATGGAGGTTAGAAATTAATTGGATTTAAAAAAAAGATATACATAGTTTCTGATTATTTGAATTTCGTTTTAAAGTGTTTGTGATCAGGATGCTCTCAAATGTTTTGTTAGTTTGAGACTTTTATTTAATTCGGGGGCTGGATAGCCCAGTGGATAAAGGCGTCAGCTTGGAACCGAAGGGTTCCCGGTTCGATCCTGTGCGACGAACTTGACTAAGAAAAGTAAAACAGTAGGGAGCTTGTGATCGGAGGGTTGCCAGCTTCGCTACAAAATACTAGAAAAGTTGTCCAGAATATTCAAAAAAATTATCGGTGTGTATACGGGACTGGTGCATGATAAATCTGATCGGGATCCAAAGTCCCGACGTCTATTGAAGGCGTTGAGTGCCAGTTCAGGTGTTTCCTCGTCATCTGACCGAGGCCTCCGTGGCCGAGCGGTTAAAGGCGTCAGCTGGGAATACGAAGATTCGTGGTTCGATGCCAGGCGATGGACTTGGCAACGAAAAGTAAAAAGTAATGATTTTTTTGATCGGAGGGTTGGCAGCTTCGCTACAACATACTAGAAACATTGTCCAAAACATCCGCAAAAATTAACGGCGTGTATACGGGACTGGTGCACGATAAATCTGATCGTGGTCTAAAGTCCCGACGTCTATTGAAGGCGTTGGGTGCCAGTTCAGGTGTTTCCTCGTCATCTGACCATGGTTCTAAAAATAACGAGGTGCATGTATGTATGAATGAATGAATGAATGTGTGTGTGTATGTGTTCCCGGGTCTTTCCTTCGAGATAGACCCCGAACCGTCACCAATAGCCCACTGTGTAGCTCTAGTGCGACTTTAATTAACCAAACCAAACCAATCGTCATCTGACCATGGTTCTAAAATAACGAGGTGCATATATGAATGTGGCTGTGATAAGTCTCAATTACGAGGACAGAAATAGTCAGCCGGAACTGTAACCAAGCCAAACCAAACCTTCGATTACACCACTGCTTCAGAAAGTATCAATAACGTTGAGTTTTTATAATTTAGTGCGTACATTTATCAAAGAAGATTAGTTAGCTGAAAGATGCGCTAGAGCTGTTGAAATTAAAAAAAAGGTAAATATCTGTAAATATTATTATTTTGACTTGGAAACCTCCATTACGAATATATTGAGAATATTGCACATATATTTTGTGTCTTTTGCGTTTTCACGCGTTTGTGTATGTTTGCTTAAATAATTTATGTATAAAACGTTTGAACAGTGATTGACTCTACTATGGAAAAAAAAATCTTTGTATGTTTAGACATTGAACTGCTGAGTGTTAAATCATTGAAGATAGTTAAGAAATAACGTAATGTATACAAAAGATTTCACAAACTTTGTCCCGTAATAAGTAAAACAATCATAAAATATTCTGAATAACGTAGGTTCAAAATAAATTTAGACACTTATTTCTTACATATTTTTAAAGAAGGTACTAGATTTGAATCTCACCTAATCTTGAATACTAGATAGGTACCCTATTAAAAATGGTTACTCGATGTTTAACGGGGCCCGACAGCTGGTAATCAGAGGATTGCTAGCTCGAGCCCGTGCATTGGACTTCACAAATAAGTTAAAAAAGTAGTTATCTTGCGATCGGAGGGTTGCCCGCTTCTTTACAAAAATACTAGAGTGTTGTCCAGAACATCCAATAAATAATACCGGCGTAAATATGGGACTGGTGCACGATAAATCTGATCGGGATCCAAATCCTGATGCCTATTGAACGCGTGGGTGTCAGATCAGGTTTTGTTCTCTTCATCAGACCATGGTTCAGAAATACGGGGCATCGTTACCGGGTCTTTCCTTTGAGATAGGTCTCGAACCGCCGCCAATAGCTCACTGTGCAGCTCATAATTAACCAACAAACCAAAACATAAACCTACAAAAACTCAAGTCACGAATCTTATTATAAAAATTAGGTCATTAAAAACTATGAAATACTCGCCATTCTATAATATTGTAAAAAAATATATTAAAATATAATAATAAGGAAACCAAAGGACACCCAGAATTCTTGAATCGAATTGATCAATCGTGATTTCCACATTTTTTTTTAATATTAACGCTGTATTTTTTCAAGATAAAACATAAATTAATTATTCTGTAGAAATAAAGGAAAATCTCAAAGAAATAATGTAAACAGAGAACAACTTTCATTTATCAAATTAATTATGTAGGAGTAACATCTTGACCTCTTTATAAGTTTAAGGCTAACAGTTCACGGACATGTGTTAGGTGTTACCTATTATTAAAAAACATATCCAATCAAATTTGAATTTTTTTTTTCTGAGGATGCATAATTTGAGCAAAAAAGTACTAGATTTTAGAAATGTTTCAACATTCCTGAATATATTTTCCGTTTTGTAAAAAAAAAATCGATATCTAATTCCTTTTGATATTTAACTTTTTATTATCATTGAAGGTATTTTATATTTATGTTCCTTTTACATAACAGTTAATTCACCCATTTCTGTTCTTTTATCTAAATATTTACCCTTTTCACTCCAAGAACACTTTGCGATTTGTGTTCTTTCTATGGAACAGTTATTCCTGTTTACGTTCTTTTTCACAGATTTTTTTTATACTCATAAAGGGAAAAAAATCTTGATCTGTTTTGTATTTACAAGAGAACAAGTTGAAAGAAAGGTTCTAAACATAAGATCATGCTGTTCTCGTTTATGTTGGCGCCTGAGAGGCGACATCGGAGTGCAAAGGCTTAAAAGCTCTGGATGACATAAAAAGTAATAATTTGATTTGAAATTAGTAAAAAAAAACGTTTCATTAACCTCTTAAGTACATTCATTGTGTTATCATTAATTTTAAAGAACATGATGAAAAAAAAACCAGGTCGTTATTTTGTAAATTGAGAGATGACAGTGACTTCAAAGAGTTGGATTCTGTAAATTATTAGTGTCATTAGAATGTGACTAACTTAAGTTCAATATTATAATTACACATTTCAAGTGTTCGATTGAGGATGGTTCGATGTTATGGATTAAATATATTCCTTTTTTTAAAAAAGGATTTAAAAAATATGTTCAGCATTTTTATGTTAACTCTAAATTGTTAGCGCTCTCAAAATTGATACAGGTGAAATTAAAGTAAAAGTTTTCTAAAAACAACAACCGAACAATTTAAATATTGCTCAGGTATTAATTTACATAAATATAATCTTTTGGAATATTGGTTATTTCAAATAAAACAACTAATTTATTTAATTGAAGCTTTTATATACCTTGTAAGTTTTTAAATACTGTATTTAGTTGGTATTATCTAATCATGGAACTCATTTTATTCTCTTCACAAATGTCATTTCGACTGAGAACTTGAATTTATTGCGCAATCTTGATGACAACGATAATCGTCATAATAGTTTTAATAGTAAAACTAATTTTATATATATAGATATATATATAAATAAAATACTTATAAGTGAAATTCTAGTACACGCATTATTATCCTAATGTTCTGATCATATAAGTAGCACTGGAAACGCGTTGTATGAAAGTATATCTCGACCACTGATCTCTAACTGTAAATTCTGGATAGCGCAGGGCATTTTGTTGACTTGAAGCCAAATGAAGAGGTAACAAATGTACCCTACTTTCATTGCTATCGCAGTATTTCGTATATTTTTCTTGTTAAAATAAACCGAAAAGTATTGCTTTAGGCTGAATTTTTTTTCTATTTTCTTTTGAAACCTATTTTAAATACAATAAGCTATTAAAATAGCAAGTCATTTGCTAGTTAAAGTCGAAGTGGTTAAAAAATACAAGCAAACGCTATTTGTTTGACAATATAAAAATTAACTTTATAAGGAAAAATATAATATTTATATACATTTAATATTTCTACAATACTATAATTTAATTTAATATAATTTAATATTTCTAAAAAACACCACTAAATCACTTAAAAAAATTTTTGGGCGTACAGTATGGCTGCTTCCACATTGGCTTCAACGCGCCCATAGAGGGAAACAAGTTTTGAGCCTTCCAGAAGTTACAGTTTAGTGGGCTCGGTTTGGTTGGTTTTGTTAAGTAACGTCGCTGTAGAGCTGCACATTGGGCTATTGGCGACGGTTCGGGGTCAATCTCAAAGGAAAGACCCGGGAACACATATACATTCACACACTCATTCATACATGCACCTCTTTATTTTAGAACCATGGTCAGATGACCAGGAAACACCTGAACTGGCACCCAACACCTTCAATTGACGTCGGGACTTTGGACCCCGATCAGATTTATCGTGCACCAGTCCCGTATACACGCCAGTATAATTTGTTGGATATTCTGAACGACTTTCTAGTATTTTTGTAGCGAAGCTGGCAACCCTCCGATCGCAAGATCACTACTTTTTAACTTTTCTATGTCAAGTCCATTTCAGGGATTCGAACCACCAATCCTCTGATTAGTAGCTGAACGCCTTACCAACTGAGCAACTGGGGCTCAGGAAATCCCAGGAGTATTTCAGAATAGAAATAACAGAAAATAAAACAGCAAAAATGAAGATGCGCTGATCTCTTTAACGTATTACAATTTGACAACAAGCCATATATCCAATGTAAATTGACAATCACTTATAAGACATCCGTCGTAACAAAACTCCTTATCATCTTAACTCACCTCAATACCAACAAGGCATTCTCTGAGTAATCCCTTCGAAGACATTCTTTTGACGAAAGGATCAACATATAAAAAAGTTTTTCTTCGAAGGTCGCTAAGCTCTAATGACATTACAAACACCGATAGTTGTGTCCGCGCTGCTATCAAGTAACTGGAGGACGATTTTGTGAATGTGATCATGCGACATGCGATGCGACAGGTTATCTTAGAGGGCCTTTCCGCTTGCCTAGGCCCATACCGATCAAAGCCCCCCGCACCCCTCTCTTATGGCTGGGCGGCCTAGATCTAGATGTTGTGCAAGTTCAGATAGGGATTTAGCGGATCATGTTACACAGGGTTAGGTATTACGTTGAGATTGTGGCGTGTTTTTGTGAGCCTTAATGGTCGAGTTGAAATGTAATTTTTTTGAATTTTTTTTTCTTTTATTCAGTTTATTGAATTGCAATGATTTATATTTAACACTGCATAGTTTCTGCTCCTTAATGGATGGTGTTTGGTTTGGTTAATTAACGTCGAACTAGAGCTGCACAGTGGGCTATTTGTGACGGTTCGGGGCCTACCTCGAAGGAAAGACACGGGAACGATGCCTTGTATCTTTGAACAATGCTCACGACCTTAATGGAAGGTGAATCGAACTGGACATATTTTTTACTGGAATGACGGAACACCTCAGTTGCCCAGTGGATAAAGGTTTGATTTGGTTTTGTTAATTACGTCGCACTAGAGGTGCACAGTGGGCTATTGGCGACGGTTCGGGGTCTATCTCGAAGGTTTGGCTTGGTTGTATTAATAAACGTCGCACTAGAGCTGCACATTGGGCTATTGGCGACGGTTCGGGGTCAATCTCGAAGGAAAGACCCGGGAACACATGCACATTCACACACACATTCATACATGCACCTCGTTATTTTAGAACCATAGTCAGATGACGAGGAAACACCTGAGCTGGCACCCAACGCCTTCAATAGACGTCGGGACACTGGACCCCGACCAGATTTAGATGACTTTTCTAGTATTTTGTAGAGAAGCTGGCAATCCTCCGATCACAAGATCACTACTTTTTTTGCTTTTTATCTTTGCCAAGTCCATCGCCTGTGATCGAACCAGGAATCCTCGGATTCCCAGATGACGCCTGTAACCGCTCGGCTACGGAGGCCCTTATGTTCTTTAAAGTTATTCTCCCTCTAGGGAAAATAAGAAAAACAAAATGCTTTACCTCAAATGAAAAGTTTTATAAAAATGAGACATTTACTTTCTACTGTGCAATATGTAAATATATTTATGCGTTAAGACGATCGCTTCTTTTTATATACTCTAGTCGAATGTATGCTGATCCTAAGTAAGGTTTAATGAAAACACCAAAGCGGATCTACCCTTGATGCCTTACGTATTATGTGACATTCCCTAACATGAATGCGGTATCCCAGTCCTTATTTGTCTGATTTTGTCCCACCTCCATTTCTATTCGCCTTGGGTTGTGCCTTTGAGGCACAGCGCAAGCTCTGCAGTGTTAAAAACTACTTTTGTCTTTATTGGTTGAAGTAACCTTTTGCCGTCAAGAAGTGACTTTCAGGTACCACTTGGTTAGATTTGTCCACTCAAGAGGTAATTTTCAGGCATTACTGTGAGAAATATGTGGAAAATAGCTTCGAGTTGCTGGTTCTCCCAAGCAAAAACGCCCTCAAAGCAAAGTGTTAACGTCGTACTAGAGCTGCACAATGTTCTATTGGTGACGGTTCAGAAAGGAAAGATCCGGGAACTCTTGCAATAATTTCTGATAAGTGACGTTGTTTCAAACATCCGCATGTGCGCCTTCAGTAAATGTACAGAAATACGCCTTCTGGTGGCGATATTTGGAACATATTTTTTTTCATTAAATGGATTTAGTATCACTTTATTGAATAGCACTCTAATTTTAATAATATTCTAATGAATAGTTATGGGTATAGACAGCTCTGAATAGGAAGACTAATTAATTATTGATACTCTGTATTTCAAGAAATTACAATGTATCAGTTGTTTAACACTATTATCTTCTTTGAATGTGCTACTTTAAACTAAAATCAGTGATATAGTAAAATGCACATAATTTTAAAATTTCAATAAGGTTAAATGAAAGACACAAAGAAATTATTTTGCGTAATAAGCAATTATATTTTGAATGAGAAGAACACATCACGCTTTCCAATTCAATTCAAAATTTTCCAATTAACGTCAATATTAGGATATAATGACTATTGTCAACCTTACAAATTATTTTAAATTAAAAATGATTATTAACAACAACGATTCTATCTTTTCCATTTCGAATCAAATCACATTTGACGCCATTTCCAACTTTCATCGCCAATTTGGCTTCCAATTTCGCGCCTCTTCGGATCGTCCCTTGGGGTGCATAAATTTGTGGGGCAGACGAAATTAGTGCAGCTCACTGAATTTCACCCCTTCCGTGGCATAAATTTTCGTCACCCCCCCCCCCCCAATGTGACATCACGTGACACATAGGACTAGTTTAAGGGACGACAAGGGACCGTGCTCATCTTTTCTCTTCGTTTGTTTTGCTATCAATTGTATTCTTTAGAATTGTTTTCTTTATGTACATCAATCTGGGACTTCAACTGAAATGTCGCCAATCAATCTCGGATTTAATGTTTTGCGTTGGCGATGTATATGTTAATTTAAACTATATTTTTTTTAGTTGGTTTAAGTGTTACTTTTTTAAAAATAAAAATTAGTCTTCGAATCACATTGCATATTCTACTTGATTCAACGTAACAATTAACATGCAAAATATTTTTAATTGATTTCGAGTTTAGAGACACATTCTTTTGTTTCAACCATCTGTTGATTCATTTAAATTTAGTTGAGATGATACTAAGTGGAAAGCTTTTTTAATATTATATTTTATATTTAAGGTAAATGAAAATCGTTCGTTACTTATGTCTTCATCGGCCCTGTTGAACTGAAATATACTATTTTATTTTAACTTTTTGACGTAAAACGTCTTTAAAATCAGCTACATAGATCATAATGTAAACATAACGTTACGCTTGTAGGGTGATCTATTCCGATACTATAACTCTCGTTTACAAAAAGAACATTTAACATAGGTTTGGTTTTGTTTGATAGGAAATTAGACACCGATACGTGGTAAAATCATAAAATAAAGCAAAGGACTTACGCAACGTGGAAGTAGACCTGCGGCGTCAGGCGGGTCTTTTTTAAATCTTCCCCCTTTAGATGGCTAGTTTTTTGTTGGCGACCAATAACCGTTTTTATAATTGGCTGAAATGAAGTTTCATGGTACCTTTCTTTTACATTACATTGATATGATGATTCTTTTTCGTGCTATGATACAGCCAAACTAGATTTTATTTATTTACATTTTTATTACTTTAAAACAAATAAGGCTTCAGTTAATTTATAACTTTATTACGTCACACATCCTTAGAGTGGAAGGAGTCTACAATTCGTGATTGTGGGGTTCAATGGGGGACGGGGCTCAGGGATTGCGTAACGTAGCAAGACTTCTTGAACAAAAGTTTATTTCACTTACATATATTGAGATTGGGTCCATTTTAACCGAATTTTCTATTTTTCTTTTGGGATGTAAGGTAAATAGATGCACAGAGCGGAATTTTAATGAGCGTTTTTTTTAACTGAAAAAATATTTTGTGACAAAATCTTTTCTTTCAATTTCCGTTTGTTCCTTTCGCCCTCCGTAAATTCATAGGTCTCCTCACACTGTTAAAAATACATTATCATATTTGACGAAATTTGTATAATTTTGACGAAACAGACTCCTGTGTACATGTTTTATTAAATATTTCGTCAAACTGACGAAATTTATTTGTCGTTCTTTAAACGAATTTGATTTCGTTCGTTAAAAATGTTAGAAGGATTTTCAATAATATAATATTCAACATCGGAGAGCTGACTCGAACCTGGGACCTTTCGTTCTACACTCTATTCACTTCGCCAAGAAAGCTCTCTTAAATACTGACAATATAAGTATAAGAACCAAACATGAACAGATGACCCAGAAAAGGGACGAAGAGGAAACCGAGTAAATGATTATTGTTCAGAATTTGAAAATCCTTGTTTCGTCAAAAGTCACGTGATTCAATGACGAAACAATTGTAAAATATAAGGAAAGTAGCCTTGTCGATCACAGAATTCTCAAAAATGTGATATTTCTGAAGATGCATGAAATAATGAATTTCAGAACCATTTACGTAGCTCGTCACATCACGCTATTTACCGAAAGCAAAATACACATTCATTCTTTCTACATTTTAGTTCGCTAAAAACTATAGAGCCCAATGAAGTGGTGCTTAAACCCAAGCGCTCTACAGAGCCACGTGCTGCAAATAGGGGTAGAGTTCCGAACACTTGAGCGGTGCTTTTGGAGCCTGGGAAAGGAAAACTTAAAATGCTCGGCGTGGAAACGGGATATATACGTATCCCTCTCAATATCATATTACTTGAAACTCAATAGGATTTGTATCGATATGATTATATTTGAAAATAGTCGAAGTTTGTGTAATGTGCTTAAAGTAAACGGATTTCCGAGCTATGGGTGGATGGGTTTTCACTGAAAAATAATGATTTTGGTTTGACTTGAATGTTAATAGTTACCGAATGACTATAATAAACGTGTTTAACGTACCACGTGAGTATGATTTATTTTATTATTTAGAAGAGAAAATTAAATAGTAAACTAAATGAAAATACTGAACCTAACTAAAAACGAAAATACAAAACCTAAAATAGTAAACTAGCTAAAAAGGTATGATCTTTGGAGTATGGATTCCTTTAATTGGCTTGAACATAAATGTAATTATTGTATAGCTTTTTATTTTCTTATTTTTTTTAAAAAAATTAATTAGTTAAATAAAGTATTAGTTTTATGCAATTTTTATAAATTTCTTAATATTCAGAAACAACCACTTCCCAACAAAGAAAAATACTGCTTTGGAATAGTTTGGTCACTATTTTGAACAAGTTAGATTTCTAAACACAAAATACTAATGCAGTAGAACTCCGGACCAATTCAGACTACATTATATCTGGACAATCGAATATCCGGATAACTGGATAATTCACAAATAAATTTTATTTCTTAATAAAACAACGACTTTTGATTTAGTATGTTTGTTAGTATTGTTTACTATTTATTTAGTAATTTATTATTTAATTAGTTAAATTATTATTAATTTAGTATGTTTCTTAGCATTGTTTAGTATTTATAAATAAAAAATACAAATAGAGTAGAACTCCGATTATCCGGATCAATTGGGACCATCTGGAAAATCGAACATCCGGATAATTTGATAATTCACGATAATTTCTCAGTAAAACGAATATTTTTGCTTTAGTTTGTGATGTTATTTAATGATTATTAAAAACAATATTATTAACTAATAGCAAATTTTTAAAATATGGATTATGTGTGTGTGTTCATTTAACTTTTTTCTCAAAGCGATATCCGGATCCGGATAATTAGAGATCCGCTTTGTTTGATCTGGATTACTGAATTTCGGATAATTGGAGTACTTCAACAATTGCAGTAGAAATTTAGATCAATACCAGCATATTCAAATATTCCTTTCTTGTTCCTTCATTCAGGTTCAGTTTTAGTGAGTTTTACAATAACATTTATACATGGCTAACCCCTGAAAAATGAGACCGAGGATCATTGAGTAATAAATTGATTTGGAACCAATGTATCTCATTTAACTGTTGATATATGTACACAACTTTTACTTCCATGCAATTAATTAATTTTTAAATATACATAATTATAAATAAAGCAGACTTTAGATTAATAAAATCTATTAACAAAATGATTAGTAAAATGATCATTTTGATATTTTAAAAACTATTTTTTTTTTCATTTTCTCGTAACAAGATTAGGTGGACAGAGCACCTTTTATCATTAGCTGATTCAATTATTAATATCTGAGAAATTTTATATAAAAAAAAGTAACTTCAATTTATTAAAAGAAATTGCTTTTTTAAATTTTAAATACATTTTTCACATTGACTGTTTAAAAAAAAAAAAAATGAAAGAAACAATTGAAAAAGAGTTTAAACTTTACCCTGGTCTTTTTTTTTAGTTTCTTAAAAGAAAACTTCGGTGAACGGAATGACTCTTTGCAGCTCAGGGGAGAAAGGTCACTTAGACTCTGATTGGTCTTTCGCACTTGACGCAATTTCCGGTTCCGTCCTCTTCGTTACTCAAACCTACAATTTGAGGGGAGAAAAGAGAACATGGCTTGGAATTCAAAAGAAGGAACATAAAAAAACATCTCAATTCAAAAGTTAAATAATAAGAATTTTATTTACTCAGCTATAATTCCTTATTGTAACAATAAATAAATAATTAAAATAATTTAAAATTATAAATTATAAAAATATAAATTATAAAATTATAAATTATAAAATTATAAATTATAAAATTATAAATTATAAAATTATAAATTATAAAATTATAAATTATAAAATTATAAATTATAAAATTATAAATTATAAAATTATAAATTATAAAATTATAAATTATAAAATTATAAATTATAAAATTATAAATTATAAAATTATAAATTATAAAATTATAAAATTACAAATTATAAATTATAAATTATAAATTATAAAATTATAAAATTATGAAATTATAAATTATGAAATTATAAATTATGAAATTATAAATTATAAATTATAAAATTATAAATTGTGAAATTATAAATTATGAAATTATAAATTATAAAATTATAAAATAAAATATTTAATTTATGTAAAAAAAACATATCAAAGCATATAAAAACGTGTTCCTCGTCATGTGAGTACCCCTGATGCAAAAGCGGATATATGCACTTTTAACTTTTTTGAGTAAATTATAAAAAGTGTCAAAGTTTAACTATTGTTCTTTTTATTTTTGGTAAAAATGAATATAAAATACAATTTATTTTACTAAAATGTGTAAGTTCTCAGATTTCTGAATTAGATATAATCTGAATTATAACTTTTACATAACTTGTTTTGCGTCTAGATAGATGATTCATTTAATTGGTTCTGTATATGAATACTTTGCCGTCTTTGTTTTGTTACAGAACCAAAACACACTATATCCACATTTCAGCCAATCAGAATTCAAACTATCGTTAACGCTCATGTTTACGTTTGCGGGATATAGCTACTTTTGCTTCTATCTGACTTCTTTTGTGAATTTTTATTAGTAAAAAATATTTTTTTTGTTTTATATATTTTTTTATATTTTTAAATTGAAGCCAAGATTATAAAGTATATATTGGTTCTAAAATATGTTTCGAATATTCCAATATAACCTGTTTTGCATCTGCGATACTCTTATAAAAAATATCTTCCCCTTCGTATATTTTCAGTGATTATATTGTCCATTTACATATAACCAAGAGCCGAATCCTGATTTACAAAATACAACTGAAAAATGTATTATTGAAATAGTGTCTGTACAACAAGCAATCTATTTTCTAAATTTTCATTAATCAATATTAATAATCATTAGTTTCTCCCATAGAGTAATGTTACAAATAGAGCAATAAAAATGCTGATTTCCGTGTGTCCATCATTGAAACCACGTGATATGTGGAAATGCCAATTCATTCATGCGCCAATATTACTTGGCAGGCCTTGGCGACTTTCAGAACTAAGCGAGATCGAAGTATTGTAATATGGTTTTGTGTTTAATTTTGTATTTAAATATAGTTTTTTTTTGAACGAGTGGCACAATTTAAGGGAGTTTAACAGATATATTAAGGAGATTTTTCTTGCTTTGTAGTTTTGAAATAAGTGCATTACGTTTTTATGCAAAAAATTTACTATAAGCGAAGTTCTTTTAATTGTTATTTTGTATACTTCAATAAGAAAATATAAACAATAAAACCTGAGAAATATAAAGAGTTTCACTTCTTCGAGTATTGAACACAAATAAAATATTTTCGTTTCATTAATGAAGAGGAAATATTTAGCGCATATTGTTTGAAAATAAGTAAATACGTACATATATGTTAAAAAGTTGAATACGAACAGAACTCCTTATCACCAAAAGAGAAGAAAGTGCGCCAAATTTGAAACTCCTACATATGTCTGAACGCCAAATGTGGCAGCGCTATAACCACGTGATGTGAGTTTTTCTTTTCAATGTTGACACCGCGGCCTTACGAGAGTCTGGTATTGAAGACGCTCTCTATTTAATATTACAACTCTGGTTTCACCTAACTTGGCAAATACCATTCTGTTTCATGGCCAATAGAATAATTATTTAGAACATCTGGACACTGCTTTATCCATGACCTCGCGGCAACATCTGCACAGAAGTTTAAAAAAGTATTTTTAAATAATTTACTGTCCATAAATGATGTCCATATCTTTTACCCCCTTCTTCCCTTCTGTCACAAAGTTTCACACTTTCCCACACCTTCACCCCCCCCCCCCATGCCATGGGCGATGATTCTATATATATCAAAATTCCAGAGTTAACAAATCATCGCGATTTCGATTTTGAAATTTTCGATTAAACAATGAAAATGCAATGTTGAATTCATAGTCGGAAGTACAGAAAAACTCAAGTCATTAAGAATACTCGGGATGCCAAATGGATTTGTTTACTAACAAATGTAAGAGTAGTAATGCTTTGAAAAAAGTGTCACAGTATCTGTATTTTTAATAATAAAGGGGACAACTAAATTCTACTAGCCCCTGATTTGAAAACAATCCAGTTCTGAAACTTAAGTTTAAGGTATACAAATTTGTGTTTACTTCATGCTACTGTACTTATTCTAATCATAAAATATCGATATGCAATTTATCAATAATATTTATGTCTCGAAACTATTAATACATTAAAAATATCAATGAATCAAAGTATTCGATTAATCGGAAAATATCGATTATTGGATGACAATTAATCGCAATTTGTAATGTCATTTGTGTCCAAGCCTATTGCGATTTTTTTTATGAGATTTTTGAGATTTGCAAAAAAACGAGTAACTATCATAGAAAATAAATTCGATCTCTATTTTTTTTTTATGTATTTGAACAATTATCACGATTACTTCACTGACAACAATGTTAATGAAACCTAAAAATACATCACATCAATATTAAATTAGATACGTTTTCAAGCCATATTCAAACAGAAATAGAACAATGAAAGTCATGTCTTTGTCTCGAATGTTCGATTTTGACATTACCCTTGTTGTCGTATCTTAAATACCATAAGTTGTGTACGAAACATGTTCTTAACTCGCATCTCTCAAGTTATTTTTTAAGTTGTAAAGTTATTTTTATTTATTGGAAGTTTAAATAATTTCACCCGTAATATTTATTATATATATTGAAGAATTTTTAAAAAGTTTTTATAATATTAATCAGTTTGAAAAATATAATTAGTTTTTAACTTGTACCTCAAACCATTATTTAAAAAAATATTGTAAAATGGAAGATTAATTTTTTTAAAAAATTGGAACCTTGCTGGAAAAACTGAAGATTTCAGGATTTGACATGGGAACATCAAATCGCGTAGAAATGTTAAAAATCTAATATCGAATTTTTTTTACCTAAGACCCAAATTCCACAGCATCATATTTCAAATAAGAAAATATAAAAAAAAGCATGCTTATTTCATACAGAAATATTTTTTATATATAATTTTTCCCTACCATATAAAAATCGACGTGAAAAAAAACAATCCACATTCGTTCGAAATAATAAAGAATTCCACAAAACAAAATGGCGCACGACATATTTCCAATTGCTGTTACAACACATCCAAATGAATTCTTACCACCCAGAAGCTGGAACAACGAATTTAATGAACCCATCAAACCTCTTTCAAAAGAAAATACCAGTCGGAAATTTAATTAAAAACCATGAAAACTTCTGTTTGTTTTTTAATTGTTCCTCCTCGCCTACCAACTTGGTGAGACCGACATCTGCTGGCGGACTGCATTTGTATGCAGAAAGTGTAGGATGACCAGGTGCCGATTTCGAGCTCCAGTTTTATGCAGGTGGTTATTCGAGTGATCGGCGACTCAGCACCTGCTGCTTTGAGACAGTAGGAGATTGCTTGGCGAGAAAAGACATTCATTGGCGACATAATTTTGGGTCCTGATGACGCAAATAAGTTGTAAATCAGTTAATTTTTATTTTTCTAATTGATATATCGTACTACGAGTAGTCTTGGGCGGTGATCCTATATATATATAAAAATTCCGGAAGCAAAAATATCATCATACTTTCGATTTGACGATTGAACGATTTGACGGTTAGTCGAAAGTATACTCTGAAGAACTAAAGTCTGGTAGTATACTCGGAAGTACAGAAGAACTCAAGTCTGGTAGTATACTCGGAAGTACAGAAGAACTCAAGTCAGAAAGTATACTCGGAAGTACAGAAGAACTCACGTCCGAAAGTATGCTCAGAAGTACAGAAGAACTGAAGTTCGAAAGAAGATTCAGGATACCAAAAGTCACATCCAGAACAATTTCAGAATTAGCGACGATAGTATACCGTCGCACTAGTACTACAACTAGATAACTCCATAGGTTAATTTCGATATTACATGCAATTATATATATATATATATATATATATATATATATATATATATATATATATATATATATATATATATATATATATAATACCTTATATGTAATTGCATGCAAAATGGTAATATGCCTATGGAGTTATTTAATTTTAGTTTTTATGTGTCTATATGTTTGGGGTTCCTTCAATGTAAAAATGAGTCGTTTATTGAAATTGAAGACTTGTGAGCAAGAATAAGGTAGCTCCAGTTTTCAAAATTCTTTAGGAAGGACGAATACTACTGAACGTTTCTTTTATGGTATAATAACAAATCACAGCTATTTTTCCTTTATATCCGAATAACCATTGCTGATAGCTGTATGATTCTTGCACTAATCGATAAAGGATTTTTTCTTTATAGGAATAAGTAAAAAAGTGTAAATCCGAAAAAAGTAGAGCTGCCTTGTTCTTGTAATGACGTCTTCAATTGTTTTTTGTTTATCTGGATATAGATCTCGGACATGGACGATACAGTACGCAAAGTTGTTTTAAAAATTAATCTAGTACAACAATTTTCGCCCATGAATTTTTAAAGTTGGTATCTGATGGGCACTAGGATTTTATATATTTGTTTTGGTGAATTTCTTCTAAAATTTTTTTTCTAAAGTACCATGACAGCATATATTTAGAAGATTTTTAGGATTGGTGTGGTTAGGGGTAGAATAATAATGGTCAATCCGGAGTGACTTTGAAAAAAAAAACAGTTTTATGTCTCTTTAGCATGCCTAGAATTCTGTTCTTTTTACAGTTGTGCATGGTGAACTTTTAATGTTTTTATTGATTAATAACTTCGTTTAATAAAGGAAAGCGCTATAGCTAGGGTATTATGATCCCGATTTCTTCAAAATGTGGACTTTCATCATTCTTCCCGTAGATTCTTTTAATTTATTCCTGTGTCTAAGAACAATGGTATCAAGTATGGACTCTACTGCTATTTCCAAATTTAGCATATCAAGTAGATGTTATCGCCCTGACTTACACTTTACATTTTTTTTGGGGGGGGGGGGCAAATCACACATTTTATAAACGTATAATTCCCCTACCATGGTTTGCTAGTAAATTTACCTTAAAAAATGGCATTACAAACTTTAGTAAAAACACAAATTGAAAACTTGCTTTAAATTTTTTCGAATATTGGAGAAAAAAACATGAAGAATGTTAGGAATACTCATTAATTTTTAATTTATTTTGTTATATTATTTATAATCAGGTTCAATTTAATGCCATTAAAGGCACGGATTTTAGTGCATGTAAAAGTTCCATTTGAAGTCCCATAGTCTATTTCAGATCAATGGGGCCCCCATTTCAAAGCAGGCTTCTCTTGCTTCAATGTCTTAATCAGGCCATGCACAGACTTATAGTGAGAGAAATAATCACCATAAAATAGTAACAAGAATTTCTATCCTAATACTCCATGTATCTGATATATAATAAAAACTCCTGCCAATAGCACCATTTCATTTATATGTTTAATCTCATCCCAGATTGTATTCAAATGACATAATCTGTGAATTTTTTCTGCTTTAAGTTTCATTCAAACATAAACATAATAATTTATATGAAAACGAAATATTGCGAATGGAAACTTTAAAACTACATTAATACACAAATCACCCATTCCAACGACATCCTATCAAATTTGTATTAATCCCTATCAATTAAAATCCGTATAACTTGCATCAATAAAGCCAAACAGTTCGTAAATCTGCCATTACTTCCACTCACCACGTGCTAGAGTCTGTGTAGTAACCTCCTGTTCGTATCATTACATCGCGCTTGGCGTGTATTAATCGTTTTATAATTTTTTGGCGTAAATTTCGGCATCAATTGGCCTCATCCCCATCTCTACGCGATAACAGGAATTAAGGCGGAGGAAAAACTTCGCTTTTCTTGATTACAAGTTGGGGATCTCTGGTTTTTGTGGGAAGGGACGTTAAAAGTATATTATCGTTTAAGATTTTTTTTATATCGGATTTTTTATTCTAGGTAATTTCGACATTGATTGTTACTTTTTTGGGTCTAGCTAAAAAAAATGATGAAGCGATTGGATTTGCTTCCGTCGTATCATGTGGTAATGTGTATAGGGAAATTAAAGTGCTACTAAAAAGTTAACATATTACACTTTTTCATAAACTGCATCGGCGGTTTTCAATTGATGGTTTTCAGTTTAAATCTTACAGAACTTAAAATATGGTATAGGTTTTATATTCCGTTGGAGCTGCACAATAAGAAATTAATGATGGTGCGAGATCAATTCAAAAAGAAATTATTGGGAGCGCTACTTTATAATTTTGAATCATCAAGTGATGAGACCAACATATGAACTTTCTCCCCACTTTCCAAACTTCCACCATACCATTACATGAGGACATTTAATACATTTAATCCATAACATACTTAATACTCATCAGTCCCATCTACCTAGATTAAAAACAGCAACTACTTCTATTGAAACTACATGAAAATTGCAGGGTTTCCTCCATATACCTTAATTTTTTTAATTTGCAACATTATATTTGTCAATTTTTTTTTATTTGCAACATTATATTTGCCAATTTTTTTATTTTGCAACATTATATTTGCCAATTTTTTTATTTTGCAACATTCTATTTGCCAATTTTTTTTAAATTTGCAACATTATATTTGCCAATTTTTTAAATTTGCAACATTATATTTGCAGCATTATATTTGTTAATTTTTTTAATTTGCAACATTATAGTTTCCAATTTTTTAAATTTGTAACATTATATTTGCCAATTTTTTAAATTTGCAACATTATATTTTCCAATTTTTTAAATTTGCAACTTTATATTTTCCAATTTTTGAACAGGTAATCGGCATTTCTCAATTTTCCTGCATGAAACTTTTAGTATGTTTCAAACTCTGAACTATCGCAGATGTTCCAAAGTATTTCTTTACTTTGTTAGGCTGTATACAATTTTGCCGAACCAGAAATAAAACTAATCTTCCACAAATTCCAAGCCTGATGTTCTGACTAACAGGCTATCACGGTATGTGATTCTCTAAAGCTGTTCTTAACTATGACTGAGTTAGTTGTAACTCCTAAATTACAAATCTAATTTTAAAATTTTATAGAAAATTAATGCAAATATTTTTTATTTATCCCCTTCTTACAGAATGGAAGTTTGAAATTAAAACGAAGTTATGCATTCATGGTTGGTCGGTTGAAATGACGTCACAGTCAGGGCCTGATTACCGAATGGGCCCGTGAAGCCCTGGCTTACACTTTACATTTTTATGGGGCCCAAAAATCACACATATTATGTAAATATTTAACATAATTTGCTACTAAATTTAAAAAAAATTTCAATACATACTTCAGTAAACAAAATTGTCATTTGTTTTGTTAAATTTGTTCGAATATTAGAAAAAAAATCAAAATATACAGATTATTAGGAATAAATATTATCTGATAATATGTTTTGATATATTATTTTAAGATGTTTTATTTTGCTGCCAATAAGGGTTATACCATAAGGGGCCAACAAAGGGAATGGTGCATACCAAACTTTGATTTGACGTTCCAGTGTCTATTTTAAAGCAATGGGGGTCCCCATTTAAAGACGGGCTTCCCTTGCTGTAATGTCTTAATCGGACCCTGTGACGCACTAGAACTGCTCAGCGGGCTATCGGCACTGGTTCGGGGTATATTTCGAATAAAGGCCCGGGAACACTGTCATGTATTTTTTAATCATGGTTAGATGACCTTATCCGGTAACCAACGCAACCTTAATAAAGGTCAGGACATTAGACCATGATCAGTGTTAAAGTGCACCAGTGCAAGTACACAATGGATTTTATTTTTGGTCGCGAAATGAACGAAAATAACAAAATTTCGATTATATCGCTACAACAATATGCTATGGATCGAACCCATCCTCATCGGACGTTTGTTCGAGCCCCTAAGGAGCCCCAGTTGCTCAGTTGGTAAGGCGTTCAGCTACTAATCAGAGGATTGGTGGTTCGAATCCGGGAAATGGACTTGACATAGAAAAGTAAAAAAGTAGTGATCTTGCGATCGGAGGGTAGCCAGCTTCGCTACAAAAATACTAGAAAGTCGTCCAGAAAATCCAACAAATTATACTGGCGTGTATACGGGACTGGTGCACGATAAACCAGATCGGGGTTCAAAGTCCCGACGTCTATTGAAGGCGTTGGGTGCCAGTTCAGGTGTTTCCTCGTCATCTGACCATGGTTCTAAAATAACGAGGTGTAAATGTGTATGTGTTCCCGGGTCTTTCCTTCGAGATTGACCCCGAACCGTCGCCAATAGCCCACTGTGCAGCTCTAGTGCGACGTTAATTAACAAAACCAAACCAAACCGAGCCCATAAGTATTCGGCAACCATAGGTCTCATGTCTTTATTGATTAATAATGTTGCACACGTTGAAATATTACGAAATTTCATCAAGTCATTCAAGAACCCCAAACATTCTTCTTGTAACGATACCGCCACCGCCATCCACACCACCAACTGACGTACACACGTCACTGTCAAACGTGGGCGTACAAACAGCAACACTCGATAATTATGCCTAGCAGATAAAGAGCGTGATATACGCTTCCAATTAAGTTTCTGAAAGTGGCATGATAGCGGGCACGCCTACTCTCCACAGGTGCGCCCTATGGCTTCTTCCAAATGGAAAAGGGCATCTCTTAACATGTGGTCTACGCCCTCCATTCACTAGCTAGGTGGCTGGTTGTGGAGAAATGCGCGCTCTCTTGGTGGCTGTGTTTGTTGACACCGAGGTCTAGTTTGAGGATATGTCTATTGTTGCCCAATGGTCGGTCCGATCTGAGTTGCAGTGAATCCATTAACTTTAGTGGATTTACGATGTACAAAAGTTAATGCTCGAAAGATTTGTGTGCAATGCACAAAAGACAAACATACTTTTTGTTTGATGATAATACGTATTTAAAATCAATCTTGGTACAGTTGTTAGCCGAAACTTGTGCGAAGTAAAAAGTGCGGATATTTCAAAACCCCATTCTTCCATTGGGAATTGGCACATGGAGATAAATGACCTACCACTAACATCGTGTAGAAGAAAGTGGCCGCGCCTACCAGGTTGACCATTAATTCACTCGCGCCTTTAACCTTTGTAACGTAGGCTGGGAGGAGAGTTTGAGGATTTAAGTCAAATTTCAACATTCATTATGAAGCTAAAATATTACTCTAAAAGTTAATTGCGGCATAGAAAACTTGAAATGGTAGAAAAGGCAGTTCAAGATGAACATAATTTTATTAAAAAGTCTAAACTTATGACAAATGCGAAAAAAAGTTTTAGAATTTATCAAAGACGCAAGAAGAAGGCGCGAGTTCAAAGTATTTATTAATCAAATCTTACAGTACGGTAAGTGCTGTTGTTTTATTTTGCTGTTGTTATGTTAACCAGTTTTATTTTTAAAAATATATGAATGATCAAATGTTCCCGTAGCAATGTAAGAATTAATACGTTTAACTTGTCTTGAAGTGTTTGAACTAGTATTGGTCGTAATACCTATTCACTAGACTACTAAGACATGCATTAAACAAATCGAACAAAATACAGCAGAAAGACTCCAAATAATTAAAAGAATATATAATTTTCAAGAAAATTTTATTTATTAATACACATGGGTTACTTTTATTTTTATCAAGGCAATTACTTAATAGATTTTTAATAAAAAATTATATTCGAATATGGAAAAACGGTATTCAAAGAAACATGCAAATAAATTGAGAGTCGATTGGTATTGCCCCTAAAAAAATTGGTTCCACAATATCTACTCATACACCACAATAACCTTAAAAAAGAAAGAACTACCGCTTTTATTCTTTCATATAAAAAAATAAATGTACGTGGAGGCTCAGGTGGTCAAGCTGTTAAATGTGGAGGGAAAATGCTCCAGGATTTCACCACACCCCTCCCTTCCCAGTGAACGTGAAACGGGCCGAAAATGAGATCAAGTCAGTTGATTTTCGCCTCAATTGGCGAAATGTTTCGCCCGGGGTAATGAAGTCGAACGCCGCCTTTTAACTAAATTTCTGCGATGAGGCATCGCTTTTTGACTTCGCAGGAAAGGATGGGGGAGTGATGCTGGTAGGGGGCGCTGGTGTCGCCAACAGATCGCTACAAGAATGCCTTGAACTCGTATTTTTCAAGTTAAGTAGTCGTATATAAAAATTTAAAATGGAAAGAAATTAAATTGAATGTTTGACCCTTTAATAATACCAGGGTGTTTATAAATTGTTGGGCTTGTTGTTTGGCTGTTTAACATTGAGCTTGAAACGTTATTGTTACCCAACAAGTTCACTTAAAGTTTAAACAAGTCGCTTATCTTTAGAATCAATAAACAAAGTAGTTAAATCATAGCAAAAATAATTGTTTATTGTGCGCAGTTATGTTAAACAGTCAAACAATGACCATCGCCAAACGATGCGATTTGTGACTACTCAACATATTGTGTACCGAACTTACAGTACATCAATATGTTCAATACAGTACATCAGTATGTACAAAACAATACTTCAGTATGTAAAAAAAAATATTTAAAAATGTTTGCATGTGTATTTTCTAAATCATATTCCAAAAGGTTTGGCGAGATCCCAAGTAGCTGTCAAGCCTCGTGTCTTGATTTCGTTTAAAAAAGCATTTCCTAGTTATTTCGTAAGGTTTTGAGTCATTTTCTATGTGAGACTTTTTTATGCGGTCCCTATCCACCGCATAAAAAAATATTTTTTAATTGTGTTGCGAAAACTATGTTTTATAGCTACTCGTGAAGTTTTGAGCGAATTTTTTTATGCGTTTTTTTTATGCGGTCCTTATCCACAGCACAAAAACAACAGGTTTGAGTGTACATCATAATATGTAGTAAAAAATTTAGAATTACCAAAATTGTTTGACCCTTGTCAACATTTACAGAATTTTAGTTTTGTTATATTTCTAAAAATATCTTTAAAGTAAAAGAAGGAAACGAGTTATATATAATAGGAAACCTCACCAAAAAAAATTCCATCTTTTTATTGAAATTCGACCTGGAACTTGCCAGTAGGGTGGTTCCACCCCCAATCCCCAGGAGCTGTCCTGGAACCCAAAAAGAAAGGTACCCCCCCAGATTAGATTTTCTGCTCTCGAGCTAGGATACCAAAATCAAGAAGACGGGAAGAAAAATGCTGAACCACATAAATATATTTTAAAGAAAAACTTTTCAGCATTCTTTTCTCGAGTGAAATTTTTTTAAATCAAATTCTGATAAAGTTTTATTTTTTTCTATTTCTGTTTCCGTTGTTCTTTTCTTACATGATTTCTTGCAGACGACTCTGGAGGTGCTTTTTAGGGGGGGTTAGAGGAATTTTATTTTTATGTATTTTGACTTCACACGCCTCCAGGGAGTTTGTTAGTGGTTAGGCGGAAAAGGAATATTTTTTTTTGGTTGTTGAAAAGTATATGGATAAACGTGTGGGTAGTATTTAAGCTTCCACATTTATTTCTTTGTCTAGCCTGACAAATGGGAACATACCGATTACGTCCGAAATTGGTTTCGGGTTACCATATTTTCCAATATGAACAATAACTTTAAACCTTTTGCTTGAGACGTTATTGGGATGCAATAAGTATAACCCTCCCCCCCAAAAAAATACTATTAAGTCCCTCTTTCTTTCTTGTTCTCTATTTTTTTCCCCTATCTTTTTCCTTACTTTTCCCTTTCTTGACTATCTTTCTTCTATCTTAATATTACCCACTATTTTTTACTAACACTGTTTTCTCTTTATATCTTTTCCCAATATCTTTTTTTCTCTTGTCTTTCTATTTTTATTGTAAATCTTTCATTTATCTCTCTCTTTCTCTTTACTCGATCTCCTTATTTCCGCTATATATTTTTACTCAATCTCCTTAATTCCACTATCTCTTTTATCTCCCTTTTTACTCTATATCCTTATTTTATATATATTCTTTCTCTCCTTCTCTCTCTCTCTTTTTACACTATCTCCTTATTTCCTATATCTCTTATATCTATCTTTCTCCTTATTTCCTTTCTTTTCCCTCTCCCATTTTACTCTACCTCGTTATTTCTTTTATCCCTTTTATCTCTATTTCTTTATGTCCTTATTTACTATACATATATTTTCTCTATCACTTTCTAGTTTTTATCACTATTTTAATTTTATTTTTTTCCCTCTCTTACTTATTCCTTCTTTCTTACTTTTCTCTCTCTCTCTCTCTCTCGTCCCACTAATTTCCCTATTTATCTTTTTTCTTTTCTCACTTGTTCCTTGTTCTCTTTTTTCACACTCTCTCTCTTACCTATCTTTTCTTTTCTCTCTCTATTTTCAAAATATATCACTATATTCTTTCTTTATCATCTCTTTATTTTCTCTCTATTCCTTACTTATCTTTCTTCTATCTCTTTCTTTCACTTATTCCTTCTATCTTACTTTTTTTTATCTCTCTCTCTCTTGTCCCACTAATTTTCCTATTTATCTTTTTTCTTTTCTCACTTGTTCCTTGTTCTCTTTTTTCACTCTCTCTCTCTTACCTATCTTTTCTTTTCTCTCTCTATTTTCAAAATATATCACTATATTCTTTCTTTATCATCTCTTTATTTTCTCTTTATCCCTTATTTATCTTTCTTCTATCTCTCTTATCACTCCTTTTATATTTTCTCACCCTCTCTCTCTGTCAGTCTCAGAATATTTTCAATGACTCGCAGAAGATTAGTTTCATCTAACACATATTCAAATACACTGCCCTGATTACCCATGTTCTAATTCTGCCGCCCTTTAAATACAATTCCTTAACACGATTGCGTAAGTATTACAAGTTTAAAGTCGATAAAATAAAGGGAACAATTAAACTTTTAAATCGCAATGCTTTCTTGGAAGGCGCATTCCTACAGCACACGTATTCAATATCCTTATCCCGGTAACACGGGTTCGAAACTAGCCTTTTCCCGATATTTCGCAACAAAATGGTTTTTATTATTAACTAGTATACACTTATTTATTACTATTTATTGCGAAGTTTCAAGTCAATGTAATAAAAATGGTTAAAAATATTGACTTTCTATTTACTTCCTTTGAAATAATATATACTAAGTTTGGATGATAGTATGACCTAGCATTATTTCTGTTCAGCTTGTGCCTACTAACGATAATTGCAGGATATATCAAGTAATCACAACTAATAAGCAATTATTTTCTTGTTTTTCATTAAATCATAGTATTTTTAAACAGATTAAATCTTTATCAATGTCGAAATGTCACAACTGATAGGGCAAATGGAAATAATTGCTGTAAAATCACGATTCATTGTTTTGAAAGATTGATTTCCTTCGTAGATTACGAAGTGAAAACACGATGATGAAAATGATTTTTAAGTGAAATTGCGAGATTTTCATGTGAATATTTCTAATATTTGAAACTCGATTATCAATATTTAACTAAAAAATTGCCGGAATTTTATATCGGTTCTGAGCAAGAAATAGCCATAAAGGGATAAGTTGTTTTAATTTTACACTGTTAAAAATAGGTATTCAAAAATAAGTAAAATGTACTCATTTTTTTATTACATTCGATGCTTATCATAGCTTAGAATACATAAGTTTCAAATTTGAAAAAGAAATGTACTCAAAAATGAGTGCAATGGGTAAAAATGAATAAAAAGGAGCAATTGTTTTCCTACATAGGCTACACTATAAATCACTTTCAATAAATATGAACAATTACAACTAAGATTTATAGGGAATCGAACCCAGGTTCTCAGGGATCGCAGCCCATAACGCTATTTGACGGACTTTGAATGTGTGATGATTTTGGGCTCTAGGTGTCATGGTGAGAGCATCAGCAAAACTGCTGCAATTGTGAAATGATCAAGAGCAACCGTAGTGTAAGTGTTTGAAAAGTGGACAATTAGCTAAAACCCTTAGTTTCAACGTTCCCCCTATGGTCGTTAACGGCCACAGTATGCTCGAGCGGAAGGAAGAGTTCCTGGTTTGTGAGAATCAACTGAAGGCCAACAGTGCAGCAAATTACGGCAAATTTTAATCAAGGATCCTAATAAAACATCTCTGAATGCACTATTTGCCGTTCAATGCCTCGTATGGGCTATAGTAAAGAAAGTAACATACCAGTTCGAAAGTCATAATATTTTGGCAACTCTATTCATAAAGTGTAATAACTCCGTTTTGTGTTAACATATAGATCCATAATATAATAAAAAATAACTTCTTAAGTCTGCAAAGTTTGAATGAAATCGGAACAAGACTACTGAAAACAACATTTTTCGTCAATTTGTAAAATACATTGAGAAAACATATCCATAACTGTTATTCGTCTTTTAATTAAGGATTTCAAAAATTGATGTTAAAACCTCTTTATGAGTTTATAAATTGATGTTGACAAGTTTTATCAAAATCTAAATCTCAATCTTTGAGAATACCGGGGTTAAAAACAATCCAATGATTTTAGTATTAAAGATTTTCACTCTAATATGTTCTAGCCTTCTGACGGATATCAATATTTCAAATTTGCAGTTTTGTGATCACTGCAGGAAAGTTTAATTTATATTTCTAACCCATTCCTTTTTTTACAAAAATATATTTTAAAATTACATCAGTTTATAAGATTTTTAAAAGTCCTCCTAATGCTTTGAATTTGAAAATTATTTCAAAAAAGAGATTTTTATCAACTTTTATAATATGTGTACTATTGGAAAAACTGGAGTTACTCGAACGGATATACACGTTTTGATCCGGTGGCCAGGCCCGTCGCACCGGGGGGGGGGAGGGTTAGGGAGAAGTCCGAACCCCCCAACAATCTGGAAACCCTGAAAGTTGTGAATTTCCACTTCTAAAAACCCCAAGTTAGGAAAATCTATGCTTGAAGAAAATTAATATTATTAACAAATGAAAGCTAGGGAAGATTAGAAATTGTCCTGCATCGGAATATGGGTGCAACAAATCAATGCTTGTGAGAGAACTGTTTGATATTACCTAAAATATTTATAAAAAAGATAAAGCATTTCGATAAGTTGGAACTGGGAATTTTCAGCACTGTTGAATTGGGAATATCGAATAGTTGAGTTTAGAATTTCGAATCTTATAACGGCGCTGCAAGTGGCTAGTATATTAGATGCATTGATTAAAATACTACATACAAATATGTTTGTTTACATTAATGTAACAAACTATTCATTAAATAAATTAGAGTATTTCAACTATTATTTTCCCGGACTATCATTAACAAAAACCACAGACTGAGCAAAAACTCATTCCAAACTCAAGCAAGCTAATATTCCAGTGCATTAAACATCCTTTATTATCTCTCCTTCGCAGATGTAATTATGCTTTTTAAAGAGTGTTTTTACATCCCCCCTAAAAAAAATAAACTTAGTATTCATTAAATCTGAACTTTGTAATCATGACTTTTTTTTTACACATCCCCGTTCGTTTTTTTCAGTCAGCTTTTTTTTTACAACGAGCGTTATGGGACGGAAGAATTGTTTTAATTGATAACCCAAGTGAACATTCGTTGTAAAAAAAGCGTTGTAAAAAAAAACCGGGAGAAATCAAAAAATATTACCTGGACGAGTGTTTTTAAGAGAAGTTTTTCTCTAAAGAAACCAGGGATGGATAGAAAAGAGTTTTTTAATCTCCGTAAAGGTATGTCTGCGCTCACGTATGTATCCGTATATTCCGTACCTGCGTAAATGCGTTAGTCGCGTGAAAGGAAGAGATTTACGTAAGTAAAGTTTTTTAGAGTTTTTGTTGAAAGCCCCCTTGGACTGTGTTTCTTACACGAAACGTACTAGGGTATCTTAATGTTTTTTGCATGTAAAACAGATACAAAAAAAAATTGTTTTTTCGTCTATTTTTTTTTTTTTTTTACAAAAAAAAAAAAAAATTACGTCATTAAGTAATTTTTATTCTTAAATATAACTCATAAATTTAGATTAAAAGCAATTAATTAGACTTTGGGGGCGGGAATAAAACTCAAAACGCATTAATGTTTTTTTTCTTAATCTTTACTCCCTGTTGAAGTATTTTTTAATTATGTTTTTTATTCGTAAAAAAAATGATTTCGCTAATTCGTTTTTAGTTCGTTGAAATCTTTCATAATCGCATAAAAAAGTTGTTTTGCTAATGACTTTAATTCTATGTGTTGCATTTTGTATAACTTGATACAGAATTAAGAGAAACTCGTCTTAAAAGATATTTTTAGTCATAACTACTTATATTATTTGAAATAAAACTTTTTTCTCTCTCAAGGATTTTAGTTGTTAAAGTTTAAATACACATTCCAATTTCATAATATTAAATTTCATCTTTCATTTATTTACAATAAACTTCTTTTGTATTCAATTAACATTTTAAATTTACAACTAACTAAATAATCACCTTAAATAATTATTAATTAATTTATATTTGAATGGTTTGTTTCACGGAATTCAGTAAATTATTTAAAGTGGTATTTTCAGTTATTAAATGCAAAAAATTAAAAAATATTTTAGGTACTTTCAATAGTCTTCGGCAGTTTCTACCTAGCTTTATCTTGACTTCCTTTCCAATTTCAGTTTCCCAGCTGAAAAGTCAACAAAAAAAAAATTCAACAAAAAATTCTGAAAATCGTTTTTTTAAAGCACGTTTAAAATTTTATGTGAGCAGATTTAGAAGCGTTGGATTTATTGCTGAAAACATGCAGTTTTGTAGTTAAATGTATACTATTGAAAAGTTAGTAAATGAATGGATTCGGCACATAAAATTTAGTTTTATATAAAGTAATTTGCTAATATTTTATGTGAATGTTTGGAAACTCTTTTATATTTTACGAATTACTTTTATTTTGAAACTTGGACAACGTTGCGAAAGGTTTCTTTACACGGTTTAAATGTACTTTCACGTTGCACTAATACTTCAAGTAACTTAAAATTAAAAAAACCAAAAACACTATTAACAATACTATATGAACCTCATGCGATTGTGTTTAATTGAGGTTGTTAGTCTATTATAAATAATAAAATAAAATATTAGAATACTTTTCTAGAATGGAAGTTACCGAAAAACTTCTAAAATTATCAACATTCTAAAGCATATATTTCCCTACCCCATCCATTGCAATTAATGCAATTCCCAAAGAAAACGAGTGAAAAACCACTTTCTAATCTTTCTTGCTTCCCAGCCAACTCGTTTAATCGATGACCACAATCTTCCTTTCCGAGTTATTTATTCCAACACATTTATATATTTTTCTTAACAACCGGAGCCCGTCACTTTAAACTTTCACGTCACGTCAAATATACTACTTCACCTGAAAGCAGGTAAGAAACAACTCAACTCCTTCGATTCCATTTATTCTTTTTTAGAACGTTCTTTTTTTTTCTTTCTTGACACTAATATCGTCGTTATTATTATTATTTTATTTTCCGTGTTCCAAAAAAAAAAATATATATATTAAAAAAAATTGTCGTTTGGTGTCCAGGCTATGTTACACGCACGCCCAATGGGTGTGGCTGACAAAGTTCCAGCCCCGCCTATCCCCGCCCACCGGCGACATTTATGCAAATGAGTGTAAATACAGTAGCACCGATATAGTTACGCGTGATAACTATTATTACAATGGGAGTCGGAACGCAATGTTTATTTCGGTTGCGCGGTGACTGGGCACTTTGGGGTTTTTCGGAATTTATGCTTGTTGATATTCGGTTGCCTGTGTTTGATTGTATCGCTTCGAACAATGGTTTTTTACACGCGCTGTTGAAGAAGCGACGATATGGGCGGGATTTGATACGCATCGGATAGTTGGTAATCGAAATGAGTTAGTTTTTGCTTTTGTTGACACTGCTCGTGAAGAAGTATAATCCAACAAAACGATGGATAAATGTTAAGCTTGTTACAGGAGTGAGATTCAATGTGTCAACTATGCGACCCATATAAAAAAAAACCGTTTATGAAAATTTACAACTGAGGAACGTAAAAACGTTAAGAAAAAGACATGATTAAAATAACTTAATTATTCATAAAATTTATTAGAGGGAAGGGCTAACTTTAATATGTGGTCTTTACTAATTCGGACAACATCTTTGTTTTCCCCCGATGTTGCCAGAATATTCGTTTCATCCTGGATAATCTCTTCGAGAGTTAGCCCCGCAATTTTCTGAAAGGGATCTCCATTTTCCCTAACTATATACGCAATTTGTAAGTTAATTAAAGTACACTGCAATATTTTGAACTTTAAATTTTTTTATTATCTTATAAAGGCACATATTGACACAAATGCTAAAACTCTTGCAGTGAAATCAAGTTTACAATTTCGTATTTTATTAGCTGCCAATGGTTTAAAAAAAAAATTGTAGGCCTTTTTTCGTGCTATTCATTTAAGGATTATCATTAAAACTTCTGTTTTACTGCTTTTTAAAGTGTTTAGACCCTTGATGGAAAGTAAAATTATTAGAAATACAGGAGGGAATAATTTACATATTGAGAATCGTTTATATTATCTAGTAGATAGAGAGAACGCAGCTTGCTTGGTAGGGGCCTATCACCCCGTAGAAGGTCAATTCATGACTGAGTAACTTATCTAGCATTCTTTCACATCCATCTCAAGGCATATTTTTGATGAATGCAGTTGGTCTGTTGGAACATAGCATAGCATATGATCTATATTTTGAAAGGAAAAAAAACATAATAATAGTAACATTTTAATACCAGACCTTTTCTTAAAATGAATTGTAATTGTTCTTTATTAAGTTTTCATTATTAAGTTTTCATTATTAAGTTTTCATTATTAAGTTTTCATTATTAAGTTTTCATTATTAAGTTTTCATTATTAAGTTTTCATTATTAAGTTTTCATTATTAAGTTTTCATTGTTAAGTTTTCATTATTAAGTTTTCATTATTAAGTTTTCATTATTAAGTTTTAAATATTAAGTATTATTAAGTTTTAGTTATTAAGTATTATTAAGTTTTAGTTAGTAAGTACTATTAAGTTTTAGTTATTAAGTATTATTTAGTTTTAATTTGTAAGCATTAATTTTATCTATTATTTTATTTATTAAAATTTAATTAATATTTAGTTAATATTAAGTATTATTTAGTTTTTCTTTTTAAGTATTAATTTTATTTATTATTTTATTTATTAAGATTTAATTAATATGTATTTAATATTAAGTTTAATTATATTAAGTTATTTATTAAGTTTAATTATTAATTATTAATATGTGTATTTTATTATTATGTATTAATTATTTAGTTTTAAATATTGTTATTAAGTTTTATTATTATGATTAAGTTTTAAATAATATAATTAAGGTTTAATTGTTATTTATAAAATTTAATTTGAATTATTAAGCTTTATTAAATTTTAATCATTAAGTATTGATATGTTTTGTTAAGTTTTAATTATTAAGTATTATTAAGTTTAATTAAGTTTTCATTATTAAGTATTACTAATTTTTTTTATTGTGTAATTTATTAAGATTTAATTATTAAATGTTATTAAGTTTTTTTTTATAAAGTTTTAATTATTAAGTTTTTTTATTAAGTTTTAATTATTAAGTACTTATTGTTTTTTTATACTAGTATAGAATAATCTTTGAATTTAACAAAATAACTATTTATTTGACAGCTTTCATCGAAGCAGTTATTTGAACAATAAAGATGTTTAGTTAAATTTAAAACTGTCAAACCAAAGTTTTTCAAACGAATATTCAGAGCATTTTAACTATTTGTACGCGACCCCTATTTTTTGTTTAATTATGCAATCCTTTTTGTGAGCAAAAAATTACTAGAAAAAACTTCGGTTAACACACTGAGTGAATATTTTATGAAATAACGTAATTTAATTTACTCTACATATGTACACATAACTATTTTTTAAAAAATGACTCTTTAACTTATTTTCATTAAAAAATATCTAATACTCAAAGTAACTAAACTTAAAATATTTAATACAATGTAAAAGAAATGTTAATGTGTGTTTTTTTATTTTCAAAAAATCAGCTTATTTGTAATCTATTTTATTTTAGCATTACAATGTAATTAGTGCAATTTTTATATTAAAATAAAAATACAAAATAATGTATAACAACTGGAAATGCATGACCTTTCAATATTTTTACATTGCTAATATAAAACTACAACCAACGACATTTATATTGATACTCCAACAAAAAAAGTCATTAAACACATTATGAACTCTTTATCCAGGCAATATCAGCAGCGCATTGGTATCAAATAATAATTAAGCGCTATAAATCATGAGAAACCCGACACTTTTGACACCTTTATTTGTATTTTTTACGTTATTATTTGTGTATTTCCTTTCTCCTCAGATCTAATCTGCGGGGCATTTTCCGTACCTTGCAGCTGCAGACTATTAGGACGATCTCAGCGACGCGTTCGACCCACCCTGTTTTAAAGCGATCGTCGTCCCCTCTATAAATTTTGTCGTTTTGGCTTTTGATAAAGATCGCTTGGTGAGGTCGCATTAATAAGCAAACAGAGGATGTAGCATCTGCGTTGCTGGAGTTACTGATTACTTAAAAATGAGTACTTGAATCTACTCGTTTTTGTTTGAGTGCAATTGCACCGTAAATGACCGATGACGTACTCAAATATAAGTAGCCGTACCTTTTCAAAAATGAGTAGTGATTTAATATTGCTAATCTTATCTTCTGTTCAAGACATCTTAACAAAGCGATCTGATAAACTTAAAAAGTTGTTCAGAAGATGGTTTTCCACATTATTTGATGTCGGTTATTTAAATAGAAACTGAGTTATTACAGCTCAATTATTTTGCTTCCCATTCTCTTTCCACATCTTTTTCAAGATATCTTCTGTTTATAACTTCATCAAGTCGCCTTGGTAGTTTAACGGATAAGACACTGGACTCCGGAGCTCGAGGATCTGGGTTCGATATCCCGTAAGCCTTTGTTGTAATTGTTGATAGTTATTGAAAGTGATTTATGTATACAATCATCTGCTATTTTTATTTGTTTTTACTCTTTGTAATACTCATTTTTAAATACATGTCTGTTTCAAAATTGATACTTACATGTATTCTGAGCGAAGCATCGAATATACTTAAAAGTGAGTATATTTTACTTATTTTTGAGTACCTATTTTTAACAGTGTTGATAAGTATTTTATATGAAATGAAAAGTCAAGTTTGCGTTTGTAATAAATAACTGAAATATCTGGATTGGATATGTGTTTTTTGCGATTAAATTATTTTTATAAGTTCTTACAGTTGTGACTTTTTATTTTTTGATTATTGTAACTTGTAATTGATTGTAATTTTGAATGTTACTAATAACTAAATTGAATTACATATAACAAACATTACTAATAAGTAAATTGTATTCCGTGCAAAGACTTAATTTGGATCTCGCATTCTTCATAAATAATCTGAATAATTAGTTACAATTGAAAAATCTTTTCACATCTCAATAGATATTAAATTCTCATATACAAAAGTACGCGATATGAATAGTGTTAATATATAATATTAAGTAAAATATAATTCAGTAACGTTGATTTTTTTTATTTAATTAAAGTGTGATAATTTTCTTAATTATATTTATTTATGAAATTATATAATTCTTAATTTTCCATTTACATTCGTTTTGCTAGAAGATAATTTCCAAAAAAAAAACCTTGTTATTGCAAAAAAAATATACAAACTTTATTTAATTAAAAAAAAAAAATTATCGGTAGCAAACTCCATTATTAGGATTTTCAATGTTAGAAACCTTTCTATCCAGCTATTGACAACATGTGTACATTTTTTATAACAACTAATTTCAAATTTATGTAAAATTATTAATAATTGTTTTTAAAAAAAGCATGTAAAAAAGATTTCTGATACAGTCAATGCACGATGATTTTTATTTGTTTTTAAATTTAGTTTATTTTTAATTATTTATAATTTAACTCCCAAAACAATCACTTTAGAATTAAAACAATATTAAAACCCCATCACGACATTGATGATTCTACGACTCTCCCCACAACAATAAAATATTAGAAACCAAAAAGGTATCTTCAACTCCATTGCCAGATACAGCAAAAAAAAAAAGCAGACGACTCTCACATAGGGGCCGTCGGATGTGTCGTCTGTCCATCCGGGCGGTTACAAGAAGGAAGCCCCAGCGATAAGAATGTGGGATCCCCTACAATCATCCCTCAGAAGTCGTTAATCATTGTCAACCCCCCCCCCCCCCTGGATCCTTTGTTTCTGATCGTCTCAGCGCCAGGTGCGAGGTGGCTGTTGTCATATCAGCGGGCTAATATGGAAGTGTCGCAACTTCCCAGGTATAAACTTTCGATGCTTGGGATTTAATGGCGGATAAGTTTCCGGTGGGTTTTATATCAGCAGCGATCGTGTGATGATGGTGATGTACAGTAGGCTCTCCTTATAACGATCAGTTGATATAGCGACATTTTTCTTATAACGAACACTACTTAAAGTTGCAATCGATTGAGTAGTTTCAATTGCTTCATAGAAAGAATATTATATTAGACTGACTCTCAAATGCAAAGACCCTCGATATTAAGATCTTTACAACGATCTCTTGATATAGCCATAATTTTCTTATAACGAACACTACTTAAAGTTTCAATTGCGTCATAGAAATAAATTTACAGTAGACTCTTTTTGCAATGACCCTCGCTATAACGATCCTTACAACGATCTCTTGATATGGTGATATTTTTCTTATAACGAACACTACTTACAGTTCCTATCGATTGATTAGTTTCAACTGCTTCATAGAAAGAATCTTACAGTAGACTCTCTGTACAGTGATCGTCGATGTAAAGATTTTTACAACGATCTCTTGATAGAGCTAAAATTTCTTATAACGAACACTACTTAAAGTTCCAATTGATTGTTTAGTTTCAATTGCTTCATAGAAAGAATATTACAGTAGACTCTCTTTACAGTGACCCTCGATATAAAGATCTTTACAACGATCTCTTGATATAGCTATAATTTTCTTATAACGAACACTACTTAAAGTTCCAATCGATTGATTAATTTCAATTGCTTCATAGAAAGAATATTACAGTAGACTCTATACAGTGACTCTCGATATAAAGATCTTTACAACGATCTCTTGATATAGCTATAATTTTCTTATAACGAACACTACTTAAAGTTCCAATCGATTGATTAATTTCAATTGCTTCATAGAAAGAATATTACAGTAGACTCTTTACAGTTACCCTCGATATAAAGATCTTTACAACGATCTCTTGATATAGCTATAATTTTCTTCTTATAACGAACACTAATTAAAGTTCCAATCGATTGATTAGTTTCAATTGCTTCATAGAAAGAATATTACAGTAGAATCTTTACAGTGACCCTCGATATAAAGATCTTTACAACGATCTCTTGATATAGCTATAATTTTCTTATAACGAACACTACTTAAAGTTCCAATCGATTGATTAGTTTCAAGTGCTTCGTAGGAAGAATATTACAGTAGACTCTTTACAGTGACCCTCGATATAAAGATCTTTACAACGATCTCTTGATATAGCTATAATTTTCTTATAACGAACACTACTTAAAGTTCCAATCGATTGATTAGTTTCAAGTGCTTCGTAGGAAGAATATTACAGTAGACTCTCTTTACAGTGACCCTCGATATAAAGATCTTTACAACGATCTCTTGATATAGCTATAATTTTCTTATAACGAACACTACTTAAAGTTCCAATCGATTGATTAGTTTCAAGTGCTTCGTAGGAAGAATATTACAGTAGACTCTTTACAGTGACCCTCGATATAAAGATTTTTACAACGATCTCTTGATATAGCTATAGTTTTCTTATAACGAACACTACTTACAGTTCCAATTGATTGATTAGTTTTAAGTGCTTCATAGAAAGAACATTACAGTAGAACATTACGAAAGACTACAGTAGATCTTTATATCAAGGGTCACTGTAAAGTGACCCTTGATATAAAGATCTTTACAACGATCTCTTGATATATCTATAATTTTCTTATAACGAACACTACTTAAAGTTACAATCGATTGATTAGTTTCAAGTGCGTCATAGAAAGAATATTACAGTACAGCATTGTACAGTACTATAATACAGTACAATATTATAGTACTGTACTGTAATTAAAGTTCCAATCGATTTCTAGTGCTTCATATATTTTTTTACAGTAGGCTGACTCTCTTTACGAAGACCCTTGATATAACGATCTTTACAACGATCTATTGATATAGCTATAACTTTCTTATAACGAACACTACATAAAGTTCCAATCGATTGATTAGTTTCGATTGCTTCATAGAAAGAATATTACAGTACAGTATTGCAGTACTGTATTACAGTACAGTATTATAGTATTGTACTGTAATTAAAGTCCCAATCGATTTCTAGTGCTTCATATAACTTTTTTACAGTAGACTGACCCTTTTTACAAAGACCCTTGATATAACGATCTTGACAACGATCTCTGGCTATATAGCGATATTTTTCTTATAACGACAACCACTTTAAAAAGTTTCAGTAGATCGATTAGTTTCTAGTGCTTTATAGAAACTATTTTTACCTTAAACTCTCTTTACAAAGATCCTCGATACAACGATCCTTATAACGATCCCTTGATATGGCGACATTTTTTTTATAACGACAACTACTTATGGTTCCAACCAATCAATTAGTTTCTAATGCGTCATAGGAAGTATTTTTACAGTTGACTCTCATAACTAAGACCCATTCTATAATGTTCCTTACAACGATATCTTGATATAGCGATATTTTCATATAACATTAACCATTTAAAAATTTATCAATAGATCGATTAGTTTCTAATGCTTCATGAAATTATTTGACAGTAGAGTCTCTTTATAAAGACCCTCGTTATAACGGTCCTCACAACTATCTGATGATAACTCTTTACAAAGATACTCGATATAGCGATCTTTATAACGATTTTTTATATAGAGACATTTTTCATATAAAGACCGCTACTTCCAATTGATCGATTAGTTTCTAACGCTTCATTGGAAGGATTTTACATTTCATATAACACAATGTGCATATAACTATATGAACTTCACTCACAGTCCTGAATGTCGATTATTTTCCAATGTATACTATTTGTTACATCGTCTTTTGTTGTAAAGACCAATTTAATTTATCAAGTGATGGGTAGTTATATTAAAGGTCTACTGTTTATTAAACTTAAGGTCAATGTAATTAGTTAAAAATATTTATTACACTAAACGAAATCAACCAAATAGGAAAATGGTAAACATTTCAAGGAAAGGGTTGCTATATCGTGGATTGTTGTACTTTTACCAATTGTATAATATTTTATAGCAAAATTTTTCATTTTCCTTATATATCAGGCTAAATTTATGTACAAAAATCCCCCTTCAAACTTCGGTTAAAAATTAAAAGTGGCATTTAAGTTATTTATAAGAAAACTATGCACATACTGATACAAAAATAAAAACAAATGTAGAATTTATTTAAGAAATAATTAAATCAATTAGTGTTGAATAGATTTAATTTAATTTTCATCACACTATGTAAATAGCTACAAAAAATAAAGTTAACTCTTTTTAATGAGAAATAGCATGAAATAATTTTTTAACTACACCAAAAGAGCTATTCAATTATAGTCTACATTACTACAACCTACAACAAAACACTTCCAGAACCCCCAGAAACTCTTTTTAATGAAAACTCAAAAGTCATTTCTGTCTGAAGGGTCGCCATTTCCGAAACCGTCGCGACGTCCCAGATATATATTTAACATTAATACCCTCCCCCCTCCTTGTCTTAATTAACAGTTAAGTAATTAAGCACAATGCTCAAGATCACAGCGGGAGGTCAACCCTAACAAGGATAAGCACACGCATCCAACGGCGAGAACTTGAAATTAAAAACCAAGAACGAAGATTACGATACATAAACCCTTCTTACACTGGAATGGTTACCATGGAGACCAAGATCAGGTCGGATGGTGGTCGGTGGAAAAGTGGCGTAAGTCGGTCAGAAATGTAAACAATGCTTGTACACTCAAATCTGTTTTTGTGCGTTGGATAGGGACCGCATAAAAAAACGTATAAAAAAAATTGCACAAAACTTCACGAGTAGCTATAAAAAATAGTTTTCGCAACACAATTAAATTTTTTTTATGCGGTGGATAGGGACCGCATAAAAAAAATCTCACATAGAAAATAACTCAAAACCTTACGAAATAACTAGGAATTGCTTTTTTAAACGAAATCAAGACATGGGGCTTGACAGCTACTTGGAATCTCGCCAAACCTTTTGGAATCTGATTTAGAAAATACACATGCGAACATTTTTAAATATTTTATTTAAATATGTACTTATTTTACACATACAAAACTTTTCAAAACGTATAACCATTATCCTTCGTAGTCTGACAATACGCGAATTTGGTTCAAAATCGCTTTCATCACTTGAAGATACTACCTCGCACTATCGTTTAGAGTTGACTTTTTTTTCAGTTACCAGGTAGTCAGTGATCAGTTTTTGCGACGACTGCTGTATCACTAGACGCTTGTATATATCTCGGTAGCCAGATAATCAGTTATGTTCCAATTTGATAGAAATTTTCATATACCGCACAAAAAAATTGCACAAAAAAGTCGCACAAAAAAAGACCGCACAAAAACAGGTTTGAGTGTATGATGTGAAACGTTTTTAAAATGAGTCACATGGAGTATCAGCATAAAAACATAAGGTTACGCTTTTAGGGGTATTCAATCCGACACTAGAACTCCGTGACAAATAGCACAATTGACATAATGTTGATCTTTTTCTTCGAGCATGGATCCCTCATAGTATAGAAATCATAAGGCTATAACCTACTACGTTTACTACGTCATCCATTCATAAAAAATTTCTAGTTCTTTCATGAAAATATCCTGTACTTCATGAAGTAACACATTTACTATTATTTCCAAATCACAAGTGAATCGTGAACGTTTTTTCATTCATAAATTTTGAAAGGATGTCACGTGTCTGGTGCCATCAGGTCTGAGATGTTTGCATCAGGATGGTGACGTCATATTCGCTCTACTAAGTCCATTCATGCTCGAAGATCTTTTTCAATTGGAGGTTAGGGGTGTAAAATTAAAATAAAATAAAGTAAAGAACGTACGGGGTGTGGATGGGGTACCTTGTCGTCAGGCAGAAAGCTTTTAGGGTATTTTTGTGGACTATTTATTCAATTTTGTACAATTTGCAAAAATAACATTTCCTGTAAAAACCTTCCTACAATGCTCTTCTACTTATTGTCACTCTCGATTTTTTTAATTGAAGTTGGTGTTTTAAAAATTATTTTTTGATCTTTTATATTGTGAAAAATATCATGTATTTTTTACAATATTTTTTTGGGAAGTGTTAAGTTTTATAATATTAAAAAAGAATTTTTGATGATTGTGTTAAATATTTTGAGTTTCGAATTTAGTTTGATAAGTTTTAATTGTCTCTGCAACGTTTTTGTAAATATTCAACGTTTTAGAATTCATATGTACACCAATAGTAATACCACATATTGTAATTAATAGAAACATAAGGTTTAATAATAAATCTTATACAGTTACTGAGGAACATAACATGTAAAAGAGAAATTTTAGGAACTAAAACCAAAAGAGATTATATGTAGTTGATAGAAAAAATTAAATTATTTAAGACATTTAAATTAATTCAAAATATTAATACAATTAATTTACCATAATTTATCAATATTAATTAATCACGGGTTGATTTTTTTTATTCGTACGACTTTACCGCTCTTACAAAAATAATATTGTTGAAAATATTCCTGATAGCTGCTAATAAAAGAGTTTTTATAGAAATATTTAATCGAAGCATATAGGTGTCTGTTTCGTCAAAAATGACCAAAGTTTCGTCAAATATAAGAATGTCTTTTTACAAGTGCATTCAAAGTCCTACTCGGTTGATAAGTTTGTATATAATCTTTTCAACTCGTTAGAAAATTTCGTTATACCGACTGGTTCGTACTAGCCCGTGATAGGTTGCCATGTCAACGGTCTCCTGTACAAAAATTACATACTTCAAACACTATAACAGGAATTGTAAGTCTAAAAAATCCGATATTTCGAACCTCACGACCCCTCGCAATCACCCTCAAATTCGCCTGCCCGAAACCCTCGTCGCAGAACCAGCAAATGTTCACTACTTACGACAACGATCTTAATTTCCTAGTTCGAAACCCCATTCACCTTATACGCCCTTAAAACATTTGAAAGTACGAGACATTTTCGAGCATATGCTTTTTACACCACTTAAGCTCCAAACAATTGCAGCCATGCCCTACCAGCAAAGGGGTGAAAGTGAAGTTCCGTATGTAGAAGGGGGGGGGGGAGGTGTTGTACCGTCAAAAGATTCTAAGACCCCTTCCCCCCCTTTACTTTCATGTTTCCCAAAGGAAATCCAAACTGAGGCCCCCTGCCTTCCCCCCTCCAACCCTAGCAGAAATACACGGAAAATATGCAAATTCGGAGGCGACTGGCTTCAGTGGAGGTGGGGTTTATACGTGCAGCAAAGCCCCCCCCCCCCTTTCCCCCTCGCAATAGGTACACACACTCCCTGATAAAAGAGACAGTACGGCAGACTTTATTTCTCTGCCGAGTAAATATACACGGGAAAGAGACCGAAATTAGGAAAAGAGGTAGGGGGAGGGGGGAGAGGGGGGGGGATGGTCCGCGCGATATTATTAAATCAGGCGATGCAGGAAAGTTTTTGAACAAGATGGCGACCTGGTTTTTGTCTTTGTGTCAAAGTATTTTTTTTTTATAAATTTATTATTAAGTATCTTATATATAAAGCAGAAATCTTCAAAAACTGTCCGGATGTGTGTTTGTTGATTTGTCAGTATATTATAGGTTCCGTAACTACAAAACGCAGAGCTTTGAAATTCACAGAATAGTTAGTTCAAAAAATAAGAATTTTAACGCGACTATTTTCAAGTCTCTACGATGTTCCATTCGAATGTTATGACATTTTTTAGCGTACGTCGGCAAAGTTTCACGAAGTGGCAACAGTAAAATCAGTTAAAATCAACGGAGAAAAGCGAAAATATAATATAACAAAATTATAAACCAATTAGAATTCCGATATTTACACGGAATACTCCATAACTACAAAACGTAGCTTTATGAAATTTATAGAATACTTTACTTGAAAAATTAGAATTTTTTTGTAATAATTTTTAAGTTTGTACGATGTTTCAATCGTATGTTATAACTATTTTAATGGATTCCATTGACTTAACACGGATGAAAATATCGTTTGCAATTTAAAATAAAATTGTTCGTTATTGGCAATATAAAAATGACGTCATAGGTTTTGTTTGATTTAATAATTATTGAAAAACGTCAGCACATTGGGCTTTTTGCTACAATACGGAACCATTCAAAAATTAAAACAACCAGAATTTTATTTTAGGGAAATGGTTTAGAATTGTATTAATATGTAACTATATTTAATTATCTTAGATCGAAGTTTTAGAACAATTCGTCCAAAATGCGAGTAATTTGTGTATGATTGTCCATTTTATTTATTTGAAAAATATTTTATGCAAGTATTCTTTTAATGTACGAAGCTTGGTTTCACTGTGAATTTTCAACTCTATTAAACTTTTTAATGTTATTAAAGAATAAAATTTCACAGATACCAACTGATAATTTAGAAAATATTTTTTTTAATGTGTCAATGACTATTTCCTTTTAAAACATTGAATGGCGATCATTAATAATTAAATGTAAAATTATTGAAAGTACATGGTAAGATTATAGCATGCTGCACCGTTTGCTAAACTATCGCCAAGTTATAACAGTGTATTCTTTGGATGAAGTGCGTCTTGGCTGTAATTTGCTGTGGAAACTTACTAAATATTTGTATGACAGATATTTTTCTATGCGAATTCAATAATAACAGTATCACAAAATCAAAATATTAGGAAAAATTGTTTAACAAATTGAATAATACATTGAACCGTAAATAAAAAATATGAACTTAAAATTAAAATAGGTGGTTATTTTTCTGTAATAATATTATTCATGGGAATTCTTTAACACATGGGCATTTGGGCGGAGTAAAAGAAAGTTGTGTAGAATTTCAAAACATACTATTTTTGGTTGAGTATTTATGCCGGGTTCTGTTAATTTTATTCTCACTTTGATAAAGAATTTGATGCAGTTTATTTACAAAAAACGCTTAGGTTTATTCTGGCTGCAATTTACATTTTTATGTTCTGCATTATTGCTGTCAAAAATGCAAACTATTAATTAGATACACAAGTTGTTGGTCGAAATTATTGCAAAGATGTAGCCTAAACGATACATTGGAACGGGCATTTGTAAATAGTCAAATCAAACTTGCAATACTGGGAAAAGGGAAATTCGGAATGTTTTGAAAGTTAAATCATTAAAGTGTTTTATCAAATTTCTTAATTTGGTGAGCTTTAAACAATTATGTTATCTGTTTCTGCTGCCTTTTCACTTCCATACGGCTTCAGAACATTTCAATATCGAAATTGATTCAGAAGTTTTATTAAAATTCACGCTTGAAGTTATTGTTTTAAAACTGCATTTTAATTAAACCTCCTTGATGAATTTTAAAAAAATATATACAAAAATGAAGATCATAGCGCTTTGTTTATTATTTAATTTAATATTTTTTTCCTTAGATAAAAAAAAAACCATAGCTTTATGTAAATACTTATTCCTATAAAATACCTGTTATAATGCACATTATCTTTCAATAATGATGGCAACAGTAATTAAAATTTTATCCATTAAAGTAAGCACTGAAAACTAAAATATAATTATAGCTATTTCCCAAATTATGTACAGACCGCGCTGTATTGGGCCCCAACTCGGTACAAGGTTGAGAGGGGGATATGATGAATGGCCTAAAATGGTTGAATCGGCTTCCTTCCTTTACACGATGGTATGTCATTTATCCATTTAGGCTGATTCCACGTTGAATGAATGATAGCGGTACGCATATTTCCACCTTGTACAAACGCTAAAGGGGGATGGGCTAAAAATCGACATGTACGAAACGTCTGACTTTCGTCTACACAATAGTATATATATATATATATATATATATATATATATATATATATATATATATATATATATATATATATATATATATATATATATATATATATATATATATATATATATATATATATATATATATATATATATATATATATATATATATATATATATATATTGAGATATATAGATTTATTTATACCCATCAGCTGATTCCACTTGGAGTTAAGTATTTTAAAAACGTAATTTTTTATTATGGTATTTAATGCAACTATGTATACCCATACAAAAAGGAAATTCCTATTAATTTCTAAAAATATTTTTGTGCAGGAATGTTTAATTTTTAAAACTCTATATCTTATGAGAGATAAACTAGAAATTATTGAATTTTTATCGGTGTTTTAGCAACCAAGTAGTATAGAGATATTTGTACTTTTTTAACTTTAACATACAATTTATTAAACATACAAATATTTTAAATAACAAAAAAAAGCTTTATCACATTTTAAAGAGGAATTCTGAAACGGTATATGCGATTATCCCAGGGAGTATAAATGTATATATTTTCAGTTATTTGTCGTTATTTTATTTATCTCCGTGCGAAGAACGGGTACTTTTGCTAGTCTTATATATAAAGCAGAAATCTCCAAAATCTGTCCGGATGTGTGTTTGTTTGTTTGTTGGTTTGTCAGTATATTATAGGTTCCGTAACTACACAACGCAGAGCTTTGAAATTCACAGAATAGTTAGTTCAAAAAATAAGAATTTTAACGCGACTATTTTCAAGTCTCTACGATGTTCCATTCGAATGTTATGACATTTTTTAGCGTACGTCATCAAAGTTTCACGAAGTGGCAACAGTAAAATCAGTTAAAATCAACGGAGAAAAGCGAAAATATAATATAACAAAATTATAAACCAATTAGAATTCCGATATTTACACGGAATACTCCATAACTACAAAACGTAACTTTATAAAATTTATAGAATACTTTACTTGAAAAATTAGAAATTTTTTGTGATAATTTTTAAGTTTGTACGATGTTTCAATCGTATGTTATAACTATTTTAATGGATTCCATTGACTTAACATGGATGAAAATATCGTTTGCAATTTAAAATAAAATTGTTCGTTATTGGCAATATAAAAACGACGTCATAGGTTTTGTTTGATTTAATAATTATTGAAAAATGTATATACATTGGGCTTTTTGCTACAATACGGAACCATTCAAAAATTAAAACAACCAGAATTTTATTTTAAAGAAATGGTTTAGAATTGTATTAAAATGTTATAATTGTTTTATCTCTTGTTTTATACAGGTTTATTGTAAGTATATTTAATTATCTTAGATCGAACTTTCTGAACGATTCATCCAAAATGCGAGTAATTTGTGTATGAACGTCCATTTTATTTATTTGAAAAATATTTTATGCAAGTATTTTTTTTAATGTACGAAGCTTGGTTTCATTGTGAATTTTCAACTCTATTAGACTTTTTAATGTTATTAAAGAATAAAATTTCACAGATACCAACTGATAATTTAGAAAATATTTTATTTAATGTGCCAATGACTATTTCCTTTTAAAACATTGAATGGCGATCATTAAATATTAAATGTAAAATTATTGAAAGTACATGGTGAGATTATAATATGCTGCACCGTTTGCTAAACTATCGCCAAGTTATAACAGTGTATTCTTTGGATGAATTGCGCCTTGGCTGTAATTTGCTGTGGAAACTTACTAAATATTTGTATGACAGGTATTTTTCGATGCGAATTCTATAATAACAGTATCACAAAATCAAAATTTTAGGAAAAATTGTTTAACAAAATGAGTAAATACCGAATTTTTAATAAATTGATCCGTAAATAAAAAAAATGAACTTAAAATTAAAATAGGTGGTGTGGTTATTCTTCTGTAATAATATTATTCAAGGGAATTCTTTAAAACATGGGCAGGGCGTAGTAAAAGAAAGTTGTGTAGTATTTCAAAACATACTATTTTTGGTTGAGTATTTATGCTGGGCTGTTAATTTTATTCTTACTTTGATAAAGAATTTGAGGCAGTTTATTTGCAAAAACTGTTTAGGTTTATTCTGGCTGTAATTTACATTCTTATGTTCTGCATTATTGAGGACAAAAATGCATACTATTAATTAGATACACAAGTTGTTGGTCGAAGATATTGCAAAGATGTATGCTAAACGATACATTGGAACGGGCATTTGGAAATAATCAAATCAAAATTGCAATACAGGGAAACAGGGAAACAGGGAACATGGAAATTCGGAATGTTTGACAGTTATATCATTTAAGTCCTTTATCAAATTTATTAATTTGGTCAGCTTTAAAAAATTATGTTATTTGTTTCTGCGGCTTTTTTCACTTCCATGCAGCTTCAGAACATTTCAATATCGAAATTGATTCAGAAGTTTAATTAAAATTCACGCTTGAAGATATTCCTTTAAAAGTGCAATTTAATGAAACCCTCCTTGATGAAATTATTTTTAAAAATAATATAAAAATGAAGATCATAGCGCTTAGTTTATTATTTAATTTAATATTTTTTCCTTAGATAAAAAAATCATAGCTTTATGTAAATAATTATTCATATAAAATACCTGTTATAATGCAAATTATCTTTCAATAATGATGACAACAGTAATTAAAATTTCATCGATTAAAGTAAGCACTGTAAACTATAATATAATTATAGTCATTTCACAAATAAATTGCGGCATCCGTGTTAAAAAAAAAATCGGTTATGTACAGACCGCGCTGTATTGGGCCCCTACTCGGTACAAGGTTGAGAGGAGGAGAGAATAAATGTCCTACAATGATTGAAAAGGCCTTCCTTCCTTTACACGATGGTATGTCATTTATCCATATAGGCTAATTCCACGTTGAATTAATGATAGCGGTACACTTATTTTCACCTGGTACAAACGCAAAAAGGGGAATGGCTTAAAAATCGGCATGTACGAAACGTCTGACTTTCGTCTACAATAGTATATTTTTTATACCCATCAACTTATTCCACATGGAGATAAGGATTTTAAAAACGTCGTTTTTTATTATGGTATTTAATGTAACTATGTATACCCATACCGAAAAGAAATTCATATTAATTTCTAAAAATATTTTTGTGCAGGAATGTTTAATTTTTAAAATTCCATACCTTATGAGAGATAAACTAGAAATTATTCGATTTTTATCGGTGTTTTAGCAACCAAGTAGTATAGAGATATTTTTACTTTTTTTTAACTTCTAATTTATTAAACATAAGAATATTTTAAATTATAAAAAAAAAAAGCTTTATCACTTTTTAAAGAGGAATTCTAAAATGGTGTATGCGATTATCCCAGGCAGGAGAGGAAATGTATATATTTTCAGTTATTTGTCGTTATTTTATTTATTTCCGTGCGAAGAACGGGTACTTTTGCTAGTATTATATATATTTTGTAATTTAGATTACATTCGTATTTGTTTGTGTCCATAATGTGTTGCACAATACAACAATACTCTTAGAGTGATATATATATGTGTGTGTATGTGTGTGTGTATATATGTGTGTGTATATATATATATATATATATATATATGTGTGTGTGTATATGTGTGTGTATATATATATATATGTGTGTATATATATATATATATATGTGTGTATATATATATATATGTGTGTATATATATATGTGTGTGTGTATATATATATATGTGTGTGTGTGTATATATGTGTGTGTATATATGTGTGTGTGTATATATGTGTGTGTGTATATATATGTGTGTGTATAAATGTGTGTGTGTATATATATGTATGTTTGTGTTTGTATATATGTGTGTATATATATGTATGTGTGTGTATATATGTGTGTGTATATATGTATTTGTGTGTACATATATGTATGTGTGTGTATGTGTATATATATAGAATTTTAGTAATTTGGTTGCCCTCCGCAACTCTTTTGTTGCTATTTTATTATATGTTAATTAAAGTCAAATAAACCCAGTTCTTTAAAAACAAATTGAACTTAATAAAAAATGACAATAATTAACAATAATTAAAGTTAAAGTTATTTGACAATAATTAAAGTTATTTGACAATAATTAACATATTATAAAGTAATAACAAAAAGTAGTCGAGGACACATATCACGGACAAAAATAACGTGCAGTGGCCCTAAATTCATATAGTTAAAACTAACTACACGGGGCATTCTACACATTCTTCCTCTTAACGAGCGCCAAAGTTAGTAGATGCATCTGTTATTGGCGAATAAAAAACACGCGTTTTTTATTCACCAATCACTGACGCATCTGCTAACGCTTTGAAAAAAAGCTTTGAAAATAGCCATTTTGGATGAGCCTTGAAGTATTAGTAGAGTAGTACACAAAACCTGTCCTTGTTATTCGAAATTACGCGTTTAATATATACAGAATTACAAAATTTCAGTAACCTAAAATTATGTTTAATTATTGCCTCACTGTTAAATAAGTTCGTTAATTGTTTGATGTCTTCACAACAATAAATAAATGACATTTTCACATTCCGGATGCCAAAAACTTTTATGTTTTATTTAGAATCATAATCATATAAATCCAATATTTTAATATTTCAAAAACAAATGACAATAAGTAAATGAAACTTTAATAATAAGGCATTTGATAACATTTGACAATATGTTACATTTAATTTATATCACTATGAAATTTTTATTTTAGTCCATAACTCCAAAGTTTGTAAACAATCCTTCAATTTCGCTTCATTTAACCCAATCTTTAATTTTCTTATTATATATCATATTAATATGGCTTCGCATTGTGTTTTTTATCAAACTTAATCCGGTTCATTGATTCTGTCATTTATTCAGTGCAGCACACCATAAACAGCGCCCGCCTATCTGGTCAACTTTCAAAAGTTTCGCAACCGAAAAGTTTCCTCCGCGCCAGGGGCAATTTAAATGTTGCTGGCATTCTGACAAACTCTTTTTGAACACATCTATCGTAACCCCCCTTCCTTACACCTGAAGGGATGACAACACACATCAACTTTTCAGAAGACATTTTTTTCTAAGGAAAACTCACTTCAACCATCCAGGACCATCACAAGCAAACGATTCCTTATGTCCCTGAGCCATTCGAACGTTCTTTTTTCGTTCGAATGTTCCAAACAGTAGTTGAAGTGTGATGAATATCCAAAATTCGAATCTCCAACCCTTTGCTGCCCCTAAAACATTTCTTCCCCCCCCCCCTCCTCCTTCTTCCCCTCGAGTAGTGACGTGTCGGAAGAAAAGAGCGGAGTTGAGGTGCACAGTGGCTTCTGACAGCGACTCAATTTTTCCTTGCTCAACCAATTCGAAAATCTCCGGGCTTCTCCGCCTTTTCCCAAAGGTGTGATTAAAAGTTGCTGCTTTTAATTAAAAGGCAAGTGCCTGTGGGGTTTAAGAAACAAACGAGATGGGGGGGGGGGGGATAGGGGGTTCGAACATGCTCGCATGTGTGTGCAATGTGGTGGGGTCAATAAGCGGAATCGTTTGCTTATTCGAGTCTTGTAGTTCTTACTTAGAATAGGTGGTTAAATAAATTTTACAATGACACATTTTTTGGCATCGAAATATCAATTCGGGTAGCTTAATTCTTAAGAATAATGATCGGTGACAATTCTTATTTGTTTAGATATAAAAGTTATGTGTGTTTTAAAGCTGTTTGCGATTTACATATTTGATCTATCTACCATTAAAATGTTATTTGCGAAGTTTGGTAGGAATAATAAGGCAATACATTGCTATAGCTTACATTATAATTCGGAAAATTAAATCAATATAAAATAGGTTAATGGGCTACATTCTGGCCGTTACAAACGTATTTTTGATTCCTTGTATCTATAGTTTTTCCAGCAATACACGTCATTTTTAAATTCAGAAAAATATTTTATTTTCTAATATTTTTCAAACTATTTTTCTCGGGGTGTAAATTCAAAGCCATCTCTTTAATAATAAACAAGTTTTTTTTTTTTTTAAATGTTGATATAAATATTTAAAATATCATTTAAACTCTCTAACAGTGAAAACTACTTTACGATTTGGTTAACTTTCTAAACGGTCATAGGGTTAGTGTAAATAGAGCAACACAAATGGTTTTTAGCGACGGTTTAAGATTTATCCCGGGGGAAAGACCCGGGAACATTGCTTTGTAATTTTGAACCATGGTCAGAAGACAATATAACAATTGAACTGGAACTCTATTCTTATTATTACCATACCACTACCAAAGTAAAGACACTTGGTTTGGATCACAGCAGATTTAACGAACGAGTACATCTATTCTATTTTGTATTCGGTTAGTCTAACCTGAAATTTAACCCGTGGCGATCAAGTCCTAGGTCTAGTAAATGTCACAAGACTATCAACCCCCCTCCCCTTATTTAAATGAATTGTACTCGTTAATTTGTCTAACTTAACTACGCCACTCAAGATATATTTAAATACATTTAATTGAATTGTATAAATTCATTAATTGGTAATAATTTAAATTTTTATCTAAAACAATTTATATCTGTTATTTTTAAGTTCATAAATACATTCGAACAATCTATAACCTTCTTTTAAGTTCCATATTGTAAATAAACACATTGCATTTAATACATCCCCCTCCCCTCTCAATTCATAAACAATAGCAACATCGATGTTGACAAGTCGCAATTTCCCACTCAATTTACAAGAAATTATGAATAAATTAAAAACAAAAACCCCCATCAAAATATATTTATTGCCTTACCTGTCAATAAGGTCTCGCCCTTCATATTCCACTCCATATCGTCTTAATAGGACTTCATAAGAGTCTCATTAAATTTCCAATCGAACCACACGCAACAACCGACTTTTTCCTCAACAAAAAGGGAAAGAAAATCAAAAAGGGGAAAAAAAAAAGAAAGGGGGAAAAAATCAAAGAAAGGGAAAAAATCAAAGAAGGGAGAAAAAAATCAACCGATACAAGTCAATCACTGAAAAGGATCGTCAAGATTTATTTATGTACTTCGTAGTAATCAAACTGTCAGCAAAATTTAATAACGGAACACATAAATACTATTAAACACTTACTCGCGATCAGTATAAAAAAATTCCTTAATATACTTTTTTTTAGCATGATACCTCCAGAACTTGCTCGTGGCATGATAACAGCTATAAACGGGCTGGTTGTATGCTAAGAGTACCAGCTAATGATATGAATGAAAGGACTTGAACAATGGATGACCATTTATTTTGGTTTGGCTATTAGTTTGAGTATAAAGTCCATTATTTTTTTTTCTGGTTTGGGGATAAAGTCATAAAAGTTGTCAGCGTAATTGGGATATCCTTCGGTAGTTGATGAAGATTTTCGATGGGAAATAATATCCGTGGGCGAGGCAAGTTAATATATATTTTTCTGTCGATTTATATAAATTGGGGTGAATGTTGGAGGGGTTGGTAAAAAGGGGAAACAACCTGTTTTGTTGGGGGGAAAATCTCTGATGTTGATAAATTATTATATATTTTTTTATAGAGTAACGCGTAAATTCTATCCAATTACTGTTTTGTTTAAGAAAACTGGTTCTCGCTTTCTTTTGTAAATCTCTTCTTTATAAATAGAACACTAAAAACGTTCCTTTTATTTTATTTTCTATGTTTTTGAAAGGTTAATAAACACAACGCCATAAATTATAATCATTCGGATTTTGTAAATATATTGACAGTTTACATCTATCTGTCTGTTTGTATGTGTATCTAAATAAGAAAGTATGTGCGGTTTTTTTATACAAATCTACAGTTACATTTCAAACTTGACGAAAATTTTCACACTTGACCTTCAAAACAAGAGGAAAGTCACTGTCTCCATGAAATTTCAAAAACCTACCCCTTGAAGCAGAAATGACTTCTTTCCAAAACCACCAGATGGCGCCATGATGAATGGTGAAGAAATCGGCCAATACAACTTGCAAAGCGCCGGCAACGTCGCGTACTGAGCTAGTATAATATATAAAACCATATTTCTCTCGGAAAAAGTAAACATAATAACAATACTAGAATTTATGACAAACCAAAATATGTTTATATGCACTTTAACCCTTTTTTCGGTTTTTTATTTTATTAAAATCAGGACCAAGAAATTATTTTTAATGTCCAAATGTCCTTATAAGTATGTCAATACAATTAGTTCAGTTGGCTTATCAGTTGAAATGAGATTTCCATCACCACTGTGCAGTGGATATGTTTAATGTGGACCTTTCGACAGTTGGATTAATATTTAAACCCCATGGGAATAGTCTATCACCCTCTCAATTATTGTAAAATATATAAAATTATACATAAATAAACAATAATCAATAATTTCAACTTGTTTGTCTATTTGTGTAAGTTCCCTTAAATTTTATGGTTTATATATTTTTTAAAATTATTGCATTGACTTTTTATATCCTGGATCTATATTTTCAACAACAAAAATTTCCATTTGTTCAAGGATACTCACTTTATAAGTTTTATGATAAGTTATAATAATATTGTTTTTCTTTCAAATACCTTCTGTTAGCCTTATAATTATAAAAAAAAAACATAAATTGCGAACAATGAAGTCTTTGAAACTTTAGTAGGAATATCATTTAATATACTAAATCCTATATGTATATGTAATCTTCCAACTTTTCTTAAACTCCACTACTCTTATTTCCTGATCTATTCCAAATCATTTACTTTTTTTCCCCATAATGATCTTCTAAATTACAACTCTGTTTCAATTGCGCATCGATCCCTTGCAAATCACATTCGAGTCTTCTCAACTATGTCTTCAAGATTCCATATCCTTATATGGTCAATGGATTTGCATGGGAACCTAACTAACTATATTTTCACGTTGGCAACAACCTCTCTCGGGTAATCCTCGTACTCAGTGCATTCCTATCTACAACCATCAAATATGTAGGAAGTGTGTCTGCGTCTTCGGATTGCTATTCGTTTTCCATCTTATACAGAGAGTTGAAATATTAAATAGAGAGCGCCTTCAATACCAGATTCTCGTAAGGCCGCGGTGTCAACATTGAAAAGAAAAACTTACATCACGTGGTTATAGCGCTGCCACATTTGGCGTTCAGACATCTGCAGGAGTTTCAAATTTGGCGCACTTTCTTCTCTTTTGGTGATAAGGAGTTCTGTCCGTATTCAACTTCTTAACATATATGTACGTATTTACTTATTTTCAAACAATATGCGCTAAATATTTCCTCTTCATTAACGAAACGAAAATATTTTATTTCTGTTCAATACTCGAAGAAGCGAAACTCTTTATATTTCTCAGGTTTTATTTTTCATATTTTCTTATTGAACTATACAAAATAAAAATTGAAAGAACTTCACTTATGGTAATTTTTTTTACATAAAAACGTAATGCAATTATTTAAAAACTACAAAGTAAGAAGAATCTCCTTAATGTATCTGTTAAACTCCCTTAAATTGTGCCACTCGTTAAAAAAAACGATATTTAAATAGAAAATTAAACACAAAACCATATTACAACACTTCGATCTCGCTTAGTTCTGAAAGTCGCCAAGGCCTGCCAAGTAATATTGGCGCATGAATGAATTGGCATTTCCACCTATCACGTGGTTTTAATGATGGACACACGGAAATCAGCATTTTTATTCCTCTATTTGTATCATTACTCTATGATCTTATACCATAATAATAAACTCATAGTAAAAGCTACCATGGATCTAGAACTTGCACTAATATAGACAACACATTTTGCCAAAAACTAAATCAATCTTTACATATATCTTTCCCATAGTCCCTCTTTCTATACATAATAGGCAATACAATTAACCATACAAATAAATGAATACGCAATTAATTAAAAAAAAATTCTAATGTACCTTTATCACAACGGAAAACAATTATTAATTGTGTCGCAATAATGACTTTCAATTGTCGCTCGCGAGATCTAATTGATATTTTTAATTCCCAACAATCATTATGCAACACCAGCCCAATTGTTAATTTTTAATTTTAAAAATATTCATATTCGGTTGAACGACCGACAGCCATTCTTCATCAAGCACTGGACATCCACATATCTGCATGACACAAGACATCATTTCCATATGCATCATTTTACCAAACAATCAACAAAATGCCGTCCATTGACTACACCCCAACAAAAAGACTGACTTCCAAGTCAAACCGGGCCACCAACATTGAATCGGGAACAAAAAGCATAAGGAATCACTCCCACCAATTGCTATGCAGCAGAAGCGCTTCTTTATTAAGCGACACTTGAAGCAAGCGCCGCTGTGCATAGAGATCAGGGGATCTTTTATGCTCGTAATGATAGGGCTCTGTTGTGATTCTTCTCGTAAAACAAGGAGGTGGACACCGTTTTATGTATTTAACGGGTAGTTTTTGTGCTTGGTCTACACACGTGAGTCCGTTTTCAAACGAGTTTGTTTGGCATGCAGGCTGTTTTTGGTTGCTTTCCAACTGTATCGTGTTTGTGGAACTGGATACATTTTAACATTGGTCTAGTCTATTGCGGACGTTGAAATATGACGCTTTGTATTCTGAAATCAATTTACTTTAAATTGTAATGCTATAGGGATTGTGGTGAAATTACACGAATTGATATTTCTGTATGTTGCTACGCTAATAACAAACAGAAATACCAATTCTCGATTTTTGAAGAAGCTTTCGTCATTTTTTGAAGAAGCTTTCGTCATTTTTTGACGAAACTGATGTCTGGTAAATGCTACGACTAAATATTACGTCAAACTGAAGAAAGGAATTTTGTCGTTTTTTTAACGAAATTGATTTCGTCAAAAATGATGACGATTTCAAATGGGCCCCCTACTTTCAAACACAGATGGATTTACAGTTTTTTCACAATCGGATTTTTTATATAAATATTTGTACAAGTTTTAAATGCATTACTTCATTTTGCAAGTAGATATTGACCTAAAGTCGCAGAATTCAGTCTAAAAATGCATTTAAAGCCATGCATTTAGATACAATATTTTACAGCATTTAGATACATAGATGTCAGTCGTTTTTAGTGTATCCTGTAATATTTATGCAGAATGAGGGGGGGGGGGGAGATGGTTGCATTTTTGTAAAGATGTCGTGAATGTATGAGAGAGAAAGAATACTGCACATTAGATTGATTTAGTGGTTTGTGTTCAAAGGTTGTTAAGACCCTGATTTTGTAGAACAAGACAAAAACTGCGAAACTTGTCGTTATTGATTTATTATATTATTTAAAATAGTCCTCATTTTTGAAGAAATATATTTCGTCAGAAAAACGACAAAAGGAATTTCCACAGTTTGACAAAATATTTAATCGGAACACATAGCAAGTGTCGGTTTCCTCAAAAACGACAACACTTCCGTCAAATATGAAAATGCGATTTTAACAATGATTCCACATTTTGTGGTTATATGATTATACAAAATCCAGGTTCATAGATATGCAAATTCTTCTGTTATTCAATATAATCTCTGTAAATATTCGCTTTTAGGTTTAAACCATTGGAAATTTCCATATTGGTGTCTATTCATCCACAATAAACTTTTTAAAACAACTCGACGAACATTTCCTTCAAAACCACACCTGTTACAAAGGCAGTCATATCCAACGAAAGAAACAATGACGCAAACGCGCAGCAACAAACGCATACCTCCAAGCATGCCCGAATTCGACGCGCACAGGGTTGAAATGCGTGAACAGAAAAAGAAAACCTCGGAAAAGAATATTTTTTTCAAGGGTTCCCCTAATAATTGGTAAGATGAAGTGACAGCTTCGTTGAGCGCCTTGTCTGTTCGTCTGTCCAAACTGTCAGCGGCCGTAACGGCGCCAGTTTCATGCGTTTCTGAAGCCCCCCCCCCCCCTTTCCTTTCAAAGACCCCCTTGTCTTTAGGTTGTCTGTCTGTACTTCTGTTTGTGTCTTTGAAGTGACAGCGAAATTGGCCGGGGAATAGAGCTGCTAGCTTTGTAAGTGAGCCAATGCGTGATGGAAGGTAATAGCTATGTTTTGTAAGGTAATAAAAGCTTTATTGAATACAAGTGCTTTCATATTAATTTTTTTGTCGGGTAGCACTATATTTAAACCTAAGGTGTATAATATATTGATGGTTTGGGAAATTGAATAAAAGGATTTTGTGATTAAAAGTTGAATTTAGGATAATCCTTTTTTTTATTGTCACTTGTAAAAGGTTAAAATACCAAACCTCTTATTTTGTTCGATGTTCTTTAAAATGAACAACAACATAATATTTTTGAGTTTGAAACCACTAGGTTGTTCACTGACTACAATTTCGTACCTATTTTTAATATATTATTACAATAATACCATACACAAGTGATTCTCAAATGGCGGTCACGGGGACCAGAAAAAATGGTTAAAATGCATTGAACGGTCCCCCTTGGCGACTTTTTTCTGAAAAAGCTTATTTTTTAAGATGATGAACTAATTGAATTTTGGTTAACTGTCCAAAATGACCAAAAAAAAAAAAACAAGCAGAGAAAACTTTAAGTTATTTGAATCCATTTTGCACAATTTATACAGTCTTTTTCTACCTATTGTTATATGAAAAATCGATGTCATAATAGACAAATATTTACGGCGTTTGAAAAGTGAAAATATCAAGTTTGTAAACAAATTTCAACGAGATTATGAATCAAAAAGAAAGATTTTACTCATCCCATACAATTCGAAAGTCAGTGCAGTGTCTAATTTAAGTGACTATTCCAATGCTTTCATGAATGGTTAATGTACAAGTAAGAGACTAAAAGTTATTAAACTTCTAATTGTGATGTTATTTTTTCTGTGTATTTGTTTGTGAAAATTACGAACATATTTTTGGTAAAATTTGTGTAAAATAAAAATAAATGCAAATTGCGGATGACAAGGACAACACCGAAGCCGGCATCCTGCTCAACCTCAATAAGCGTCAAGGCATAGATTGAACCCCGATCAGATTTATCGTGCAGCAGTCCCATTTACACACCAGTATAATTTGTGGAATATTTTTAGACAACTTCCTAGTATTTTAGAGGTGAAGCTGGCAAGATCGCAAGATTACTATATTTTTACTTTAATTTGTCAAGTCCATTAGTCAGTCTCAAACTCCTAATCCTCTGATCACTAACCTAATGTCTTTATCCACTGGGCAACTGAATGATGTTCCTTTTAAATATAAGGACTGTTAAATTGACATTGATTTTATTATATTCAGGTTCAAATGAATAGGTATAAGCATGACAATAAAATTAGTCCATTGGAACTGGATAGGAGACATGCTTAATTCAAACCATCAATGTTAAAAGAATTTAGATGTCTACTTCACAGTGAACAGTAAAGAGTTAGTTGTTTAAAAACTGTACTGCTAAATCAAAATATTAAATCACTTCTGTCACAACAAAAAAATGACAAAGTAACCGAATCTTCTTTGTCAATGTAATGTTCTCAGTTTCTATGATCTCTTATTTATTAAACAACAGCAGAAGAGGCAATATTTCATCTGCATCCCAACCGGCACTCAATTAAATAAGCTAGCACGACACTTTCGCAAAAGAATGACAGGTGTTCTTTCCAAACACAAGACCGAAAACAATAAAAAAACAACACAACAACATCTACAAACAAGATGAGCGGAAAAAAAGACCGGCGCACAACAATGTCACCACCCATTCTAACGACCAGAAAAATACGTTTTTGTTTCAAGCCGTACAATGTCGCTGTCATACGTCGATAATTATTTATCGCATGGCCTAAGACGATGTCATTTTCCCGACGCTTGTTAATAAACGTTTGTGTGTTCAGTGCTTTTGTAATGGTGATGTCTTCCTGCTGTCGTTAATTTTTGGGCAAGGCAATCAGTGGCAGGTAAAATAATTGTGTGTACAGCGAAATGTATGCTATCACGATAGTCTGGCTAATTAAATTGAAGTAATTGGGTATGATAAATAATTGCATTATAATGCACAAAATAAATAAAACATTGAATGCATCTGTCATGTTTTTTTAAATAGCTCATAATGCCACCATATGTTTGCTTCAGAATGATGGTTTTATACAAGATGCTTTTAAAATTTCAAATTATGTACCGTAACTTCTGGTTAGATGAACCCTGGGTAGTTACTTGACCACGAAACATGTCAAAATTTAAATCAATCCTGGATCTGCTGTCATAAAAATATAGACGTGATCTATCATATCTTCAACAATCATGTATATATTTTTATTATTTTCATGACAGCAGACCCATAAGAGAGAAGATAGATATAGAAGTAAGAAAGTGAAGAGAAAGAAGAGAGAGAGAGAGAGATAAGAGAGATAGAGAAGAAAGAGAAAGAAGAGAGATAGAGAAGAAAGAGAAAGAAAGAGAAAGAAGAGAGATAAGAGAGATAGAGAAGAAAGAGAAAGAAGAGAGAGAGAGAGATAAGAGATATAGAGAAGAAAGAGAAAGAAGATATTGAGAGAAGGAGGAGAGAGAAGAGAGAGATAAGAAAGAAATAAGAAAGAGAAGTGATTTAAAACATCTTTTGGAGGGTTCAAGTAACCCTAAGTTACGGTACCTTTTAACTTCCACTAACAAACTGGTGGCATTTCTACTGAGCATAGGAGACTGTTGCACGTTAAATCTGTCGTAGTTCAAACTCCTCATGCCAATAATAATAAGTTGCCAGCTCAAGTCACATCAACTGGTCATGGTACAAAATTACGAAACAGTGTTCCTTAAATAGATCCTGAAATGTCGCCAATAGCCCATTATGTAGATCTTTTGCAACCAACCAACATACGGCATTCCCAATGAACTAATTTATTCAATTATAAATTTCTGTAGTGGTTAACAAAACTAGATTTAGCAATAATAAATATTAGTTAATAATGTATACTGAATATTAATGAATTTTATTTTTTATTGAGTGTTTGGACAAAAATAAGTTTTGAATCCGCATGAACAGTATAATTCGTTTCATCATAGTCATTACGAAACTCTGGGAGGAAGAATTCACATACACATTGAAGAAAACTAATAATAATAACTTTATTCACATAATTCCAAGCAGAATTTCATCCAATTATATGAAATTTTACATCCATGTCGTGGCCGGGATTCGAACACTGACCCATTGCGTGGTTGCCCACGATGCTATCATTTATACCGTTGGGCGACGATGAATGATTTATGATAATGCATTGAAAATATTGCATCTGCAGTTTTTCCAGCAATTCATTTTAAAATCTAAATCATTGGCGTGATTTTAAAAGCATAATAATTAAAATAAAAAACAAACAAACTTGCATGTATTGGAAACATAAAATGAGCTATTTAGCGAAGAAAACACCTTTATGATTTTAAATTTTCCTAACCGCTTTGAGGGTTACAGAACAATGTGACGAAAAGAGAAAACAATTAGCAAGATCGTTATATATTTTTACAATTTGAAGCTAATTGGGTTAAAAATAGAAGATTAATATGTTGAATTTTAACGACAAATAAGCTATAGCTTATTATATATATATAGTTATAGCTTATTAAAACTATAGTTTTAATACGTCAAGCAGAGAAAAAAAATCATATTTATAAATATTGGCTTATAATATTTTTTTTAAAGATATAATTTTCATTCCAAGTTTCATTTCTTAAAAAATTATTTAAAAAACTGTAGTTTGCATATAACATTTTCGTAATTTTGTTCATAACACTATAGTAATAAGAAAATATACATATAATACAATAATACGTCAAAGGAAAAATATTAGTAAAAATGGTTATATGCTGACAGAAAAATAAGGAAACTCAAAAATAAAAGTGTCAATTAATTATAAGATAACAACAACAATCATACTTTTAATCAATAAAATATCTTATCACATTATACTTAGACATAAGAAACAAAGCAGATCCAAGATTTAAAGTCCTGAAATGAACAATAAAAATGCCAACTTAATTATAATAAAACACAAACTGACAATTTCAAAATAAAATCGGATACAGCCATTGTTTCTGAATCCAAGAAATATACCCAGCCTCTAACATTTGGCGCTGAAAATTATTTTGGCGCATATGTTATAAGATAATCTTTTTTTCCACATTACAGACAATTATGATCAATTACAAAGCATAAATTTGATTTGGATGCCTCCTGTTTCTTCCAGTTTCCTCATAAAATATGTATGAGACACGGCGTTGAATTATTCAGGTTCAATAATCGTAACAATTTTTATTTATCGACGCAACAGTTTAATTGTGTCTTTTATTAGTGATTTTATGTTGCGTAGATTTATGCAAGAAAATGGAAGAGAGAAAATGGAATTACGTAAAAAAAATCCCAAAATTAAAAAATATATATTCAGGTTTTTTGTTTGGAATGTTTTTATGTGATAAAATTCTATTAGAATATTTAAGGCGTTAAATCGGGTTTGCAATATTAAAGAAAATTTCAAGTAGTCTATTATCTTTTTATATTATTCATAATGAGTTCTGTCAGACAATTTAAGAAGCTTCCATGTTGCTTTTAAATCATGATATGTATATTTAATTGAACAATAACAATTTATTATCTTTTACAATATATAAATACATTTTATTTTTATTATATATGTATTAAAGAGACGGGAAGGAGTTATAATCAGAAATAACGTTAAAAAGGTGTGCCAAAATAATGGGAAGTAAGGTAATTGAGTCGTAATAACACAGTTTCAATTTAAGCAATCGAAATCAAATAATGTGGAAAACCACCTTCTGAACAACTACTTTAAGTTTGACAGGTCGCTTTGTTCCCAAATATACCACTGTGCAGCTCTAGTGCGACGTTAATTAACCAAACCAACCAAACCAAACCAACCGCTTTGTTCACATCTTCGAGCATGAGTGGACTGTAGTAGAGCGAATATGACGTCATCATCGGGATGCAAACATCTCAGACCTAATGGCACCAGACACGTGACTTCATATAAAAATTTATGAATGAAAAAACGTTCTCGATTGACTTGTAATTTGGAAATAATAGTAAATATGTTACTTCATGAAGTACATGATATTTTTATGAATGAACTAGAAAAAAATTATGAATGGATGACGTGGTAAACCACGTGTCTGAGACCATACATGTTGGCCTCACTTTGATGTTAGCAAGATTATAACGTTATGATTTCTCTGCTATGAGGGCTCCATGCTCGTAGGTTCACATGGTTTGAACAGATGCTGAGATTAGAAATATTAAATCACACTGCTCATACTTGAGAAAGTACGATTGTTTAAATTTGAGTACGTCATCGTCCATTTACGATACAATTGTACTCGAAGAAAAATGAGTAGGTTCAGTTACTCATTTTTATGTACCTTTTCGTAACTGTGTGAGCAAGATCTAAAAGTAATAGGTTTGGTTTGGTTTGGTTAATTAAAGTCACACTAGAGCTGCACAGTGGGCTATTGGCGACGGTTCGGGGTCTATATCAAGGGAAAGACCCGGGAACGATGCCTCGTTATTTTAGAACCATGGTCAGATGCCGAGGAAACACCTGAACTGGCACCCAACGCCTTCAATAGACATCGGGACTCAGGACCCCGATCAGATTTATCGTGCACCAGTCCCGTATACACGCCGTTAATTTTTACGGATGTTCTGGACGACTTTTCTAGTATTTTGCAGCGAAGCTGGCAACCTTCCGATCACAAGATCACTACTTTTTACTTTCCTTTGTCAAGTCCATCGCCTGGCATCGAACCACGAATCTTCGTATGTATTCGCAGTTGACGCCTTTAACCGCTCGGCCACGGAGGCCTCCTAAAAGTAATAGAGCAACTGCCACTTTTTTTAATTCAATGTCTTTGAAAATGAGTTTATATTTTAAAATGTGAGCACTTGCCCCCTACTCATTACCCCTAATCGCCGCCACGGCCCCCAAGCCGACACCCCCTGCTGGAAGCCCCCCCAATCTCCCAAATTACACTTCTTATTAGACCTGTATCACTTCCTCGCCACCGCCACTTACCCAAGCAGCCACCAAAACCATTAATCAAGCGCCTTAAACATCGACAGCTCCGCAAAAGAACGATCAAGAATATTACCCGCAAAATTACCCATTGTGCCAGACACCACTTAGGCTTCACGTTACCCCTGGGTAGTCCTAGCCCGAGTCGCACGTCTTCGCCAACTGTCACGTGAGCTGCTATTCGATTTCCGGTGCCCGCGGGCCACTGGCAGGGGAGTACTGTGGTGACATAAAGGATGGGGGGGGGGGGGATGATAATTGCCGGGTTTGTGTCGTAGATGTAATTAGAAGCCGTTCTTCTGGGCATCCGGGCCACGCCAGATGGGTATGCCGACATTGATGAATCGAAGTCATTTTTTTTCTAACTTTAAGAAAGTTAATTGTTCCCCATTCTCTTTCGCTACACACTTTTTTTGACTCTCCCACCTTTCTTGGGCTGTTATTGTTATCGGGGGGGACGTCGATGGATTTGGTGTTTGTTTTCGGTAATCCGTTTTTGGTTCGAGGCGGGGTCTGCGAGAGGCGTTGTCGTGCTTGGAGTAAATGAAACTGGTAATAGTGTTTTAAAGATGAGCGTTGTTATTATTTTAGTTGGATTGCTGTGAGATGCGCTGTGGAGTGTCGGACTAAGAGGAAGGGCTCGGGGACGTTCCCACGTGGAACAAACGACTTCGTGGAGGACTTTTTTTTTTATGGTTGGTAAGTGGGGATTGTGAGTGATGAACCCTTAATGAGAAAAAGCTTTTTCAGTCATTAACATTTCAAATCAATATTTCACTGTACAAAAAATATTTACAAATAAGTACATGTATAAGTATAATTTATGATAAGTATAATTTATGATATAAAATGTTAAAATTGTTTTTTTAGTGTAAAATATTATATTATTGTCAAACTTTGAAAATACGAAATATATTCGATAAAGTCCATCAAAACATAAAGCTTCATGGACATACTCGTTTTTCTTTGAGTTCTTTCTTTTTCTTTGGATAGTAAATGATCGATGACATACTCAAATTTAAGTAATCGTAGTTTCTCAAAAATGAGCAGCATGGTATATTGCTAATCTCAGCTACTGTTTAAGCTCTGACAAAGCAACCTAACAAACTTAAAATAGTTTTTCAGACAGTTTTCCACATTATTTGATGTCGATGGTTTAATTGGAAATTGAGTTATTACGGCTCAATTATCTTACTTCCCATTCTTTTGCCACGACTTTTTAACATTACTTCTATTCATAACTTCTTTCCGTCCCTCTGGTAGTACAACGGATAAGACCCTGTACTTCGGTGGGTACGACACCAGATACACGGATTGGTTTCGATTCGCGGTAAGTATTGGTTGTAATTGTCGATATTTATTGAAAGTGATTTATGAAGGCAGCCTATGTTGGCAAGCAACTGTAATTTTTATTCATTTTACTCAATAATGAGTAAAATGAATAAAAATTACAGTTGCTTGCCAACATAGTACATGTGTTTTTCAAAAATGAAAATACGAAATATATTTGATAAAGAAATACCTTTTAAATTATTTTAAAGTAATAAAATTTTATATTTTATGTTATAAAATGTTAAAATTGTTCTTTTGGTGTAAAATATTATATTGTTATCGAACTTTGAAAATACGAAATATATTTCATAAAGAAATATCTTTTAAATTATTTTAAATTGTTTAAAGTAATAAAATTTTATATTTTATAATATAAAATCTTAATATTGTTCTTTTAGTGTCAAATATTATATTATTATCGAACTTTGAAAATACGAAATATATTCGATAAAGTCCATCAAAACACAAAGCTTCATGTTTCAAAAACTTACAGAATTTTTAACGTAATTCTTTTTTTAAAAACTATCATATTTATTCATCATCCACAACTTGTTGCAAAAAAAAATACAGCCCTGAAACTAAATTAATAAATCGTTGTGATCTCTATTAAAAAAATGGCCCCTCTTCGTTTTCCACCCTGAACACGTCAACTCATTTAATTAAAAACAAATTAAAAATACTTTAAAGGATACTTTTGACAAGATTAATGCGCTCTTCCTCTTCCTAATATCCATATGGGAATATCCCAAAGCCAATCAAATTCCAAACCATTCCCGAAGCAGAAAATTAAACTACCCGATACCATATCCTGCGATCCCACGATCAGAAACCCCACACCCAACCATCTGTCCACGGCATCCTATTCCCGTTAATATCATCTCAAATTACTAATAAACACTTCCTTAAATTAATATTCACCCCCCTCCCTCCCCCAAACTTCACCCCCCCCCAATAGTGTCCGTGTAACAATCCATCACTCGCATTGTGTATTATATTGCGCGATAAACAATAGGAAGCGGTGCCAATTAAGGTGCTCAATTGACCAGAACATTTTCCTGTATCGCCGATTTTTATCGCCAAGGGAAAGTTACCAGATGTTGCAGAAAAATGCACGGAAAAAATAACACCGGGATTGGTCAATTAAGGAAGCGTGTTGGAGTCCGGGGTGGGGGGTTTAAGTCCCTGTTTTATTGGGTGTTGGTGGAACGGGTAGTTTTGTCAAGAGATTGTCCTTTTGAATTTTATTGTTGGCTGAAACCTCATCTTACAATGTGCTGTGTGGTTCGTGTGTGTGGGTTATCTCGTCGCCAAATGGGAAGGATTAAGAGATGTCGATGGTTCTTTGCCGTGGTGTAATTGGCGATATCTTGATGGAAATGTTGAGTTATGGTTATCCGATAATTTGATATAACGGGATTTGTAATAAAAAGTAGGTAATACAGTAGTGATGATTCTAAAACTTCAGGTAAACTGAACCTGTCGTTTTTATTTAAGAAATATGTTTTATGAGGCGACAATGGAAACACTATTTAACGATTGTCTTTTAAAATGTAATACCGGTATTTGTTAAAAAAAACCTATTTTTATGTTCTTGTGTGGGGGTTGTCTAGTCATCAAACACTAAGGATTAAGATATATTATTGTTTACATAAAATTGTAATGGGATGATACTATCTCGGGGACAACTTAAGTTGAACCTGAAGCTATATGTGTAAATATTCAATTGTTTTAGGCTCAACTTAGGTTGTACCCGAGTATAGATAGTATTTTTTAGCTATGCTTAACTTTCCCATGCAGTGTGGTTCGTGTGTATGGGTTATCTCGTCGCCAAATAGGTAGGGTTAAGAGATATCGATGGTTTTTTACCATGGTGTATTTGGCGATATCTTGATGGAAATTCGAGTTATGGTTATCCGATAATTTGATATAACGGGATTTGTAATAAAAAATTGGTAATACAGTAGGGATGATTCTAAAACTTCAAGTATACTGTTCTTGGTGATAATGTACGATTATGTTTTATAAGGTGAGATTCTAAACACTATTTATGTTAAATGCTTGTCTTTTAAAATTTATTGGCGGTATTTGTTAAAAAAAAAACTTATATTGTTTGTGTACGGAGATTGTCTAGTCATCAAACACTAAAGATTAAGATATATTGTAGTTTACATTGAATTGTAATGGGATGATATTAGATAGCAATTTTGAGCTATACTTCATTTTCCAATCTTACCATGTGCAGTGTGGTTTGTGTGTATGGGTTATCCCATCGCCAAATAAGAAGGATTAAAAGACATCGATGGTTCTTTATCATGGTGTAATTGGCGATATCCTGATAGAAATTTTGAGTCCTATAATTTGATATGACGGGATTTGTAATAAAAAAGGGGTAATATAGGCCTGCTGTTTCTGAAACTTCAAGTAAACTGTATAGTCGTTTTTATTTATGGAATATGTTTTGTGAGGTGACACTGGAAACAAATTTATGTTAAACGCTTGTTTTTTTTAAATTGTGTTTTTTTAAAAAAAACCTTTTTTTATGTTAGTGTGTTGATGTTGTCTAGTCATCAAACACTAAAGGTTAAGATATATTGTTGTTTAAATAAAATTGTAATGGGATAATACTAGATAGCAATTTTGAGCTGTACTTAACTTTGTACTCGAAGATTGGTTCCGTAAAATTGAAAAGATAATTATATTTAAATAATAATTTTGAGTAATGCTTAACTACTAAAAAAACATAATACGATTCGCAAACAAAAGAAACCCGTAAATGTTTTTAAAAGCGTTGATAAACTTCAATTGTTACAGTCATATTAACCCGACGTGTTACGACCCTACATATTAAATACAATTGTATTCAATAAATATTATTAATCTTTAGGTTGATATATTTCATTTAATGTACTAATTACAGGAGATAAGCTATAAATAGGAAACATTCGTCGATTTAAAAAAAAAGCTAAATATTATTTATCTTTAGGTTGATATATTTCATTTAATGTACTAATTACAGGAGATAAGCTATAAATAGTAAACATTCGTCGATTTAAAAAAAAGCTAAATATTATTTATCTTTAGGTTGATATATTTCATTTAATGTACTAATTACAGGAGATAAGCTATAAATAGGAAACATTCGTCGATTTTAAAAAAAGCTAAATATTATTTATATTTAGGTTTATATATTTAATTTAATGTACTAATTACAGGAGATAAGCTATAAATAGAAAACATACGTCGATTTTAAAAAAAGCTAAATATTATTTATATTTAGGTTGATATATTTCATTTAATGTACTAATTACAGGAGATAAGCTATAAATAGAAAACATTCGTCGATTTAAATAAATGAGCTTCATATGTAAATGTTAGTCATAAAGACCAATTTTTAGTATACTTCATTAAACTCTACACATTTAATATTTTTGTATTTAATAAATACTATTAATCTTTAAGATGATATATTTCATTTAATGTACTAATTACAGGAGATAAGCAATAAATAGAAAACATTCGTTGATTTCGAAGAAAAGAAAAGTGTCTATTTCAATCTGTATGATTTCAAAAGAGATAACCATCGTACATTGATAAGATCAACAAAAGATATGTCATTTCGCTCATGACATTGCGACAGGTTTGGGAAGAAACTGCAGAAAGTTTTCTTAGCGGTACGAAAGTATTTCATTCACACTGTGTCTATAATGGTTGCATTTGCTGTCAGAAATATCCGAAATGGCCTTCCTTTATAAAGAACTGAGACATACACAAAGAGCAATAAAAGATTTAGCTTGGTGTATTGACAAACTTGAACCTCGAACATTGAACTACGTAGTCCAAGGTAAAGTATATAAAATTGACAGAAAACACAATCTTTGGAAGTATATTTAAAGCTTAACCCTCGACAGTTATTTACAGTTTTTGCATCAATGCACATAATTTTTAAATATTTAAAAATGTATAAGTTACAGTATTGCGTATATCTTTTGCAATGAGGTAAACATTAAAACTATTTTAAAAGTTGCAACAACTGAATATATAATTTGAAATATTGCAATTTTAAAACAACTTTTCAATTTTGGTGTACCATAAACATGTTGTATCACATGGAGAAAAACTCATGAAATATACATATATTTGGGGTTTTAAAAGTTTCTAAAACCATATTTTTATACATTTTTCGTTTAAATAAGGTAAATCTTTGTTCGCATTCCAATTGCAACTAACTGCACTTTTAATAAGAATTTTTCGTTATTTTGATATATAGAGAGTGGAGTGCATCCATCATTTACATACAAAATAAAGTTTAATACATTTTAAATAAACTCTTGTGAATTTTCGAAATCATGAAGAGCTTTCTAAATAAAAGCATGATAAATAAAGAATGCTATAAAACACAACTAGAAGCATGATATTAAAAAAAAAAAATATTATGGATATGTCCACTTTTGCAAGTACATCAGAACTCCATTTATTCGAACCCCAGTTATCCGGATCAAACAAAGCGGATCGTCAATTATCCGGATACGGATACGCTTTCAGAAAAAGAAATCAACAACATTCACGTGTTAAAAGTTTCTTATCAGTGAATGATATTGTTTTTAACAGTCATTAAATTACGTTACATAATACTAAAGCAAAATTATTTTTTTACTAAGAAATAACCTTTTTATCGCGAATTATCCATTTATCCGGATATTCGGTTATCCGGATATTCGGTTATCCGGATATTCGGTTATCCGGATATTCGACAATCCAGATATTCAAGTATCCTGATATTCGACAATCCGGATATCCATTTATCCGGATATTGGGTTATCCGGATATTCGACAATCCAATTATTCAATTATCCGGATATTCGGTTATCCGGATATTCGACAATCCGGATATTCGACAATCCGGATATTCGATAATCCGGATATTCGACAATCCGGATATCCATTTATCCGGATATTCGGTTATCCGGATTGGATCTGGTCCCAATTAATCCGGATAATTGGAGATAAATCTACTGTATATAATATAAGTATTATTAAAGAGATATGGAAGGGAATGTTAATAACGACTCGAGAGGATCTGTTTCGTGAGAGAGACCCGGGAACAGTGCCTCGAATTTTAAACCATGAACCAATGCTTCTAATGCTTTCTGGCACCTCACATTTTAAAGTTAAACACCCACCCAGTGTGACGGCATTTGGACCATGTCAGATTTAATGTATACTAGCTCCCTCTACGCGTCGGATGAATTAACGAACGGCAAAAATTGAACGCGAAAACGAAATCGCTGCTCTCTTAACACCAGGATCGAATCCACGGTTGTCCCCATCATTGCTACTTTTTTTTTCAGCAAATATACTAAGTAAACGACGCGCCCTTTTATATATGTGGAAATGTAAACAAAACATTAAAGTAGTTGTAACCTCGTAATTAAACTATTTGTTAAATTCGAGACGAGTATACTTAATAACTAAAATATACATTCAGGTAGTTTGGTAACTATTATGGGTCATTATATATTTTTCTATTAAATATAAGGAAATTAAATAGTTTTAATTTCAAAAATCCACATGACCATAATCACTTGATCGTCTCAATGCTACTTTTGGTTCTTTAAACTCTCATACATATAATGAGTGTTATCTATTATATTCAAACAAGCAAATATTTGGATGGCAGTGAAATTTTCAAAAATAAATTACGTAATATTTTTAAATGTTAATTTACAGAAATTAATCGTTTCCCTTAATTATTAACTCAGGATACTATTTGCCATATACACCAACACGAGTTATCTTTGGTAAGCCAGTTAAACAGTTAATTGTTTTGTTGACTTTATAATTGATATACTTACGTAAATCAATAATTTACCAATAATAGTATGGAATATCCACCAGTATAAGGACAATTATTTGTAGTTTGAGTCGTTATTCCACTACAGAATTTTACCTTTAAATGTAATATTTGCACGACATGTATCACTAAGTACATCAAGGGGATATAGAACACATTTGACTATTTTCTTTAATTTTGCAGATATCTTTATAATTATAGCATATTAACATAATCACATGTGATCAAACGTTTGAAATAAATATATGTCTTTTTTAATCCTTTGCACTCCGCTTTCGCCTCTCAGGCGCCAACATAACGGCCAGTTCTTTTGTTTCCCTGTTCTTTAAAATAAACGAGAACAGCAGGATATTGTGTTTAGAACATCAATCTTTTTTTCAACTTGTTCTCTTGCAAATACAAAACAGATCAGGATTTTTTCCTCTTTATGAGTATAAAGCAAATCTGTGGAAAAGAACGTAAAGAGGAATAACTGTTCCATAGAAAGAACACAAATCGCAAAGTGTTCTTGGTGTGCAAAGGGTTAAAAATAAACATATACAAAAAATTGACCTTTCTTATTTTTTATTTAAGTCAAGTGAATATTTTCTGAAAACTATATTTTTGCCTTCTTATAAACAAAAGAATGTGTATAACAAACTGTCTTTACAGATTTTTGCTATTTGTAAAAGAATATTTGCGAAAAATATTTGAAAAAAATATCACTCAATTTACTGGTCAAACTATTTTTTTAAAAATACTAAAAAAACATATATTTTATATATTACTAATATCTAAAGACAAATTAAAGAGATTTTTTTTGAAAATACACTGTACCAAATTTGGAGTAGTTTCTACGAATAAATCTGAACTTATATCAACTTAAACTTAACCACTTGAAAAAAGTCATCACTGAGAAAAATGAGTTCAAAGTCACGTATTCAGGAAATTTTGTATCAAACTTAATATTGATTCGAAAAAATAATTAGTTATAATTAACGTAGAAATATAAATTTAGTGTCGTTCGATTAAAAGTAAAATGAACTTTTTTAAACGAATAAAATATTTTTTATATACATTTCATGATAATGCGTGCAATACTCTCTTAAATTTTCAAATAATAAGCATCATCAGAGTAGTAATAGTATAGGATAACCAATTATATGGCGTTTGAGACGATGATTCCAGTACTAAATATAATTTTTAAACCCAGACTTTTAAACCAATTACTTAATAACTACACAAAATTGACTATTAAGATTGACCAGGGTATGTGTATTGGATGATCAATTGACCATATATAAAATATAAGTATTTGAGGTATGGGACCATATTCCTCTACAGGAAGTCATTTTGAAACTCAATATTTCATACCCTTCTCTTCAAACCTTTTCACGCTATAATTACAATAAATCACCAATTATACTGATAAGGGTAATATTACGAGATGTCTAACTGTCCATATATAAAAGGACAATTATTTGGGGTTTGTGACCATTATTCCAATACAGAATTATAGAGTTGCAAGTTAAATCTTTCAAACCCTTCTCTTCAAACCTTTTCTGTCAAACCATCATCAATTTTTATTGATCAGGGTAATATTATGAGATGACCCACTGATCACATATCAAATGACAATTATTTGGTGTTTGTTATCGTTAATCCACTACAGGAAGTCACTTTCATACCCAATATTTCGTACTCTTATCTTCAAACCTTTATCTCGCTAATTACATTAAATCATGAATTATTCTGTTCAGGGTAATATTACAAGATGTCTTACTGACCAACTGATCAATTATAGAAGAACAATTATTTGGTGTTTGTTATCGTTAATCCACTACAGGAAGTCACTTTCAAACCCTTCTTTTCAAACCTATATCTCACTAATCACATTAAATCATTAATATTCATCAGGGTAATATTATAAAATGACAAATTGACCACATATAAAAGGACAATTATTTGGCTTTTTTTCCATAATTCCACTACAGACTGTGACTTTCAAACCCAATATTTCGAATCCTTCTCTTTAAACCTTTATCTATCTAATTACATGAATTAATTTAATAATATTGCTTACGGTAATATTGATGATCATTTACCACATATTAAAGGAAACTTATTTGGCGTTTGTGACCATAATTCCACTGCAGGATGTCACTTTCAAACCCTTCTTTTCAGACCTTTATCTCGATAATCACATGAATTAATTTATTAACGTTGATATTGATCAGGGAATATTATGAGATGACCAATAGACCACATATAAATAGACAATTATTTGGAGTTTACAACCCTAATTCTACTACAGAATGTGTTTTTCAATCCCAATCTTTCGAATCCTTTCTCTTCAAACCTTTATCTCGCTAATTACAGTAAATCATCAATTAATAATCATTTGGGTCATATTCATAGATGACCAATTGACCATATATAAAAGAAAAATTATTTTGGGTTTGTGACCATAATTTCACTACAGGATGTCACTTTCAATCCCAATCTTTCGAATATTTTCTCTTCAAACCTTTATCTCGCTAATTACATTAAATCATCAATTAATAATCATTTGGGTCATATTCATAGATGACCAATTGACCATATATAAAAGAAAAATTATTTTTGGTTTGTGACCATAATTTCACTACAGGATGTCACTTTCAATCCCAATCTTTCGAATATTTTCTCTTCAAACCTTTATCTCGCTAATTACATTAAATCATCAATTAATAATCATTTGGGTCATATTCATAGATGACCAATTGACCATATATAAAAGAAAAATTATTTTGGGTTTGTGACCATAATTTCACTACAGGATGTCACTTTCAATCCCAATCTTTCGAATATTTTCTCTTCAAACCTTTATCTCGCTAATTACATTAAATCATCAATTAATAATCATTTGGGTCATATTCATAGATGACCAATTGACCATATATAAAAGAAAAATTATTTTGGGTTTGTGACCATAATTTCACTACAGGATGTCACTTTCAATCCCAATCTTTCGAATATTTTCTCTTCAAACCTTTATCTCGCTAATTACATTAAATCATCAATTAATAATCATTTGGGTCATATTCATAGATGACCAATTGACCATATATAAAAGAAAAATTATTTTGGGTTTGTGACCATAATTTCACTACAGGATGTCACTTTCAATCCCAATCTTTCGAATATTTTCTCTTCAAACCTTTATCTCGCTAATTACATTAAATCATCAATTAATAATCATTTGGGTCATATTCATAGATGACCAATTGACCATATATAAAAGAAAAATTATTTTGGGTTTGTGACCATAATTTCACTACAGGATGTCACTTTCAATCCCAATCTTTCGAATATTTTCTCTTCAAACCTTTATCTCGCTAATTACATTAAATCATCAATTAATAATCATTTGGGTCATATTCATAGATGACCAATTGACCATATATAAAAGAAAAATTATTTTGGGTTTGTGACCATAATTTCACTACAGGATGTCACTTTCAATCCCAATCTTTCGAATATTTTCTCTTCAAACCTTTATCTCGCTAATTACATTAAATCATCAATTAATAATCATTTGGGTCATATTCATAGATGACCAATTGACCATATATAAAAGGACAATTATTTTGGGTTTGTGACCATAATTCCACTACAGAATCTCACTTTCGATCCCAATCTTTCGAATACTTTCTCTTTAAACCTTTATCTCGCTAATTACAGTAAATCATCAATTAATAATCATTTGGGTCATATTCATAGATGACCAATTGACCATATATAAAAGGACAATTATTTTGGGTTTGTGACCATAATTCCACTACAGAATCTCACTTTCATACCCATTTTTTCAAACACCTCCTACTAATTACATCAAAAGGTCTATTAATAACAATTAAGATAATAATAATATGGAATGACCACATATATATAGGCAATTATTTGAGGTTTGAGCAGTTTTACTGCATTACAGGGGCCCACCTTCAAGCCCCATCTTTCGCTAATTACATCAAATCTTACCTTTTGCACGGGGAAGCACGCATCCTCAGCAGTGGCAGACGACACTGGACACTACTCAATCTCACCAAAACCCAAAAAAATCCCAGGGCCACCCCCGAAAGAGCAGCCGAAAAAGCCGTCGACTGCCGACAAGGGTGGACCCGCATCTACTGCAGAGTCCAGTGCCGCCTGCCACCGGGAGAGGATAGGCCTCCTCTATGCAAAAGACGTTACCATGCTCAGAATTCAGACGAGATTTCTCTACGCTTCGGCTTCGGCTATTAGCAATTGTAATGAAGCCTTTTCCCCCGGCTGCATGACTTAGTAGCTTTTGGCTTTTATTTGGGTTGCTTTTTTCCCTCCCCCCTCTTTCCTTATACGCCCTGCATACATATATAGGGAAGGGGGTTGGAGTGAGAGTGTGGCTATTAATATTTTATAGGGGACGACCAGTGGCGGACTGTTTTTTTTTTCTTTTTTTTTTTTGGTTATTTCGTTTGCAGTGGGGTGGGGTTGGGTGTTTCTTCTGTCCGTTCCCGTTCGGTTCTTGTTCCTTCGGATGGTGTCCCGTGCGAGGAATTCGTGATGAGGGAAGAGGAAAGAGGATGCTTCGAGAAGAGGAGGAAGAGAGAGGAGATGCTTGGGAGGATGGGGATGGAGAGAAATCCCTAAGATGATTCCCTTTTTAGGGGGGGAAATGGGCGGTTGGGGAAAAATCTGGCTGTGTGGTTCTGGTTAGACATGGGGGTAATTGATAATTTAAATAAACAATTGATTTTTATATAGAAATCTTAAGAGGAAAGCAGGAAAAGGTAGTTTAAAATAAAATAAAATTACTTATATAATTTACATATTTTTATGTTATTTTTATTTTATCTGGACATTTTTTGAGCGTGGTAGGGAAAGGGAAAAAAGTTATAGGAATCACTTATTAATTTTAAAAAGGGAGAATAATATCACTTATCCGTAAGAAATATGCAAACAGTTAATGATTATAAAAATGATGTTAATAATTATAAAAGTGATGTTAATGATTATAAAAGTGATGTTAATGAATAAAAAAGTGATGTTAATGATTATAAAAGTCATGTTAATGAATATAAAAGTGATGTTAATAATTTTTTAATGATTATGAAAGTGATGTTAATGATTATGAAAGTGATGTTAATGATTATAAAAATGATATTAATATTTTTTAAAGATTTTAAAATTGATGTTAATGTATTTTAATGATTATAAAAATAATGTTAATGATTTTTAATGATTATAAAAAAGTTTCCAAAAGAAGGTGTCTTTCCAAATATAGTTACTTTTAAATAATGTTGTTATAGGCAATTCAGTTGTAAGATAAGAAAAAAATCTATAAAATTTAGTATTTATTATTTTTTTCTATAACAATTGTTAAATTTTAAAAGTACTAAATTATGATTACCTGTATTTATTTTTACATGATTTGAGAAATCAGAAAATTGTCTTTGGGTTTAATAAGATGTTTCTTATAATTTACTTGTGGAAAAAGGATATCAAACTACTTTTAATAACTGGAGTTATATCTTAAAATATACATAAACTGTAACTTAAACGATTCAAGAGTGAGTTCCTAGATATAATCAATAAATTTAAAGTTTAAGTACTAAATTAATAGATCTTAAAAATTATAAATCTAGAAAATTAAGTGGTTTAAAAACTATCAAAATTGTATGATATTTAAGTAAAAAAATAATAATTGAAAAGAAAATGAATATACGAAATAAAAACATAAATTAACTTATGTAAACCTGCATAACAATATACTTTAATAATAATAATAATAACATCAGTATATTCGGTGTATTACGAAAAACATTGTGACATTTTTGACTTACATAAAATACATCATAGGAATGTTTTTTTTAATAGAAACAACGAATATTTCATATTGAATCAGATATCATATAGAAACACTGAAAAAAAACTCTTTTTGTAATGAATATGTAAACATCACATAATTCAGATCGAAAAAGAATACATTTCAGAAATTCACATACAAGTTGCATTAAATTCATTTAATACATCGAGTTTCATCCACTCCTTCCAATGACACCTTCAATTCGTTTTCCCCAGAGGGAAAAACCCGTCCACGAAAAAATCCCCACTCCCTCGCATCTATTGGCGGGATGAAGTTCGTGCTCTGCATGAAACCTCCTCTTGAAAAGAGTGATCTCATCGTCGTCTCCCTCGTACTTCTTCTTTTTCTTCGTCTTCTTGTACAGGAAGACGATGGAAACAAATTGCACAGAATGACTCGGAAGGAGTGGGAAAACAGATAAAAAATATCTTTTTTTCCCTTCTTTTTCGCCGAAGTGAGTTCGAACCTTCCATATTGATTGTTGCCCCATTCATTTTTGATTTAGGGTCACCATTAGGGAGACATGGAAGTGTTGTAGTGAGGGATTGGTCTGGGCACTCACTAACAGGGGATTGATTGGAAGTGATGGAGCAATACTATAAAGTGAAGGACAGATCCGATAACTTTATTTATCCTCATTGATTGATTGGAATATTTATTTATTCGATTACAAGTAACCAATTATTTTAGACTAAAAATACGATAACCTGATGTCGTCCGCACCAAAGTCCAGGGACATATCCTTTGTAATGCGAGAGCCTCGTGAAGAAATTATAAGCAGAAATACTGTTAAAAAGGCGTTGGAAAAGAACGGGTATTAAGATAATTGAGTCGTGAAAACTCAGCTTCTGTTTAAGCAATCGAATCCTGTTTAACTTCGAACCTTCCCTATTGATTGTTGCCCCATTCATTTTTGATTTAGGGTCACCATTAGGGGAGACATGGAAGTGTTGTAGTGAGGGATTGGTCAGGGCACTCACTAACAGGGGATTGATTGGAAGTGATGGTGCAATACTATAAAGTGAAGGACAGATCCGATAACTTTATTTATCCTCATTGATTGATTGGAATATTTATTTATTCGATTACAAGTAACCAATTATTTTAGACTAAAAATACGATGATCTGATGTCGTCCGCACCAAAGTCCAGGGTCATATCCGTTGTAATACGAGAGCTTCGTGAAAAAGTTATAAGCAGAAGTAATGTTAAAAAAGGGTGGTAAAAGAACGGGTATTAAGATAATTGAGTCGTGAAAACTCAGCTTCTGTTTAAGCAATCGAATCTTGTTTAAGTTCGAACCTTCCATATTGATTGTTTCCCCATTCATTTTTTGATTTAGGGTCACCATTAGGGAGACATGGAAGTGTTGTAGTGAGGGATTGGTCTGGGCACTCATTAACAGGGGATTGATTGGAAGTGATGGTGCAATACTATAAAGTGAAGGACAGATCCAATAACTTAATTTATCGATTGAAATAGTTATTTATTGGTTTACATGTTAGCAATTATTCTAGACTAAAAATGCGATGATCTGATGTCGTCCGCACCAAAGTCCAGGGCCATATACGTTGTAATACGAGAGCTTCATGAAAAAGTTATAAGCATAAGTAAAGTTAAAAAGGCGTGGCAAAAGAACGGGCAGTAAGGAAATTGAGTCATAATAACTCAGTTTCTGTTTAAGAAATCGGCATCAAATAATGTGGAAAACTATCTTCTAAACAAATATTTTAAGTTTTCCAGGTTGCTTTGTTAAGATGGCTTGAACAGAAGCTGATATTATCAATATTAAACCATACCGCTCATTTTTGCGAAAGTACGATTACTTAAATTTGAGTATGTCACTGCTCATTTACGATAAATTTGTACTCAAAGGAAAACGAGTACGTCCATATACTCATTTTTAAGAAACAAAAATTTGACAGTGTACAATTAGGAATTTATTTGGGGTCAGAACAATGACTGCGAAGGCATTGTTCAAGGTTTTGATTATACCCTAAAAGCATTATTACAGACCAAGTCAGTGAATGTATTCAAAAACAATTATTTCAATAGAAATTAAATAAGAATGTATTAGTGTCCTATTAAATTATCTTAGACTTTCTTTATAATAGACTTTATGGGATACAAAAATCATTATATCATTAAGACGTTCAGCTACATAGTTAAAAATATGTAATCAAAAACAAGGAAAATGTCGTCATTTTTTATTACATTCGATGCTTATTATAGCTCCGGATACATAAGTTTCAGTTTTGAAAAAGAAGTGTACTCAAAAATGAGTACAATGTATAAAAATTAATAAAAATAGCAGTTGTTTGGCTACGTAACCACTACTACCACTTTCAATAAATATCGACTATTACAAAAAATACTTACAGGGAATCGAACCGACACCGCAGTCCAGTGCCTTATCCGTTGCACTACGATGGCGATATGAGGAGTTATAAATAGAAGACATGTTAATAAGAAGTGACAAAAGAATGGGAAGTAAGATAATTGTGTTGTAATAACACAGTTTCCATTTAAACAATCGACATCAAATAATGAGGAAAACCATCTTCTGAACAAATATTTCAAGTTTGTCCAGTCGCTTTGTTAAGATGGCTTGAACAGAAGCTGGTATTTGTAATATTAATGCACACTGATCATTTTTGAAAAAGTACGGTTACTTAAATTTGAGTACGTCATCGCTCACTGACGATGAAAGAAAATAGAGTATGTTCAGGTACGCATTTTTAAGTATATTTTTTTGCAGTGCATAGTACTGTTTTCAGGTACAGCCAATATATAAATTAAAAAAAATATGCAAGTTTAATCTTTACATTTTATTAATTCCTTAAAACTCTTAAAAACGACAATCAAAAGGTCACCGAAAGCTTTATTCCTTATAAGGAATTTTTGAAACCCTCTAGGTCAAGTAGGGGTCAAAAGGAGAACAACTCCGAATCTTCTCTCCTTTTGCACGTCGCAAGTCACAAAAATGCATTTGTCCCATTCCTGCCCAAGTTGAAAGAAGAACAGATTGGGCCTAAGTCGCCCCCTTTTTTTTTATTTTTAAAAAAAGGACTGTGAGAAAAACTGCTCTTACTGTATGCCTATCATGCGGCATTCAGAGCCCCCCCCCCCCTAAAAAAAACAGTTCGGGCAGACTTTTATCATTCTTTGTCAGTTTTGCCCGAGGCGCCTTCAGAACGTGACCTGGATTTAGAGTTGAGTTGTTGGGCAATCTTCTGTTTGTTGATTTTTTTTCGCCCGTGGTGAGCCAAGGCTGCCGTTCCAGGAGAGCATCTAATCGCCAAACGCCTTCAAAAATCGCCAAGTCCCCCAAAAAATGCTTCGAATTGTTGGAAATTTAATAATTTAAATAAAAAATAAATATTAATTTAATAAACATATAAAGGCATTTTTAAAAATTCTTATTTGTCTATTAAAAGTTAAATAATTATTAATAAAATAACTCATTATGTATGCCCTTTTGGAGGTTTTTCGTCAGAATTAAGATGTTACGCCAAATCTGGAGATTTTTTCTAGTTGTTTTCACAGAAACCGATTTTTTAGGGATTGTACCACAGTGCACAGTTACAATAAGAATACAACCTATTGTTATGTATGAATATAATCAAAAGATCAAATACGATTATGAAAGAGATCTAAAAGATATTCCAAAAAAAATTTTCAATGAGATTTTTTCGGTATCTGATCAAATGAGTTTAATTTATGTTTATTAAAAATCGATCTGTCATGAAAAAACACGCTGTCAAGTGACGCAGTTGTTATTAGACAAAATATTAATCACAGAATCCACAGCTGATATAACAGTACTTTTTTGTTTTATCTAGAGCTGTCTTAAGATTACGTTTTAGAAAAGATAAATCGTAAATAAATGTGAGGTGACAACAAAAAATTATATCAGATCATTTTAGGTCATTTGTTTTTTATTATTAAAAGGTGATCCATTTTATCTACAATACTCTGAAGTGAAAAAAGTGTCTCAAAAATAAATAACTGGTGATTTGGATTTCAAAAGTCGTATCTGTAAGCGATAAAATGATGCTTTTATCTTTGAAGATTGGAAACTTTTGGTTTAGTTTATGATATATTAGATGCCTTTTAATTTTATATTAAACTAGTCATATTAATATTTAACTATTTTAAAGGGACAATATACCATTTAATTTTTTTTATTTTGACTTTTTGAATCACATTTTGAAAGTATATAATTTAAATTTATATAAATATATATAATATATTACACACAAATTCCATAATTGTTAATGTTTGTTTCAAAATGTAAACTTTTTGGAAATTTTAAAGTTTTATTTTAAAACAATATTTTTTTTTTAATTATTTATATTTTTTTATCCAAATTTTTTCTTGAATACTTTAAGATATAATACGTAAGTATTGGCCTTAAAATGTTGTATAGAAAATACTACATGCAGATTTATCATGTAGAATAAAATCAAGTATATGTAGTAGTTCCTTAAAACTCATTTTTTTTTGTACTTTAGTATTTAAAAATAACTACACATTTTTGAGCTAATTCATATGCTAATTTATAATATACACACAATTTAAAATATGCTTAAAAAATTATACATTTCGCCATTAATAATATAAAATATAAAAAGCCTTAGAATTTTGAAAAATTTAATATCAAGAAAAACCAAACACTAAGATAAAACGATTTTTTTTAGTTTTCGTTTATTGGAAAACGTAATACATCATCTAGCATAAAATCTCTAATAACTCATTACAAAATTTTAGAACTAGAATTTTGCAAGCATATGTAGAATATTCTAAACTTTAATTTTTAGAAAATAAGAAAAATCGTGAATTTTACAATTTTGAGAGTATTGAGCCCCCATATATATATATATAGTACCAACATTTAGTACGGGGAATTCAGCTCCCTCTAGAGTAACCAAATTGGAACCAAACCGAAATTCCCTTCTACCAATATCCTTATTACGAAATATTGTGTATTATTTTTATTGTATCCTATTAATTTTAACTACAGATGCTTTTAAACAGAGAAGCTTATTTTATAGTCACCCTTATTATTTCCTTTTTGATTACTTAAAATTAAATTTTAGCTTGCAATTTGAGAGTTACAAATAACTCAGTTAGGGTTAAAAATTATTTACAGATTCTCATATACATATTAATTAAACTATGTAACATAATTAATTTAAATTGTTATCTACAACATTTACAAACAGGACTACGTTGCGAATCCGTCAGATTACAAAATTATCCAACCAGTCCATATTTGACCCTTGAAAACACGATATACATATACATATACATATACAGTGAATACAATTATATTTTGTGTTATACAATATAGAATTATATTTTTATGTACATTATAAAATTAATTTTTTATGTACATTATAAAATTAATTTTTTATGTACATTATAAAATTATATTTTGTATATAAATTATAGAATTATATTTTGTTTATTGTGTATGCACTATAGAATATAACAGTACAGAATTATATAATTATATTTTGTGTGTACAGTATAGAGTTATATTTTTTATATATAGTATAGAATTATATTTTGTATACAGTATATAGTTATATATTTTGTATACAGTATATAGTTATATATTGTGTATAAAGTATAGAATTATAATTTTACATATACAGTATATAATTATATTTTGTGTAAACAGTATAGAATTATATTTTGTATATACAGTATAGAATTATATTTTGTATTCCCAGTATATAATTATATTCTGTATATACAATTGCATTACGTATACATAATCTGCAATTCCATTCTTTATACATAGTTAGCTACTATATTCTATACATATAGTATACAATTATATTCTCTATATACAGTATACTATTATATTCTTAATATACAGTATACAATTATATTATCTATATACGGTATACAATTATATTCTGAAACTTTTCTTACAAAACATCTCACTTTAAAGCTGAAGAAAAATAATCGATCATTAATTATAAAAGACTCAATTAATTTTTTTCTTCTATACAAGTCCAAGAAAACAATCTCAACGTCCAACCCTTGCAGTCTGTAATTGGAAACAATTATTACCGTAAATGTCGTTCCCCGAAAACCTCAAAGAATCCGTTGAAATTGATACTGACATATCATCCCAAGCAAGACAGCTCGTAACAAAAAAAAAAAAAAAAACGCAAATACGACCGTAGGCTGAGTAACGATTTCCATTTTTTTTCTTCTTCCATACCGAAGTCCGATCCGGATACGCATCCAAACCGTGTGACATTCGCAATCTGACAGTCTCCAAAAAATTTACGACATCCAGCAGCAAGAAAACAACTCGGCTCCATCGATAACGAAGACCGTAATGGTGTCACGTACGGCAGCAAAACAGTACAGGAAGGGTTAAACAGAAAGATAAAAGTGAACCATGGAAAAAATAAGGTCTATCAAGAAATGGGGGGAGGGATTTCGTAGTTTTCCGCCCCCCCCCCCCAACCCCTCTACCCTAAAGGAACTTTTATGGTATGTATTACTCTGAGGAGTGCACTGAACTGGGGTTTTGTTCTAGGCTAACCCCGTCATTTTTTTTTCGTATGTTATTTTGTACCTTTAATTTAACGTTGGATTTCTTTTTACGGCTAAACCTGTTTGGGATGTTATGTGTGGGATTTTGTTTAAAGGTTGCGGTGCTCGTAATTTTCCATTGAGGAAAAACGGCGGACACACCTTGAACTCCTCTTCACTTCTGCTCCCCCGCCCTTTTTTGTTGTTGCAGACGACAACATGCCGTGGATTGAGGTACTTGTGGTTGCTTGGAGGGAATAACGTCAGTCCTTTTTGTCATGATCCGAACGATGAGACTAAGGAATAGAATTTAGAAGAAAATGACGGTTTTAAATGAAATGTCAGAAAAGAATGTCAAAGTGACTTGTAATACTAAATAGTTGTATTGAAACATACAGATTTAAACTGTTGAAGGGAAAAAGAAGTACCTAAATTGCAAAGTTGTTATTCGCATCGCATTAGAGGGTTAAATTATATATATATATATATATATATATATATATATATATATATATATATATATATATATATATATATATATATATATATATATATATATATATATATATATATATAAATATATAATATATATAAATATAAATAAGCAACCAGACGCTTCAGATAAAAAAAATTAAACATGTTGTATTAACATTATACAATATAGAATTATATTTTTTAGTTATTATACTAATTTAATATTTTTAGTTAATAAATAATTTATAATATTTATAGTTATTATAATAATTTAATATTTTTAATTATTATAATAATATAATATTTTTAGTTAATATATAATTTATAATATTTTAGTTAATATATAATTTATAATATTTGGTAACTAAATTCTTTATAATATATTAGCTTTAGAAAACAGTCACCCAATTAAATTCCAAATGCAAAAATAGCATAGGTTTGACTTAGCCATTCAGTTTCGACATAAATTTTGATTTTCTCATCAAAACTAGATATATCCTTTTCACTATAACAAACTAGATTTCTGCAATAACAACATTCTAATACATAATTATTAATTTATATTTTTCATATGTATGAATTTATATGTAACTTTTAACTATATTTATTTGCAATACAATCTTCGTATAATTTCCTACGATAGGTCAAAGGGAAAAAAACATAAAAAAATGCTACGATCAATAATCAAAATACAAGATAGTACACAATTTCACGTGATACATCAAAAACACCAATTACACGTCATTTGTTGTATCACGCATTCCAAGCCACTTCATTTGCTGCAGCAGCTGCCATTGTAGCTACGCATGTCCAGCCTCTAGCCAATTGAAGGTTGTCACCGTTCATAAAAAACCGAAAAGCCACCAATCACATCCACAGCAATAAATCACCCGGGCCACAACAAAGTGCAGAGCATGACCGAAATGACAAACCAAACATCGGAGCCGCTTGTTAAAATGCTGCACAGGTCTTAGCCGTAGGATGTTATGGCCAATTAAATGCGGTTCTCTTCTGTTCCGTGTAGATGATACCACAGGAGCTAATGCGTCTGGTGGGTCTTCCTGGAATTAAGTGAAATGTTTTAGTGGGCATTTAGGGTGGTTATCGAATTTTGGCCATTTCGTGAAATGTTTCTTCGTGAAGAAATTTTTTAATTACAAGGAAAGAAATTCGGAATATCACCAAAGGGGTAAATTTTATTAGAAATAGATTAAAGAAATGAGGATAATCTGGTGGAATTATATTGCATCTAAATATGCACATGTAATTGTAGTGTCAGTTGTGACAAAATTGATAAGACAGAATGTTTGAAGAAAGCAAGACCAGAACATTATTATCCCTTATACAAGTAACCTAATTTGCATAGGTAAAATATATACACTCCATGAATAAATAAGGATATATATGATAAGAAAATATACAATAAGCTATTACAAAGAGCAAACAAAACGTGTTTTGCCACCTTGAATCATGCACTATTAAAAATAGATACTCGAAAATAAGTAACATTTACTCAATTTTGAGTACATTAGATGCTTATCATAGCTCCGAATATATAAGCTTCAACTTTGAAAAAGGCATTTGTAAAACATGTGTACGATGAATAAAAATAGTAGATAATAGCCTACAAAAGCTGCCTTCATAAATATCTTTCAATAAATATAAACAATTGCAACCAAGACAAGAATCGAACCCAAATCATCAGGTATTGCATATATATATATGAAAACGTGGAAGAAAAAGGGACAAATGGAAACGAAGTGCCTCTTGTTCATGTTACTAAGTTTCAAAATGTCTTTTGTCCATTTTGTTCAATTCCAAAACGCTTCTTGTCTCTGATTCAATTCCAAACTGTCTCAATTGTCCAAAATAAATTTTAAATTTAGTAATCAAAATATAAATTTTCCATCTATTTTATGACATTTAATGTGTTTAGGTGTTTATTTTACACATTAAACGACAAACTTTTTTTATTCCAAGTGTAAAACTAAAATTTCACGCCAAAAATGAGCTTTGTCGTAAGTTTTAAAAAATGGACATATACGATTTAGAATTAGGCATCTCATATCCCATTTCATCGACCCAAACATTAAATATCTAACTATCAAAAAACCTTAAATGATACATAGTATAAAATAAATTAAATTAGCGGAACACCCGTTTCTAACCCGTTCACGTAGCGAGGAAACTTTTCCCCATTGCGTCTGAATCCAAATTTATTAGAACTCACGCTGGAAGGCCAGCCCGAATCGCGGAAGCCAACCTTACGCACTCGTTCTTCCAACCGGTTCCATTTTTCCTGGAGATATTCTTTCAAGGGCAAAAAACAAGAAAATGTTTCTCCGGTTCAGCCTGGTTCGCGACCCCGCACGAATACCTAAGTGAACCGCGAGCGAATGCGTATGTATATCAATATTACAGCGCAAGGACAGAGCGTAAAAGCAGTTGCACCTGGGGATATACCTTTCAGAGATGTGGTGTTGAGGCTATGTGAGAAATATAAATGCTATCTGGGGATTTATGGGAGATCTGATACTGGTTGTCGTCTCCTAAATCATAAGATGACATATCTCGCCAAAACAACATAGTAATAAATATGGATTTATTTAAGGTTTGGTTTGTTTGGTTAGTTTAATGAACGTCGCACTAGAGCTGCACAATGGGCTATTGGCGATGGTTCGGGGCCTATCTCGAAGGAAAGACCCGGGAACGATGCCTCGTATTTTTGAACCCTGATGACGAAGACAACACCTCAGCTGGCACCCGACGCAACCTCAATAGGCGTCAGGACATTGGACCCCGATCAGATTTATCGTGCACCAGTCCCGTATACACGCAAGTTTATTTGTTGGATATTCTGGACGACTTTCTAGTATTTTTGTAGAGAAGCTGGCAACCCTCCGATCGTAAGATCACTACTTTTTACTTTTCTTTGTCAAATCCATCGCACGGATTCGAACCACCAATCCTCTGGCTGAACGCCTTATCCACTGAGCAACTGGGGCTCGGATTTATTTAAGTTTTATATGAATGGGGTAGGTTGGCGTGGTCTGGTCGGGAAAGCGGTGGGCAGTGGATGTTTCGTAATTTTTCCACTTATGGGTTTCACAGATATCTCTTCCTGTTTTCTCAGGAAAGCAAAAGTCTTGAAAGCTTGGGTGTGAGAACAAGCAGCTACAGTTTTCAAAATTGTTCAGGAATAACGAAAAACCATGCATGTTTCTTACATTGCATAATACAAAAGTGCAGATCCTTTTCTTTTGTACCTCTATAGCCATTCCTTGGAGATGTCTGATTCTTGCACCAATCGATATAGGTATTTTTCCTTTATAGGAATAAGTGAAAAAGTGTCACTCGAAAAAAAAAGTGGAGCGATCTGGTTCTTTTAGCCGCGTCTTCAATTTTCTATTTTTATTCATTTTTACCCACTGTACTCCTTTTTAAGTACATGTCTTTTTCAAAATTGAAACCTATGTATTAGGAGCCATGATAAGCATAGAATGTATTCAAAAATGATTTCATTTTACTTATTTCTGAATACCTATTTTTAACAGTGTACTTATTTCTGAATACCTATTTTTAACAGTGTACTTATTTCTGAATACCTATTTTTAACTGTGTACTATTTTCTGAATACATATTTTTAACAGTGTACTTATTTCTGAATACCTATTTTTAACAGTGTACATTTCTGAATACCTATATTTAACAGTGTACTTATTTCTGAATACCTATTTTTAAGAGTGTACTTATTTCTGAATACCTATTTTTAGCAGTGCACTTATTTCTGAATACCTATTTTTAACAGTGTAGTATCTATGTTAATAAGGCTTCTGCGGTGCTGCTGACAGTGTAAGAAAATTACAAATACCTCTTTCATCCATTACACTAACTATGTTTTTAATATTGCATACCTCTTTCAACCACTTACCTCTTCAATTCTGGGTTACACGCATACATATTTTTAAGTGTAAGTGTCATTAAAAGTAAGCACAGTTATAAGTAAATGGGGTAGCCCAGTTACAAAAACAAGTTACAAACACAAACGGGATGTATTACCCTTTACAATCATCCCCTTTTAGTCAAGGATAAGTTGTTAAAAATATTATTAATTGCTTTTTTCTGTCATAGGGACCTTTCACCTAGGTCTTTTTTTAATTAACTTTATATAATATACGCGTTACTTCCTTATTGTGTACAGAACATTCCATTAGCCTCACTTGGATGTTTAGATCTTTTTGAATAACTGAGGACAATTAATCAAGAATTCAATTACGCATCACAACGTTAAACTTGAGCGAATAGTCTGTAATGAATTAAATACAATAAATAAAGTTGTTTTTTCATAATAATTTCTTCACAACTGAAATAAAAAACATTTCTAAATATTGTTTACATTCTAAATTATATTTTTAAAGGAATGAATTGCAGTCTCTCTTTCGTGACCAATCTCCCAATGTGTAGGTCTAGTGCGAGGTTAACTCAACCAACGAATTATTCTTTCGAGGTTACACTATTGAGGTTACATCAGGTTACATTTCAGGTGTACTGTACTCGTCATCTGCCCATGGTTAAAAATACGGGACATTGCTCCTTTGTCTTTCTTTCGATATATACCCTGAACCGTCGCCAACAGCCCTCTGTGCAGCTCTAGTTCAACGTTATTTCTATCAATCTACTTATATTTACTTCTAATTTAAGCTAAAATATAAATTATTATAAATAAGTAATGTTTAAATATTTTTTTAATTACTAAAAATCAAAATCTTAAAATTCACCCTTTCTTCAAATTTTCTTTGGCATGACCATCTCCATCCCTTTCGGCCGACGCGAAAAAGACCGTAAATAAAACATGATCTACGAAACATCGTCGACGCTGTTGCATCTTGTCCACGCTCTAGAAACGAGACACAACGTAAAAAGCATGCAGCGGTCCGGAATCCAAAAAAGTTAATCTCATTTGAGTTTGACGTTACGCGCTTTAAACATCTTCGACTGTGTCGATAAATACGACCTACCATTTTTTTCTAGGTCCCTTCCTTTTGATGATGCACTATCCCAAAAGAACAAGTAAAAGTTGAACAAAAAATAACAAGCCGATCCATTTCCAATTTGTAATTAAATCTTCCCCAACAACCCAAAGACACAATAAACCCATGCCCAAGTTCACAACAAACCGAAAGATCCGCATAACCCAATCACCGAAAACCAACCAATCCGACTCATGTTAACAAAAGTTCATAAAGCGAGATAATTTTAATCTCTTCTGGCAGATTACCACTCGGCTGCCATGTCTCGCAGAACAATGCTTAGCCGAGTGTCGCATGTCTCTCAGCAGAAGAAAGGAGAGAGCAGAAAAGGAGCCTTAAGAGTGGAGTCAGAGAGTACGAAATCTCCATGGCATTAGCATTTTTATGCTAATCGTCGAAAGACTGGAAGCTAATTGAGGAACAGAGAAGGGGTTTCTTTAAGGCTCGAGGTAGTTTGGGTGCCTTTCTCTTTTCAACTATAAGATAGGGAGTTTTTCTGGTGTTTGATTAGATTTTTTTTTCTCTACTTTTTTTTTCGTTGGGTTTATAGGGTATTGAGAGTGTGATTTATGATTGGTAAGGTGTGGGCTGTAGCGTTAATCGAGGTTTAACATATTCTTCGCTACACTAAAAAAATTTTTTACCCATACTCGGAAAATGAGTACCTGTACATACTCGTTTTGAGTACAATTGCATCGTAAAGGAACGATGACGTACTCAAATTAAGTAATCTTATTTTATCAAATCTGAGCAGTGTCATTTATTATTGCTAATCCCATCTTTTGTTCCAGTCATCTTAACAAAGCGACCTGACAAACTTAGGTAGTTTGCTACCTTTCTCTTTTCAATTATAAGATAGAGAGTTTTCTGGTGTTTGATTAGATTTTTTTCCTACACTTTTATTTTCGTTGGGTTTTGAGTGTGTGTTTTATGATTGGTAAGGTGTGGGCTGTAGCGTTAATCGAGGTTTAATATATTCTTTGCTACACTAGATTTTTTTTACCCATACTGTAAAAAATAGGCACTTAAAAATGAGTACCTGGACACACTCGTTTTGAGTACAATTGAACCGTAAATGAGCGATGACGTACTCAAATTAAGTAATCGTACTTTATCAAATCTGAGCAGTGTCATTTATTATTGCAAATCACTTCTTTTGTTCAAGTTATCTTAACAAAGCAACCTGACAATCTTAGGTAGTTTGGTGCCTTTCTCTTTTCAACTATAAGATAGAAAGTTTTTATGGTGTTTGATTAGATTTTTTTTCTCTACTTTTTTTTTCGTTGGGTTTATAGGCTATTGAGTGTGTTATTTATGATTGGTAAGATGTGGGCTGTAGCGTTAATCGAGGTTTCACATATTCTTTGCTACACTAGAATTTTTTTTTTACCCATACTGTAAAAAATAGGTACTTAAAAATGAGTATCTGAACATAATCGTTTTGAGTACAATTGCATCGTAAATGAGCGATGACGTACTCAGATTTAAGTAATCGTACTTTCTCAAATCTGAGCAGTGTCATTTATTATTGCTAATCACATCTTTTGTTCAAGTCATCTTAACAAAGCGACCTGACAAACTTAGGTAGTTTGGTGCCTTTCTCTTTTCAATTTTAAAATTAAGAGTTTTCTGTTGTTTGATTAGATTTTTTTCTCTACTTTTTTTCGTTGGGTTTATAGGGTATTGAGTGTGTTGAATGATTGGTATGGCGTGGGCTGTAGTATTAATCTACGTTTAACACCTTCGTTGCTGCATTAGAATTTTTTTTACCCATACTCTAAAAAAAGGTACTTAAAAATGAGTACCTAAATCCACTCGTTTTTCTTTGAATACAATTGCATCGTAAATGAACGATGACGTACTCAAATTTAAGTAATCGTACTTTCGCAAAAATGAGCAGTGTGATTTTGCTAATCTCAGCTTCTGTTTAAGCCATATTAACAAAGCGACCGAACAAACTTAAAATAGTTGTTCAGTAGATTTTTTTCCACTTTATTTCATGTCGCGTGATTGCATAAATGGAAACTGAGTAATTACAACTCAATTATCTTACTTCCCATTCTTTTGACGGACTTTTTAACATGTCTTCTGTTTATAAGTTCCTCACGTCGCTCTGGTGGTACAACGGATAAGGAACTGGACTGCGGTGTCTTAGGATCTGGATTTTATTCCCGGTAAGCCGTGGTTGTAATTGTCGATATTTACTGAAATTGAGTTATGAAGGCAGCCTATGTAGGCTAGCATATGCTCTTTTTATTCATTGTACTTATTTGTGAGTACATGCCTTTTTGAAATTGAAATTAATATATTTGGAGCCATGATAAACATCGAATGCAATCAAAAATGAGTACATTTTACTTATTTTTGAGTACCTATTTTTAACAGCATGTTATTGTTCAAAATAACGTAGCAATTATTGTTTTTTTTCCTGCGGGATAATCCCGAACCTCCATCAATTCAATTCAACTAATTTTTTTCCCGTTTATTTTATTTTATTTCTGTTTAGTATGAACCCACTGACACCCCACGCGGTCTTCGCAACTGTAAAGTTATTTTTATTGCTTGTCAATTTAAATATACCCGGTCATGCTATTTAATAATATATTTTTAATTAACTGTAAAGGGACAACTCGTAAAGTTTAACCTTTCATCCCTCAAATTTTAAAATTAAAAAAATATTATAAAAAGAGTATTTTTTACTGAAATTTTAACGTAAAACTGGAGATCCATGGACATGATATAACGTCCATAGAGTAATATTAATGAATATGGGTGATGTATATTATTAATTAATCGGAAATAAAATTTACTAACGGTGCATATGTCTAGGATCTGGTGCTCTATAATAGCCCCGGGTCATAAGGTCTATTATTTTGTGGGCCCAAAATATTTTTTAACCCTTTGGATCTGACGTCACGTCCAAGGATTTCTAGTTTTTCCAAAAATGTACTCAATTTTTAAATTCATAAAAATACTCCATTTTTAATTTTTTTTTTAATTTAAAGGTTTTATGTACAATTTTCAAGCTATCTCTTTACAATTAATTACAAATTTGAAAAACAATGTAACATATTATGCTCCGGAAAAATGAATTAAACTTCCACACAGTGAAAAAAACTCTACAATTCCCAAAATCGATTGAGTTTCATATATCAATTGCATAAATTTAACGCTAACTAATTAAATATAAAATTAAATAAATTTAAAGTTTTTTTTTAATAGTTGCAAACTTTATTAATTTATTTATACAATACACACCTTTTAAAAATGAAAATGTTAATTATTTTTATCAATATAGCTTTTATAAAATACCTCCATGCATTGCATTAATAAAATATTGCAAGACAAGATTTTACAAATAAATTCATACATACGTTGGGTTAAATATTGAATTAATAATACTTAAGATTTATTATGCATTCAAATTAATATTGTATATTATACAACAATCTACAGATAGCAAGTTAACATGAAACTTTATTTAATTATAAATACTTACTGTTTAAAAATGAAAATTGCAATTATTTTTATCAATATAGCTTTTATAAAATACCTCCATGCATTGCATTAATAAAATATTGCAAGGCAAGATTTTACAAATAAATTCATACATACGTTGGGTTAAATATTGAATTAATAATACTTAAGATTTATTATGCATTCAAATTAATATTGTATATTATACAACAATCTACAGATAGCAAGTTAACATGAAACTTTATTTAATTATAAATACTTACCGTTTAAAAATGAAAATTGCAATTATTTTTATCAATATAGCTTTTATAAAATACCTCAATGCATTGCATTAATAAAATATTGCAAGACAAGATTTCACAAATAAATTCATACATACGTTGGGTTAAATATTGAATTAATAATATTTAAGATTTATTATGCATTAAAATTAATATTGTATATTATACAATAATCTATAGATAGCAAGTTAACATCAAACTTTATTTAATTATAAATACTTACCGTTTAAAAGTGAAAATTTTAATTATTTTATTCAATATAGCTTTTATAAAATACCTCAATGCATTGCATTAATAAAATATTGCATAACAAAAATTCACAAATAAATTCATACATACGTTGGGTTAAATATTGAAATAATAATATTTAAGATTTATTATGCATTCAAATTAATATTGCATATTATACAACAATCTATGGATAGCAAGTTAACATAAAACTTTATTTAATTATAAATACTTGCCCTTTAAAAATGAAAATTGTAATTATTTTTATCAATATAGCTTTTATAAAATACCTCAATGCATTGCATTAATAAAATATTGCAAGACAAGATTTTACAAATAAATTCATACATACGTTGGGTTAAAAATTTAATTAATAATATGTCAGATTTATTAAGCACTCAAATTAATATTGTATATTATACAACAATCCATGGATAGCAAGTTAACATAAAACTTTTCCATTGACATACTGTAATAGATAAAAAAAATATCCGATACCAAAAAAATTGTATAATATTAATATTTTATTAAAAAAAAGGGTAATCGGTAGAATGTTAACATAATCAAACGTCATTTTTTAAACACCGTTTAAGGAAAGACATTCTAATCTGCTTTGATACAGAAATAAACCCTTGTATGCCTATAAAAAAGTGATAACCCACACTATTTTCCAGGAAATATATTAATATATTAATGTATGATAATGAATCAATGAACTATTCCTGCCACATTTCCATCAAGAGGTCATTATCGTAACTCCTTTTTTAAATTAATATAATGAATAATTCAATCTCGGGCTCTCCATTCATAATTTCAATTTTTTTTATTTTGCATTTACTTTCACGTTCATTCATAACTTTCACGCATGGATTCAAAATATTTAACATTCTGGAGAAGAGGAGAGAGCGAAGCTGATGTGACATTTCAACGCAACTCTGGTGTTTTGTAATGTATGGGAAAATGTGACTATTATTCTGGGGAAGAGATAGGTAACCTTGACACCTGTTTTTCCGTAATAAAGTTCCACCCCTTGTTTTTGTGAAAACGATTCGCAACTGTTTTATGATTGTTTTTTGGAATGCTTTGTGCGTCTGCAATTATTTTAGATTTCTGTAATTCAAAAACAATTACGAGACTTATTATATATTAATATATTATTATATTTATAAATTAATTATATATTAATATATTTCCTTGAAAATAGTGTGGGCTATCACTTTTTTATAGGCATACATGGGTTTATTTCTATAATTTATATTCATTAATCTCAAGCTTAAGTATTCTATATTAATATATTTCCTTGAAAATAGTGTGGGCTATCACTTTTTTATAGGCATACATGGGTTTATTTCTAAAATTTATATTCATTAATCTCAAGCTTAAGTATTCTATATTAATATATTTCCTTGAAAATAGTGTGGGCTATCACTTTTTTATAGGCATACATGGGTTTATTTCTGTAATTTATATTCATTAATCTCAAGCTTAAGTATTCTATATTAATATATTTCCTTGAAAATAGTGTGGGCTATCACTTTTTTATAGGCATACATGGGTTTATTTCTGTAATTTATATTCATTAATCTCAAGCTTAAGTATTCTATATTAATATATTTCCTTGAAAATAGTGTGGGCTATCACTTTTTTATAGGCATACATGGGTTTATTTCTATAATTTATATTCATTAATCTCAAGCTTAAGTATTCTATATTAATATATTTCCTTGAAAATAGTGTGGGCTATCACTTTTTTATAGGCATACATGGGTTTATTTCTATAATTTATATTCAGTAATCTCAAGCTTAAGTATTCTATATTAATATATTTCCTTGAAAATAGTGTGGGCTATCACTTTTTTATAGGCATACATGGGTTTATTTCTGTAATTTATATTCATTAATCTCAAGCTTAAGTATTCTATATTAATATATTTCCTTGAAAATAGTGTGGGCTATCACTTTTTTATAGACATACATGGGTTTATTTCTGTAATTTATATTCATTAATCTCAAGCTTAAGTATTCTATATTAATATATTTCCTTGAAAATAGTGTGGGCTATCACTTTTTTATAGGCATACATGGGTTTATTTCTATAATTTATATTCATTAATCTCAAGCTTAAGTATTCTATATTAATATATTTCCTTGAAAATAGTGTGGGCTATCACTTTTTTATAAGCATACATGGGTTTATTTCTGTAATTTATATTCATTAATCTCAAGCTTAAGTATTCTATATTAATATATTTCCTTGAAAATAGTGTGGGCTATCACTTTTTTATAGGCATACATGGGTTTATTTCTGTAATTTATATTCATTAATCTCAAGCTTAAGTATTCTATATTAATATATTTCCTTGAAAATAGTGTGGGCTATCACTTTTTTATAGGCATACATGGGTTTATTTCTATAATTTATATTCATTAATCTCAAGCTTAAGTATTCTATATTAATATATTTCCTTGAAAATAGTGTGGGCTATCACTTTTTTATAAGCATACATGGGTTTATTTCTGTAATTTATATTCATTAATCTCAAGCTTAAGTATTCTATATTAATATATTTCCTTGAAAATAGTGTGGGCTATTACTTTTTTATAAGCATACATGGGTTTATTTCTGTAATTTATATTCAGTAATCTCAAGCTTAAGTATTCTATATTAATATATTTCCTTGAAAATAGTGTGGGCTATCACTTTTTTATAGGCATACATGGGTTTATTTCTGTAATTTATATTCATTAATCTCAAGCTTAAGTATTCTATATTAATATATTTCCTTGAAAATAGTGTGGGCTATCACTTTTTTATAGGCATACATGGGTTTATTTCTATAATTTATATTCATTAATCTCAAGCTTAAGTATTCTATATTAATATATTTCCTTGAAAATAGTGTGGGCTATCACTTTTTTATAGGCATACATGGGTTTATTTCTGTAATTTATATTCATTAATCTCAAGCTTAAGTATTCTATATTAATATATTTCCTTGAAAATAGTGTGGGCTATCACTTTTTTATAGGCATACATGGGTTTATTTCTGTAATTTATATTCATTAATCTCAAGCTTAAGTATTCTATATTAATATATTTCCTTGAAAATAGTGTGGGCTATCACTTTTTTATAGGCATACATGGGTTTATTTCTATAATTTATATTCATTAATCTCAAGCTTAAGTATTCTATATTAATATATTTCCTTGAAAATAGTGTGGGCTATCACTTTTTTATAGGCATACATGGGTTTATTTCTATAATTTATATTCAGTAATCTCAAGCTTAAGTATTCTATATTAATATATTTCCTTGAAAATAGTGTGGGCTATCACTTTTTTATAGGCATACATGGGTTTATTTCTGTAATTTATATTCATTAATCTCAAGCTTAAGTATTCTATATTAATATATTTCCTTGAAAATAGTGTGGGCTATCACTTTTTTATAGACATACATGGGTTTATTTCTGTAATTTATATTCATTAATCTCAAGCTTAAGTATTCTATATTAATATATTTCCTTGAAAATAGTGTGGGCTATCACTTTTTTATAGGCATACATGGGTTTATTTCTATAATTTATATTCATTAATCTCAAGCTTAAGTATTCTATATTAATATATTTCCTTGAAAATAGTGTGGGCTATCACTTTTTTATAAGCATACATGGGTTTATTTCTGTAATTTATATTCATTAATCTCAAGCTTAAGTATTCTATATTAATATATTTCCTTGAAAATAGTGTGGGCTATCACTTTTTTATAGGCATACATGGGTTTATTTCTGTAATTTATATTCATTAATCTCAAGCTTAAGTATTCTATATTAATATATTTCCTTGAAAATAGTGTGGGCTATCACTTTTTTATAGGCATACATGGGTTTATTTCTATAATTTATATTCATTAATCTCAAGCTTAAGTATTCTATATTAATATATTTCCTTGAAAATAGTGTGGGCTATCACTTTTTTATAAGCATACATGGGTTTATTTCTGTAATTTATATTCATTAATCTCAAGCTTAAGTATTCTATATTAATATATTTCCTTGAAAATAGTGTGGGCTATTACTTTTTTATAAGCATACATGGGTTTATTTCTGTAATTTATATTCAGTAATCTCAAGCTTAAGTATTCTATATTAATATATTTCCTTGAAAATAGTGTGGGCTATCACTTTTTTATAGGCATACATGGGTTTATTTCTGTAATTTATATTCATTAATCTCAAGCTTAAGTATTCTATATTAATATATTTCCTTGAAAATAGTGTGGGCTATCACTTTTTTATAGGCATACATGGGTTTATTTCTATAATTTATATTCATTAATCTCAAGCTTAAGTATTCTATATTAATATATTTCCTTGAAAATAGTGTGGGCTATCACTTTTTTATAAGCATACATGGGTTTATTTCTGTAATTTATATTCAGTAATCTCAAGCTTAAGTATTCTATATTAATATATTTCCTTGAAAATAGTGTGGGCTATCACTTTTTTATAGGCATACATGGGTTTATTTCTATAATTTATATTCATTAATCTCAAGCTTAAGTATTCTATATTAATATATTTCCTTGAAAATAGTGTGGGCTATCACTTTTTTATAAGCATACATGGGTTTATTTCTGTAATTTATATTCAGTAATCTCAAGCTTAAGTATTCTATATTAATATATTTCCTTGAAAATAGTGTGGGCTATCACTTTTTTATAGGCATACATGGGTTTATTTCTGTAATTTATATTCATTAATCTCAAGCTTAAGTATTCTATATTAATATATTTCCTTGAAAATAGTGTGGGCTATCACTTTTTTATAGGCATACATGGGTTTATTTCTATAATTTATATTCATTAATCTCAAGCTTAAGTATTCTATATTAATATATTTCCTTGAAAATAGTGTGGGCTATCACTTTTTTATAGGCATACATGGGTTTATTTCTATAATTTATATTCATTAATCTCAAGCTTAAGTATTCTATATTAATATATTTCCTTGAAAATAGTGTGGGCTATCACTTTTTTATAAGCATACATGGGTTTATTTCTGTAATTTATATTCATTAATCTCAAGCTTAAGTATTCTATATTAATATATTTCCTTGAAAATAGTGTGGGCTATTACTTTTTTATAAGCATACATGGGTTTATTTCTGTAATTTATATTCAGTAATCTCAAGCTTAAGTATTCTATATTAATATATTTCCTTGAAAATAGTGTGGGCTATCACTTTTTTATAGGCATACATGGGTTTATTTCTGTAATTTATATTCATTAATCTCAAGCTTAAGTATTCTATATTAATATATTTCCTTGAAAATAGTGTGGGCTATCACTTTTTTATAGGCATACATGGGTTTATTTCTATAATTTATATTCAGTAATCTCAAGCTTAAGTATTCTATATTAATATATTTCCTTGAAAATAGTGTGGGCTATCACTTTTTTATAGGCATACATGGGTTTATTTCTATAATTTATATTCAGTAATCTCAAGCTTAAGTATTCTATATTAATATATTTCCTTGAAAATAGTGTGGGCTATCACTTTTTTATAGGCATACATGGGTTTATTTCTGTAATTTATATTCATTAATCTCAAGCTTAAGTATTCTATATTAATATATTTCCTTGAAAATAGTGTGGGCTATCACTTTTTTATAGGCATACATGGGTTTATTTCTGTAATTTATATTCATTAATCTCAAGCTTAAGTATTCTATATTAATATATTTCCTTGAAAATAGTGTGGGCTATCACTTTTTTATAGGCATACATGGGTTTATTTCTATAATTTATATTCATTAATCTCAAGCTTAAGTATTCTATATTAATATATTTCCTTGAAAATTGTGTGGGCTATCACTTTTTTATAAGCATACATGGGTTTATTTCTGTAATTTATATTCATTAATCTCAAGCTTAAGTATTCTATATTAATATATTTCCTTGAAAATAGTGTGGGCTATTACTTTTTTATAAGCATACATGGGTTTATTTCTGTAATTTATATTCAGTAATCTCAAGCTTAAGTATTCTATATTAATATATTTCCTTGAAAATAGTGTGGGCTATCACTTTTTTATAGGCATACATGGGTTTATTTCTGTAATTTATATTCATTAATCTCAAGCTTAAGTATTCTATATTAATATATTTCCTTGAAAATAGTGTGGGCTATCACTTTTTTATAGGCATACATGGGTTTATTTCTATAATTTATATTCAGTAATCTCAAGCTTAAGTATTCTATATTAATATATTTCCTTGAAAATAGTGTGGGCTATCACTTTTTTATAGGCATACATGGGTTTATTTCTGTAATTTATATTCATTAATCTCAAGCTTAAGTATTCTATATTAATATATTTCCTTGAAAATAGTGTGGGCTATCACTTTTTTATAGGCATACATGGGTTTATTTCTATAATTTATATTCAGTAATCTCAAGCTTAAGTATTCTATATTAATATATTTCCTTGAAAATAGTGTGGGCTATCACTTTTTTATAGGCATACATGGGTTTATTTCTGTAATTTATATTCATTAATCTCAAGCTTAAGTATTCTATATTAATATATTTCCTTGAAAATAGTGTGGGCTATCACTTTTTTATAGGCATACATGGGTTTATTTCTATAATTTATATTCAGTAATCTCAAGCTTAAGTATTCTATATTAATATATTTCCTTGAAAATAGTGTGGGCTATCACTTTTTTATAGGCATACATGGGTTTATTTCTGTAATTTATATTCAGTTATCTCAAGCTTAAGTATTCTATTTTTTTTTCAGACGAAAAAAAAATCGAATTATGCAAGTTTCCATGACATTATTTAAGGAACAATTAAATTGGGTGGCTAATCACAAAACATTTAAATAAATTTAAGAACACTTTATTTTCCTCATTGGTATCTAAAAAATATAGAATTTTATTTCAAATTTATTTTGAAACTGAAAATGTTACTCCAGTTCAATGCAGCTAAACAAACAAAAAAAAATATTAATACAAGCTAACTTTTACAAACATTCCTTTATTAATTTTTATTTTTCATTTCACCGTCGGAATTTTTCCAGTTTTCATATCAAAAAGAATCGCAGGCGTTATTTCTATCACTTTTACATAATACGGGGTGGCAACAACTTCCGTCACGTAATTACAACGTACGTAAATACAATACGAAACAAAACGTACACAATTCGAAACAAAAAAAAATTCCATCCAACTGCTTTAACAGCTCGAGTTAACTCACTTTGAGTTACTGTGTAATTATTTTCTTTTAAAAAAGATTTCGTTTTTTTTCCTCGCTCGTTCTTTTATATTGTTTGTTCTTTTTTCTCCTTCCATTTTGAACTTGAGACTTCTTGTTCCATTCTACGGGGCGGAACTCACATAGCAGGTGCTTACTCAATTTCGTATCCACCCTTGCTTTTTGTCTTTAACGCGGGTTAGGACGCCTACACGTCGGTTTTTTGTTGTTAGCTTTAAGTGCGGTCATCGAAGAAAACCATGGGACGATTTGAACAAAATATGTTTTCAGTGTTCCAACATATTTTGTGCAGATTGCATTTTTTTTAGATATTCGAATCGTATATAATAATGGAAATCTTATTTAATAATGGAAATCTTATTTAAATAATGTAAATCTTATTTAATAATGGAAATCTTATTTAAATAATGTCAATCTTATTTAAATAATGGAAATCTTATTTATTAATGGGAATCTTATTTAATAATGGAAATCTTATTTAAAGAATGGAAAACTTACTTAATAATGGAAATCTCATTTAAACAACGTAAATCTTATTTAAATAACGTAAATCTTATTTAAATAATTTAAATCTTATTTAATAATGGAAATCTTATTTAAATAACATAAATCTTATTTAAATAACATAAATCTTATTTAAATAACATAAATCTTATTTAAATAACATAAATCTTATTTAAATAACATAAATCTTATTTAATAATGACAATCTTATTTAATAATGTAAATCTTATTTAAATAACCTAAATCTTATTTAAATATTGTAAATCTTATTTAATAATGGGGATCTTATTTAATAATGGGGATCTTATTTAATAATAGAAATCTTATTTATTAATGGAAATCTTATTTAAATAATGTAAATCTTATTTAAATAATGTAAATCTTATTTAAAAAATGTAAATCTTATTTAATAATGGGAATCTTATTTAATAATGGAAATCTTATTTAATAATGGAAATCTTATTTAATAATGGAAATCTTATTTAAAGAATGGAAATCTTATTTAATAATTAGCTTTATTTAATAAGTAATTTTAAAGAATCCAATTATCTGAACTCCAGTTATCTGGATCAAACCAAACGGATGGTCAATTATCCAGATCGCTTTGAGGAAAAAAAAATCAGCAAAATCCACATTTTAAAAGTTTCTTATCGGTGAATGATATTGTTTTTAATAGTTATTAAATTACATTACATACTAATAAAAAATTGTTTTTTACAAAACATACATATTTTATTAGTGGATTGTCTAATTATCTGGATATTCAATAATCCGGATGGGTTCTGTACCCAACTGATCCGGATAATTAGAGTTTTACTATATAAGAAATGTTATTGTTGCAGAAATTTTTATTTTTATTATTATTGATGCAATATTCAGCCCCTAATTTTTTAAATCAACACAAGTTTTCATAAGCAAAACGTGTTTTGGTTGATAAATAAAATTAAACATTTCAAAAGCATTTTATAACATGGGACGGGGGATACCAAAGGTTTTCACATAAAAATATTACTAATGACGAACATCTTTAGTCCAATATAAAGTACTAATACAAAATTTAATATAATTTTTATTTAACAAAAGAGCATACAGCTGTACTCAAATATTCAAATCAAACCACTTGTTTTCTTTTGTTTCTACTTATAAACACACACATTACTGAAATAAATGCAGTATAAAAACGGTTACCGTACATGCAACAGTAAAAATTGATGAACATCAGTCAAGTGGAAATCTGTTGACAGTCAAAACGTCATTGTTTTGTAGATATCTTATAGATATAATTTTATAGTCACAATGTCTTATCGATTTTTAAAATAATGATGTCTAATACAATGTATGGTATATAAGTTTGATGTACTTTATCATTTTGTATACTTCATTGAGATAACTAATAGGAAAATATATCACTTAAAAGGCGAATATCAAAATTTGTTTTGGGATAAATTAATTCTTGTTGTTTGATGGGTTTGACAATTCTAGTAGACAAAAATAAATATCTTATTGACAAGTTTCCTGTAATATTAGAATTATGATATTAAAATTATGATATTAGAATTATGAAGTTAGAATTAGGATAGTAGAATTATGATAGAAGAATTATGATATTAGAATTATGTATTAATAATTAGAATTATGATTAATTAAATATTAGAATTATGATTAATTAAATATTAGAATTATGATTAATTAAATATTAGAATTATGATTAATTAAATATTAGAATTATGATTAATTAAATATTAGAATTATGATTAATTAAATATTAGAATTATGATTAATTAAATATTAGAATTATGATTAATTAAATATTAGAATTATGATTAATTAAATATTAGAATTATGATTAATTAGATATTAGAATTATGTATTAAATATTGGAATTTCGTATTAAAAATTAGAATTATGTATTAACAATTAGAATTATGTATTAATAATTAGAATTAGGATTAATTTTCATACTATAATTACGTATTAAATATTAGAATTATGTATTAATAATTAGAATTATGATTAATTAAATATTAGAATTATGTATTAAATATTAGAACTATGATTAATTAAATATTATAATTATGGTTAATTAAATATTAGAATTATGATTAATTAAATAGTATAATTATGAAATAATTAAATATTAGAATTGTGATTAATTAAATATTAGAATTATGGTTATGACATTAGAAATACAATTAATTATAAAGAAACTATATGTAAATTTTGTTTTGTTTAAAATTATATTATTTATTTTTATGACTAAACAACGACTTCGTAAGTGAAAATATTTTTTATATGTCGATAAATAAAATTTTCGCTTACTTTAAAAAAAAACGAATATTGCATTTGGTTTCATATCAAAAATAATATATTAGATTTCTTGTTAACAATAAAACAAATTAAATTTATTTTAAAATAATTAAGTTTTAAGGATAACAGAATACGCATAATTGAAACTATCTTTAATATAATTTGAATCTCAAATGTATACTATATGCACTATCAGAAATAACAATCACATATTCTAGAATGCTGAGATCATCAAGGCTAGATTTTTCATATTTGACAATAGTTACGACGTTAAATCACGTGACTTTTGATGAAGCAAGATGTAGGATATCAATGCTCATTTTCCCATCACCCCTGCTTGTTTGTAATAGAACAACCCATGCATATAAACTTGTATCTTAGCAGTGGCAACACCGCTATTCATTCATGTTTACAATCTTCATGTGATCGGTCGTGTTTCGTCCCAGTGGGCAATTTCGTAAAGCGCCCACTTAAATGTTCCGTTTTAAATATTATCTTAGCTTGAACCTAAAGTTTAAATATATTTCAATAATGTCATGTCTACCCTCGTGTGTCCATTTCTTTGCTAAAACACCTACACAAGAATTCTAAAATTTTGAACGAAAATCATTTATTCAGATTCCTTTACGGCCCTTTACTGAGTCATCAGCTCATGTCTGGTTTTTAAACATATATAGCCAGAATTCCGTCGATTATTCTTGAACGAGTGAATAGAGCGTTGAAATCTGGAACAAAAGGATCGTAGTTCGAGTCAGCTCGTCGATAGTGAATTATTATAATAATTAAAATTGTCCTCATTTTTGACGAAATAAATTTCGTTAAAAAAAACGACAAAATGAATTTCCTCAGTTTGACGAAATATTCTGTCGGAGCATATTAGCAAGCATCAGTTTCGTCAAAAATGACAACATTTTCTTCAAATAAGAGAATGCGCTATTAACAGTGTATTTACTTTACAGAGCCTATTTGCCAATAAAGCTTGAATACAAAAAGAAATTCCGCATTGATTTAAATTATAAACTTCCAAGACTTATGCACTTTATTGCAAGCAAATCCCAATATTCATTTGTTTATTACATCACTCAATAACATGAATTAAGTAACAAAGACCATCGTAAGCAATAGATCTTAAAGCCCGACTGCTTCAGGCATTAATATGACGAAGCAACAAAGAGATGAGGCGCGCAACCGCCCAGATTTCAATCCCCGCATCTGTCTTTTATGCTGAATCTCATCTATTTCCTCCGTACACAGCACGTGCGTACTTAAGGTCAAAATCGCACGGTGACCTTCTTGGAGAGGCTGTTTTAATAAGCATTCGCTAATTTAGGTAGTATGTTGAACTGTGTTATATGTAACAATGAAGTTGTGTTTCGCTATAAGGATATGTTAAGACAAAAGTTTGAAGAAATCAAATTAATTAAATATGTTAATTAAGTAATTTTCGACATGTGTTAATAGTAAAAGGTATAAAAAGATTTTCGCAATAAAGTTTTAACTCTTATTTTTATAAATGAAAATGATTCTTTTAGATACTGAAATTATCAATGAATCTTTTATGGTAGGACGCATATATATTTCAGTAAATCTCCAGTTTTCCCAAAACTCGCGAAAATTTTAAATTCATAAAAATAATCAATGCTGAAACATTTTTCATATAAAAGCATTGGGGTATCGTTTGAAAGTCATTTCTATTATCATAATTAAAATATTTTTTTAAAACACATGTAATGGAAAAATATATATATAAAACACGCTTACAATAAAAACGACTTTACAATTTCAATATTTTTTTTTGACGCTCAGAAGAATTGATTTTCACAGAAAATACAAATTTTTTTATTCAAACAAAATCAACATCAACACAAACTTTTTAGTAATTGAAGCTACAATTCAAGTGTAAATTACATTGTTTTAAATTTTCAAACTAATTTCTTATTAATAGTTAAGTAACAGTTTCCATGATTTAAATAACAATCCTGAATAACAATTTATAATTGTAATACTGTAGTTTATATTTAACTAGATTAAAAATTTACATTCTGTATATTATTTTTAACAAACATAAAATAATGTCAAATAATTTAAAATTAACGTGCGAAATATTTTTGGAAACAAAAGTTTAATCATTAAATAAAACACATCAAATAAACATAAAGACACAGACAGACATACAGACACAGGCATGCACATACGTACACAGACAGACACACAGGCACACAGACATATAGATACAGACAGATACAGATAGATAGACAGACACATACAGACATATACAGACAGACCCACAGATACAGACAGACACACAGATAGAGACATACAGACACGCAGATACAGGCAGACAGAGGAAGAAAGATATACAGACAGACAGATATACACAGACAAACACACATATACAGACATATAGACACAGACAGACACACAGATACAGACACAGACACGCAGATACAGTTATGCAGACACAGACAACACAGACAGACCACACAGGATAGACATACCTGACAAGATAGATAGATGAACCAGTTACTACTGACTGATATATTTAAATGCTTATAGAGATATTTCGATCAGTCAATCAACACTTCTGAAAATCGATATGCAGCAAAAGGTTATGTTAAGCTAGAATTTATGGTTATTCAAATTTCAGCCAAGAAATTCCTAAACCATAACATTCCACCTTTCAAAAATATGTTCTTCTCGCAATACTAAGTGGAAGAAATTTTGCAACAAATGTGCCCATCCTGTCTACCAATACAATACAATGTCTTTAAAATATTCCAATCCCCAACCATTAATGTATTCAATGTCCTCACATCAGATTATTGGGTGGAATAAAATAACACTTTTTCCATTAGTCTTATCGCGTTGCGAAACAGGAGTATTAATCAACAAGCGAAGACAATGGGTCAATGCCTCTTCGCACTTTCATGTGGACAAGTGATTTATAACAAGAGAGGTACTTCTCTTTTCTTAAAAGTATCTTTATGTAAAGATATATGGATCAAGTGAATGTTGTTAGAAGCAATCTGGGGCAGTATGGAGAATCCTTAGGGCTATTACTTCTAGAATTGCGTAATGCACTTACGAATTGTTTAATTGCAGTTTATATTATTGATGAATTTTGTAAGGTAACACCCACATAGTATATCTCGTTTGAAAAGCCTTTGTTGAATGTAGAAATTTAGTTTCAGTAACAGCTGTAGGCAAAAGAACAATTCTAGGATGTGGTAAACAGAACCACCAACCTTCTGTGCTTAGGGCACAGCCTGTAGTTAATCGGCATTGTTTGTATTTGTATATTCGTATTAAATTTTATGTGAAAATTTTCGAATTCATATGCAGAATACTCGATGCTAATGCTACGTTAGATTGACATCGTAACAAATGTCTTATATTATATTTTTTGGGTCTTCAAATGACTTGGAAATTAGACGATGGAAATTAGATGATGGAAATTAGACGATGAGGAGTGTTTAAAAGCTTGAAATAAAACAAACCTCGAGTGGGGCGCGGATAGGAATCAGCGACATCAGACTATACAGCTTAGGTATCTTCCTAATATTCAGACTTAACATCTTGCGTATCTTCCTAATATTTGTACGGAACAGCTTGTGTATCTTCATAATATTCAAACGAGATAGCTTGGGTAAGTTTCTAATATTAAGACGGAACTATTTGCGTATCTTCCTAATATTCGCACAGATAGCTTGAGTAATGTTCCTAATATTTAGACTAAACATTTTGCGTATCTTCCTAATATTCAGACGGAATAGATTGAGTATCTTCCTAATACTCATACGGAACAGCTTGTGTATCTTTATAAAACTCAAACGAGATATCTTGCGTATCTTTCTAATATTAAGACGGAACAACTTGCGTATCTTCCTAATATTCGCACAAAATAGCTTGCGTATCTTGCTAATATTCAGACTAAACGTCTTGTGAATATTCCTAATATTCAGAAGGAAAAACTGGCGTATCTTCCTAAAATTTGTACGGAACAGCTTGTGTATCTTCATAAAATTCAAACGAGATAGCTTGCGTATCTTCCTAATACTAAGACGGAACAACTTGCGTATCTTCCTAATATTCGCACAGAACAGCTTGAGTAATCTTCCTAATATGCAGACTAAACATCTTGCGTATCTTCCTAATATTCAGACGGAAAAGCTTGTGTATCTTCCTAATATTCGTACAGAACAGCTTGTGTATCTCCATAATATTTAAACGAGATAGCTTGCGTGTCTTCCTAATATTCGCACAGAACAGCTTGAGTAATCTTCCTAATATTCAGACTAAACATCTTGTGTATCTTCCTAATATTCAAACGAGACATCTTGCCTATCTTCCTTCTATTAACGAGGTTTTTGTTGGCATCCAACTTTTTAATCTGCTGAAATGACGTTTCACTTCAAACCATTCTGGCTGTACTCCAACACACCAATAACATATTTTTATAAAAAATTTCTCATGTTAAATTAAGAATATTAAAAAAGAGATAATAAAAAATTGACAGTGTTATAAACTAGACATACTGTAAGTTTTCATGCTTTATGCTCAGCTCAACCTATTAACTTTTGATTGACATTTAGACACCCCTACTTGAACTAACTGCCCTTGCCAGAGTCTGGCAATGTAGAGTTGGCATTCATAACTGAAGAATCCAGCCATTGCCATGTATGATGATATTAGACAGGTTGTCTGCCTTGAAGAATGGGACAGGTGTTAATAAGCCAGTGTGATTTCGCGATTGCAAGTCAGGGTGTTTAATTTGAAGTTTCCATAAATCCGTTTGAAGAGTTTTGTGAATGTGTTTATGTGTCTGGCGCATATTATTTAAAATGGTAATCTTACATTAGTAAAAGCTTATATTAGTATACTTTACTATAAAATATCGATGTTTTAATGCACAGGTGTGGAAGGTAACATTTCAATAACAGACTGGACAAACAGAAATGTGTAGTGTTTGTGTAAGTTATCAAATTTATGAAATTATATGTTGTTTAGGCTAAATTATCATTTCAATATTAGCACTAAACGAAAAATTTATTTTAGAATAAAAGAATATATATGAGTTGGTTGATTGAATTAACGTTGTACTAGAGCTGAATATTTAGTTTATTTCCGACAGTTTGGGATATATCCCGAAGGAAAGACTTGGGAAGGCTGCTTCGTACTCTGAAGCATGGTCAAATGCCTACGAAACATCTAAGCTGGCACTCTACGAAACCTCAATAGACATGAGGATATTGAACCACGACGAATTTAACGTGAATCCATTCCCTATACACGGTGAATTTTTTGTGGTGCGCAAAAAGTGCGATTCTGACAACCATCCGATTACAAAATCGCTACACATTTGCAAGGGATCGAACCCATGCCCATCGATTGCTGATATTAACTATCTCACTATTCGGCCCCAACAACGTTGTTTGTAAATAAGAACATAGTATAGGTTAGTATGGCTCCCATTAATTGGCTGCTGGGTAACGCTCATTGAAACTGGTTTCAGAAAATCAACAAGGGGGTTTCGTAGAGTTGTCCAATTGGCGTCTCTGAACGATGTAAGCAATGAGATTTTACAGCGGCCATTTAGCCAAAGTCGAACTGTATATAGTGAGCATGGAATGAAAATCTCATATCTTCAAACCACATATTTATCAGCCAACGTGAAAGCTGTTTAATGAATAAATCCAAGCGATTCACTTCTAAATATGGAAATATTTAAAAACAAAAAGTCATGAGGAATATATGAGCTTGGATTTGGTCGCCAAGAGAGCAAATCTGGTGGCTTGACGTTTATTCTAAGCCGACGATATACCAACATTTCTGAGCCTGTAATAATCACTTCAATTCATCTCTAACAACAACAACCCCCCTAAAAGTCAGATAAAAACAACCAAACAACCACACACGTCGAAAATCCATGTCGCTGTCGTTGATGTCATATCAAAGCGCATGGACAGTAACAAAGCCGATCAGTGGAACAATGGAAGGTAATGCTTAATATCAACATCAGCAGTTGCAGTCGCAGTGAGGAGGCCCGTTTTTAAGGGTGGCTATCTAATTACGGGAACTGCCAACTGGTGATGGATGGGGCATTGTGGATTCCTGGCTGTCTTTAACCATGGGATAATTGTGACGGATGCTGGCACGTCCGTCGCAAGGACCCGCAATATAATACTTTTTATAAACATTTGGGGGGGTGTTTAAGAGAGCAGCCGGGCTAAACGGATATCAAGGATAGGACCGAAGTGGAGTTTATATATATAAAAATATTTTTATTTAGTAGTTATATTTTGGAAATAAAATCATATCTACAATATATTTTAATTTTTAAATTCCCTGTTATTAATCTGACCGTAACAAACGTATTTTTGCGTCTTCGTATCTCTACTTTTTTCAGTAATACCGATCATTTTTAACCGACTGAACAGCGCGCAAACCAAAATCCCAAAATAAAATCTCCAGAAATTTAAATTAAAACCGCGAAATCGAGAGGTTATCAAGTTTTTAGGTAATAGGTTTCAAGTTAGGTCAAGGTTAAACAAGGTAATAGGTCAAGGTTTTTAATGTATGTTCGCACAGGATTTCGGTTCTAATTCAGAAATTTGCACAATTATTTTTTGTTGGATAGGGGATGTTTCACTTGGGAGAAATTTGAAGAAAATATCCGGTTATCCGGCATTTAAGTATCCGGAATTCTCAATAAACCGGACCGTTTGAAAAAAAATTCCGATTTCGAACATTCTTTTTTTCATTAGATGGAAAAAATCCACTTAGGCAAAATCTGCAAAAAAAATAATCGGTTTTACGGCTGTTATATGTCCGGAAATGTCGATTAACCGGAGTTTTTTTAAACAATTTATCCGATTTCAAAATATTTTCATTGTTTAACAGAAGTTGTACAACAATGACATTTCGTTTAACCAGCATTTATTGACATTGATAAGTATTGTTTTACAATATACATGGTTGAACACAAGTTACAATTTTTTGAAGTTGGTGCTAATTCACAAAAATTATACATACGTTTTGGCGCCGATTTCGAAAAGTTTTAATAAGTATAAAATTAATATTAAATAATTACATTTCTTCCACTTGCTCGTAAAACTAAAAATTATTTTTTTACTTTTTAGCGCATTTTCTTTAAGTCGGTTTTCCTTTTTTTTTTTAAATATTATTTTATCAAATTCATAAAAAATACTTTATTTTCTAATATTTTCCAAACTTTTTTTATTGGGATATAAATTAATTTTCATTACGAAGAACAGAGAAAAAAAATAACAAGTCGTTATTTTGGCGACTTAAAAGTACACTCGATACCAAAGGGTTAATAAAATATGTTAATACCCAAGTGATGTCATACTTTTTAACGGAATTAGATAAAAAACAAACAATCTAAAGAAAGAAAAACGTTTTTATGTCCAAGAACATGCTATTCTCGTTTTATTTGAAGGACAGCAAACAAAAGAATAGGTGTTTATTTTGGTGACTGAGAATTGTCAAGAGTCCGAAGGGTTAAAATGCTCCGATTATTTCTTTTGTCAGAAATAATGAAGTAAATTATGAAAAATCATTAAATTTTCGCCATTTTGTAAATTTCATTACAATATCACAGAAAATACTTCGTCATTTTTTTACGAAAAACTTAATCGGTGCATATTTAATGGTTTGGTTTTTGTTAATTAACATCGCACTAGAGCTGAACAGTGGGCTATTGGCGACGGTTCGGGGTCAATCTCGAAGGTAAGACCCGGGAACACATACACATTCACACACACATTCATACATGCACCTCGTTATTTTAGAACCATGGTCAGATGACGAGGAAACACCTGAACTGGCACCCGACGCCTTCAATAGACGTTGGGACTTTGGACCTCGAACAGATTTATCGTGCACCAGTCCTGTATACACGCCAGTATAATTTGTTGGATATACTTTGTAGTATTTTTGTAGCGAAGCTGGCAACCGCATATTTAATGAATCTGTCGTCAAATTAGAACTGTAGTGACAGCGCTCCGCTTCATTGGACGTGCAACCACGGCACTCATTAATTTGTACTCTTCATCGGACGGCAACCACGGCATTCATTAATATTTGTATATTATTTGTAAACTGCCGTGTGGCAACTCATAAACAAAAAACAACGCTTTTCTTTTTACAAGCTGTATTACGAAGTAGTAAATATGTGGAGTTAAAACAATTTCTTTGACGTAGTAGAAAGGGTTAAGGTATATTTTTGATATAAGAAAAGAGGAACATGTTAAATTTTAAATCCAGTTAAAATGTAATAAAAACTATATACATTTTCAATTATCATACATTCAGAATTTTTTTAAAGTATAATATCGCAATTTTAACATAATTTACTGATTGCTTTCTCATTGTAAATTTAAATGTATTTTTAAAGACCTTCAAAGTTATTTATAAATATAATTTTACATTTAATGGTTAATATACTAGCGTATGTCTCTCTTGTGTGAGTATATTTTTATCAGTCAGTATACTATAAAGTTCAATTAATCACAATTTTAACCAAATTTCCGTATTTTTAACAAAAAAAAACTGGTAGCCTAATGACAATTCTTAATCTCAAAATATCATTTTCAAGGCGACATTACAATAAAAATTTACTTTAAGAAGCATTTGGCATTGAATACACACTCAGAATTCGCTACTGTTGAAAATTTTAAAATAATTTTAGATAAAACGCTAGTTTATAAACCATTAGCATTAACACAATTTACCTGTAACTAAATTTACCTTAATAAACAGTTCGTTGAATGACGTACCACATATATATTTTCTTATGCTATTTCCTTTCGAATCCTCCCAATTCTTTGAATGTATTCATTTATAAACGCAAGCTATCGTATATTACATTGTTAATCTGTATCCAAATGGGAATTGAATTTAAATATAATAGGAGGGTTTACTTGATGTCAATCAGTTTTCATTGTTTTCATACCATGTCTTTGATTGTCTTTTTGTATTTACCGTAACATGCCGATTGAATTTTATTAACGCGTCACAAATGTAGAGAAGTGTAGTTATGAATATAAAATTAAGATCTTAATCCTTAATGTACAAAATGATTCTTTGGGATAACTATTATTTTGCTATATTAAAGTTTAAGTATAATTATTAGTAGTTTGACTTATGTAATTGACTTAAACATTGTCCGAATGCTGTTAACGCTTTTCTCACGATAATTATTAAATGTAAGATTTTTTTTAATACGTTGAAAAATGTATTTAATATTTTTATTATTATATTGAAAAATTATCACACTTAAGATAAAAAAAATGTAAAAATTACTTGCTACGAGACATCCTTTCTTGAGTATAATATAAATCGAAAATTAATTAAAAGTTTTATATAAATATATTCGGTACAAAATTAAAAATAACATGCAATTTAAACTTCTTGCTAACTGCTTCAAAGTCTTGGGGAAAATAATTTTCTGACTTGTTGCCATTCTCCATTCAACAAACTGTAATGTAAAATTTGCAAACTTGCATTGCGATTTGTATAATGGAGAATGTCAAGTAGTAAGATATTCATTTTTCCATGGACGCTTAATCTGTAACAAGAAGTTTAAACTGCGCGTTATTTTTAATTTTTGTATAGTAAATATGTAATAAAAGCTTTAAATTTACACTCACGAATGGATATAATCTAATCATAGCAAGTTATCATGTTAAAATAAGCCGGCATGTATTGCTATTGTCCGAATTTTTTTTTATTTTCGTTTGAAACCCATTTTAAATGCAATCTGCTATTAAAATAGAAAGTCATTTGCAAGTCGAAGTGGTTAAAAATCAAGAGCAAAAGCTATTTGTTTGTGAATATGAAAATTAATTCTGTGAGAAAAAAATATAATATTTATATACATTTAATACTTCTACACTGCTATTGTATAAAAAACATCACTAAATCATTTTAATAAAAATTGGGGCACAGTATGGCTGCTTCCACATTGGCTTCAACGCGCCCATAGAGGAAAGAAGGTTTGAGACTTCCAGAAGTTACAGTTAGAGTTCAGTGGTTCTCAATACACTACATCACAATGCAAATCGGTATTGACCAAACGTGTCTGAATCCAGTCTAAAAATGCATTCAAAGCCATTTCTTTTGATCCAAAAGTACGTGATTGTCAATCGTTTTTGGCGTATCTTGTAAAATTATGGATTTATCTAGTTTTTAAACTAGGCAGCTCGAATAAACTATATCCATTTTTGCCTAAAACTTTTAGGTATTTAATCGGTGCTTGCCCAATAATCGACAACTCCTCGCGATTTTTCACACATAATCTCCTTCTTAACCACGTTAGGACTTCTGACGTCTTTGAGATCTAAAGGTTATATCATTTTATATATGAAGTAAAATCTTGCCGGCCTCATTTAGCCATAACAGCCAGTGACAATGTTTCTTATACCAAATACCCAACTTTTCCCATTAATCACTATGCGATTTTCAGGCACTAAATATACCGAAATTTAAATTACGATACCTCAAGCGCTGTCACCTTAGATGATGCAAATGCTATCGCTCGGCACAGGCTTAGAGATAAACACATCGGAATGGACCATCAGGTCTGTTTGATCAATGCGGACAGGAAAATCACCAGGACTATTGCCAGACTGAGAACTCGACGCCTGGGAGGAGGTATGAAAATAAATGCTGATGGAACCAGGACTTACAGATTTTGTAGAAATTGTACCAGAAAAGAACTAACTCCAGAACATATTTTCAACTGTCCTGCGATACTGGCGACATTGCAAGACATGGAGGAATTCCCTTTTCAGGAAGAACTTTATAGTAAAAAGGTTGTGGATCTGCGATACTGGCGACTTTGCAAGGCACGGAGGAATTCCGTTTTCAGGAAGAACTTTATAGTGAAAAGATTGTGGATCTGCGATACTGGCGACTTTGCAAGGCATGGAGGAATTCCCTTTTCAGGAAGAACTTTATAGTGAAGAGATTGCGGATCTGCGATTCTGGTGACTTTGCAAGGCATGGAGGAATTCCCTTTTCAGGAAGAACTTTATAGTAAAAAGATGGTGGAACTGCGATACTGGCGACTTTGCAGGACATGGAGGAATTCCCTTTTCAGGATAAACTTTATAGTGAAAAGATTGTGGATCTGCGATACTGGCGACTTTGCAAGGCACGGAGGAATTCCGTTTTCAGGAAGAACTTTATAGTGAAAAGATTGTGGATCTGCGATACTGGCGACTTTGCAAGGCATGGAGGAATTCCCTTTTCAGGAAGAACTTTATAGTGAAGAGATTGCGGATCTGCGATTCTGGTGACTTTGCAAGGCATGGAGGAATTCCCTTTTCAGGAAGAACTTTATAGTAAAAAGATGGTGGAACTGCGATACTGGCGACTTTGCAGGACATGGAGGAATTCCCTTTTCAGGATAAACTTTATAGTGAAAAGATTGTGGATCTGCGATACTGGCGACTTTGCAAGGCACGGAGGAATTCCGTTTTCAGGAAGAACTTTATAGTGAAAAGATTGTGGATCTGCGATACTGGCGACTTTGCAAGGCAGGTAGGAATTCCGTTTTCAGGAAGAACTTTATAGTGAAAAGATTGTGGATCTGCGATTCTGGTGACTTTGCAAGGCATGGAGGAATTCCGTTTTCAGGAAGAACTTTATAGTGAAAAGATTGTGGATCTGCAATACTGGCGACTATGCAAGGCATGGAGGAATTCCGTTTTCAGGAAGAACTTTATAGTGAAAAGATTCTGGTTCTGGCTAGGGCAATGATAGCAGCACATGAATCAATTCGACTTTTTTATGGACACGATGCCAACCAACCAAATAAATATATATACATATCGATTTATTATACCTATTTTTAATCCCAATCGTTCAAGCAACAAATACCCATCTAGCCGTATCCATTTTCCCGGGAATGATTCCGACAAAGTAAACTGCGGCCATTTTTTTGCTACCGAATCGATGCGTGCCCAACAATCGACAATCCCTCGCGATTTTTCACTCGTGATCTCCCCATTAACCGTCCAGTTAAGCGCCTAATTCTCAAGATTGCATTATCGAAGAAAAGCTTGTGGGAAGACGTCTGCAAGAGACGATTATAATAAGACGACGGGGGGGGGGGGGGGGGGGGAAGCAAGAAACAAGAGAAGACATTTCTGACTTGACGACCTAATGACATTCGGCGTTTTATAGGAAATATGGGTTTGACATGCGATGCCAATTAGAGGAAGTTCGAATCGGCAAAAAAAAAAGATTCGCTGACTTGAGGAAAATGGGCATTTAAGGGATATTCGAAAAGCACTAATCGGGCTTTCAAGAACGTTTAATGAACGAGCAGCGATTGTTTTCTTTGATGTTGATTTATGGGGTGTCATTTATCCATGTTGAGGCTCTTTTAAAAGAGATTGGATTGACAATGTAAAGAGTTTTGGAGTGGTTCGAGGAAGAGTCCGGTTCGATACAATGGGGCAGAGTGCAGGAATTATATTGTTGGTTTTCCTACTGTTTGGAATGGGTCATCAATGACACGTTCGGATGACGTTCGGCGTACGACACGTCGGAAATTGCGTTTGTACTGAAGTTGTTACTTTTTCCTGATGTTTTTTGTCGGATCGTTCGAAGTTCTTGGTAATGACGAGCCCCAGTTGCTCAGTTGGTATGGCGTTCAGCTACTAATCAGAGGATTGATGGTTCGAATCCGTGAAATGGACTTGACATAGAAAAGTAAAAAAGTAGTTATCTTGCGATCGGAGGGTTGCCAAATTATACTGGCGTGTATACGGGACTGGTGCACCACGATACATCTGATCGGGGTCCAAAGTCCCGACGTCTATTGAAGGCGTTGGGTGCCAGTTAAGGTGTTTCCTCGTCATCTGACCATGGTTCTAAAATAACGAGGTGCATGTATGAATGTTTGTATGAATGTGTGTGTGAATGTGTATGTGTTCCCGGGTCTTTCCTTCGAGATTGACCCCGAACCGTCGCCAATAGCCCACTGTGCAGCTCTATTGCGACGTTAATTAACAAACCAAACCAAAAACCAAAATCTTGGTAATGACAGTTTAATTCTGAAATATATATTTGATATTTTGAATCATTTGAACTTAATGAGCAATCCCAAATTTCGATTCAAAAATAACAGTTTAAAAGGTACACATTAAAGATACGATATTTTTTGTTAGTTTTTCAAAGTTCTTGGTAACGGCAATTTAATTTTAAAATATATATATAAAATTCTCAATCACTGAAGAACTACTTTAAACTTGTCAGGTCGCTTTGTTAAGATGGCTTTAACTGAAACTTAGATTAGCAATATTAAATCGCACTGCTTATTTTAAAGATTACTTAAATTTGAGTACGCCATCGCTCATTGACGATGCAATTGTACTCAAAGAAAACCGAGTATGTTCAGGTACTCATTTTTAAGTACTTTTTTACAGTGTACTCTTGAAACATATTTTTGAAATATATAATAAATTAATATACAACAGGACACACTTACAAAATAACGAACATTTGAACGTATGAAAGAAACTAATATAAGTTTTTATGCGGTAGAATTTTGCCCATAAATGTAAACTGTACCCAGAAATGGGCAAGACAGTGTTGTTCAATCTCCTTTCCTATTACGATCGAAGCAGAGCAGCGTAAAACGAGATTCAAGTCCCTGTAGGTTGGGGAAAGTGGTAGGTCGAAGATTCACAAGCCCATGGGGCTTCCGATGCGAAATTTTGGATTCAGGGCGGCATGTCCGATGATTCTGGTTGGTTTGATGGAAGGGACACCTCGGTAAATTCCCTTCTGCATTATATGGGCTTCCTAGTTGCTGAAATGGGTTTGATACTAAAAACAAACATTATAATTTTTGTATATTTTGTATTAAGTACACTGAAAAATAGGTACTAAGAAATAAGTCAAATGTACTCATTTTTGATTACATTCGATGCTTATCATAGCTCTGAATGCACAAGTTTCATTTTTGAAAATGAAGTGTACTAGAAAATGAGTACAATGAGTAAACAGAAATTGAGTACGATGAGTAAAAAGAAAATGAGTACAATGAATAAAAAGAAAATGAGTAAAATGAGTAAAAAGAAAATGAGTACAATGAGTAAACAGAAATTGAGTACGATGAGTAAAAAGAAAATGAGTACAATGAGTAAAAAGAAAATGAGTACGATGAGTAAAAAGAAAATGAGTACAATGAGTAAAAAGAAAATGAGTACGATGAGTAGAAAGAAAATGAGTACAATGAGTAAAAGTATGTTGGCAATTGCTTGTCAACATAGGATGCCTTCATAAATCACTTGCAATAAATATCGGCAATTACAACCAAGATTTACTGGGAATAGAAACTATATCCTCAGGCACCACAGACCAGTGTTTTATCCATTGTAATACCAGGGCAACGTAAAGAATTTATGTTAAAAAAAATGGGCCAAAAGAATGGGAAGTAAGATAATTGAGTCGTAGTAACTCAGTTTCCATTTAAACAATCGACATCAAATTATGTGGAAAACCATCTTCTGAACAACTATTTAAAGTTCGTCATGTCGATTTGTTAAGATGTCTTGAACAGAAGCTGAGATTAGCAATGTTAAATCACACTACTGCTCATTTTAGAGATTTCTAAGTGCCATCGCTTAACTTACGGTACAATTGTACTCAAAGTAAAATGAGTTATGTTCTTGTACTCAATTTAACCCTTTGCACTCCGTTGCCGCCGCTCAGGCGACAACATAACGACTCATTCCTTTTGGTTTTATGTTCTTTAAAATAAACTCGAAAAGTGTCTTGTATGTGAAACACATCGATCTTTTTTTTTCAACTTGTTCTCTTGCAGATCCAAAACAGATTATGATTTTTCCCCTCTATGAGCATAAACAATTCGGGAGGAAAAACATAAATAGGAATAACTGTTATTTAGAAAGAACTCAAATATCAAAATGTTCTTGGAGTGGTAAGGGTTAAGAACCTTTTTTTATAATGTATAGTTTAGTGTAACGACATAATTATGTAAACATCGTTCTTTATTCATAAAATAAAAACAGTGTAATGCTTATTATTAAATACCAGACGTGATTTTTTGTTGAAGACATAAAAGAATTACCTTTGCTCCATAAAGTATCGCACGAGGGTTACATATGTACACTAACACATAGAACAGTCGGGAATAAAAATAAATATTTCAGGAAACAAGTACCTTTTTTATAAAACTATATTACAAAGTATTTATCTATAAAATTACAAAAAAGCATTGAAAATACATTTTTGTTTAACAAGTTGATGAAAATTATTATGCCAATATTCATGTTGTTAAGTTTCAGTTCCTTTTAGGAGCCTCTCTTCTCTCTCTTCTTTCACTCTCTCTTTACTCTCCTTTCTCTCTTCTCTCTCTCCCTCTTTCCTCTCTCTCTCTGTCCTCTCTCTCTATTTTTACTCTTCTTATTTCTCTATCTCTTCTTTCTATATCTCCCTCTATCTCTTCTCACTCTATCATTTCTCGTTTTCTTCTTATATCTCTTTCTTCTAACTTTCCTCTCTATTATCTCTTCTTCTCTCTATATATCTTCTTCTCTCTCTATCTCTTCTCTCTCATATCTCGTTCTCTTATCTCTTCTAACTTTCCTCTCTCTTTTCTCTATCTCTTCTCACTCATATCTCGTTCACTTCTCTTATCTATTTCTTCTAACTTTCCTCTCTCTCTTATCTATTCTTCTCTCTATATATCTTCTTCTCTCTATCTCTTTTCTCTTCTTCTCTCTATATATCTTCTTCTCTCTATCTCTTTTCTCTATCTCTCTCTATCTCTTCTCTCTCATCTCTCGTTCTCTTCTCTTATATATTTCTTCTAACTTTCCTATCTCTTCTCTCTCTCTCTCTCCTCTCCCTCTCTCTCTCTCTCCTCTCCCCCCCCCTCTCTCTCTCTCTCTCTCTCTCTCTTTCGGAAGCAATGATCATTCGAATTGAATATGTTGGTAATTTTGAATTCTTAATATATATTGATTGAATTAACATATTTAACATTAACATATTTTTGACAAGAGAAATTTATATGATATGATTTAATTTAAAGTTACCATGACCTGTTAAAAATTGAGCGTTTTTATAATTTGTAGAAAATTAAATACAATAAATTCTACATTTATTTTGAAATTTTTTTTAAATGAAACCACTCCATAGAAAAACCCATACTACAACAATTCGATACCTGTCCATTGTGCTATATACCCACTACAGATTTTTTAGCATACCATAGATCCTTGGATATCCATTTACGTTAATTTTTTTAATTTGTGGGTTAACCTTTGTTAATGCCATCTAAAACACAAATTTAATACACGGTATCTATTTAATACACAATTCTTTTTAATTATCTCATAAAGTATTTAAAATATATTTATTAAAAAAATAATTTCCTGACACAAATCTTCTTAAAGAAGACCACCCCATTTAAATTTTCATCAACGTCTTCCATGAAAAGAAAACTTGCCGGAATTACATTAATGTGTGTGGTCTTCCCATCGTTAGACATTTTATCGCTAAAGCAACTGCCACTCATCTTTATTGTGAGACCCTATCCCCCCTCCCCTATACTCATTTAAGCTTTTTTTTAGTGTCCCCACTCAACTTTTTTTTGCTCATCTCCCCTTAAGATTTCTCGCTTTTATAATGAAACAAGAAAAAAAAATGGCCGCGATACCAGCGAAGCCTAAACCGCAGGGGAAATATCGACAAAGCAAAATGGCGCAGGGGATGAGATTAAAACGACAGATAATTGATATTTAGCAGAGCTTTATGATATTTTTTTTTTGTTCTTTGGTGGCTGATTTGATGGCTGTTATGTTTATGGTGGTTTTTTTTTGTTCTTTTTTATGAATTTGTTTGAATTTTGTCTTTATTGTGGTAATAAAGTTTTAATTTTAAATATTTTTTTTTCTTAGGGCTTTTAGTGTTAAATTATTGGGGGAAATTATGAAGTATGATATGCCAGAGGAAACGTTTTTGAATATATTAAAAGTTGTGTTCTACCATAGACTAAAAATAGGGCAATAGAATATACTATTATTAAAATACAAATGTAACGTAAAACTACGCAATTCTATTTGTTGCATTTGTATTTGAATATTCTTAATACAATATACTATAAGACGAGTTTTTATATATGTATTACTATAAATATGAAGTATTTGATGCTACAGGAAACGTTTTAGAATATACTATAAGCTATGATCTGTGATAAAATAGAAATATTGCAATAGAATATACTATAATTAAAAATACAAATGCAACGTTAAGACTACTCAATTCTATATGTTGCATTTGTATTTTAATATTCTTAATACAATGTTCTATAAGACGAGTTTTTATATATGTATTACTATATTATGTATATATGTTTGTTTATATTATGTTTATATATATGTATTTTATAATTAAAATAAATATGAAGCATTATACACTACAGGAAACGTTTTAGAATATACTATAAGTTATGCTCTATGATAAAATAAAAAATAGTGTAATAGAACATACTATAATTAAACAATAAATGCAACGTTAAAACTAAGCAATTCTATTTGTTGCATTCTTTTTAATATTTTTAACACAATCTTCTATACGACAAGTTTTCATATATATACTACAATAAATAATATTCAAAATAAATTAGAGTTAATGTAATTGAATATACTATACTGTAATATGGAACTAAAGTGACGAGACGAAGGTCCCATACTATCTCATCGAAATTGTGGCATTGCATGGGTTTGGTTGAATACCTTCTGGTAGAAACAGTTGGGCAGTTTAGCTAGTGATGATATGTTACTGGCCTAACCAACGATAATTGATGGGGAAGATAAGCCCTGGTACAAGCGCAGTAGCGCACAAAAGAAGCCCTCAGCGCGATGCCTCTTGGGATACTGTCAACAGTTTCGTTATGCGCAGAACTTGAAAACCGGTCGGAGCGCACAAAAAAACCTCATCGGTGCAATGCACTTTATTTTTGCCTATAATAAACTTGCTTTTTTTCATCGCCTTACGAAAAATAATATATAATACACCATTATGTGCAGTATTATGTACTACTATTATTCAGGAAAACGGCAAATTTCCCTTAAAAATTATTTTCTTTATATTTCTACTTTTAACTTTACCCAAAAGACATTAACAACATTTATTTTCAAAGAATGCAACCCAATTAAATGGACACACTTAATCCAAGATAAGTTTTTACTCTTCAATTTTTATCTAAAACTATTTAAATCGCATCACACGCCTATTACAATCCATATTACACAGTCAATATGTCCCAGTCAATATCTTCAGCACAAGATGAATCCCGCATTGGCGAATCCCCAACACTACCCCCTCCCTCCTCCCCCCCCCCCCCACGTGATCCCTGACGTCACACATACGTGGCAATACCCGCATGTCCCTCCTGCCGGCATATTAGACGGAAGTCAATTGATAATTATGCAAATTCCTTACTCGACAACCCTTCAATCGAATATCCCCCCTAGTACCCCCAGTGAGACCAGGGGAACCGAGCCAGCCAATAAGGCAACGCCAATAGGGGTGCAATTCCCAAATTGCTTTATAAGCCCATAGCGTGCGATATCAATACAAACAGTTCGGCTGCGTCTCAGAAAGCAGGTCTGCTTGGGGAGTGTTGCCTCTTGTTTTGCAATTGGGGGTGTCAACTGGATAAGGGGTCGAAGGGCGGGTTGGGTCTGTGATTTGGGGATTATCCCGGTCCGGTTTTGAATTATTTGGGATTAAAGCGAATTGGCATGTGACGTTTTGATCTGGATGGGGTGATGCGTGGGAGTTGGTCAAAGGTGGGATGTTCTGGTCGGATTGGTTTGGTAGTGTCAGAAGTTTGTGTTGGGTTAGTGGATTGTTGACTAAGTTAAATATCTGAATGATGTGGGATCTATATAATTTCTTGGAGCCCTAGTTGCTCAGTTGGTAAGGCGCTCAGCTACTAATCAGAGGATTGGTGGTTCGAATCCGTGCAGTGGACTTGACATAGAAAAGTAAAAAAGTAGTGATCTTGCGATCGGAGGGTTGCCAGCTTCGCTACAAAAATACTAGAAAGTCGTCCAGAATATCCAACAAATTATACTGGCGTGTATACGGGACTGGTGCACGATAAATCTGATCGGGGTCCAAAGTCCCGACGTCTATTGAAGGCGTAGGGTGCCAGTTCAGGTGTTTCCTCGTCATCTGACCATGGTTCTAAAATAACGAGGTGCATGTATGAATGTGTATGTGTTCCCGGGTCTTTCCTTCGAGATTAACCCCGAACCGTCGGCAATTGCCCACTGTGCAGATCTATTGCGACGTTAATTAACAAAACCAAACCAAACCAACTATATAATTTCTTAATCCAGTAATAACTGACAATCATATTTAAGAAGATAAAAACTCGTCTTATAGAACACTAGCAAAAGTACCCGTTCTTCGCACGGAGGTAAATAAAATAACGACAAATAACTGAAAATATATACATTTCCTCTCCTCCTTGGGATAATCGCATATACCATTTTAGAATTCCCCCTTAAAAAAGTTAAAGCTGTTTTTTTATAATTTTAAATATTTTTATTTTTAATAAATTAGAAGTTAAAAATGTAAAAATATATGTATACTACCTGGTTGCTAATACACCGATAAAAATCCTATAATTTCTAGTTTATCTCTCAAAAGGTATGGAGTTTTAAAAATTAAACATTCCTGCACAAAAATACTTTTAGAAATTAATAGGAATTTCCTTTCGGTATGATTAGTTTCGGTACATAGTTGCATGAAATCCCATAATAAAAAACGACATTGGTAAAATCCTTAACTCCAAGTGAAATCAGCCGATGGATATAAATAATATACTATCGTGTAGACGAAAGTCAGACGTTTTTTACGTGCCGATTTTTAACCCCCTTCCCCCCTCTCCTCTTTTACTATGTCAAATGCCCAAGATTTGTCATGAATGCTATTATTACAGAAAAATAACCACCTATTTTAATTTTAAGAATATTTTTTTTATTTCTGTATGAATGTATTAAAAATTTCGTATTTACTTATTTTGTTAAACCATTTTTCATAAAATTTTTATTTTGTGATTCTATTGTTATTGCAAATACCCGTCGAAAAATACCCGTCATATAAATATTTAGTAAGTTTCCACAGGAAATTAAAGCCAATTTGGCGATAGTTTAGCCAACGGTGCAGTATATTATAAACTCACCATGTACTTTCAATCATTCAGAACAACAATTCAGAACATTTAATTCTTAATGATCGCCATTTAATGTTTTAAAAGGAAATATTCTTTGGCACATTAAATAAAATATTTATTTTCTCAATTATCATTTGGTATCTGTGGAATTTTATTCTTTAATAACATTTAAATGTCATATAGAGTTGAAAATCCACAGTGAAACTAAGCTTCGTACAATTAAAAAAAATACTTGCATAAAATATTTTTCAAATAAATAAAATGGACGTTCATACACAAATTACTCGCATTTTGGATTAATTGTTTTAAAAGTTTGATCTAAGATAATTAAATATAGTTACAATGAACCTGTATACAAAAAACAAAACAATAGAGATAAAACAATTATAAAATTTTAATACAATTCTAAACCATTTCCCTAATATAAAATTCTGGTTGATTAAATTTTTGAATGGTTCCGTATTGTAGCAAAATGCCCAATGTGCGGTCGTTTTTCAATAATTATTAAATCAAACAAAACGCATGACGTCATTTTTATAGAGTCAATAACGAAATATTTTATTTTAAATTGCAAACGATATTTTCATCCATGTTAAGTCAATGGAATCCATTAAAATAGTTATATCATACGAATGGAACATCGTACAAACTTAAAAATTACCACAAAAAAATTCTAATTTTTCAAGTAAAGTATTCTATAAATTTCATAAAGCTACGCTTTGTAGTTATGGAGTATTTCTTGTAAATATCGGCATTCCAATTGATTCATATATTTTTTTATATTACATTTTTGCTTTTCTCCGTTGATTTTAACTGATTTTACTGTTGCCACTTCGTGAAACTTTGATGACGTGCGCTAAACAATGTCATAACATTCGAATGGAACATCGTAGAGACTTGAAAATAGTCGCGTTAAAATTCTTATTTTTTGAACTAATTATTCTGTGAATTTCAAATCTCTGCGTTTTGTATTTACGGAGCCTATAAAGTACTGACAAACAAACCAACATCCGGACAGATTTTGGAGATTTCTGCTTTATATATAAGATTGCGTTAAGAATATTAAAATACAAAAACGTTAAAATACGCAATGTAAATCCAATGAGATCTGGACATATTTCGGGAGATACATCTCCCTTCATCAGCAGAAATGAAAAGTATGTGTGTACCATAGACGTTAGAGACTATGTTACACACATACTTTTCATTTCTGCTGATGAAGGAAGATGTATCTTCCGAAACATGTCCAGATCTCATTGGATTTTTATTACGTATTTTAACGTTGTATTTGTAATTTAATAATCATGTTTAATGTTTATTATTTATCAAGTTAGGAACGTATGGGATTTAAAAGAGTGGAATTACAGTTTAAATGTTGGCACCACCATGTGACTACGATTCGAAATTATACAGGATTATTCCCAGGTCTTTCGTTTGAGATAGATCCCAAAACGCCTTGTAAATCCCGTTGTTTATCCTTAATGTGACGTTGATTCAATTGAAATACACAGTACCTGCTTTTTGATATAAGAGAAAAATCACATAAGTTAATTTTTTTAAAAAGTGGTTTAGCAAAATAGATGTAAGTTTGATTGTTAAACATTGGCATCAGTATGCTGTACAAGCTAAACATTTTTCTATTAAACATACTTGTTTTTGAAGCTTTAGAATCGCACTTTTAAGCAATATATTTGAAAAATATTTTTTAAGGGAATGTGTTTTATTAATTTAAAAATAACAACATAGAAATGCAAACCGAGATCATGGACGGAATATCACGTTGTTCGCCATACGCTGGTTATAGAGGAAAATTAAACGAGGTTATCTATTGTTTAAGGTTTTGGTTGGGTATTTGAACCTTCAATATGTACGAACAGGAATTATAAAATATTAATTTTTAGAAAGAATCCCTTGATTTCAAAGGGTTTTTGTTTGTTCAAAATTCAACAAACAGGTGACATATTTTTAAATATTACAGTACATATCCTTTTTATTGTCTAGACATAACTGATAATTTCTTTTAACAACAACAAAAAAAATGCTTTAAGTTACAAATATAAACACTAAGGGTGTACATAAAACATTTCAAATGGTTAATTTATGCATGTTTAGGATAATTCAGAGTACATATCGGATTTTTTTTCATAAATTAAAACCTCACATATCCTCTCTCGTCCATTCCGATAAGACTCATCCCAAGGGAACATCCCAATCCCTACCCCCCCCCCCCCAAAAAAAAAAAAAAAAAAATTCGAATATTCAGTTTTTTATTTTCATTCTCTCTGATACTCCCATTATCCGTCCAATTTCCTTAGTCCACTTTTTTTCATTCCAAACACACACACAAAAAAAAAACACGCATCCATCTCCAACAGCATTACCCAGGTCTCAATATGGACACTCGCGCGCAAACGAAACGCGCCTTAATACTTGCGAAACTGAGTTCCCGAAACGAAAAATAAATAAATAGAAACTAAACAAAAGAAACGGGAAAAAAGCGCAACAGCGCAATCTGCAAAATCCCCCTCCCAAGTTTCCGAGCCCCTCCCCCCCCCCCCCCCCCCCCAGCGCACACATCTGTGCATTAGTGAAGAATATGCATACGAAATCATGCAACAGCTTAGACGAAATAGAAACCGGGGATCTATCCCCCAACCCTCCTTTCCCAAATGCTGGATGCATTGCCTTGCTTTATCTAATGTAAAATAACGGGATAGGTGGGTTCTTCTTTTTGCTTGCTTGCGCTGTCTATATGTAATGCGTTGCGCTCGTTTTCTTATTAGGTTTGAAAACGTTACGGGGAAAGAAATTTTTATGCAAAGGAGAGAGTAGATGGGGTTAAAGTCTAAAAACTCCAGTTTTTCCGGGAAAAATAGTGAATCTGATTGAAAGTGAATAAAACGCGTTGCGTATTCGCGTGCACGTTCCCGGAATATTCCGGGATAAAATATTTTTTTGTACCGGAAAAGGTACAGTGGATCAGGATCCGGGTGGTATTGTTTGTATGGCGTGTTTTTCAATTTTCAATTGCAGATTTTTTTTATTCTCTCTCCTAAGGTTTGAAATGGTTTTTGTTTGTAAAATTGAAGTAAAACTTGTAGGAAAGTTTGGGTGTATGCAAATACTAGGGTTCGTTCGTTTTCTGGGCTCTGGGAATGGGATGTTTTCTTTTAATTTGTCTGTAAGAAATTGGATAAAAAAAATGTGTATACAAAATTTTAAATTAATATACTAAGCGGATACAGTACCTGTATGTCTCTCCTCAAAAAAGAACTGGAATCGATCTCGAGACTTTATATTTGTTTTCGAATTAAAGATTTTATAACATTTAATTATATAATTAAAAAAGTGTGTAAAAAAGGAAACTGTATAATATAAATGAAAGAACAATAATAAAAGCAAAACAAAAAGTTTTAACCTGTAGAGTTAATTTTTTCCAACAAAATTTTAAATTAATATACTAAGCGGATAAGCGGACTGTAAATATTTGAAACGTCACACTTAAAATAGTTGTTCAAAAGATAATTTTTCACATTGGTTGATGTCGATTGCTTAAATGGATTCGGAGTTATTACAACTCAATTATTTTACTTCCCATTCTTTTGGAACACAATTTTAACATTTCTTTTTTTTATGACTTCTCCAAGTCGGTCTGGTAGTTAAACCGATAAGGCTCTGGACTGCGTACCTGAGGATCTGGGTTCGATTCCCTGTGAGTCATGGTTGTATTTGTCGATAATCATTGAAAGGGATTTATGAAGGCAGCCTATGTGGTAAGCAACTGCTCTTTTTATTCATTTTGCTCATTTTTTGAGTACATGTTTTTTTTCGAAAACGAAACTTATGTATTCGGATCTGTGATATGATATGTATCGAAAGTACTCAAAAATTAGTAAATTTTACTTATTTTTGAGTACCTATTTTTAAAAGTGTGAGGATCTGGGTTCGATTCCGGTAAATTTTGGTTATATTTGTCGATAATTTTGAAAGGGATTTATGAAGGCAGTCTATATAGGCCAGCATATGCTTTTTTTTATTCATTGTACTTATTTTTCAGTACACGTATTTTTCGAAATTGAAACTTATGTATTCAGAACATAAGCATCGAATGTAATCAAAAATGAGTATATTTTACTTTTTTTTGAGTGCCTATTTTTAACAGTATGAGGATCTGAGTTCGATTTCCGATAAATCTTTGTTTTATTTGTCGATAATTTTAAAGGGATTTATGAAGGCAGCCTATATAAGTTAGAGCATATTTCTTTTATTATTTTTACCCATTGTACTCATTTTTGATAATACGTCTTTTTCGAAAGTAAAACTTATGTATTCAGAGCCACGATAAGCATCGAATATACTCAAAAATGAGTACATTTTACTTATCGTTGAGATTTTTTTTTTAACAGCGCTGATTCGCTAACTTGAAAAATGGCCTGTCCATTAGGAGGTTTGAAAAACACAACACAATTGTAACATAACAATTGAATCACAACCCTTACAGAACAAAACGGCAAATTCCAAAATAACATTTCAAAGTGCGAAAGGGTGAAAGAGAGCCCGAGACAAACAACAAAGCAATCCTGATCCCTCCTCCAAATGTTCTGTTCTTTTTTCAGAACTTTAACCCTTCTTCCATCATCTCTTTCTGGTGTTCATCCCCAGCCTTAATCCTTGTTCAGTTACCCCTTTTTGCCATTACTTTCCCCATTTGACCCTAATCCGCTACAAACCCCTGAAAAAATCCGGTTTTCCCCCCTTTTGTCAAAGTTATCGCATTTGGAAGTTTTCCCTTTGTATTTAGCTGTAGTATGTTTTTGTTAATATGATTTTTGTTTTTGTTTGAAAAATGTGCAAAAGCAATAATTTAACGATCTCGTAAAAATTGTGCTGTATGCTTTTTATATGGTAAAAAGTCTTAAACTTATTTACATGACCCCCCCCCCCCCCCCACCCTCTTGATATATTGGTCTTGATTATAGTAAAATCTTAATTATATTAACGCACAGACTTACACGATTATGTTATCATGTCTTTGGATCTGAAGTTTTTCAAGCAGTGTGCACTAAATTTTCGATTCCCGGCAAGTCCTGGTTGTAATTGTTGAAATTTATTGAAAATGATTTACCTATGAGGACAAGGAACTGCTATTTTTATCAATTTTTACACATTTTTGAGTATATGTATTTCTCAAAAATGAAACTTATGTCCTCGGAGCAATGAAAATAATCGAATGTGATTAAAAATAGGTAAATTTTACTTATTTTTAAGTACCTTTTTTTAATAGTGTAGGATGAATTTCAAGTAACCAGCATAAATTCCTCCTATTGAAAACATAGAGTAATAATACAAATAGAGAAATAAAAATGCTGATTTCCATGTGTCATTGAAACCACGTGATATGTGGAAATGCCAATACATTCATGCGCCAATATTACTTGGCATGCCTTGGCGACTTTAAGAACTAAACGAGATCGAAGTATTGCAATATGGTTTTGTGTTTAATTTTGTATTTAAATATCGTTTTTTTTAATGGGTGGCACAATTTAAGAGAGTTTAACAGATATATTAAGGAGATTTTTCTTACTTTGTAGTTTTGAAATAATTGCATTACGTTTTTATGTAAAAAATTTACCATAAGCGAAGTTCTTTCAATTGTTATTTTGTATACTTCAATAAGAAAATATGAACAATAAAACCTGAGAACTATAAAGAGTTTCGCTTCTTCGAGTATTGAACAAAAATAAAATAATTTCGTTTCGTTAATGAAAAGGAAATATTTAGCGCATATTGTTTGAAAATAAGTAAATACGTACATATATGTTAAAAACTTGAATACGGACAGCACTCCTTATCACCAAAAAAGAAGAAAGTGCGCCAAATTTGAAACTCCTGCAGATGTCTGAACGCCAAATGTGGCAGCGCTATAACCACGTGATGTGAGTTTTTCTTTTCAATGTTGACACCGCGGCCTTATGAGACACAAACCACAGCACTCAAACAAGCCTCCAACAATTCATCTGCCTCACCCAACAGTAGACATAAAACCGCTGCCCAAATTGATGGACAGACAACAAATTGACGGACAGACAACAGACCGGCAAACAATCCCAGCAATTGCCGGTGTCTGCGGCCCAAAAGAGGCGGGAAACACACCAAATTACACAAAAGAAAACCTAAAAAAAGAAGATAATTTTCCAAAAGGGACCACTGTTAGCAAAAAAGAAACACAGCAACAAAAAGGCCAAATCATGTCACTACAATTTAGCCGAGGTGATTCCATGGCCCCACCTTTTGCCTGCCCCTAAATGGCAGTAATCTCACGCCTTCAGACGATTTAGTTCGAAGTGGAGGACCCCTCAAACAGATCTGGAGATACAAATACACGCCTTACGTTAATGTGTACCTCTAACTGCCCCCAGGACAAGTGAAAAGGCATTTTCTTGCTATTATCTTCTTCCAGTACGACTTGGGGTCTTGTTAGAGCAATTACATAGTGTAAGAAAAGGCCTTGGTTGGATGGGTGAAAAGTGTTAACTGTAGGCGTTTGATATCTTTTTAATGGTGTTTTTTCTCGGTCAAGGCAAAAATTGGTTTTTTATGTTTTGTTGTTCGCTTCGAGCGTAAGTCGAAATTTAAGCAATATATGTGAAGGACGAATTTTGGTGGTGATGAAGTTCATATTTTTTTTTTCGTAGCGAACTAACAATTCTTGGCATGTAAAACTGATATGACATGATGTGAGGCGAGTTCAATTTATGCAATGTGAAATATGATCTTATAAGTATAATATTTCGAAAGTCAATAAACGTTAATAAAAAAAGCTGTGAGTACTAAATGAAATATTTGACATTTGATCAAATACACTAATAGACGGTAAAATTAATTTTGATTTAATTTAATTCAATTAGTATGTAATCTACTTTCAAATATTTTTTTTAATAATGACTTTAATTAATTTATGTTAAATTCTGATTTAAATGTAAACAAAGTTAATGTTTTTTAGATATTTACAGTTTTCTACATTACTTAAAATTTAATGATGGTTTTACATACAGTATCTTCTTACAGCATTATATATATTGAAATCAGTGTAATGAGGATTGTATAAAAAATCTTATTCTAATACTTTGTCTGTTTCTTCTTAAATTTTATTCTACAAAACACTCCATCAAAATTCTATTTTAATATAATTTTATTAACTTATGATAATGCAGACAAGTTCCTGTTAACTTAAAAACGTAACGTCAGTTAGTATTAATTGAACTTTGATCCATACGGTCATGATTGGGGATTATTTTTATTTAGCAACTTCGTATAAAACAAAACAGTGACATATTTATCAAAAAATGATATAACTTTAAATTCCAGTAAATCTTAAACGCTGAAGTATGCCAGCTAGTAAATAAAATCACAGAATAAGCAATAAGTCACAGTATTTGATGTAACTGACAACTTCGACAGCAGCACTCCAATCCAAACACTCCCATCAAGCAACCAATCGGAATTGAAAAACAAACCACCGAAAGTCACACTCTACAAACAATAAAATAAGACGAATTGCAAGCCGTAAACAAGGAGCAGAAGGAAAACACCTCAGCCCAAACTATTCCATGAACCCATTCCGAAGAAGACAAGAAACCGAAAAAGAAACAAACATGGCGGATTAGAGGACAATAAACGCGTAATACATCAACTTTAAAAGAGCCGGGCGAGTGTCGAATGCCAAATCAGATTGAAAATGGCAATTTATGCATGGCGGAAATTTGAATAGTTTAGGGGGGGGGGGGGGGGGGGGGGAAAGAAGAAGAAAAAGAATAAGAAGAATATCGACTAAATTAAAGACTTGTCTAATATCGGAGGCAGACACAACTGATAACGTGATGGGGATGTTAACGGGCGTTCGAAAGTTCCTGTTTTATATTCTAAAGCGAACGCAGACGATATCAGAACGGAATTCGATATTAGTGATTTGCAGTTTGTTTTGGGGAATGATCGTAGCTTTTGTGCCCACTTGTTGCTGGCATTGTAGAGTTGTGAAGTGTGCCTTTTAAGGAGGGATATTACGAATTTAACCATGTAACTAGCAGAGTCGGATTTATAGTTAGTGGGCCTCTAGGCTGAATATGTGGTGCACCCACCCCCCTAACTCCAGAGGGGGTATGAAATACCCTAAAGTAAAACGAGGGGGGAGCGGAATTATTTTGAAAAATATATATTACAGAACTGCAAATCAAATCATTTAAAAAAGTTCAAATTAAATTGGGATACACTGTTTTTTTTTTGTAAAGTTCCAATACTATGTTACATAATTCTAACGCTTTGAATTAAACTCAAGGTGCAATGTAATTCTGGAATCAATTAAGGAAGGTAAAACAATATTGCAGTTGTATTTATTTTTCTCTCAAGTGGCTATAAGCAAAATTAAAATGTAAGAAAAATAAAAACAATTGATTTTTTTTTAAAGTAAAGTAATGCAAATGTAATTATCACAAATTAAACATGTTCTTTTACAGAACATAAAAGTATTGGGGTGTATTTATATTGTACAAATCTGTTAAGAAAAATAAGACCTTTTCTCTATCATAAAAAAGTGACAGTATACTCTTTTCAATAGGATCTAGATTATCATCCTTTCAAATATTTTTTTGTGTGTGTGGTGCGGTCCTCTAGGCTGCAGCTTTTGTAGTCTATGCCTAAATCCGGCCCTGGTAACTAGGCATCATTAGCTCTGATTAATATTAAGTGACTTGAAATCAATGCCCTCAATTCAATAATATCCTGTCATGTAGAAGTATCAACTAAAAAAATGTAGAAGTGTCAACTAAAAAAATGTAGAAATATCCACTAAAAAATGTACAAGTATGAATAAAAAAAATGTAGAAGTATCAACTAAAAAAATGTAGAACTATCAACTAAAAACTGTAGAAGTATCCACTAAAAAATGTACAAGTATGAACTAAAAAAATGTAGAACTATCAACTAAAAAAAACCAATCAACCAAATGAAAAAAAATTATCAAATTATCAATTGATTCCATTTCATTCTATTTCATTTTCCATTCATTCCATTTAATTTTCCATTCATTCCATTTCATTTTCAATTCATTCCATTTCATTTTCCACTCATGCCATTCCATTTTTCATTCAATTTTCCATTCCATTTTATTTTCCATTCATTCCATTTCATTTTCAAGTCATTCCATTTCATTTTCAATTCATTCCATTCCATTTTACATTAATTCCATTTATACAACAAGTTCCGATATTTTCGATTCGGTATCATCAAAGTGTTAATAAAAAAGGGTATAACTAACCAACTATCATATCAAGTGAAACATTCCAGCGTCCCAATTTTGGAGTATTGCAAAACGTCGCAATACTCCAAAATTCGTCGGTGTTTTTTTGTTGTTGCCCTGTGCTTGTTAAAGGTGCGTGAGCGAGGGCTAGAAGGGTGTATCACGTGACGCGACGAACAGCATTTTCTGTCGGCCTCATGTTTCCTGAACGCCTGCCTTTCAGGGTCACGGGATTTTTTTTTTTTTTTCCTTTCTTGAAAAAAAATTGCTTGCGCAATCTTTGAGTGATCAACACGTCGACACTCCTTTAAAAATTTGCTGTAAGTAAATGAGAATGAGGAAATACTTGTGATTGGGAATTATCGATAGAAACTAGTTAAGTTAAGAGTGGTGATAAGTCTACGAAATTATCAGTTCTTGAAATACATTAAGGCAAGGTGGGGGAAATGGGTATTTTTTTAAAATTAAATGTAAATTACACATTGTTAAACTTTTGCTCTTTAGATCTCATTCTTTTTTTTTTATAATTATTGAATTTAATACAGCACATTTGAGAAAAAAAATATCTGAGTGATATAATTCAAGTCCAACAGTCGATTTGTTTGAGTATACGAAAAAAAAGTGATTGTTTGATGCATGGAAACTTCTATATATATAAATAAACAAATCAAATTATTTGCCAGTATTTATGTGTTTAATACAGAAGATAAAGCTTTTAATGCATTAAAATAAAAAAATTATACTTTATTTAGCTTATTTTTCATTGATTTCGAAATATTGTAAAATGGGTAACCGAATTATTATATGTAAGGGAGTATATATATATATATATATATATATATATATATATATATATATATATATATATATATATATATATATATATATATATATATATATATATATATATATATATATATATATTCCTCACTTCCATGTATCAATTTTTGCATCGAAAAGCAACGACAACGAAAAAAAGAATATATATACAGCATACAATAAAACAATTCTAAGTGTGTCCTTTTCTTTTCTTATCTAAGGGCTCTTCAAGGTCCCCCCTAATATTCGATAATCAGCTTGGGGGTTCGATAATAGAGAGGTGTTTACCCTCCAATTTTCTTCGCGTTCGGGAGGGTGGTGCACCACCGCTTTCTGCAGACGATTCCCAAGGGTCGACCTCCCCCCATGAAATCTATCTGTTGCCCCTCTTCATCCCAATGATTCAGGCATTGAGATAGACGGAAAGGACAGAATGACGTAAATGTCTATTGTTATTTGGACAATCTTTTTGTCTATTAGAAAACGGACCAGAAAAGTATTAGAAAATGGACTAAACGTACAAAAATATGTTTTGGAGATATATTCCATCAATAACTCTTATATAAGTAAACGATATAATGGGTAATCGACCTTGCTTGCATGTAATACCTTATTGCATCTAATACCGTATTCATCTAATACCGTACTCATCTAATACCTTATTGTATCTAATACCGTATTCATCTAATACCGTATTCATCTAATACCGCATTCATCTAATACCTTATTGTATCTAATAACGTATTCATCTAATACCTTATTGTATCTAATACCGTATTCATCTAATACCTTATTGCATCTAATATCTTATTGCATCTAATACCTTATTGCATCTAATACCTTATTGCATCTAATACCTTATTGCATCTAATACCTTATTGCATCTAATACCTTATTGCATCTAATACCTTATTGCATCTAATACCTTATTGCATCTAATACCTTATTGCATCTAATACCTTATTGCATCTAATACCTTATTGCATCTAATACCTTATTGCATCTAATACCTTATTGCATCTAATACCGTATTCATCTAATACCGTATTCATCTAATACCGTATTCATCTAATACCGTATTCATCTAATACCGTATTCATCTAATACCGTATTCATCTAATACCGTATTCATCTAATACCGTATTCATCTAATACCGTATTCATCTAATACCGTATTCATCTAATACCGTATTCATCTAATACCTTATTGTATCTAATACCTTGCTTGCATCTAATACCGTCAATATTTTTATTTATATTTTCATTCATTTTAGACTTTTTTTTAAATTTTCTTCAAGGCAAGTTTTCTAATTTTTGCATGAATGCCAACAAAATGTAATTAAAGTATGAACCCTCCTGACGCTCAAGGCCGTATATATACGTCCAGGGATCTTCAGCTATTCTAGTAATATGCATTCAATTTTTAGATTAATAACAATTCTTCATTTTACATGACTTCATTTTAATTCAAACGTTTGAAGTACAACGTACAAGCTATAGCTTTGCAATTAATAAAAAAAGGATAATTCAAAATAGTATGGCCAGGAAAAACTATCTCAATTTCCCAACAGTAAAAACAATTTTATAATTTCAAAAAAAAATTCGCGTCCGTGGGTTAAAAAGTTTTTTTAAAAAAATTCCATATATATTTATTTTATATCAGTTTGTATCAAAAAAATATGGAACTGATTATACTCTATGTCATATGTATATTTAAATGCGATTACTAATGTAGCGCATATAATCCATCATTCTTAAATACATTTATAATGTTAGAAATTACGACCCCTCCCGGTATTACTACTCCTACCTTATAACGACTGCCACTGAAAACAATCGGTTAATGAGTTTGTATGTAATAATAACTTGAACCATTACAAGCTTTCGTTATCTCGTTATTACTTTTCGTTATAGCGACGTTCGTTATAGTCTCATGAGAGATTATTATATCGAATGTTTATTTTACTGCTAGTTACTATTTCTTCCATTTGAAAGTTCACATGGATCATTCTGCTAGACTTATTCTATGTAATATTTTGTTAGTTTTTATATAGACTTTGTTTTTATGACGTGTCCCAGCAAAAAAAGTCAGCATAAAACCTTCATAAAATTTTTGAAATTGAAGGTTTTATGCAGAAAACAGTGTTTTTGAAGATCTAGAAAATTAAAGGTTTTTGTTTCAATATCTTTCATAAAAACTGTAAAAAAACTTCATAAAAACCTGCAAAAAACATTCAATTTTTTTAATCATGAAGGGAAAATGCAGATATGTTGAAGGTTTTATGCAGGAAAATTAAAAACTTCAAAAAAACTGCAGGTTTTTGTTTCAATAGCCTTTATAAAACCTTCAAAAAACCTTCGATTTGACAATTTTGATGAAGGTTTCATGCTGACTTATTTTGCTGGGGTGCCAATTAATTTATTCACTCAGTTTAAATCAGCATTTTTTTATTTTGAAAATTCTACACCCACTGAAACTTAAACACCAAAAATAAAAAAGTTTATTTAGTGTCCCAAGTAAAATATCTTAATTAACCCAACTACTCAAGAATAATACCGCAGATTAAAATTCACACCAGCGACAACTCGCGACGAGAGCACGCAGAACGCTGATAACGAAAAGGCTGAGTGGAGTTGTTTCCTTCCTGCTATTCTTGATATTTTCTTCGGTGAACCAAGGCCAGACCGATAGCAGGCGAATTGATACGGACGTGATGTCGATACCGGTATAGGGTTGCCATCGCACCCATGCCACTCAAACAGGTAAGCAACACAAAGAAAAACCTGCAGATGACGCAGAAAATGGCGGGAAACAGCGTACATGTAATGGAATACCTTTCTGAATTATTTCGTTTCGTGAGCATGAAGGTTTTTTTGTTGCGAACGAACTAGTGGTTGGGATGATTTGTGGAAGCGTTCTAATTTCAATGTCGCCGTGTTCCAATCTTTCGAAAACGGTCACTTGAGTTTATGGCTGAAATATAAACTTCGAATAACATTTCACTGAATTTATCTTCTATTTTGTAATATATATTTTTGCTGTTTAGGCAGTCATCGTTGCTGTGTGGATACTTTGAGCTATATTTAGTAATTTATATTAAAAAATATTCACTTTAATAAAAATAGAATATTTATTTTTGGAATAAATGTTTGAATGTTTCACCAACACATTGAAAAATTTTCATGGAATTCGAATATTTTTATAGAAACAAATTTACTATAAAGTTAATCAGATCTCGATATTAACCTATAAGAAAAATTAAATTCTTAAAATAAGCAAATTTACAGTATCATTTTGCTTACAGTATCATTGGATTTAACGCTTCTAGTTTTAATACAGTATTCTAAAAATTATAACCTTTCAAATATTATTATAATATTCTACCGATTATAATATTTCAAATATATTTAAAATATTCTAAATTTTTTGAATTTCATAAAAATATTATAATTATTATAGTATTTTAAATATATTTAAAATATTATAATTATTATAGTATTTTAAATATATTTAAAATATTATAATTATTATAGTATTTTAAATATATTTAAAATATTACATATATTATAATCATTCAACTATATTTAAAATATTACATACATTATAATCATTCAACTATATTAAAAATAGTTTACTGATACTTTATATTTTATATTAAATGCAACGTAATATAACTTCATTTTTTAAAAATTCTTTTAATGGTTGCATTTAAGAAATATTTATATTTGTGATAAGTTTTAAGCAGAAAAAATTAGAAAATAGAATATTTTGAATTATGGAAAAATGTAAACTATTTGTAACATTCCGTAAAAAAAACTTCATTACTTTTATAGGAATCATAGAAATATAATATAACATTCAATGAAAAAGAAAATATCTTTAACTTTGCAAATGTGTGAATTTATGATCTGCCAGACAGACCTCAAATGGCATTAATTGTCAGAAATAAAAAAAATTCCAAGTGACAATATCTAATAAACGTTTGTAAGACGTAACAAATAGAATTATTTTATTGGAAGACGATTTTTTTTACAGTTATACACTTTGAAAAAAAATAGTAATACTATTGTATAATTAGTATTTTAACTCCCGAGGGATTGTTAACATTTTATTACATTTAAATGTGTTTATTTAATTTAGTTGAAAGTAGCTATCTATCATGTTTTTATGACAGTTCGTAAACGACATACATCTTCTCAACAACATCCAATCAAAAGAAAACAATCAAGCTACATCTTAAATCAATACATTTCATCAAATAAAAACCCTTCAACGATAGGACTATTTATGTTATTTTGCATTGACTTGATTTTCGACGATACAAAAAAAAGAACAGCCGAAACTGATTATACATCTTTCTCGCATAAAACCTTCTCAACTGATTTAAACGTCTGCTTGAGTCGGTAATAACAGGTTGTCTTCCAAAATCGGCTATTACTTTTGAGTTTATTACAAAAGCGGACGTTAAACACAAACGGCCCACCCCACCATTTCCTCACCTGACAGAGAGATTCGAACTGTCCAAGAATCATCTCAACTCTTCTCGAAAGAATGGAACGTTTTTTTATACGGTTTACAGTTAATCCATTGTTCTATTATTTTTTTTTCGATTTTTGTGTTGTTAAGCCTAATCACTATTGTTTTTGGATCATATTCTATTCAGTGTAAGTGTGGTGAAGTGCGATTTAGTTTAAGTGTTGTAAAAGTGTATTTGCACTGTTAGGAATGTGTACTCAAATTTGACAATAATCATCTCAACTCTGTCCAAGAATCATCTCATCTCTTCTCGAAAGAATGAAACGTTTTTTATACGGTTTACAGTTAATACATTGTTCTATTATTGTTTTTTTCCGATTTTTGTGTTGTTAAGCCTAATCATTATTGTTTTTGGATCACATTCAATTCAGTGTAAGTGTGGTGAAGTGCGACTTTTGTTTCAGTGTTGTAAAAATGTATTTGCAGTGTTAGGAATGTGTACTCAAATTTGACAATAATCATCTTAACTCTGTCCAAGAATAATTTCAACTCAGTTCGAAAGAATGGAACGTTTTTTATACGGTTTACAGTTAATCCATTGTTCTATTATTATTTTCCCGATTTTTGTATTGTTAAGTGTTTTAAAAGTATATTTGCACTGTTAGGAATGTGTACTCAAATTTGACAATAATTATAATACTTAATTATTAAATATACTTGAATTAAATATTTTGATTAAATATCCCAATAAAAAATATATTTTGTATAAACAATTTTTAGATAAAAAAGTTTTAAAAAAAATTATTCTTAAGGAAAACTGTAAAGTAAGCCAATTCGCTTTTATTTTCGCCAAATTTGAATAATCAATTTTGACTATGTTATTAACAGACTGAAACACATTTTTATTTAAATATATTTTTAAATATTTTATGAAGTTATTAGTGAATTTTCAATTTTTTTTTATGTAATAACTTTAATATTAGTTATTGTTAGAAATTTTGATTTTTTTTTTTTAAATTATGTTTCAATTTTTTTAATACAATGCGTGAATCTGCATTTACACTCTATTATTTTTTTTTATCTTTTAATGTTGTAAAGACAAAAACAAATAAAAAAAATATAACCTCACAATTTATGATAATTTTTCAACTATTTTACACCTACTAAATTCTTAGCAAAAATAATTATTTGAACAGATTCCAACTGTACGTATGAAAGTATGAATACTCATTTTGATAAAAATGAATGTTACTAACAGCAAGAACGTATTTCCATTTATAAAAATTATAAATACCAATTCAAATTGAGGATTTGTGTTAATGATATAAATTTACCATTTGATTACTAAATCAAATAATTTTAAATTACTAGGAGAAATATGATATTTCTTAAAAATAATAACTATCATAACTACAATTACTTCTATATGCTTTAGTATATGAAAAATTAAACATCCTTGTCTTCCAATGTAACTTTAACGCCAAAAAAATGATCAGTTGACTAGACTCCAAACAATGGGATAGTTAAAAGGTTATTTTACCAGCGTGACATTTATTGGATTGCTGCCCAGGCACGTTTCCATGTTCCTTTACAATCCTTCCCTTGTTTTATCATTTTCTCAAAGAATTATTTTCCATTTTACTGGGCACTAATTTAATTTTGATGGAATATTTAAATCACTGTCTAATATATTCTTATTTAAATAATCTTGGTTAAAGATTGATTGGTTGATGACGTAACAAGTTTAACTATGAGTGGTTTGTTTAACGTCGCACTTGAGTTAAAGTGTTGACCATTGATGACTGCATTCTAAAAAAAGGCGTTTAAAAATGAGTACATCGTTTTTCTTTGTGTATAATTGTCTCGTAAATGAGCGATGACGAATTCAAATTTAAGTAATCGTTCTTTTGCAAAAATGAGCAGTGCGATTTAATATTGCTAATCTCAACTTCTGTTCAAGCCATCTTTACAAAGCGATCTGGCAAACTTAAAATAGTTGTTCGGGGAATGGTTTTCCACATTATTTAATATCGATAGCTTAAATGGAAACTGAGTTATTACAATTCAATTATCTTACTTCCTATTCTTTTGGTACACATTTTAACATTACTTCTGTTTATAACTTCTTCAATTCGCTTTAGTAGCTTAACGCTCTGGACAGCGGTGCTGCAGATCTGGGTTCGATTCCCAGTAACTCTTGTTTGTAATTGGTGATATTTATTGAAAATGATTTATGAAGGCATATTAAGTAGACTATCATCTGCTCTTTTTTTTATTAATTTTTACCCATTGCACTCATTTTTAAGTACATGTCTTTTTCAAAATTGAAACTTATGTATTCGAAGCCATGATAAACATAGAATATATTCAAAAATGAGTACATTTTACTTATTTTTGAATACCTATTTTTAACAGTGTGGATAATATAAATGCCAAAAGAAAGAACCTTCTAATCACGAGCTCGTAGAATGTTCAATTTCGAGATTTGAACCCCAAAACACTTCGATGATGTTAATTAAATAATTCAACCGAGTACTCTATCTTTAGGACACCATTTCAAACAGGATACTAGAAGTTTAATAGCTTCAAATATATATGCGTCAGCTCCGTTTAAAGTAGACTAATTCGATTTAGACATTAAACGCTAACCCTAATTTTTTTTAATAAAATAGCAATAAAATTGCATTGAAAAGTCATAATCTTCGTCCATGTTCAAGTCGAATGTGACATTTGTATACAGATTGAGAAGTCGTAGTTCCCTGCTGTAGAAACGAAAATGACATGTGTAGAAACGCCTCGTTTAACCTTTCAGTGTAATCATCAAGCATTTTTTTCCGAAGTATTTTGCATTTGGTTTGAATTATATTTTTAAGTAATTCAATATATTTTCAACTCATTTTATATATTTTCAACTCATTTTATATATTTTCAACTCATTTTATATATTTTCAACTCATTTTATATATTTTCAACTCATTTTATATATTTTATTTCATTTTAAAAATATATTTTTTTATAAATAAATAGTGAAAGCTAAATTGTATTGAAAAGTCATAATCTTCGTCCATGTTTAAGTCGAATGTGACATTTGTATACAGATTTAGAAGTCGTAGTTAACTGCTGTAGAAACGAAAATGACATGTGTGGAAACGCCTCGTTAAACCTTCCACTGTAATCATCATGATGTTTTTCAGAAGTATTTCGTATTTGATTTGAGATACATTTTAAAGTAACTCAATATATTTTCAGCATATTTTATATATTTTATTACATTTTAACGATATATTTTTTATAAATAAATAGTAAAAACTAAATTGTATTGAAAAGTCACAATCTTCGTCCATGTTCAAGTCGAATGTGACATTTGTACACAGATTGAGAAGTCGTAGTTCCCTGCCGTAGAAACGAAAATGACATGTGTAGAAACGCCTCGTTAAACCTTTCAGTGTAATCATCATGATTAGTGTAGCTACTGTCATTATGTTATTGGATGTGTCGTTTGAATACAAATGCCGAGAGGTGATTGTTTTTCGATTTATGGTCGTTTCTACATATTATCGAGAAATTGTAACATAAAATCAGTAAATTAAAATAATGTCTAGGATTAGGCTGTAAATTATAAGGTGTTAATAAATCGTTATTTAAAACTTATTTATAAATGCCTATTTTTTTAAGAAGTATTTTGTATTTGATTTGAGGTACAATTCAAATATATTTTCAACACATTTGAGATATTTTATATAATTTTAATGATATTTTTTTTAATAAAGAAATAATAAAAACTAAAATAAATGTGAATGAAATTGAAAAAGATATTTTGTCTAATATGGAAATAAATCTCATAGAATTTAAAAGAGTTTATATTTGAAATAAGATGCGGTTTTTGTTTACTTAAATTTTTCTCAATAATATACAAAATACTTCAATATTCTAAAATACGCTATGTTAGAATATTTTTAGAAGACTTAGCCAAGTGACGAAATCAATATAAAAATTGCAAAAGGTTGTATTCTAAGAAATTTTCATTTATATTTCCAATACATAATTTTTTTAAATAAAATTTAAAAAAAATAAAAAAATATATAGATATATTTTATCAATTGCATCTTCATAAATTAGATTTGAAAACATTATAACATGGGGTCTGATTTTTGAGAATTTATAATCAATTGATATCGAATAAGTAAATTTGTTTTCACTACAGGAAAGTTTAATTTTTATTTCCAACACATTTCTTAGTAAAAAAACAAACTGTTAAAATATTTTAGTAAATAATGTTTCTAAAACTTTTCTTAATACTTTAAATTTGAAAAAATATTTTAAATTAGAGATTTTTTATGAAATTTTAAATAATGTGTATTTCTGGGGAAAAACTAGCGACATACGACGGTTTTACACAATCGTATCCTTTGATAGTTTAAAAGTCTTGAAAAAAAATTTATGACACAGACGTTCAAATTATTTTACTTTATTAAATAAAATCCTTAAATATTTAAATTGAAGGGTTTGCTGTAAAAAGGAGGTAGCTCCAATTATTCAAGTTTGCAGAAAACCGTAAAAAACGTTTGAAAATTCCAAATTCCAAGTTGTGTGAAGATATTCTTTTTTATCAATCTTCTTAATTGTTCCTACATATTATGACAGTATTTTCACTCAAAAATATATATTCCAAATGACGTGGCACATGTTGGATTGTTGGAGCTACCTCTTTCTTGCAACCAAATAGATGCTCTGTCTACATATATGAAAAATATTTTTTTTAAATACAATTTACTATAATATTATTTTATTTAAAGAAATCTTCAATTGAAATATAGCATATAACTTGGCATTAAAAACTGAAAACTACATTTTTAATTATCACACTCTCCCTCTGTAACGTCCGGCTCATCTTCTGCGTTGTCTGGTCGTCGTCCATCGTAGAACCACAAAACGTAAAAGAACCTAAAACTCTACTGTTTATAAGTGCTGTATAACCTTCCTGTAAGCAAAGCACGTCAGTCGTTTGGGGAAAAATAGCGGTATCCCCAGGAGCTACCTCTATATTGCAACAAACTAATGAGACAGACAGCTCCATTTCTTGAGTAACGCGAGAACTAACGATTGGGATTACATTTTTCTGGTACCAAACGGACGTTTTTTTTTACCACAAGATAGTACATGTAAATTCCCCTAAGTTGGAGCTACATCCTTTAAAGGGTATCCAAGGAGTATATTATCCTCGGTTATTGTAGTTGCTGCTATCCTTCAGGCACTCCAAAAAGGCTCTTAATCAACATTCAATCATACTCAAAGAAACCAACTCTTCAGGTGTATCCAATTTAAATTTAATTAAGCTTAATAGCGGTTACATATTATATTATTTACAATTAATCGAAAGTGCGCCTACGAGAATGGCACTTCCTATTCGTTCACCGCATGGTACAGTTCTATAGTCTCTCTCTAACAAGATGGCTACGCTCCAGCGTCATCCGAACTTAATTGCGTAGTTTTGTCCGGCCATCTGATTGGACGCCGCATGCGTGGGAGTTTTGTCCACGTGCCTTTCCAACATCTTTTTTGCAGCAAACCCTTCAATTGTATAATAAAGTATGTATTAGAAACATTAGAATTTTAATTTAAACAGTCATACCTTTAAAAAACACTTCCTTTTTCCCAGACCTTAAATAAATTCCATAAAGCTCATTCTGCACCATTAGCGTCCAATTATACATAAACTAAAGAAGTGAATTGCGAAACACGGCCATTACAATACAAAAGATACTCCCTCCTTCTAAAGAAGGATCTACTTAACACTCAGAAGAGAAAGAACCTTATTTTTCTCATCAAGGTACGACGGATACACTTGTCTCCCGCGTGGCTCCTGCAACCCCCCCGCCAGGTAAGGTCGTCGTATTTCACTCAAGCCCAAGAAACTAACGACTCCCATAAAATAACGCGTTTCTCTACCTGTGGAAAAAGAAGAAGGGGCCCTCACACCCCCTGGTATCGGCGAAAGTAGCCGAAGAAGAAGAAAAAAGAAGACCCGGGACGTTTCCTGGGGGACCGTTCATAAAACTTGAAAAGTATGAAGGGTACCCAGCAAAAAATGTCAGCATGAAACCATCATCAAAATTGTCAAATTGAAGGTTTTTTGAAGGTTTTATAAAGGATATTGAAACAAAAAACTGCAATTTTTTTGAAGTTTTTAATTTTCCTGCATAAAACCTTTCAAATATCTGCATTTTCCTGCATAAAACCTTTCAAATATCTGCATTTTCCTTTCATGATTAAAAATTGAAGGTTTTTTGCAGGTTTTTTTTGAAGGTTTTTTGCAGGTTTTTTATGAAGGTTTTTTTTGCAGGTTTTTATGAAGTTTTTTTGAAGTTTTTATGAAGGACATTGAAACAAAAACCTTTAATTTTATAGATCTTCAAAAAAAACTACAGTTTTCCTGCATAAAACTTTCAATTTCAAAATTTTGATGAAGGTTTTATGCTGACTTTTTTTGCTGGGTAATAACACTCAGATATGACACTCTCATTTTTGAGCATTTAACGATCGTCAAAGATGATTTCGTCTATATTGGCAATCGTTTTGTCATTGAATAACTTGACTTTTGACAAAACCTGGATTTTCACATTTTTGTCGAAAGTAATTTATCTCCGATACTTTTTTGGTGGTATCAGCTCAATTTCGGTTCTTATACACTGTTAAAAATAGGTACTCTAAAATAAGTCACATGTACTTATTTTTGAGTACATTCGATGTTTATCATGGCTCCGAATACCTAACTTTCCATTTTAAAACAGAAATGTACTTAAAAATGAGATGCAATGGGCAAAGGTGAATAAAAAGAGCAGACGCTAATCTACATAGGCTGCCTTCATGAATCACTTTTAATAAATATCAACAATGACAACCAAGACTTACCGGGAATCGAATCCAGATCCTAATGCACCGCATTTTAGTGCCTTTTTCGTTAAACTACCAGGGCGAGTTGAAGAAGTTAAAAACAAAATAAATGTTAAAATGGTGTGCCAAAAGAATGGGAAATAAGATACTTGAGTCGTGATAACTCAGTTTCCATTTAAGCAATGAACATCAAGTAATGTGGAAAACCATCTTCTGTACAACTATTTTAAATTTATCATGTTGGTATGTTAAGATGGCTTGAACAGAAGCTGAGATTAGCAATATTAAAACACAATGCTCATTTTTAAGAAAGTACGATTACTTAAATTTGAGTGCGTCATCGCTCATTTACGATGCAATTGTACCCAAAGAAAAACGACTAGGTTCAGGTACTGATTTTTAAGCAATTTTTTTTCACAATGAATCTTTAAGAATTGAAACAAAACACAATCTTCCACGAGTTTTACTATTAATTAGCATTTTGTTATCGAATTCCTGTTTTTTTTAATTCGATTCCATGCAGAAAGTAGAACTCTAATTATCCCATCGCTTTGATAAAAAAAAAATAGCAAAATTAAAAAAAAAAAATGCAATAACCTTTTTTTTTGTGAATTATCCACAGATATTCTTTTATCCAGATGGGTTCTGGTTCTAATTCATTCTGATAATTGGAATATCAGAATCGTTGCGAATAGTTTAAATAAATGAAATACCATGACACTTTCATTTACACTTAAACTTGGAACCAATTGCTGAAAGCCAATGAAATGTCTATACATAGCTATTTTATATTTTATATTGCTATTTTATATTGCTATTTTATTGCTATTTTATATTGCTATTTTATTGCTATTTATAGCTATTATATATTTTTTCAATTGTAAATATATTGCACCTTAAATTATGAGTAATAATTTATTTTTACGTTTCGGAACGCAGTCTCCGTACTGCATATTAAAGTCATTTAAAACGTATATTTAATTTTATTTCATAATGTTTTCAGTAATGTACAACAAGACCATCAGCTGCATGTGTCACACACTCCAATAATCCTAGGTATATATATCAGGGCTCGGAAAATGATTTTGAAGCTGGCAGCAAGCAATGCAGTTAGCTTTTATAAGCTAACTGCATTGCTTTTATAAGCAAATGCTATTGAACTTACGGCAGAACTCAAAATAGAACCGATTCTGTTACCTGTAATTTTCAGTTTCTTTTTTAGAAATTTTCAAGAAATTAAACAAATAAAGAATGCAAAAAATTAAACTAACTTAGTTTGTGTACGTTATAATATGTAGGAAAAAGTCAGGTTGCAATTACTCGCAACAATGTTTGTCGTGAGAAGCAATTATTATCTCAGCAATTTTAAAGCAACTAGCTACTTTGTCGTGGCTTATTTCGTGCCCTGGTAAATATTTTCTGATTATTAACACATTTCACTGTAAGACAAAAGGTGTCTAAAAATGAGTAGATGGACGTACTCGTTTTTCTTTGAGTACAATTGCATCGTAAATGAGCGATGACGTACTCAAATTTAAGTAATCGTCCTTTTTCAAAAATGAGCAGAGTGATTTAGTATTGCTAATCTCAGCTTCAATTCAAGCCATACACTTAAAATAGTTGTTCAGAAGATGATTTTCCACATGATTTTATGTCGATTGCTTAAATAGAAACTGAGTTATTACAACTCAATTATCTACTTCCCTTCCTTTTGGCACGCCTTTTTAATATTACTTCCATTTATAACTTCTTTGATTCGCATTGATAGCGTAACGGCTAAGACTCTGGACAGCGGTGCTGCAGACGTGGGTTCGATTCCCGGTAAGTCTTAGCTGTAATTGTTGATATTCATTAAAAGTGATTTATGATGACAGCCTACGTAGGGAAGCAACTGCTATTTTTACTCATTTTTGAATACATATCTTTTTCAAAATTGATACTCATGTATTTGGAGCTATGATAAGCATCAAATGTACTCAAGAATGAGTATATTTTACTTATTTTTGAATACCTCTCTTTAACAGTGTAATTGTATGTATATTTGCTTCTTAAAATATGAGCATTTATTTATTTATGTGTGGGCTTTAATGTGCATAATGCCTTTGCTAAACACAATTTGTGTGTAAATTAGTAATACGTAATTTTATATACGAATGTCATATCTTAGATATATATTTTATCGAAACCTCATTTTTATTGTCATTTAATTTCCAGATGTCCCCTCATCCCATCCCACCATTGACAGGTGTGCAGAATGTGCAAGCAAAACTAATGAACCTGACTCAAGTCTCCTACGGAGCTGTGGGCCTTTTTCTAATTATTGCAGGTAGGTTTGGGAAGTGCGGGGGGTCACTCCTTAACAAGCTTCTTTGCAGGGAGGAGATCGAACCCAAAGACTTTTCTTTTTTTCTTTTCTCTTTTTAAGAAGTTTTTGTCTGTGAAACACACGTGAGTTACTTCGGTTTTTATGAGCTCTAACGACATGCAAGGAGCTCTGGGTAAGCAAGCCACTGGCTCTAAATTAGTCTTATTGTGCGGCTGCTTGACTTCTATCACTTGCCGATGTTGCAGATTCCACGATGGTTATTTGTCTTGGGTGAGATATTACCACTGAAATTTCCATTTCAAAAGATACTCTGTTGCAACTGGTTACACTGTTAAAAACAGGTACTTCAAATTAAGTAAAATGTATTCATTTTTGATTATATTTAATGCTAATTATAGCTCCGAATACATAAGTATTTTTGAAAAGGACATGTACTCAAAAATGAAATAAAAAGAGCAGTTGCTTGCCTACATAGTCTGTCATCGTAAATAACTTTTAACAATTATAACCAGGATTTACCGGGAATCAAACCCAAACCGTCTACCTAATGTCGTCCGCACCAAAGTCCAGAGCCATAACCGTTGTACTACAAGAAGAATTTATAAACATAAGTAATGTTAAAAATCCTGGCAAAATAATAGGAAGTAAGATAATTGAGTTGTAATAACTCAGTTTTTAATTTAAGCAATCGCCATCAAATAATGTGGAAAACCATCTTCAAAACAAATATTTTAAGTTTGCCAGGTCGCTTTGTTAAGATGACTTGAACAGAAGCTGAGATTAGCAATATTAAACCACACTGCTCATTTTTGGGAAAGTACGCTTACTTAAATTTGAGGAGAACTTCATCGCTCATTCACGATGCAATTGTACTCAAAGCAAAACGAGTACGTCCATGTACTCATTTTTAAGCAGATTTTGTTATACATTGTAGAGGTGTGGGTAAGGAATTTCAGGTGGTTATGTTAATTGGTCCATCAGTGATACAAATGTTTCCCACAGCAAACAGTGACTTAAAACATGGACACTTCTGTACTTGAATCATAGTAGCTGGTACAATTTTTGATATTCAATATGACGTCATCATATATATTATTTATGTAGTAAAGATCCTCTTTATGGCCCTTGCACTCAATGGATCTTAACATGAGAGAAATGAAAGAGACTGTTCAGGAGCAGCGACGTATCTTATGTTGATCTCATAAATACCAATGATTATTTTAAAAAAAATGTGTTTAAAATAATTCATTTAAACGCGTTTTTTAAACAAAACAATGACAATGCTGCCATCTATGAATGAGAAAAACGTTAAACTTTTATGATTCTTTGGCTATAAAAAATTCGCTAATATATTTCGCCCTTACAACGAATGGATGTGTGTTGGTGGGTATTGCACGAGCATGCTAGTAAAATTTAAAACTCTGATAGCATGAAAACTCTAAGTAAAAGTTATTTTGTGGACATGCAACATATTATTAGTATATATTTTTATTTAAAAAAATTTTGAACAAATAATTTAAATTTGTAATGTGTGTTTGTTAAGACGGCTTGAACAGAAGCTGATATTAGCAATATTAAACTATATGAATATTTGCGAGAAAGTACGGTTACTTAAATTTGAGTACGTCATCGCTCATTTACGATGCAATTGAACTCAAAGAAAAACGAGTATGTTCAAGTACTCATTTTTAAGTAAATTTTTTTACAGTGCATTTACACACGAATAAACTTAACTTTAAGCTTATTGATGATATAAAACAGTCTTAAATACAAATTAAAATCAAGATCTGCATAACATATACAACACATTGACCAATTTTTTTTACACAAACTCTCTTTCTTGTCTTTTAGAGATATGTGGGAGGATAACATAAATATCCCAATTAACAATCAATCTAGATTTTAAAATTTGTTTTTATATATTTAACATTTTTAATCATAAAATATACATCTTATTATATAACACTGTTTCTATTCATCGAACTTCAAAAGCATAAGATTTCATTATCCTCCACACCAAACAGAAGCCACAGAACCTTGTTATTTCATTCCTTTTACCCTACTACCAACCAGTGTAAATAGCAAACTAGTTAACCGCTCATCACCGACAGTGTCTGTACACACACTGATGACTATCATTCATAATTAATTCATAACCAATTACAAAACGCGCCATGTCATTAACTGGAGGGGGGGGGTATGGGGGGGGGGGGACGTCACACAACTATCCTCGTTAGTCCAACATCATCCAGAATCGTAGACCAATTATACAAACAACGTTTCTATCAATATGTGGTGGGGACTTCTTCAAGCCTGAGCATACACACAACTCCATCCCATCCAGCTAGCATTAGCATCACAAAGGGCCCCGTCCTCCCGCCCTGAAAGGCTGCAAGGCAGAGGGTTTTTGTCATGATAATTCTCTGGCAGTGTCGCCAACGGCTTTTCTGCAGCGACGATCTATTTCCACACATCAGATACCAGGGCACTCCGCTAAAGATCAATGTTTGCTTTGGCGGAATACTTGTTACAGAAGCCTCATTATTATGATCATGTGTGACTTTTGTGATGGAATTCGGTAGGTCCCGCGAGGATCGACTTTGTTTGGGGGGGCTTGTCGAATCGGCTTGCTTGGGCAAACAGAACTGGCGCGCGCTTGTCGAAGATTGGGACGGGTTCTTTTGAGGGCCAGCTAGGCGTGAGGACACCGTTGCTGCTTGTTGAAAGTAAACTCGGAGAGGTGCACGGCCAACCGTGTGAAAGGGGTGTGGGCGATGCTGTTACCACATTGGCGTGTATATTTAGTTGTGTGATTGGAATAAATCATAGTTGGGAAAGTTTGGGGAATATGTGGCATGCCTAGAATCCTTTCTATCGTAGTTAGATTTCAGTTGGTTTGTGGTTTTTGTGGAAATCATATGTGGCAAGCTTCTAAAATAGACTAATAATGAGGAATTAGGGGTGAAGGATTTGTAAATTTGTGGCCCAGGGGCAACACTAAACTCTTTTTTCCCCCAAGAACGCACACTGTTAAAAATAGGTATTCAAAAATAAGTAAAATGTACTCATTTTTTAATACATTCAATTCTTATCATGGGTCCGAATACATAAGTTTCAATTTTGAAAAACACGGGTACTCAAAAATGAGTACAATGAGTAAAAATGAATAAAAAAAGCAGTAGCTTGTCTACATAGGCATAAATCACTTTGAATAAATATCTACATCATCTTCTGAACAACTATTTTAAGTTTATCGAAATATTTCGAATATCGAGTTTTAACGTTCTATGAGCTCGTGATTAGAAAGAAGGTTCTTTCTTTTGGTATATATATTATCTACACTGCTATAAATAGGTATTAAAAATAAGTAAAATATACTCATTTTTGAATACATTCAATGCTTATCATGGCTCTGAATACATAATAAGTTTCGATATTGAAAAATATACGTACTTAAAAATGAGTACTATGGGTAAAATAAATAAAAAGAGCAGATGCTAGCCTACATAGGCTGCCTTTATAAATCACTTTCAGTAAATATTGACAATTACAACCAACTTACAGGGAATCGCAGTCTTATCCGTTAAGCAACCAGGGCGACGTGAATAATTTATAAACAAAAATTATGTTAAAAAGATATGCCTAAAGAATGGAAAGTAAGAGAATTGAGTTGTAATAACTCGGTTTCCATTTAAGCTATCGACATAAAATAGCATGGAACACTATCTTCTGAACAACTATTTTAAGTTTGACAGGTCGCTTTATTAAGATGGCTTGAACAGAAGCTGAGACTGGCAATATTACATCACAAAGCTCATTATTGAGAAAGTACGATTACTTAAATTTCAGTACGTCATCGGTCATTTACGATTGCAATTGCACTCAAAGAAAAACGAGTACGTTCATGTACTTATTTTTAAGAGAAACAAATTTACAATGCAGAGAAAGAATCAAATAATGACAATTATATATTTTAATATATCGTCGGTTTAATCCGCACGTTACTCACAACAACGAATTCAGCAGCAGCGAATGCTCCTTGGCTACGAAATTCAAACTCGTAAATCACGTGACTATTTAAGCCAATAATTCCGCATTAGCGCATTGCTTGAATTTCACTTTCAATCAGCTTTCGCTACGGCTCTTGGAGTTGCGAATTAAGAAGACGATGTGGCTCAGAGTTGTATTGTAATCAAACCTATTTTGATCAGAAAATTTATAAAATTGTTCCTTTGTATTTACTAGTATTCTTATCGTTCTTCGTTAAAAAAAAAAAAAATTATAAAATAACTTTTTTTTAATATTTTTTTTTATAATTCGAAAGGAATTCGATTTTTATATTTATTACTAACATTTAAACAAAATTTGGCCGATTTTTATTTTGGCACTTCAAGCTGTAGCCTCTCAAAGCCCTTTTGCAAATACACCACTGCTTTACAGTGGTTTTGCAAATACACCACTTGCTTACAATACCGTGTCAAGGATTATTTGTCCCGTAACTTTTGCTTAGCTGTTATTAATATTATCGCGTACTAATATTGTGATGTTATATATATATATATATATATATATATATATATATATATATATATATATATATATATATATATATATCTTGAACTTTTACTATCAAGCTCAATATTTCGTTTACAGTCATGAATAGTATCTATGAAATTTAAGCAAATGTATATAGACATAAATTTAAATTATAACTTGTTTCATTCGATTCATGATACATAGCTTTTTTTTAACTCTATATACAGTAAATAGTTTGGATTAAAATCCTAAAATTGAAGTTAATAACTTTTTAAATATCATGTAACTTTAAAACCGTTGTCGTTCAATAATTATTAAATTTTAGAACTAAAAATAATTTTATAATCTAGTTTTAAATTTTCGTATCCGATTTATTGTATTTTAATAAATAAAAAATATCAATTTAATTAATAATCTTTGAAAAGGAGGAAAATTTTGGGATGGATACAAATGCCAATTCTTCACAAAACTCAAATATTAAAATACTCATTAAAGAATTTATTAACTGTAACTTCATCGAACAACAATTTTAAGTGAAGACAGGGTTGGAATGACTCATAGGTAAAGAGACAAAGAAAAACAAAAATGAAATTTGAAAGGGGGTGGGGGTTGGTTCAAACAATCTAACCCTGAAATCCAATGATTGAAGCAAACCCTTTAGAGAAATCAAAGGGCAGGAAACTTTCTCCCTTCGAAATTCATGTTTATATAAAATACTCACAGAAAACCTCATAGAAAAAAAAATAACCAAAATACCATATTTATTTTGAATTGATTTTCGTTGGTAAGGCGCTACCATATTTTCACTTCATAATTAAATTAAGTACTTTAAAATACTTTTATTCCTGTCAATACTAGGATTTTTTTTTGTAATTTGTATTGGTATTATTGTTTTTGATAAATGTAATCTTGAAAAAAATCTCTCTAAATTTGAAAAGGAATATTATTGAATTTATGTTTAAATGTAATCTTAATCCTCATATTCAAAAATAAGTAAAATGAACTCGTTTTTGAATACATTCAATGCTTATCATTCTTCGAATACATAAGTTTCTAGTTTGTAAAAGACGTACTCGAAAATGAGTACTAAGTAATGAATAAAATCAGCACATACTTGGCTAAACAGACTGCTTTTACAAATCACTTTCAATAAATATCAATCACAAATAAAACTTACCGGGAATCGTACCCAGATCCCCGTGCACCGCAGTCCAGTACCTTATTTGTTAAACTACCAGGTCGTCTTGAAGATGTTATAAACAGAAGCAATGTTAAAAAGGTCCGTCAAAAGAATGGGAAGTAAGATAATTGAATAGTAATAACTCAGTTTCCATTTCAGCAATCGACATCAAATAATCTGGAACACCATCTTCTGAACAACTACTTTAAGTTTGTCAGATCTCTTTGTTAAGGGGACTTGGTACCCTTTGATTTGAGAAAATCGATGAAAATATCAATTTTTCTTTTTTTTGCTTAAAATATGCTCTTATACCTAAAGTTCTTTATTACAAAGTTTTGAAACGATCTGACAATTTTAACTGAATAAAAATGCGTTTCATTACTTGCACAGCACTTAAAATGCTACGTCCATTTCGATGTTTACATTTTTGACGCAACAGCTTTTGGTCATTTATTTAAAGAAAAATCAGCTAAGAACAAGTTGAACGTGTTTATCTGTGACTGCATCTATCACATCACGTGTTTGTTTACTTTTTTTTTACCGTGGTTTGATATAATTTTAAATTTGAAGGTACAAGGAGACGTATTTGCCAAAGGCGACATATTTAACAAATGTAATACATGTTTTTGCTATTGTCAAAGCCCATTCTAAAGTGTTTTATGGTATGGAATATGTATGTTCAATGAATTCAGTTGTATTAATATGGTTTCTAACACAAAATTAGTGTAAAACAATATTTTAAACATTATTATTTTGATTTTAACAGATTTTTCTCAAAAATTTAGTTTTGTTATCATTTTAAAACTGAGTACATAATAGTGATTTAATGTACTCCAATTAAATAATAGAAACCGGAATTTTATATGTATGCAAGTAGTTATAAAATTAATTATGTGTGAAGAAAATCTCAAATGTATTCATCGAGTTATTTGGATTTGAAATGTTTAAACTGATTTATCTCAGTTTGTGTTTTTTGCATATGCCACGGTATTTAAAATAAGAATACTTTCTCAAATATTATTCAAATGACTTGATTTTTTTTTTGAAATTCCTGTATAACCTATTTAAAACAATCAAGGATGGGTTTTGCAAAATAATGAAAAGAAAAAAAAAGAAAAATTAAAAAGTAGACTAAATCATGTTTTTTTCCATTTTTTTGCATATACATCGACATTTTATTTTTTTACTCAAGCACTAAATAAGTAATTCCAAATTCGATCCTTGAAGTTATAAAGTATAGTATAGTGAATGTAAAAAAAAAAAATCTTTACAAAATATCAAAAACTGATAAAGGAAACCATTTTTAAAAAAGTTAAATTTTTAAGAAAAAAATTAAATTTTGAAAAATATACTAATAGAAACATTTTTTGTTGTTGATAAAATCATGTTATATAATAATAAACTTCAATAATATGTGTAAAATATCTATGTAAATTATTAAATAAAAAAAATTATTCCAAGGGTACCGAGTCCCCTTAAGATGGCTTGAACAGAAGCTGAGATTAGCAATATTAAACTATACTGCTCATTGTTTCAAAATAATTGAAAGTAAGATAATTGAGTCGTAATAACTCAGTTTCCATTTAGGCAATTGACATCAAACAATGTGGAAAACTATCTTCTGAACAACTACTTTAAGTTTGACAATATTAAATCACACTGCTCATTTTTGCGAAAGTACGATTACTTAAATTTGAGTACGTCATCGGTCATTTAGAATGCAATTGCACTCAAAGAAAACGAGTAGGTTCATGTACTCATTTTAAAAACCTTTTCTTTTACAGTGATGCATTAACAAACAACAGAATATGTTGTGGTTGATAGCCATAAGTTATTTTTCATAATAATAGTTCTAAGGTGTTCTTTTTTCTTCTTCACAAATGCAAGCGATAGTAAAGTGCCTCATTACTTTTATTTGTTCAAATAAACCTCTTTGAGCATGGAAAAAATATTTTTTTAAACTTAAAAAAAAAAAAATCTACTCCCTTCCGGCAACTAGTTAAAAAAAATTCATAACAAATTTAAGCAAAAAAAAGGGGGGGAAGTCAGAAAATCTCGTCTTCTAACAAGGTGTTGTTAATTTCGCAAAGAAATATTTTACTCCTGAAAAAAAAGTTGATGAAAAAAACATTTTTTCTTGTTAAATTTCTAAACAAACACGGCAAAAATTATTATAGTTGACACTGTTAGCAATTATATATCCCGAATAATTTCTCCGGAATTTACTGGGACGTGTAATACACGTTACAGATAAGAACTTTTTACAGGAGTATTTTTAGAAAAAAAAAACATTCTCAGTTTTCTGAGAACAAAGCCTTAGATATGCTAATTTACTATCTGTCTCTTGTTTGCTGTTGCTGCCCTCTCCCCCCTTTCCCCCCAAGCGTCGGACGATACTCATTTGCTGGGAGTCCTACTCATAAAAAACATATTCATTGTTCAGAGCTTGTTTCACACCGTACTTGTCATTCCACTTAAAAAAAATTAATTATACGCTTTTTCTATCATATCTTTCGGCTTCTTTGGTTTCGGAGAAGCTAGTTAAAAAACACATATAAAAACTTAAATTACCACCAATAAAATTTAAGATATCACAATTTTTTTTTTTGTGTTTCCTCATCTGATAGCTTTTGAGTGAGAGTTTGTAATGAGTAAATAATTAGAAATTCATTGGTTCATGCCCCATAAAAAAATTATTGTCAAGCTCGAGTTTTTAAAAAATTAAATATCTGTATTCATTAACTTTACTAGTAATTTTATTAACGTAACATTGTAAGGGAAATTCGACAGCCACATATATTCTTTTTTTTTTTAATTAAAACTATTATTACCCTTATAAAACGAATCATATTTTTTATATCATAATAAATGTTTTTTTTTAATGTAAGCAAAAAGCCTTATAATGAAAAATAAATCTTGATAAAACATCCCATTTTAAAAAAAATTATATATATATTTTTTTTTTTTTGCCGTTATAGTAGGCTACTGTATTTGGTGACATGGTTTATAATGAAAAATTGTAATATTCAGAAATGTCTTTACTAAATATTATAATTTATTAAATATTTTTTTATATTATTTTATAGTCTCATTTAATTTATAATTATAATGTTGTAAAATAATTGCCTTTTTATTTATGATTATAAAGGTAATACTATGAATGGACAATCATCATTAATACCCTGGGCCGATCGCTTGCTCAGGAATACATGTTTTTACAGTTCATGTAAATAACGAAATACCGCAGAACTCCAATTATCCGGACTCTAGTTATCCGGATCAAACAAAGTGGATCGCCAGTTATCCGGATCGCTTTCAAGGGGGGTAAAAACAACAAAATCCACATTTTTAAAGTTTCTTATCGGTGAATGATAGTAATTTTAATATAACATTAAATTACATTACATAATAAAGCAAAATTCGATTTTAAGAAATGACCTTTTTTCGTGAATTATTCAATTATCCGGATATCCAATTATCCGAATATTCGATTATCCGGATATCTGATTATCCGGATATCTGATTATCCGGATATTCGATTATCCGATAATTTGATTATCCGGGTATCTGATTATCCGGATATTCGATTATCCAAAAATTCGATTATCCGAATGGGATGTGGTCCCAAATGATCCGGATAATCGCCGTTCTACTGTTGATATGTTTCTTTACATGAAATGAAAAGCATTTAATGTTTTTGGAGTGGTGAAAAATGAAAACCCACAAAATACAGTTGATTGCAATCATTCTTTTCCATAGTTATGGTCCAGGTAAAAAGATCGATGAGTGTCCACGCATAGAGTGAGTTTAGAGAAAATGCAAAACAAAAATTCTGTTTCATAGACATACGCATTCTAATAAGACATAGTATTCTAATATTTCCACAACGATAGTACGGCCCTGCAGATAACATAAATGGTATTTGAAAATGCATGGAAATGTATTTTAAAATGGAAAAAGTTATATAACTTTGGAACGGTTGCAGATAACCACATAAAATAAAGTGGAGAGAGAAAGAGAGAGAGAGATACATATATATAGATATTTTTTGTAATTTTTTTTATTTATTTATTTATGTTATTTATTTATTTGATTAAGGATTTGATCCTTGGCCCAATGTCCTGACGCCTGTTGCGTCGGGTGTCAGCTCAGGTGTTGTCCTCGTCCTCTGACAAGGGTTCAAAAATACTTGTCAGTGTTTCCGGATCTCTTTTCATTCGACATACACCCCCGAACCGTCGCCAACATCCCACTGTACAGCTCCTGTGCGACGTTGATTATCCCACCCAATCCATTGCTATACAGACCAATATCAATTACAAGAATACCAGAATCCAACGCATTGATATCTACTCTCTGAGATCTAGTACCCCCCCCCCCCCCCCCATCCCATTCCGTCAAGTGCCCAAGAGCAATGTCGAAAGCGATAGAGAAGCATACGAGAGAAGGGGTTGTGGCAACGGGGTCGGAGTTGAGTTGAGAAGACACTTCTGCTTCCCGGTCACGTTCCTGACGTCGACCCTGGCTTCGGCCGAGAAAGAGACGGGGCTCTTATCTGCTCTTGCTGCTGGTGGCCTTTTGTGGAGTTACTTGGCGAAGGGCAAAAAAAAAGGACAGGGGAAATGTTGTATTGAAAGGGGTTCTTATTTCTACTGTGCATTGCAAGTGTAAAATTGCACTGTTAAAAATAGGAACTCGAAAATAAGTGAAATGTGCTCAATGGTTAAATGTGCTTTCGGTTACATTCGATGCTTATCATAGCTCCGAATACATAACTTTCAATTTTGAAAAAGACATGTACTCAAAAATGTGTAAAATGAGTAAAAATAGATAAAAAAAAACATTTTCTTGCCTTCAATAAATATTAACAATTACTATACTTTCAATAAATATTAACAATTACTAACAAGGCTTACTGAGAATTGAACCCGGATCATCAGTCTCCGCAGCTCAGTGCTTTATCCGTTGTAATACCAGTGCGACTTGAAGAAGTTATAAACAGAACACATGTTAACAAGTGTGCCAAAAAGAATGGGAAGTAAGGTAATTGAGTTGTAATAACTCATATTCTATTTATTCCATTTCAAAAATTAAATGAATAAAAACAGTAGATACTAGCCTACATAGGCTGCCTTCATAAATCACTTTCAATAATTATCAACAATTACAACAAAGGTTTACGGATAATCGAACCCAGATCCTCACTTATTGCAGTCCAGTGCCTTATCCGTTGTAATACCAGGACGGCTTGAAGTTATAAACAGAACACATGTTAAAAGGTGAGCCAAAAGAATGGGAAGTATTATAATTGAGATGAATTTACACAGTTTTTATATTTAATCAATCGACATCAAATAATGAAGAAAACCATCTTCTTAACAGCTATTTTAGGTTTGTCGGGTCGTTTTGTTAAGATGCTTTGAACATAAGCTGAGATTAGTTATATTAAATCACACTGCTCATTTTTAAGAAAGTACATTTACATAAAATTGTTACGTCATCACTCATTTACGATGCACTTATACTCAAAGAAAAACGAGTAGGTTCAAGTATTCATTTTTAAGAACCTTTTTTAATGACGTTATTAGATTTTTAAGATTATTTTTTTTAAAGGGGGATGGTAATCTTTAAATTTAACGGGGTTCAAATGCCTCTATGTTGGTTGTGATGTGAGAGTATTGAGTAATAACTAATATATGAAGTAATAACTTGTCTATGAAGAAAATATGAATAATTTTATAAGTTTTAATTAAAGATAACTAGTTAAAAAATTGCAAACTTAATATATCAATTTGGAAGTCTTGTCGCTGCCATTATAAAGAAAGGTATATATAGTGAGAAGAGCAATATCGCGATATATGGTGCGCTATATCGTGATATAAGTAGCGCTACATCGTGAGAATATTGTAAGGAGAGTCTACGGTATTTTCACGCATAAGGATGAATGCAATTCAATTGTGATGTAGATGGTATTTAGATTCGAAATGATTTCAAGAGTCAAATAAGTGTTCTAAATGATTCTTCAGTCCTATAGAACTGTCAGAATAACTAACACCTGGGATATTAGCGGCCATTCCTTAAGAAAAATGTCCACGTCTCCAACGTATTACCATTATTTAAGACCTTAATCTCCTAATTTATTGCGCCTCCCCTCCACTATGCCCACCATGACACTAACTCTTTGAACTCGAAAAATATTTTTATTTCTTACTTTTTTTCCATTTCATAACGAGGAATTGGGTTCGTTCGGTAACAAACCGGTTGAGTTTCCCCGCAGAACGGCGACATTGCAAGCGGAAAGTAGGTCCGAAACCGAGCCCGATCCCAAGGTTCATAGAGTTCGGTTCCAATCCCATTCTACTTCTGCTTCTGAAGCGTCCTGCCTGTTTTATATTTTCATTTTTATTATTTTTCATCGTCTCTATTATTATTATTATTATTATTTATTCTTTTCTCTCTCTCTCTCTCTCTCTCTTTCTGTACATGGAGTGGCATCCGTTCTCCCCGACTTTATTCTGGCTAGTTTGCTCCTTCCTGTGTGTTTGGCTCGTTGGGTGCCCCTTTGAGACGTGACTCGCATCGCCAAGTGGTTTCAATGAGTCTTGAGGTGAAGGGGAGGGCTGCCAGAAAAGAATGGGTATCACTCAATTTGGCCTAATTGGCTTTTAAGTAACAAACTTAAAATATAATTTTTTTAAAAATTTGACCAAAAATTGTCTTGATAAAGTAATACACAACTCTAAATTATTGTCGTTAATATTAAATAATATATTTTGTATTATAATTTTAATTTATATTCATTAGAAGGCATTACAAACTTAAAGTTCAGTGATTTTTTCAGGTTTATATAAATGTCACTTCAGATAAGAAAACAATTAATATAATTATTGAGCTAAGTACTTATTTCACCTAAGGTTTAACTACGCTTTTATATATATAACTAAGATTTGTAACAAATATAGTATTAAATAACGTTTGTATTGTACCGAATATAATATTAACTAAGGTTTGTATTGTAACGAATATAGTATTAACTAAGGTTTGTATTGTAACGAATATAGTATTAACTACGCTTTGTATTGTAACGAAAATAGTATTAACTAAGGTTTGTATTGTAACGAATGTAGTATTAACTAAGGTGTGTAACGAATTTAGTATTAGTTAAGGTTTGTTACAAATTTAGTATAACTAATTTTTAACTTATTTATTATAACTATGGTTTAAATAATTTATTATAACTGAGGTTTAACTAATTTATTATATCAAACGTTTTAATATGTTATAAAAAAGATACAACTAGTAAATTTTAAATAAGGTTCAACAGAGTTATTGTAACTAAGGTATTGCAAGTAAAGTTGAATAAAGTTTACCGAACGTACTTAACTAAGATTTAACTAAAGTATTACAACTAAAGTTAGAAAATGTTTAAATAAGCGTGTAATATGTTTATCTACTTATTTTTAAAAATTTAAAATTAATTTCATATAATCCTCATAAAATGTTTTCCAACAGACTATATAGTAGTTTCTTATTTTTCAAATAATGTTTTAGATTTTAAAGGTGAAATGATAAGGGATTTTAAATGGAGATAGCATTGTGGGAAAAAATAACTATTAAACTAGGCAAACAAAATAAAATAGACACCTTATTTTTTATAAAGTTATTTGCGTTCTGTTCAACTATTTGTTGTGTCAATATTAAAAAAAAACTTATCAGAATTATTTAACTACTCTCCCAATTTCAGTTCTATATGGACAAAAATATAATCTGTAAATATTAAAGTTAAAACAACTATAAAAGTAAAAGCATTCAACTTAAAATGTATTCTTTTGTCTTACAATCGAACCCATTCTAGAATGGTAAGTCAAAATAGAAGAACCCATTTGGCGACGTCACCTTGGCGACGCGCTTGCAACCCTCTCGCCTCGGGGGCCGATCCATGCACAAGTAACCATGCGAGGCCTAACCACGTACGGCCGTAGCTCTTTTTCCGCCGAAAAGCCGAGGCGAAACAGCCGTAGCTACGTTCACAGCTCTCTCGTATCGAGATTTTTCTCTCCCGGCAGTTCGAAAAAAAATACACTAAAAAAAACTATGTAGCCCCCCCCCCCCTTCTTTGCCCCCCCCCCCCCCCCCATTTTCTCGTTCACTAATTAGAGAAAGAGTAGTTGGAATCCCGCAGTTTGTTTCGGGAAACTGCGGCAGTTTGTTCGAATCTCTGTTGGAATTTGAAGTAAGGAGCGCGATCGAGTTCTCTGCAAGGAAGATTTTCATTACGCCACTGATCGGAAACATGTGTTCCTTCGTTTTTTTTTCTTAAAGATAATGTTTGGAGTACTTTAATTTCTTTTACCTGAACAAGCCCCCTGGTTATTTCATAATTTATACACAGAAAAAGAAATAATTATAATATAATTTGGATATTTTTAAACCCTTTTTGTTTTTATTATTAACTATTTTATAATTCTGTTCGAATCTCTGTTGGAATTTGAAGTAAGGAGCGCGATCGAGTTCTCTGCAAGGAAGATTTTCATTACACCCACTGATCGGAAACTTGTGTTCCTTCGTTTTTTTTTCTTAAAGATAATGTTTGGAGTACTTTAATTTCTTTTACCTGAACAAGCCCCCTGGTTATTTCATAATTTATACACAGAAAAAGAAATAATTATAATATAATTTGGATATTTTTAAACCCTTTTTGTTTTTATTATTAACTATTTTATAATTCTGTTCGAATCTCTGTTGGAATTTGAAGTAAGGAGCGCGATCGAGTTCTCTGCAAGGAAAATTTTCATTACGCCACTGATCGCAAACTTGTGTTCCTTCGGATTTTTTTTTTTAAAGATAATCTTTGGAGTACTTTAATTTCTTTTACCTGAACAAGCCCCCTGGATATTTCATAATTTATACACAGAAAAAGAAATAATTATAATATAATTTGGATATTTTTAAACCCTTTTTGTTTTTATTATTAACTATTTTCTAATTCTGTTTGAATCTCTGTTGGAATTTGAAGTAAGGAGCACGATCGAGTTCTCTGCAAGGAAGATTTTCATTACACCCACTGATCGGAAACTTGTGTTCCTTCGGTTTTTTTCTTAAAGATAATGTTTGAAGTACTTTAGTTTCTTTTACCTGAACAAGCCCCCTGGTTATTTCATAATTTATACACAGAAAAAGAAATAATTATAATATAATTTGGATATTTTTAAACCCTTTTTGTTTTTATTATTAACTATTTTATAATTCTGTTCGAATCTCTGTTGGAATTTGAAGTAAGGAGCGCGATCGAGTTCTCTGCAAGGAAAATTTTCATTGCGCCACTGATCGCAAACTTGTGTTCCTTCGGATTTTTTTTTAAAGATTATCTTTGGAGTACTTTAATTTCTTTTACCTGAACAAGCCCCTTGGATATTTCATAATTTATACACAGAAAAAGAAATAATTATAATATAATTTGGATATTTTTAAACCCTTTTTGTTTTTATTATTAACTATTTTATAATTCTGTTTGAATCTCTGTTGGAATTTGAAGTAAGGAGCACGATCGAGTTCTCTGCAAGGAAGATTTTCATTACACCCACTGATCGGAAACTTGTGTTCCTTCGGATTTTTTTTTTTAAAGATAATGTTTGAAGTACTTTAATTTCTTTTACCTGAACAAGCCCCCTGGTTATTTCATAATTTATACACAGAAAAAGAAATAATTATAATATAATTTGGATATTTTTAAACCCTTTTTGTTTTTTTTATTAACTATTTTCTAATTCTGTTTGAATCTCTGTTGGAATTTGAAGTAAGGAGCGCGATCGAGTTCTCTGCAAGGAAGATTTTCATTACGCCACTGATCGGAAACATGTGTTCCTTCGGTTTTTTTTTAAAGATAATGTTTGGAGTACTTTAATTTCTTTTACCTGAACAAGCCCCCTGGTTATTTCATAATTTATACACAGAAAAAGAAATAATTATAATATAATTTGGATATTTTTAAACCCTTTTTGTTTTTATTATTAACTATTTTATAATTCTGTTCGAATCTCTGTTGGAATTTGAAGTAAGGAGCGCGATCGAGTTCTCTGCAAGGAAGATTTTCATTACACCCACTGATCGGAAACTTGTGTTCCTTCGGTTTTTTTTCTTAAAGATAATGTTTGGAGTACTTTAATTTCTTTTACCTGAACAAGCCCCCTGGTTATTTCATAATTTTTACACAGAAAAAGAAATAATTATAATATAATTTGGATATTTTTAAACCCTTTTTGTTTTTATTATTAACTATTTTATAATTCTGTTCGAATCTCTGTTGGAATTTGAAGTAAGGAGCGCGATCGAGTTCTCTGCAAGGAAAATTTTCATTACGCCACTGATCGCAAACTTGTGTTCCTTCGGATTTTTTTTTAAAGATAATCTTTGGAGTACTTTAATTTCTTTTACCTGAACAAGCCCCCTGGATATTTCATAATTTATACACAGAAAAAGAAATAATTATAATATAATTTGGATATTTTTAAACCCTTTTTGTTTTTATTATTAACTATTTTATAATTCGGTTTGAATCTCTGTTGGAATTTGAAGTAAGGAGCACGATCGAGTTCTCTGCAAGGAAGATTTTCATTACACCCACTGATCGGAAACTTGTGTTCCTTCGGTTTTTTTCTTAAAGATAATGTTTGAAGTACTTTAATTTCTTTTACCTGAACAAGCCCCCTGGTTATTTCATAATTTATACACAGAAAAAGAAATAATTATAATATAATTTGGATATTTTTAAACCCTTTTTGTTTTCATTATTAACTATTTTATAATTCTGTTCGAATCTCTGTTGGAATTTGAAGTAAGGAGCGCGATCGAGTTCTCTGCAAGGAAAATTTTCATTACGCCACTGATCGCAAACTTGTGTTCCTTCGGATTTTTTTTTTAAAGATAATCTTTGGATTACTTTAATTTCTTTTACCTGAACAAGCCCCCTGGATATTTCATAATTTATACACAGAAAAAGAAATAATTATAATATAATTTGGATATTTTTAAACCCTTTTTGTTTTTATTATTAACTATTTTATAATTCTGTTTGAATCTCTGTTGGAATTTGAAGTAAGGAGCACGATCGAGTTCTCTGCAAGGAAGATTTTCATTACACCCACTGATCGGAAACTTGTGTTCCTTCGGTTTTTTTCTTAAAGATAATGTTTGAAGTACTTTAATTTCTTTTACCTGAACAAGCCCCCTGGTTATTTCATAATTTATACACAGAAAAAGAAATAATTATAATATAATTTGGATATTTTTAAACCCTTTTTGTTTTTATTATTAACTATTTTATAATTCTGTTCGAATCTCTGTTGGAATTTGAAGTAAGGAGCGCGATCGAGTTCTCTGCAAGGAAAATTTTCATTACGCCACTGATCGCAAACTTGTGTTCCTTCGGATTTTTTTTTTAAAGATAATCTTTGGAGTACTTTAATTTCTTTTACCTGAACAAACCCCCTGGATATTTCATAATTTATACACAGAAAAAGAAATAATTATAATATAATTTGGATATTTTTAAACCCTTTTTGTTTTTATTATTAACTATTTTATAATTCTGTTTGAATCTCTGTTGGAATTTGAAGTAAGGAGCACGATCGAGTTCTCTGCAAGGAAGATTTTCATTACACCCACTGATCGGAAACTTGTGTTCCTTCGGTTTTTTTCTTAAAGATAATGTTTGAAGTACTTTAATTTCTTTTACCTGAACAAGCCCCCTGGTTATTTCATAATTTATACACAGAAAAAGAAATAATTATAATATAATTTGGATATTTTTAAACCCTTTTTGTTTTTATTATTAACTATTTTCTAATTCTGTTTGAATCTCTGTTGGAATTTGAAGTAAGGAGCGCGATCGAGTTCTCTGCAAGGAAGATTTTCATTACGCCACTGATCGGAAACATGTGTTCCTTCGTTTTTTTTTTAAAGATAATGTTTGGAGTACTTTAATTTCTTTTACCTGAACAAGCCCCCTGGTTATTTCATAATTTATACACAGAAAAAGAAATAATTATAATATAATTTGGATATTTTTAAACCCTTTTTGTTTTTATTATTAACTATTTTATAATTCTGTTCGAATCTCTGTTGGAATTTGAAGTAAGGAGCGCGATCGAGTTCTCTGCAAGGAAGATTTTCATTACACCCACTGATCGGAAACATGTGTTCCTTCGGTTTTTTTTCTTAAAGATAATGTTTGGAGTACTTTAATTTCTTTTACCTGAACAAGCCCCCTGGTTATTTCATAATTTTTACACAGAAAAAGAAATAATTATAATATAATTTGGATATTTTTAAACCCTTTTTGTTTTTATTATTAACTATTTTATAATTCTGTTCGAATCTCTGTTGGAATTTGAAGTAAGGAGCGCGATCGAGTTCTCTGCAAGGAAAATTTTCATTACGCCACTGATCGCAAACTTGTGTTCCTTCGGATTTTTTTTTAAAGATAATCTTTGGAGTACTTTAATTTCTTTTACCTGAACAAGCCCCCTGGATATTTCATAATTTATACACAGAAAAAGAAATAATTATAATATAATTTGGATATTTTTAAACCCTTTTTGTTTTTATTATTAACTATTTTATAATTCTGTTTGAATCTCTGTTGGAATTTGAAGTAAGGAGCACGATCGAGTTCTCTGCAAGGAAGATTTTCAATACACCCACTGATCGGAAACTTGTGTTCCTTCGGTTTTTTTCTTAAAGATAATGTTTGAAGTACTTTAATTTCTTTTACCTGAACAAGCCCCCTGGTTATTTCATAATTTATACACAGAAAAAGAAATAATTATAATATAATTTGGATATTTTTAAACCCTTTTTGTTTTTATTATTAACTATTTTATAATTCTGTTCGAATCTCTGTTGGAATTTGAAGTAAGGAGCGCGATCGAGTTCTCTGCAAGGAAAATTTTCATTACGCCACTGATCGCAAACTTGTGTTCCTTCGGATTTTTTTTTTTAAAGATAATCTTTGGAGTACTTTAATTTCTTTTACCTGAACAAGCCCCCTGGATATTTCATAATTTATACACAGAAAAAGAAATAATTATAATATAATTTGGATATTTTTAAACCCTTTTTGTTTTTCTTATTAACTATTTTATAATTCTGTTTGAATCTCTGTTGGAATTTGAAGTAAGGAGCACGATCGAGTTCTCTGCAAGGAAGATTTTCATTACACCCACTGATCGGAAACTTGTGTTCCTTCGGTTTTTTTCTTAAAGATAATGTTTGAAGTACTTTAATTTCTTTTACCTGAACAAGCCCCCTGGTTATTTCATAATTTATACACAGAAAAAGAAATAATTATAATATAATTTGGATATTTTTAAACCCTTTTTGTTTTTATTATTAACTATTTTATAATTCTGTTTGAATCTCTGTTGGAATTTGAAGTAAGGAGCGCGATCGAGTTCTCTGCAAGGAAGATTTTCATTACACCCACTGATCGGAAACTTGTGTTCCTTCGGGTTTTTTTCTTAAAGATAATGTTTGGAGTACTTTAATTTCTTTTACCTGAACAAGCCCCCTGGTTATTTCATAATTTTTACACAGAAAAAGAAATAATTATAATATAATTTGGATATTTTTAAACCCTTTTTGTTTTTATTATTAACTATTTTATAATTCTGTTCGAATCTCTGTTGGAATTTGAAGTAAGGAGCGCGATCGAGTTCTCTGCAAGGAAAATTTTCATTACGCCACTGATCGCAAACTTGTGTTCCTTCGGATTTTTTTTTAAAGATAATCTTTGGAGTACTTTAATTTCTTTTACCTGAACAAGCCCCCTGGATATTTCATAATTTATACACAGAAAAAGAAATAATTATAATATAATTTGGATATTTTTAAACCCTTTTTGTTTTTATTATTAACTATTTTATAATTCTGTTTGAATCTCTGTTGGAATTTGAAGTAAGGAGCACGATCGAGTTCTCTGCAAGGAAGATTTTCATTACACCCACTGATCGGAAACTTGTGTTCCTTCGGTTTTTTTCTTAAAGATAATGTTTGAAGTACTTTAATTTCTTTTACCTGAACAAGCACCCTGGTTATTTCATAATTTATACACAGAAAAAGAAATAATTATAATATAATTTGGATATTTTTAAACCCTTTTTGTTTTTATTATTAACTATTTTATAATTCTGTTCGAATCTCTGTTGGAATTTGAAGTAAGGAGCGCGATCGAGTTCTCTGCAAGGAAAATTTTCATTACGCCACTGATCGCAAACTTGTGTTCCTTCGGATTTTTTTTTTAAAGATAATCTTTGGAGTACTTTAATTTCTTTTACCTGAACAAGCCCCCTGGATATTTCATAATTTATACACAGAAAAAGAAATAATTATAATATAATTTGGATATTTTTAAACCCTTTTTGTTTTTATTATTAACTATTTTATAATTCTGTTTGAATCTCTGTTGGAATTTGAAGTAAGGAGCACGATCGAGTTCTCTGCAAGGAAGATTTTCATTACACCCACTGATCGGAAACTTGTGTTCCTTCGGGTTTTTTCTTAAAGATAATGTTTGAAGTACTTTAATTTCTTTTACCTGAACAAGCCCCCTGGTTATTTCATAATTTATACACAGAAAAAGAAATAATTATAATATAATTTGGATATTTTTAAACCCTTTTTGTTTTTATTATTAACTATTTTATAATTCTGTTTGAATCTCTGTTGGAATTTGAAGTAAGGAGCACGATCGAGTTCTCTGCAAGGAAGATTTTCATTACACCCACTGATCGGAAACTTGTGTTCCTTCGGTTTTTTTCTTAAAGATAATGTTTGAAGTACTTTAATTTCTTTTACCTGAACAAGCCCCCTGGTTATTTCATAATTTATACACAGAAAAAGAAATAATTATAATATAATTTGGATATTTTTAAACCCTTTTTGTTTTTATTATTAACTATTTTCTAATTCTGTTTGAATCTCTGTTGGAATTTGAAGTAAGGAGCGCGATCGAGTTCTCTGCAAGGAAGATTTTCATTACGCCACTGATCGGAAACATGTGTTCCTTCGTTTTTTTTTTAAAGATAATGTTTGGAGTACTTTAATTTCTTTTACCTGAACAAGCCCCCTGGTTATTTCATAATTTATACACAGAAAAAGAAATAATTATAATATAATTTGGATATTTTTAAACCCTTTTTGTTTTTATTATTAACTATTTTATAATTCTGTTCGAATCTCTGTTGGAATTTGAAGTAAGGAGCGCGATCGAGTTCTCTGCAAGGAAGATTTTCATTACACCCACTGATCGGAAACTTGTGTTCCTTCGGATTTTTTCTTAAAGATAATGTTTGAAGTACTTTAATTTCTTTTACCTGAACAAGCCCCCTGGTTATTTCATAATTTATACACAGAAAAAGAAATAATTATAATATAATTTGGATATTTTTAAACCCTTTTTGTTTTTATTATTAACTATTTTATAATTCTGTTTGAATCTCTGTTGGAATTTGAAGTAAGGAGCACGATCGAGTTCCCTGCAAGGAAGATTTTCATTACACCCACTGATCGGAAACTTGTGTTCCTTCGGTTTTTTTCTTAAAGATAATGTTTGGAGTACTTTAATTTCTTTTACCTGAACTAGCCCCCTGGTTATTTCATAATTTATACACAGAAAAAGAAATAATTATAATATAATTTGGATATTTTTAAACCCTTTTTGTTTTTATTATTAACTATTTTCTAATTCTGTTTGAATCTCTGTTGGAATTTGAAGTAAGGAGCACGATCGAGTTCTCTGCAAGGAAGATTTTCATTACACCCACTGATCGGAAACTTGTGTTCCGTCGGTTTTTTTCTTAAAGATAATGTTTGAAGTACTTTAGTTTCTTTTACCTGAACAAGCCCCCTGGTTATTTCATAATTTATACACAGAAAAAGAAATAATTATAATATAATTTGGATATTTTTAAACCCTTTTTGTTTTTATTATTAACTATTTTATAATTCTGTTCGAATCTCTGTTGGAATTTGAAGTAAGGAGCGCGATCGAGTTCTCTGCAAGGAAAATTTTCATTACGCCACTGATCGCAAACTTGTGTTCCTTCGGATTTTTTTTTTTAAAGATAATCTTTGGAGTACTTTAATTTCTTTTACCTGAACAAGCCCCCTGGATATTTCATAATTTATACACAGAAAAAGAAATAATTATAATATAATTTGGATATTTTTAAACCCTTTTTGTTTTTCTTATTAACTATTTTATAATTCTGTTTGAATCTCTGTTGGAATTTGAAGTAAGGAGCACGATCGAGTTCTCTGCAAGGAAGATTTTCATTACACCCACTGATCGGAAACTTGTGTTCCTTCGGTTTTTTTCTTAAAGATAATGTTTGAAGTACTTTAATTTCTTTTACCTGAACAAGCCCCCTGGTTATTTCATAATTTATACACAGAAAAAGAAATAATTATAATATAATTTGGATATTTTTAAACCCTTTTTGTTTTTATTATTAACTATTTTATAATTCTGTTTGAATCTCTGTTGGAATTTGAAGTAAGGAGCGCGATCGAGTTCTCTGCAAGGAAGATTTTCATTACACCCACTGATCGGAAACTTGTGTTCCTTCGGGTTTTTTTCTTAAAGATAATGTTTGGAGTACTTTAATTTCTTTTACCTGAACAAGCCCCCTGGTTATTTCATAATTTTTACACAGAAAAAGAAATAATTATAATATAATTTGGATATTTTTAAACCCTTTTTGTTTTTATTATTAACTATTTTATAATTCTGTTCGAATCTCTGTTGGAATTTGAAGTAAGGAGCGCGATCGAGTTCTCTGCAAGGAAAATTTTCATTACGCCACTGATCGCAAACTTGTGTTCCTTCGGATTTTTTTTTAAAGATAATCTTTGGAGTACTTTAATTTCTTTTACCTGAACAAGCCCCCTGGATATTTCATAATTTATACACAGAAAAAGAAATAATTATAATATAATTTGGATATTTTTAAACCCTTTTTGTTTTTATTATTAACTATTTTATAATTCTGTTTGAATCTCTGTTGGAATTTGAAGTAAGGAGCACGATCGAGTTCTCTGCAAGGAAGATTTTCATTACACCCACTGATCGGAAACTTGTGTTCCTTCGGTTTTTTTCTTAAAGATAATGTTTGAAGTACTTTAATTTCTTTTACCTGAACAAGCACCCTGGTTATTTCATAATTTATACACAGAAAAAGAAATAATTATAATATAATTTGGATATTTTTAAACCCTTTTTGTTTTTATTATTAACTATTTTATAATTCTGTTCGAATCTCTGTTGGAATTTGAAGTAAGGAGCGCGATCGAGTTCTCTGCAAGGAAAATTTTCATTACGCCACTGATCGCAAACTTGTGTTCCTTCGGATTTTTTTTTTAAAGATAATCTTTGGAGTACTTTAATTTCTTTTACCTGAACAAGCCCCCTGGATATTTCATAATTTATACACAGAAAAAGAAATAATTATAATATAATTTGGATATTTTTAAACCCTTTTTGTTTTTATTATTAACTATTTTATAATTCTGTTTGAATCTCTGTTGGAATTTGAAGTAAGGAGCACGATCGAGTTCTCTGCAAGGAAGATTTTCATTACACCCACTGATCGGAAACTTGTGTTCCTTCGGGTTTTTTCTTAAAGATAATGTTTGAAGTACTTTAATTTCTTTTACCTGAACAAGCCCCCTGGTTATTTCATAATTTATACACAGAAAAAGAAATAATTATAATATAATTTGGATATTTTTAAACCCTTTTTGTTTTTATTATTAACTATTTTATAATTCTGTTTGAATCTCTGTTGGAATTTGAAGTAAGGAGCACGATCGAGTTCTCTGCAAGGAAGATTTTCATTACACCCACTGATCGGAAACTTGTGTTCCTTCGGTTTTTTTCTTAAAGATAATGTTTGAAGTACTTTAATTTCTTTTACCTGAACAAGCCCCCTGGTTATTTCATAATTTATACACAGAAAAAGAAATAATTATAATATAATTTGGATATTTTTAAACCCTTTTTGTTTTTATTATTAACTATTTTCTAATTCTGTTTGAATCTCTGTTGGAATTTGAAGTAAGGAGCGCGATCGAGTTCTCTGCAAGGAAGATTTTCATTACGCCACTGATCGGAAACATGTGTTCCTTCGTTTTTTTTTTAAAGATAATGTTTGGAGTACTTTAATTTCTTTTACCTGAACAAGCCCCCTGGTTATTTCATAATTTATACACAGAAAAAGAAATAATTATAATATAATTTGGATATTTTTAAACCCTTTTTGTTTTTATTATTAACTATTTTATAATTCTGTTCGAATCTCTGTTGGAATTTGAAGTAAGGAGCGCGATCGAGTTCTCTGCAAGGAAGATTTTCATTACACCCACTGATCGGAAACTTGTGTTCCTTCGGATTTTTTCTTAAAGATAATGTTTGAAGTACTTTAATTTCTTTTACCTGAACAAGCCCCCTGGTTATTTCATAATTTATACACAGAAAAAGAAATAATTATAATATAATTTGGATATTTTTAAACCCTTTTTGTTTTTATTATTAACTATTTTATAATTCTGTTTGAATCTCTGTTGGAATTTGAAGTAAGGAGCACGATCGAGTTCCCTGCAAGGAAGATTTTCATTACACCCACTGATCGGAAACTTGTGTTCCTTCGGTTTTTTTCTTAAAGATAATGTTTGGAGTACTTTAATTTCTTTTACCTGAACTAGCCCCCTGGTTATTTCATAATTTATACACAGAAAAAGAAATAATTATAATATAATTTGGATATTTTTAAACCCTTTTTGTTTTTATTATTAACTATTTTCTAATTCTGTTTGAATCTCTGTTGGAATTTGAAGTAAGGAGCACGATCGAGTTCTCTGCAAGGAAGATTTTCATTACACCCACTGATCGGAAACTTGTGTTCCGTCGGTTTTTTTTCTTAAAGATAATGTTTGAAGTACTTTAGTTTCTTTTACCTGAACAAGCCCCCTGGTTATTTCATAATTTATACACAGAAAAAGAAATAATTATAATATAATTTGGATATTTTTAAACCCTTTTTGTTTTTATTATTAACTATTTTATAATTCTGTTCGAATCTCTGTTGGAATTTGAAGTAAGGAGCGCGATCGAGTTCTCTGCAAGGAAAATTGTCATTACGCCACTGATCGCAAACTTGTGTTCCTTCGGATTTTTTTTTTAAAGATAATCTTTGGAGTACTTTAATTTCTGTTACCTGAACAAGCCCCCTGGATATTTCATAATTTATACACAGAAAAAGAAATAATTATAATATAATTTGGATATTTTTAAACCCTTTTTGTTTTTATTATTAACTATTTTATAATTCTGTTTGAATCTCTGTTGGAATTTGAAGTAAGGAGCACGATCGAGTTCTCTGCAAGGAAGATTTTCATTACACCCACTGATCGGAAACTTGTGTTCCTTCGGTGTTTTTCTTAAAGATAATGTTTGAAGTACTTTAATTGGAATTGTTATTATTGATAAGAGACTTTAACGTTTTGGCTACAAGGTTGACAGAAAAGAAATTGAAAATTTATTAATAACCTGACTGTTTCAAGCGTTTTGGATATTAAGAAAATGTATCATGTAAAGAGAAAATAAAATTCCTTATATGCAATTTTTAACTTATTCAAAATTTGTAACGCAATTTTCAGATTTTTTTTTTGCCTGAACAAGCCCTGGTTATTACATAATCTATAAACAGAGAAAGAAATAATTATAATATAATTTGGATATTTTAAAACCCTTTTTGTTTTTATTATTAACTATTTTCTAATTAACTGAGTATTAACTGATTTCTGTTACTATGCATTAACAAGTGTAAGTTTCGTGCCTAAGTTGGTTTAAATATGAACAGTAATAAGGCCTTTTCCTGCAAAATAAACTTTAACAAATGCAGAAAATTTTATTTTCATCCACCGTAAACACGTAGATATTATGTTATATTTCATTGATGGTTTATACTTTAAAAGCATAAAACTATAAATAATATTTAAACTATTAGTTTAATTTATTTTCTGATTTTTCTAAAGTATAAAAACGTACTTTTACGACACACAAAAAAAAATTAGAATGTGCATTGGTTATTAAACTATCTTACATTTGAAACCTAAATATGAATAAGACAAATATGTGCTTTAGTATAATTTTCCAAATATAAATGAACCAAATTGCTGATTTAAAAATATTATTTGATTCTTAGAAAAAGCTCTAAAATTGTAGAAGTTTGATGAATTCTGTTGTATTTGAACATTCATTTGTCGAAGTGTAATTTAATGTCATGTACATAAACAAACAAAAAACATTCAACTTTTCATTTAGGTCATTCTACACGAACGTTATTTACGCGCGTTAGCTTTTGTTAGTAGCTGTGTTATTAGATTTTACAATCAACATGGTTTGCATTCTTCAGTCAGAAAGCCAACGGGCGTTAATAACGTATGTGAATAATAAGCATTTTTGTTTCCTAAAAAAATACAATTGATCTGATCTTCCAATACATAAATTACTTTATAATCATGATTAGACTTGATAATTTGTTTTTGGTTTGATAAAGACAGCAAAAATACGATAATGGCGCATGACAAAATTATCGAACAATTAATGACAAAATTATCGAAATTCTATTCTAAATCATAATTTTAGTGTAAACTGGAAATAGTTAAAAGTCATTTATAACGTTAAATTTAAATTTGATCTTTTTATAGGTGAAAATAAAAGTAGGAAAGGGAATTTGGCGAGAGCACCTTGGCGACGAACTCAACTTTCACATGTCGCAAAGAGAAAAGTGGCAATTGAATACGATGCACAAACAAAAAAAAAATATTCCAACTTTTCATTTAGTTGCATAAAGATGACACAATCGCGATGCTGTAGCAATACATGAATGACTTTATAATCGTAATTGGACTTGATTATTTATTTTTCTTGGTTTTAGAAAAATAGCCAATGCGGCAATGGCGCATGACAAAACAAAATTATATAAACTCTACTCAATATCACAATTTTAGTGGAAACTGAAAATTGTTATAAGTAATATATAAGGTTAAATTTAAATGTGATCTTTTTGATAGGTGAAAGTAAAAGTAGAAAGAGTAATTTGGCGAGAACTCCTTGGCGACGAACTCAACTTTCGCATGCCTGAAAAGAAGAGTGGCAATTGAATACTATGCACAAACAAAAAAATTTTCAAACTTTTCATTTAGTTGCATAAAGATGACACAATCGCGATGCTGTAACAATACATGAATGACTATATAATCGTGATTGGACGTGATCATTTGTTCTGCTTGGTTACAAGAAAGACAACCAAAGTGTGGCAGCGGTGCATGACAAAATAAAGAGCTGCCTGTCTTGTAAACTGCTTTGGGACTCCCGAAGTAGACAGAACGAAACTGATGCCATCGAATTTACATGCAGCTTCTGACACAATCAAACACTGAAGGATCCACATTAAAAATTCAGGATGTCAATTTATTATGGAGATGTATATATTGTTGACAATATCTTATATTAAGTGAAGCTGGACGATGCATTGTTGTCAACACCAAATGTCGTTAACCATAGTTATGTAAAATATATTCTTCTAAATGTATACTGTAATTGAAAGAGGTTCAATACTTCAATTATAATCTGTGTGATATCTATTTTTAATGACTATATGAAATACGATCATTAATTATAATTGTTTATTAGACTTTTTTTTACGTTCAAAGTATTTTTCTATAAGATGTAGCCAAAGGTATAATCAGGGAAATGCGGGTTCTTTTATATTTTAATTAATATACGATTGTGTTACATCACACTAAATTATTAGATACCACTTAAAATTTAATTATCTATACAAAAATTCAACGTTTAAAAAGTGTTTAAAGAATTTTGATTGATTCTGTCGATGCCAGTATTTATTTTTTACTGTGACTTGGCTTTCTACATCGGACCGTTTGATATTATAACAGAAAATTAAACGATTAACATATTAGAAAATTTGTCGTTGTACATATCATAAATATGAACTATTTAACAAATCATAACCCTCTGACGGAGCTGAAGAACTTGAGTCGTACATTGATTTTTTGTTTTACTAGCAATACAAATAAATTGATAAAAATATTCGACGAAAAAAAATTGTTTAAATATAAAGAGTAGTGGTGATTCTTGGAAGCGATATCTATTTCATTAATAATTAATATATATACACATATATATTATACATGTATATATATTTTACAGAGAACATATTTTGAATTTATATTTGTGCCATTTCTATTACATTACAGATATATAAAATAGAACATTTTACATATCATAAATATAAAATAGAATATTTTACATTTATATTACATTACAGATATATAAAATAGAACATTTTACATATCATAAATATAAAATAGAACAATTTGCATATCATGAGTATAAAATAGAACATTTTACATATCATAAATATAAAAAAGAACATTTTGTATATCATAAATATAAAATAGAACATTTTACATTTCTATTACATTACAGATATATAAAATAGAACATTTTACATATCATAAATATAAAATAGAACATTTTACATACCATAAATATAAAATAGAACATTTTACATATCATAAATATAAAACTGAACATTTTGCATACCATAAATATAAAATAAAACATTTTACAATCATAAATATAAACGTTTAACATATCACAAAACAGAAAATTCGACACATCAGAGTATTGAACATTTAGCATATCAGAAAATTAAATATTTAACAAAGCAGAATATTGAACACTAAACATGGCGGCAGTTAGTTAGTCAATGGTCCAAAAACAGAGTTGGAGAATAAGAGCTTTTAAAATTAGTAACTTGCCTTGGATAATGTAAAGTGGAATTACAGTTAACTCATTATTCGACAACCTATAGAACTAAAATCACTTGTCCAAATGGCGTAAATAGCAACCTAGTGATTCGGAATAGTCTTTGTCTATATTAAGATTTGTGTTTGTACCTATTCCACTTGATAGTCAACCTGCCCTCATAAAAAATGACATTTAACATCAGAACATTAAACATTCCGCAATTTAGAAAATTGAACGTTTAAAAATTCGGAAAATTGAGCATTTCCCAATCTGTTAGGGGAAAAAAAATATTTAGAAATAAACTGCAATTGTCGTTTCTATTTAACACGTTAAGTGCTTTATGTTTGTTACAAGTTTTTACTAATAAAGAAAAATTAGTGTTGAAAAACGGTTTACTTTTGTAAACATCTGCTCAATGCCTTTATACATCAAAGGCCGATTCTCCCTCAGGATATCGTACATGAAGAAACACAAAGTGGTATTTACCTACAAATACAAACGAAATGTATTTATCTTTGTCCAAAACCTTTTCTTTGAAGCATTTGGGTCCAAGTGCCTTAAAAGCATGCGTGTTTTTTGTTCTTAATTACAAATCCGATCAAAAATAATGCTCATTAATATTGATATGGCGTACCTTGAAGTCTTTATTAATTCTCCCAAAAGGCGTATAATAAAACATTAGTATTTTTTTCAAGGAATTATAACTTCATTATTCGACTTTAGGAAGACCTTTCGAGCAGCAATATATTCGCTTTTCTTACGCATTAGGACTTAAAGTCGGTCTCTTAAGTTTTTAAAACCAAAAGGAGCGACTAAAAAGCCATCTGCGCCGGCGAGCCGAAGCCGAAATGCATATGCGGACAGAGAAAAAACAGATATGCATATTTGTACACGCAAAAAAATGCATGAAATCAAAGACACGAATGAAATGGTTAGAGTACCTAGGGGACCCAAAACCATTACCTCATCGACGGGGAAAACAGACGAAAACCAAGATGAAAAGAAGATTAAAAAACACAAAATTAAAACATCCCTTTGCAAATAAGAAATAGCACAGACAGAATCCGAGCGAGCACTAAATAATAAAAGATTAAAAAAAAAATCCACGGAGATGCATTAACAACAAACCGAAAAAGTTTTACGCTCATTGCTGCTTATATGGAAAGACTGAGCACACAGAAGGTAATATATGCAGATTAAAAACATTGTCACTGAGAAATATAGTTTACATTATCAATTGATTAGAAGGGGGGGGGAGGGTAAGATTGGGGGGCTCTCAGTTAAAAAGCTGGTTCAACCTCTATTCCAGGAGAGTATTTTTGTATTTTTACCTCTTCACCGACTAAAACAACGCCGGATGATGATAATAATAATAAAAAATAAAAAAATCTGAAATCACCAATAAAAAAAACATCAAAAACGACACGATGGAACAACGCGATAACTGGAAAATAAAATTCCAAAAAGCATTTGAGGGAGATAAAAAAAACGCGGCTAGGGCGGGCCTAGATCTAAAAGGAGGGCTGGTGATCTGAAGTGAAGAGAACTTCCAAACGACTCGAAGGAGGGGGGGGGGGGGATGGAAAACTCCAGTGTTTGTTTTATCAGTGAGCCCTATGTTTTACCTGTTGAGCCCTAATTGTGGCACAGCCATTAAATATGGTAATAGGGGCTAATTTGAAAGGCAAATACAAATTATTCCCCTCTCCTTTAGAGAGGTTTTTCCCTCTGAGGGATTTCTTTGTGAAGAGAAAAGCTCTTAACGTTGAAAGCGAAAGGGATTTTTTTGTTTTTTGCTAAGGTTGTTTGTTGCTACATTTTCTAGTTGTGATTGCTTCTTTGTTGAATCCTAAAAATCGGATTTTTATCATTTTTAGATTTGTTATAGTATTTTTTTCTTCTTCTGGTTCGCCTTCTTGTTTGCTCTTTCCAACCAGATTGATTTTTCCGATCCCTTTTGGCCATCGCCATGTTGTTTAGTTTCTTTTCATGTTATTTTGTCTTCCGTTTTTTTTTTAATGAGCGGTATTGGCGGGATTAAGTAAAAGCAAATAGGTATTTGCAAGGTAAAAGATGAAGCAGGGAGAAGCGGGCGTTTCTTAAGTGTGGGCCTCTTGTTTGTTGTTGGAATTGATTGCTCATTCAATTCGACATCAAGCCGCTATCAGTGTGCTTAATTAGAAATCTACTACTGCTTAATGACCGTTGGAATCTAAAGGCTTTGGCTGCTGTAGTATTTGAATGCGGAATACGCGAAAATAAAATACATGTTTTAGGGAAACAATTTAATGGTTGCGTACGAAAAAATACATTGCCGTAATAAATGTTAACAACTTTTCTCTTGGTTCGTTTGTTAACCAAATAATTATGTGGTTAAGAAACGTTTAAAACCTTAAAAAAGTTGGTTTAAATTACTTTAGAACTTGTTTGCGTGATTAATTTTTTATAAAATCATCATAGTCGCGTTTTTTTTATCAATTAAAAGCTGTCACAATTTTTTTTGTGTATCTTCTTTAAATAAATTGACTAGGGGGCTCCTCCCCCTACTCTCTAGCACTCATCAACCGTGTCAAAATTACAATAAGTTTAAGCGTAATATTTCATTATTTACGTATAATATTCTGCACATTAATTATAAAAATAGGAAAACGTAGAACGCTCAAATAAACGGCATTAGAATTTGAAGAATCACCCCGCTCTCAGAAGTAACACTCATTTTTGAGAATTCTGCGATCGTCAAGACTAATTTCCTTACATTTTTGAGAATTCTGCGATTGTCAAGACTAATTTCGTTACATTTTTGAGAATTCTGTGATCGTCAAGACTAATTTCGTTACATTTTTGAGAATTCTGCGATCGTCAAGACTAATTTCGTTGCATTTTTGAGAATTCTGCGATCGTCAAGACTAATTTCGTTATATTTGACAATCGTTTCGTCATTGAATCACGTGACCTTTGACGAAACAAGAATCCTTAAATTTTGAACGAAAGTCATTTACTCAGATTCCTTTTCGGCCCTTTTTTGGGGTCATCAGCTCCGGTATGGTTCTTATACTTATATTGTCAGTATTCAAACGAGCCTTCTTGGCCGAGTGGATAGGGAGTTAAACTAAAGAACGAGAGGTCCGCGGTTAGAGTCATCTAGTCGGGATTAAATTATTATATTATTTAAAATCGTTTTAATTTTTGACGAAATAAATTACGTTGAAAAAACGACAACATAAATTTCCTCAGTTTGACGAAATATTTAATCAGAGCATATAGCATATATATGTTTCGTCAAAACTGACAAACATTTCGTCAAAAAATGAAAAACGTTTCGTCAAAAATGACAAACATGTCGTCAAAAAATGACAAACTTTTCGTCAAAAATAACAAACATTTATTCAAAAAGGACAAACATTTCGTCAAAAATGACAAACGTTTCTTCAAAAATGACAAACATTTCGTCAAAAATGACAAACATTTCGTCAAATAGGAGAATGCATTTTTAGCAGTGCCACGAAATCATTTATAGACAACTATCTTTTTGTACTTATTTAAACAATAATATCTTGTATTATTTCATTATTTTATTTTGTAACAAGCACAGAAACCAAGATACAAAAAAAAAACATATTGGCGTATTATTTTCTCCGCCATCCTCGCCAAATCCAACCACATCCAAACCTGCCCCGTCCACCCAAATGTCAATTGCCCATCACACAGGTAGACTCTTGACAGACGGTTTCGAAGTGCTAACGAATGCCTACAGGGGGAAAAGCACTTTTATCAGTACCTATCCATCAGAGTTTACCGTGCCTTGATCTGACATCTAGATCCCTATTTCAAGAAAGGCATGCCGTAACGTTCTTTTATGGAGTATCCTTACCTTTGTGACCTACGATAGTTTGGTTGGAAGAGTTCCGAGCTCATAATCGGATAGTTGTGAGATCGAACCTCGTCTTGGATCTAGTAATCGAAAGTTTATTGTATTGTGTCTCAATATCATAATCTTTTCAAAATTGGTATACTTACGTAATTTCAATGGCAGTACGATATTTGGTGATACTATTTAGTAATTAATGATTTACATGGAGAGTGGGGTGCCAGCTCAATTTAATGGGAAAGTGGAAGAAGGGGTAACTGACAAAAATCCCTTTAAAAAGGTAAACAGTTTTTTCACTGATAGCAATTTTCAAAAAAAGGCTGGTTTTCCCTTGAACATCCGGTATTTGTCGCCAAGGAAAAAAATTGGCATGAAACTTTTTCCTATTCATTGACCGTGATCGAGAATGAGCTTTAGTGTAATAGTTTGGCTTCATAGTGAAATCCTTGAAAAATGGTAACTTCAATTTCACACAAGGGTTTAAACTGTCAATTAGCAAATATAATTGTAGAAAACGTCATTTTCTTCAAGTTATGCATAAATTAAGCCACAATTATTCTTATGCCGCCAACACGGTAAAAAGGCTGCATGCGGAGTAAATTATTACCCAACCTAGTCGACGCGGTCGGCCTACCATCTTGTACACGACAGTAGGTTATTTATCCTTGTAGGCTAATTTCTGTTGGAGTTAGGAGATTTCAAAAAATTAACATTTTCATTATGTCGCGCAAGTTTTTTCTCGGACTGATTTCAAAGGCTTACAATTATAAAAAAATTGAGTTAACTTTCAGCTTCAGATTATAACAGATCCAATCTTGCTGAGAAAATTATATCAACAGAGGGCCATAACTTCTATCCTTCAGAAAATTCGACTTCAGTTTATATAGATAAGTCAATTCACGCAGAAAAGTTACGATAATAGTCAAAGAAAAATCGCTGAAGACAGTTGCCTACGATAAAGATTTCTCTATGAGATAGAGAGCATCTCTTTATAGATAAAGCCAAATTTAAGACCCCTCTTCACTAAGCCCAAGGCAATAGATTTTCCAGGTGATACAGACGCTTCAGATTTCAATCACTAATCTTTCACGCCCATGATTCTTTGGTCTTTAATGGTTATGCAAAAAAATGGCATTGCCAGGGCATCGTTGATTTGAGGGTAGTCACAAATTGTTGGCCATGTTAATTATTTGGCTATATCACACTTAGCTGTATTGGGATAATAAAACTTTATTTTTATTCAACTACATCACTTATATTTAAAACAAGTCGCATAGCTTTAGTAGTGTGGTATTCATATCCCATCAGGACAGATTGCCACAGCATTGTAACTCCTGTCGTCGACCACCAGGGGCACTGCTGTGCAGCCACAATGCTTTATTGTACCATTCACACAAGGATTGGTTGTGTTTAGGCCGTTGCCGGCTAGAGAGCCGTTCTATCGACAATAAATAGTATTACAAAACTAAGTAAAGTGTAGTCCGTAAATAGAAAGGACACTACTCTATAGTAGCAACGAATAAAGTAGTTAAAATATAGTAAAAAGAATGGTTTATTACGTGTAGTTAAAGAGAGCCAAAACAATGGCCATGTCTAAAACTTTGTGACAACCCTATATTAACTGAAACAGCGTCCGTTTGATTATCCATCAAACCTAAGCGACTAAATGAATCTTTATGGAACTTTGCTTGTACATAACACTCAATCAAAAATAGAACGTAGTCTACATTTTTTATTTCGCTGAGACAAAAGTGGTGATTAAAATTTAAAAAATAGAATAAATGGTTATATTTTATTGGTGTTTTACTATTTTAAGTATTCTGAGTAATATTATGTAGGTAAACAGCTAAAAAATGGCAATTGGGAAATTTTTTTTAACAACCCTGTATTAATAGAAACAGCGTCCATTTGATTATCTATCGAACCTAAGCGACTGAACGAATCTTTATGGAACTTTGCTTGTGCATAACACTCAATCAAAAATAGAACGTAGTCTACATTTTTGATTTCGCTGAGACAAAAGTGGTGATTAAAATTAAAAAAATAGAATAAATGGTTATATTTTAATGGTGTTTTATTTGGTTCAAATATTCTTTATTAAAAACAAATTGATTTTTTTTTCAATATTTACCGATTTTACTCTCTTTTAGAGAAATCAAATTAACAATTTCCTTATTTTGCTGTATATTAACTATCCAAACTTTGTTTTACGATCGTGTTTATTAAACACATAATTCTTATCAGATAAAATATTTAGGGAAAACAAAAAATTCTGCTTTTTTCCACTTCCATCTATAAATCAATACAATTTTCTTTACGAGAACGTAGCGTGATATAGCCAATAAAATACTCCTATATCGTCTTTGAACGCTGATAATTGATGTGGATTTTCGATACAAAAGTAGTCATCGATTTATTTCTGACTATTCGGACTTTTTTCTCAGAGTCTAATGGTGTGGCGAACCAGAGCTATCATATGTTTGATAATGCTTTATCGGTCACGCAAGTACAGTTTGTGTGCGACAAAAGCAAACAGGCACAAGGAAAATGCTTTCAAGTTTGAGTGACGAATAGTATAAAAATTGTATTATGTGAAAGATATTGTTTGTTTTATAATTCATAAATTGAAATAAATACTTTATGTTGGTTTTATTCACAGTCCGAATGTCAAATGCATTTATTTTATATAAGTTAAGATAATTGAATTGTAATAACTCAGTTTCAAATTATGCAATCGACATTAAATAACGTCGAAAACCGTCTTCTGAACAACTATTTTTAGTTTGTCAGGTCACTTTGTTAAGATGGCATAAACAGAAACAGAGATTAGCAATATTAACATTGCAATTCGATATGTGGGTTTATTATTAAAAGTGTTCGGATTACTACAAGTGAGGTATTATTTTAAACAGAATTATTTGAATTTTTATAAACATTCAAAATTTCAAAATTGATATTTTTTCAACGTTAAGAATACCGGAACCTCTTAAAACCTAAACGAGTCCCGCACTTTAAACGTTTTTATCAGTTTTGTGACTTATTCCATTTGGCAGCCAACTCTGGATGCCGGACCCCTAAAAACCTAAACGAGTCGCGCATTTCAAAACGTTCTTATCTGTTTTGTGACTTACCCCATTTGGCAGCTAACTCTGGATGCCGGACTTCCTTAAAACCTAAATGAGTCGGATGCCGGACCCCCTTAAAACCTAGATGAATCGCGCACTTTAAACTGTCGTATATGTTGTGTGGCTTATTCCATTTGGCAGCCAACTCTGGATGCCGGACCCCCTAAAAACCTAAACGAGTCGCGCATTTCAAAACGATCTGTTTTGTGACTTACCCCATTCGGCAGCCAACTCTGGATGCCGGACTTCCTTAAAACCTAAATGAGTCGGATGCCGGACCCCCTTAAAACCTAGATGAATCGCGCACTTTAAACTGTCGTATATGTTGTGTGACTTATTCCATTTGGCAGCCAACTCTGGATGCCGGACCCCCTAAAAACCTAAACGAGTCGCGCATTTCAAAACGATCTGTTTTGTGACTTACCCCATTTGGCAGCCAACTCTGGATGCCGGACTTCCTTAAAACCTAAATGAGTCGGATGCCGGACCCCCTTAAAACCTAGATGAATCGCGCACTTTAAACTGTCGTATATGTTGTGTGGCTTATTCCATTTGGCAGCCAACTCTGGATGCCGGACCCCCTAAAAACCTAAACGAGTCGCGCATTTCAAAACGATCTGTTTTGTGACTTACCCCATTCGGCAGCCAACTCTGGATGCCGGACTTCCTTAAAACCTAAATGAGTCGGATGCCGGACCCCCTTAAAACCTAGATGAATCGCGCACTTTAAACTGTCGTATATGTTGTGTGACTTATTCCATTTGGCAGCCAACTCTGGATGCCGGACCCCCTAAAAACCTAAACGAGTCGCGCATTTCAAAACGATCTGTTTTGTGACTTACCCCATTTGGCAGCCAACTCTGGATGCCGGACTTCCTTAAAACCTAAATGAGTCGGATGCCGGACCCCCTTAAAACCTAGATGAATCGCGCACTTTAAACTGTCGTATATGTTGTGCGACTTACTCCATTTGGCAGCCAACTGTGGATGCCGGACCCCCTAAAAACCTAAACGAATCGCGCATTTCAAAACGTGCTTATCTGTTTTGTGACTTACCCCATTTGGCAGCCAACTCTGGATGCCGGACCCCCTTAAACCCTATACAAGCCGCGCACTTTAAACGTTTTTAACTGTTTTGTGTCTTACTCCATTTGGCAGCCAACTCTGGATGCCGGACCCCCTTAAAACCTAGACAAGTCGCGTACTTTAAACGTTCTTATCCGTTTTATGACTTACTCCATTTGGCAGCCAACTCTGGATGCCGGACCGCCTTAAAACCGATGCAAGTCGCGCACTTTTAACGTTCTTATCCATTTTGTGACTTACTCCATTTGGCAGCCAACTCTGGATGCCGGACCCTTAAAACCTAGACAAGTCGCGTATTTTAAACGTTCTTATTTGTTTTGTGACTTACTCCATTTGGAAGCCAACTCTGGATGCCAGACCCCCTTAAAACCTAGACAAGTCGCGTACTTTAAACGTTCTTATCCGTTTTATGACTTACTCCATTTGGCAGCCAACTCTGGATGCCGGACTTCCTTAAAACCTAAATGAGTCGGATGCCGGAGCCCCTTAAAACCTAGATGAATCGCGCACTTTAAACTGTCGCATATGTTGTGCGACTTACTCCATTTGGCAGCCAACTCTGGATGCCGGACCCCCTAAAAACCTAAACGAGTCGCGCATTTCAAAACGTTCTTATCTGTTTTGTGACTTACCTCATTTGGCAGCCAACTCTGGATGCCAGACCGCCTTAAAACCGAGGCAAGTCGTGCACTTTTAACGTTCTTATCCTTTTTGTGACTTACTCCATTTGGCAGCCAACTCTGGATGCCAAACCCCCTTAAAACCGATACAAGTCGTGCACTTTAAACCTTTTTATCTATTTTGTGACTTACTCCATTTGGCAGCCAACTCTCTCGCTTCACAGAAAGATCTCCGCCAAATGCAATTCAACCTGTTGAATAGACTTCGACCAAAGAAGTACATACATACCATGGTCTCACTACACTCACAGGGAAGGGAAGATAAAACCGAAATAAACCACCAAACAAAAAAAATAAAAATATCGCCGTCACTTTCCCCTGTCGCCGTTGGCGACCAAACCGAAAAACCCAAGAAATAAAGAAGCGAGGCGAACGCAAGACAACTTTCGGTTGAGAAAGAAACGGGTCAGAGGTCATGTTGCTCGGCATATGAAAAAAGAAGAGAAATGCCATCGGTTAAAAAGGGGGAGGTGAGGTAGGTCCGATAGGTAAGGACTTTCCATCCTACAATGTAGGTCGGCAGGTTTCCGTTTGCGTAATCGAGTAAGAGTTGGATGGATTTTCGGATGGGATTTTCTGCCCAGCCTGCTATCTCACCGGATGAGGTGTCGCCGTAGACCATGGGCCGTGACAAGATTGAGAGGGCCCACAATTCGATGGGTTGTAGGCAGGCCCGTCGCACCGAGGGGATTTGTGTGTAGGGGGGAGGGGGAAGGAGGGGGGCAATAATCTGGAAATCCCAAAAGTTGAGAGTTTCAACTTCTAAGAATGCCCGAATTAAGAAAATTTATACCTGAAGAAAATTAATATTATTAGCAAATGAAAGCTAGAGATGATTGAAAATTGCCCAATTTGTATGATTGCAGTTTAATTAAATCTCAGAGCGGACACTGCATTGGAATATGGGTGCAGCAAATCAATGCTTGTGAGAGAACTGTTTAATATTACCTAATATATAAGAAGATGAAAAATATCGATTAGTTGGAACTGGGAATTTTCAGCACTGTTGAGTTGGAAATTTCGAATAATTCAGTTGAGATTTCGATTTGTTAAGTTGGGAATTTCGAATCGTTAAGTTGGGAAATTTCTTGTTCCAGGAAGCACGACACCTCCCCACAAATAATCTGGAAATCCCAAAAGTTGGGATTTTCAACTTCTACAAATCCCCGAATTACGAAAATGTATGCCTGAAGAAATTAATATTATTAGCAAATGAAAGCTAGAGAAGATTAGAAATTGCCCAACTTGTATGATTACATTTTAATTAGATCTCAGAACGGACACTCTCTCATTTGAACTCACAATTCTTGATGATATTTACTTTCCATCCCTTATAGTAATATTACAAATTTTCAAGTGTCTACTGTTACATTTGTGCTCTAAAGCATCACTATTATCTTATTTTTAAGAAATTATAAATTTTTGGTGAATATTGATTAATAACTAGTATGAATTATTAATGCTATTTATAAAAACTAAATATCATATAGCCATCGGGCTAAGAACATTTTTTCCAAGTTTCGAATCGGTAAAAAAAAGAGGGATGTCAGGTGGGTTGCCATACTTTATATTTATCATTATTTTCGGATGCAGGCAGTGGCGGATTTACATAGGGGCTAAATAGGGCTATAGCCCCCCCCCCCCCCCCTTGGGCTGTGGCCAAATTTTTTTTAAAAAAATTAATAATTTTTTTTTTCTTAAAAATGTTTTTTTTGGAAGATAATGGTTATGAATTAAGAGGGCCATAGCCCCTCATATAGTTCAGACAAAGTTTTCCTAAGGAGTTTTCAGGGAGTTGAGGAAAAGAGCAAGTTTTATGGTTCTCTTTTGGAGTGGGAAGTAGGGGGGGGGGGAGGCTACGCGCGTCTTGTCGCACTATCAAGATCAAGATAATCTTGGACACTGCAACCGACCAGAAACACATTGCCTAGAGCAGTGGCGGATTTATATAGGGGCTAAAAGGGGGTATAGCCCCCTCCTTAGCTTATGACTAAAAAAAATTCTCAAGAAATAATGTTTTTTCTTTAAAAATTGTTCTTCAAAATTAGCTATGAGCTTTCGCTTTGAGACCCACAGTTTGAGTCGGGGAGTCCAGGGAGTCGGGGAAGGTCGTTTTATGACCCTCTCTTTGGGGGTGAAGGGGGGTTACGAGTCTTTACGCCTTATCAAGATGACCTTCAAATGACCATCAGCAAAAGTGAAACCCTTTGTTGTATCATCCGAGTACGGTCATTCGTTAAAAGTTTTAAGGGAGGCGGGAGATTTTTTGTAGAAATGAGGGGTCAGGGGATCAGAGTGAAAGAGGGAAATAAAAATTTGTGTCGCCATGGTTAGTTTTGATGAGCGAAAACATCGGAAAAGGCGAAATCTATGCTATTGCTTCATGAATAGCTGAGTTAGATAGTCAGGAAATTTTTCTTTCTTTTGTGTTTTTATTCATGTAATTTTATATATTTTAAGCGATGCAAAAAGCGAGACTGCAGTTGTAAATACTATTGGGTTTCATTCAAGTATTTTGATGAAGTAGTGATACCGGAATCACATTATCCTTGACAATCAATTCTTAACCTTTTATATGATAGTTGCTCAGCTTAAATTAGGAAAACCGAACCAAATACCTTTTTGAACCGTATTTTTTTTAAAACATAAATTTTATGTAAATTGAAAAAAAAATTCAAAGAACTGAACATGCTTAATGATGATATTTTTAAACTTTAATTTGACATGGTCATAAGAAACATTATACCATATATGAAAAGCAAACAATCAAAAAGTATTTTGTTAAAAAAAAATCAAAAAATTATAAATTACGTCAATGATTTCGCCATCGAATTTTCTATCTAACTAAGGTATTTTATTCGTTCAAAATACGTTTTGTCACATTGAAATTAACTTGCAAAATTAAAATCTGTCTATGCGAATTATAAAAATTAATTTGCGTTTTCCCAAGATTCGTTTCAAGTGACAAAACCGTTTTGAATTTTTTCTATTCGTATGTCAAGCATTTGTCTGAGTTTGTGTGGCTTGAAGCAAGTACTATTAACTGCTAGTTTGTATTCTTATTAAAAGGGTAAAGTCTTCCTTTTGCAAAGTTTAAAGTAATTTATTATTTTGACCAATCTAACTAACTATTTCAGTTCTAACATCATTTATCAAACTTTAAGTACAATGGTGATATTTCACATATCATCATTGTACTTAAATTTTCTTAAACTACGAAATTTAATATTCTTCGAGAGATTTGATGAGATACTACCCAAAAGGGAGTTGAGATGACAAAATTAAATGCTCGGTGCAGATCCGGATTTAGGCATAGGCTACAGCCTAGGGGCCAGCACAACTCAGATTACTGAAAAAATGGGTGTCTCAACACTTCAAAATTTTGACAACGACTTGTTTGAAATTAAATCACTTAAACAAAAAAAATTATAAGTACCAAACGAATTTCTAAATAACTAATAAATCAAACTAAATCCTAATGAAAATAATATTCTACAAAATTTTTATGACACAGAAAAATTCTATTTTTCTTAATGGATTTGTACAACGCAAATATAACATAACACTTTTATATTCTTTTAAAATATGCGTTTAATTTGTGATAATTTAAAATGGCATTGTGTTACTATTTTTGGAAATCAGTTGTTTTTATTCTACACCGTTATTCTGTTTATAGTAATTTGAGAATAATACGGAGACGAGTACAATATGTTATTGTAATTTTCATAAATTCCATTGAAATCCCTTGAAATTGTTCAACATAGTATTGAAAATTTACACACAAAAAAAATAGTGCATCCCAATTTTATTAAAACTGGAAAAATTATTTATTTTGCAAATTTTCAATTATTGCATGTTAAAAAATTTCCGATCTCCCCTCCCCATTTCGATTTACGGAGGGGTATTCCATACCACCAAGTAGTTTAGGGCTCGCACCACATATTTAGTCTAGGGGTCCACTAACTCTAAATCTGGCTCTGGCTTGGTGGGAATACCCCAAACAACTGCCCCAAGAGTGAACCAGTTGTTTATGAGCAGCGTGGTGGGCCAAAAAATTCCCTTTTTTAATATCAGAAGGCGTCGAGACAAAAATTATTCTTATACAAAAAAAAGTACATTGCACCAGAATAAAACAAAAAAAAAGTTGCTTCTTCACATTGGAGGCATTTATCTCGCCAAGGTATCAAAATAAGAATTTTTAGGCGGAATTTACACATACCGTTTAACGGCAATCGTCGAAAATAGAAATTTATATATACCCTCCCCCACCAAAAAAATAATAATTAGCCCCCCCCTTTGGATGACCCTAAATCCGCCACTGGATGCAGGCGAATTATTTTTATACTCTCCTCCATAAAAAAAGTTTCGGTTAGAAACAATCAAATGGGGGAAGTAGAATCCCCCCACCCCTGGTTCATTCATCTCCCCAACCCCCCCTCCATTCAATCACCCCAACATGGTCACCTGATGAGCTGATGAGAAACACGAAACATCAGTCCATAACATTCGCCAGTGCTGCCACGGATTTCGAAAAATCGCCAATTCGGGGAATTTTTGGTAGTTGTTGTTTAAATTAACGTCTTATTAGGGTTACAATAGGCCATTGCCGACGCTATTCAGGATCTATTCTCAAAACCCGTGAAGCAGTGATTTTTATGTTTGATGGTAGTAAAAAAAATAAAGATTTTTTTTATAACTAAATTAAACTACGAAAATATTTATATGTAATAATATTTAAATGTATATCAGTGGTTGATTGAATTACATTCGCACAAGCGTTACACAGTAGTGAATTGCAGCCAGTTTGGGATCAAACCCTATGGGAAGACCTACTAGAGCCCTAGTTGCCCAGTAGATAAACGCTTTCGGCTAGCAATCAGAGGATTGCGATTTCGAACCAGATTGAGTAGGTTTGGCAAAGAAACATAAAATTTTTTCATCTTGCGATCGAAAGGTTGCCAGCTTTGCTACTAAAGTGCTAAAAAGTCGTCTAAAAATATCCAAAAATTATAATGACTTATATAGGGATCCAATGTCCTGACGCCTATTGAGTTTGCGTTGGGTGCCACCACTTCAGGTGATACCTCGTCATCTGACTATGGTACTAAAATACGTGGTATTGTTTGGAATGTTTGTATGTTGTCTGTCTATCCCGAGTATTAAGCATATGAGGATAACAGAGATAAAGAAACCTAAATCAGGCGAGCAGAGATCTCTTAACTTACCAATCAAATCAAAAGATTCACGGACATAGACTAGTAATTTTGAACCAAGGTCAGGTAACTAGAAAAGCACCTGAGCTGGCCAATTGCTCTCTAAACTTCCGCAACACGATCAGCATAAGGAAAGTTGAATTATGACATTTAATGTGCAGCAGCGCTCTAAAAGGCGAAACATTCAAAACGTGTTTTGTCACTATAAGGTAAATCAGTAAACTTTTAAATAACTGCCTTGAAAATGAATGACCATTCTGGCACTTACTACATCTGTTCCCAAAATCATTGATATCGACATTCACCACCAAAGAATGTAAACTCCCCAGACAATTCCGCACCTCAAAGCCAGAAGGGTCAAAGCCAAATTTGACAATTTTGGTTTCATTGCAGAATATGTCTTAAAATTCGTTGTTCTATCAAAAATACTATCGAAATTCAATAAAAAAAATTCTTAATTATTTACAGAGTGTTATGTTACCTAAATCCAAAGTCGTCCTGTACAGTTACCCAATTATGACATAGACTCGTCTGGCTCCGAAGCACAGAATTTTTTCAACCCCTTCAAAGCATTGATTTGTCACTTATCATATCCATGCTCTAAGTGTTCTAAGCACATCTACGCATGCGCGTTTAAAATGACATAAGAAGTCTATCATTTTGATCCCGCATGCATCGGTTTATTTATATTTGGCGATTTCATCCCCTACAGTTTGGCGCTTCCCAAACCTTCCCACAACACGGCAGCCCTGACCACCCCTTCTCCCCGCAAGCAGGGGACGGACCAGACGATTAGGTGATGTTCGATGCCAGATGTTGCCACGGTGTGGAGCCGCAGAATGCGAGGGAGGTGTGTGGCGGCCAGTCATTTACACCACCCCTTCTGCATCAAGTGCGGCTGCAGGAGACAGATTCGGCTCTTTTAATTAACTTTCGGCAGAACAAAAGTTATTAAGAAGGTTGGGATGCCTCGACAAGGGAAACGGGCACGGATAAGCTGGAAGGTAGCAAGAAATTTAAAGGGTGACTTTTGTTAGTCGGGGCATTAAAAATCGTTTGAAGTTCTTACATCATCATCATCATCATCTGACTTAATTGTTTTTCGAGATTGGGAAGGACCGATAGAGTTATTAAGAGCAGAAATATAGTCGAAAATATTTTAATGAAATATTTTTTTTACTTCGACGATTTGAGAAAATGGGGCTTGAGGGACCAGTATATTAATTAAAAATTCTTATTGACTGTAGTAGTTTTATAGCTCACCTCTATTTTTATACTCTCATTGTTATTATTGACGGATATCTTTCTGTAAAACTCAGTATCTTAATAATAGAAAGTACACTGTAAAAAATGGTACTTAAAAATGAGTACCTGAACCTACTCGTTTTTCTTTGAGTACACTCAAAGTACTCAAATTTAAGTAACCGTACTTTCTCAAAATGAGTTGGACCACGTTTACTTATTGAATTAACGTCGTAGCATCAGACAATTGGTGACGAATCGGGTTCTATCCATTCGGAAAGACCCTGGAACATAGTTTCTTTATTTACTATGGTTAGGTGACGAGTACTACACCTGAACTGGCACCCCACTTTCCAAACTTCCACATCGCTACAAACATCAATAAAGTTGGACCACAACAGATTTAACGTGTACCAGCTCCCTTTACATAGTGAATAATCGGTCGAACAGTAAAGATACATAATTATCATGGTTTGGTTAATTAACGTCGCACTAGAGCTGCACAGTGGGCTATTGGCGGCGGTTCGGGGCCTATCTCGAAAAAAGGAAAGACCCGGGAACACATACACATTCATACATGCATCTCGTTACTTTTGAACCCTGGTCAGATGACGAGGAAACACCTGAACTGGCACCCAACGCCTTCAATAGACGTCGGGACTTTGGACCCCGATCAGATGTATCGTGCACCAGTCCCGTATACACGCCGTTAATTTTTGCGGATGTTCTGGACAATTTTTCTAGTAATTTGTATCGAAGCTGGCAACCCTCAGATCACAAGATCGCTACTTTTTTTTAACTTTTTCTTTGTCAAGTCCATAGCCTAGGATCGAACCAGGAATCTTCGTATTCCCAGCTGACGCCTTTAACCGCTCGGCCACGGATACCATTCATTATTATCACGTAAATCCCAACTTCCAAAACAAATAAATGAAACCAATTACCACCAAAGACAATTCTACATCCCCCCGCAAAATCCCATAAAGATGTTGAGCAGCGATACTCACTAGTAACTAGTAGCGTTACTTAACATCTTCAAATATCACGTGACTTAAAATGAGCAGGTGATCAACGTGTTTTTTTTTCGGAACCGGAAGAAATAAAAATATTTATGATTGGGGCGCTACCTCGCAGAAGAAGCGTTATTAAGTGTTCTTTATTACGCCCTTAATTCCCGTGTCACGCTTCCTCTTTACGAGGGACTTAAGGAACCAGACGGTGTCTGGTTCTTTGAGTCCTTTGGAAACATAATGAGAACTGCTCTCTTATAAAATGTAAGTTAAGTATGTTGTCATACAAAATGCTTTGCGTATATAAGTAGGTGGATTCTGAGATCGTGATAATCTCGTGGGCCTAGCAATTTGGGATCTGAGGATTTCGTGTTCAATACCCCTGGTGAAGCTAATCCCAGACATTTCATGTAGAGGGAGTTCTGTACGTTAAATCTGTCGATGCTTAATATCCACGGGTTAGTCAAAGCGTGTGTGAAGAGAGCGATGTCAGTCCAGGTATTGTTCCCAAATTAGTTTAAAATTGAGTTGGTTTGGTTTGGTTAATTAACGTCGCACTAGAGCTGCACAGTGGGCTATTGGCGACGGTTCGGGGTCTATCTCGAAGGAAAGACCCGGGAACACATTCACACACACATTCATACATGCACCTCGTTATTTTAGAACCATGGTCAGATGACGAGGAAACACCTGAACTGGCACCCAACGCCTTCAATAGACGTCGGGACTTTGGACCCCGACCAGATTTATCGTGCACCAGTCCCGTATACACGCCTTTAATTTTTGCGGATGTTCTGGAAGACTTTTGCAGTATTTTTGTAGCGAATCTGGCAACCCTCCGATCACTACTTTTTTTACTTTTATTTGTCAAGTCCATCGCACGGGTTCGAACCACCAATCCTCGGATTAGTAGCTGAACGCCTTAACCGCTCGGCCCCGGAGACCTCCCTAGCAACTTGGGGTTTGAGGATTTCGTGTCCAATACCCCTGGTGAAGCTAATCCCAGACACTTCATGTAGAGGGAGTTTCTGTACGTTAAATCTGTCGATGCTTAATATCCACGGGTTAGTCGAAACGTGTATGGAGAGAGCGATATCAGTCCAGGTGTTGTTCCCAAAGTAGCTTATGATTAAGAAGCAGTTGTTCCCAGATTTTCGTGACGACCAATATGATGATGTGTGTAGGTTGCGTTGGGTGCCAATTCAGGTGTTACCTCGTCATCTGACTATGATTCTAAAGTACTTTGTATAGTGTGTTGTCTATATGTCCCGAAGATTAAGCATATAAAGATAAAAGAGATAAATCTGCCTAAACAAGGCGAGCAAAGATCTCTTAACTTACCAATCAAATCAAACCTACTGTGTATTTGTGAGTGCGTGTTTAATTCACGTAATATGAGGGATGTCTTACCTGCGTTTCGTTGGCCCCGCCCAGATACGCACTATTTTTCTTACTAGTACCAAATTTTAGTGCAAAAAAGGTGCGTCCAGAATCCGCAATCCAAAAAAATAGTGCGTCGATATTTTAGACTGTATTCACATTCCTTTCTGGGCGGGGCCAACGAAACGCTGGCCCCGCCCAGACGCGCACTATTTTTTTTATTGGTATCAAATTTTAGTGCAAAAAAGGTGCGTTCAGAATCCGCAATCCAGAAAAATAGTGCGTCAATATTTTGGCCGGTATTCATAGTTTGGCCGATATTCACAGTTTATTAAGGTGCGGGGCTAGCGTTTCGTTGGCCCCGCCCAGACGCGCACTATTTTGGTTATTGGTATCAAATTTTAGTGCAAAAAAGGTGCGTTCAGAATCCGCAATCCAGAAAAATAGTGCGTCATTATTTTGGTTTGTATTCACAGTTTTTCCTGGGAAAAGCCGAGGCAACGCTGGCCCACACAGACGCGCACTATTTTTGTTATTGGTATGAAATGTTAGGGCAAAAAAGGTGCTTTCAGATTCCATAATTAAAAAAAATAGTGCGTTAATATTTTGGTCTGTATTCACAGTCCTTCCTGGGAAATGCCGAGGCAACGCTGGCCCACACAGACGCACACTATTTTTGTTATTGGTATCAAATTTTAGTGTAGAAGAGGACCTGCGTTTCGTTGGCCCCGCCCAGACACGCACTATTTTTCTTACTAGTACCAAATTTTAGTGCAAAAAAGGTGCGTTCAGAATCCGCAATCCATAAAAATAGTGCGTAAATACTTTGGTCTGTATTCACAGTTGTTCCTGGGGAAATCCGAGGCAACGCTGGCCCGCCAGACGCGCATTATTTTTGTTATTGGTATCAAATTTTAGTACAAAAAAGGTCCCCCCCCCCTAAAAAAAATATTTGAAACTGTGGCCCGATTAATATTTTTAATCGTGCTAAGAAAAGATAGCGCAGCTTTTTTTCCGGGAGAAGGCTAGCTAGGGGGTTGATCCCCTAGTGCTATTGGCTTGGTTGTTTTTTATATCACAACTTCTTTAGCCACAGTTTCGAAATTTTTTTTTAAAGGTTGTTGGAGCTTAGCTTTTTTTTTACTTTTCCAAAGTTGTTTTGGTGGGGATATCAGTCTTTTTTAAAAACCACCTTTTGTAGAATGTCAGACCAATAACTATTTAAACTTTTTAATAATTACTACTGATTTTCTATGTCATATTATAATTTAATCCTATAGATGATAGTTCAAGGAATAATTAACCACACGAGCTGTATTAAAAATTAGGATTAAATTAACACGTTCTTTGCCAGTTACGAGATGCCTATATTAGCGCTCAAAGTGTGATAATATAATGCGAGCTTAGAGTTGGTATAAATGCTCTAAGAAAGAAAGCTGAAGGCAATCCTCTCCCGTCTTTCACCGTGCAGATTTTGTGACGTCACTCACTTTTACTAAGCAAGTAATGGTTGTCATGTATTTATTGGTGTTCTTTCTCCTGGGAAGCGAAGAAAGAACGGGGAAAATATTCAATAATGTTAATTATTTGAAATACTTCTATCATCATTAATTTGTCCAAGTGATATGATTTTTTTTTTGCATCGAATAAAGGGATTTTTTATCTTTCAGAAGGTATATTTTTTATTTTGTATAGCGTATTATTTACCGATAATTTTTACTTTTATTAAGCCGTTCCAAAACATAATATACTTTGGCGACCGGACAGTGGAAGAACGTCATATTTGGGTAGTTAATTAAAAAAAAAATCGCATTATATCTACATAACTTATCGGCATTATGGCCAGGACAACTCCTAGGCTGCACTCCGCTCACCAAAATTTGAATTAATTAAGAAGTTAGAAATTATGATCTCCTTTTTTTTAACTGGGCCTACAGTGAATAGAGGCGTTCAGCTAGTAATCAGAGGATTGCTCGAATCCATGCGATGAACTTGACAAAAAAAGTAAAAGTAGTGATCTTGAGATCGGAGAGTTGTGAACTTCGCGACAAAATACTAGGTTTGGTTTGGTTTGGTTTGTTTAGTTAACGTCGAACTAGAGCTGCACAGTGGGCTATTGGCGACGGTTCGGGCCTATCTCGAAGGAAAGACCCGGGAACGATGTCTCGTATTTTTGAACCATGGTCAGATGACGAGGACAACACCTCAGCTGGCACCCGACGCAACCGCAATAGGCGTCAGGACATTGGACCCCGATCAGATTTATCGTGCGCCAGTTCCGTATACACGCCGTTAATTTTTGCGGATGTCCTGGACGACTTTTTTAGTATTTTGCAGCGAAGATGGCAACCCTTCGATTACAAGATCACTACTTTTTTTTACTTTTCTTTGTCAAGTCCATCCTAGGATCGAACCAGGAATCTTCGGATTCCCAGCTGACGCCTTTAACCGCTCGGTTACGGAGGCCTTGTATATTATCAGGAGAACTGTCGAAATTTCAAATCCCAACACATCAAAACGTTGTCTATTACTCGGGCAGGCAAATATAATTAACATACCATACCATCTTCGAAAAATACATAAATCAATAATATGAAAGATAATAAAAAAGTAACTCGCACTGAATTACTTGAAAAGACAATAGTAAAAAAAATTACTTGCCCTGAATTGCTTGAACATTTTTGTTTGGAAAAGTTGTCATGTTGTAGTGTTTTTCTACATGGCGACTGGTGACAGTGGGAAATCTTTTTTTGGCATTGATCTTTCGCTTGGCGAGATTTTCTATCTAATAATCCAATTACTGTTTTATCTAATTAACCATATATAACTAAATTATATTAAACTAAAACGAACATATGATCTTAGTGATGCCATACAGCTATCATATAAGCTATTAATCAGAAGAATCGGTTGAATAATGTAGTGTCTAGTTTTTTTTAACAAATTTGGGCTTCATAATTTGAAAAACAGACAAATTGACTAACTTTACGCAAATTAAAAAACTCCGCATCTCCGTGGATTTTTAATTAAAAAAAAATATTCTTGTATTAAATTAAAAGTTGCACTGATACGGTTCCCCCAATACTGGTATTATTTTTTTACGAAATGTAGTTTGGGTTCTGGAATATATTTTACTTACGCGGCTTAACATTAGGAGTCGTGCAGAGTATATATATGCTCTACCGGTCAGGCGTTCGTTTCTTGTTGGCTGCTTTGGCGAGCTGGCTCCTTCTTTTTTGGATTAGCGTTGCGAACCCGACCGGGTCTCTTGATATGACGTTGTTTTATTATTTACTTACGTCCCAAAATAAATAAAAACGAAGTAATTAAAAGAAAAAAGCTATTCGAATATCTCAAAAACAAATTGATAAATGTGTTAACTATTTCTACAAGAAATGTAAGTACAACATTTATATTATCAAAAACATATATATTCACAAAAATTTAAATAGATGTTTCTTGCATTAAATATACAAATGAATATGCATATCACAAACAAATTATTCGCATATGTTTTGAACGCTAACTCCAGCTACATGTTTACTGCCTAAGGAAAATGCATGAACTCAATCTCCGGATTGCTTGTAATCTGACGCAAAAACAGTTTTCGAGCTTTATATATAAGTGTACCCTGCTATGCGGTGGTCTTTGATTTTTTGGTTTATCATTAGTACCAAAAAAAACCACCGTGTGCTTGAAACATTTATTGGCAACAGGAAATTACTTGTTTAAAATAAATGATTTTCGGTTGTTTTGAAGTGTCAATGGATAAGAACTTCCGAATGACTTAGTACCCACCCCCCAACCATTTGTTTATTTTCTCCGACCTGGAGGCGTGAAACGGTTTCATGGAAGTACCGATTCCCCCTTCCTCCTCTCCCCCTCCCGAAGTGAAGAGTGATGCCTTACGTCCCCGTGTGGGTGGGTGGTAATCAGGACCACCCCCACCTCATACCACCCATATTCGACTTTGATAGAGAAGGAAGGGGAGCATGAAGAAAATAAATGTATATATTTATTTACCTATATGTCACTTGTTTTAAATATCTACTGTCTTTCAATATCAAGTATCTATGCTTAGAATAAAATTTCGAATAAAATCTACACACAGTCTTTTTTATTTTTAGAAAAATTGCATCTACTACTTTCCAAGAAAACTTATAACTTACTCGACCCACATTCAAAATCTTATCTTTAAATTGTATTCCTTACTTCTCCTCCAGATACCATCACATTGCACCCAATGACCCCTCCAAACTCCCCTCCAAACAAGACACTGACAAAACCTCTTTTGCCATTTTCTTCAAGATTACCCAAATAGGAAGAGCACGAAGACAACACCAGAGAAATTAGCCCTCATAGTCTGGTTCCCCCCTCCTTTCGCTCACAGTACAAACAGTTCCTTTCCCCTTATTTGCATTTCGGGCATTAGGAAGCATCCCCGCGAAGCAGAACCCGCATTTTCTCACTACTATTCCCGTCACGTGCTTCGCCCTTGCGCTACTCGCAGGCCATCAATTTCGAAGAAGAAAAGCACGCCCTTCTGCAAATACAAAGATCTCTTCCTTCAGACGGTTTCGGAAGGGGGCAGAAGGGATTGTTCGATATCCCTTTCACTTAATTATTATTCTTAATCTATGCATCGGATCACGTGGATTTCTTTCTGTGATTTTTTATTTTTATTTCGTTAGTTTTCTTGGTTGCTTCCTTTTCCGCATTGTGACGTCATGCTGGTTGGTATATGAGAAAGAAGATGTCTTAATTTGGGTAGATTCTATTGGTAATTGATTTTTTCAAAGGATTTTTTTTTCATTTAAGGGGGTCCGATACCTTCGACATTTTTTTTTTATTTTTATACTTGTACAATCCAATTTTTTTTCTCTTTCTAAATATGCATAAAAAACCATTTTAAGACGCTCAATTTTGTTTTTAAATTGCACATTTATTTTTAAATTAAAATTTTAGTAATTTTTTTAACAATTTTAAAATTCCTACTCCTTTTTTGTTTTTCAATATTTTGAAGCAATTTTTTTTATTTAAGATCTTGAATACTATGTAAATAGATGTATGCATTCAAATTTTGATTCAGATACATCACTTTAAAAAAATAAAATATATTAGAAATTTTGGAGAAAAAAATTGACGAAAAAAAAATAAAATTCCATTTTAAGTGGTTTTAAAAAACAAATTATGGTAAAAATAGGAAATCTGAATGCATACATCTATTTAAAATATATTTATATTGCTATACACACAAAAATTATGATTTTAAGTATAATAGTAAAAAAGCCTTAGCATTTTTAGTGTTCATTAAATTTCAAAACCACGAACAGAGATATTTGCTTTTAAAGTTTACATATAGTGATACAACTATGTTATAGGAACACATCATTAATATAGTGTATCTTTAAAACATTCATAACTAAAAAAGTAATAGGAATTTTTTGAAGCAGTTTTTTGTGAGTTATTAAGATAAGTTTGAATATTATTTTTTAAATATAAAAAAAAATGACTTTTTTTGCGAATTTTGGCTATTGGACCCCCTTAACTTTTTATGAATAGGTGGGTTAGAGATTGTCTTTACTTTAAATCATTTTCTTATGCATGGTGGGCTATTTTTAACCCACTCTGAATATTTAAAATTATTCATTATACAAAGTTTAATATTTTATTACGGGTTTGTAATAATCCAGTATGCACTAGGAACTAACGGAAATTCTTGAAATAAGTAAAAACTAAAATGTCGAAACCTAAAACACATTATAATAGGTACTTGAAATTGGTGTGTTATGCAACTTATACTCTTTAAACTCTTGTGCCTTAAAGTGTTAAGCCTAATAACTTCACGATTTAAATATAAGTACATGATTCTTAAAGTATGTTTTTTAATAAACATATAAACTAATTAAAAATATTATGTTTTTTTCGTGTTTGTTTTGAGATTTAATAAAACAAATATTTCTTCATTTTTTTATGTATCAGTTTTGTTTTTTAATATGTATTTCATCATCAATCTGGAAATGCCCATAGAGTAATAATACAAATAGAGGAATAAAAATGCTGATTTACGCGTGTCCATCATTGAAACCACGTGATATATGGAAATGTCAATTTATTCATGCGAAAATATTATTTGGCAGGCCTTGGCGACTTTAAGAACTAAACGAGATCGAAGTATTGTAATATGGTTTTGTGTTTCATTTTGTATTTAAATATCGTTTTTTTTTAACGAGTGGCACAATTTAAGGGTGTTTAACAGATATATTAAGGAGATTTTTCTTACTTTGTAGTTTTGAAATAATTGCATTAAGTTTTTATGTAAAAAATTTACCATAAGCGAAGTTCTTTCAATTGTTATTTTGTATACTTCAATAAGAAAATATGAACAATAAAACCTGAGAAATATAAAGAGTTTCGCTTCTTCGAGTATTGAACACAAATAAAATATTTTCGTTTCGTTAATGAAGAGGAAATATTTAGCGCATATTATTTGAAAGTAAGTAAATACGTACATATATGTTAAAAAGTTGAATACGGACAGAACTCCTTATCACCAAAAGAGAAGAAAGTGCGCCAAATTTGTAACTCCTGCAGATGTCTGAACGCCAAATGTGGCAGCGCTATAACCACGTGATGTGAGTTTTTCTTTTCAATGTTGACACCGAGGCCTTACGAGAGTCTGGTATTGAAGGCGCTCTCTATTTAATATTACAACTCTCTGGAAATGCCTTGAAAATAATATCGTTGTTTACAAGACGTAAATATGTAACTGATAAAAAATATATATAAATTTTGTGTTTTCACAAAAATATTAATTGAAGGGTCTATTGGAAAAACGATGAAGGTTCATTTGAAGTCATTTTGCAGAAAACGCAAAAAGGTTTGGTGTTTTATAAACATGTACAATATTCTAATCTTTAACTTTTTAACGAATATGTCAACGTTCTTTCTATTTTACAACTTGATTCAATTGAAAACGTGGGTGTAAGAATAAAACAGCTCCAATTAAAAAAAAACATTTTAGTCCAGACCAAAAACACTGTAAGTTTCTCACACTTTATGAAAGGTGTGCCAAAAGAATGGGAAGTAAGATAATTGAGGTGTAATAACTCAGTCTCCATTTAAGCAATCGATATCAAATAATGTGGAAAGCCATCTTCTGAACATTTATTTTAAGTCTGTCAGGTCGTCTTGTTAAGATGGCTTGAACAGAGGCTGAGATTAGTAATATTAAATCACACTGCTCATTATTTAGAAAATACGATTATTTAAATTTTTAGTACGCCTTTTCTCATTTACGATGCAATTGTACTCATAGAAAAAGGAGTATGTTCAGGTACTCATTTTTCAGTAATTTTTTTTTTACATTGTAGGAGAGCAAAAAAGTGTAAAAGTGTAAATCAGAAAAAAGTGGAGCTGTCTGGTTCTTGCGCCCATATCTTCAATTAAATGTAACCAGTAACCAATTAATGTAACCAGTAACTCAAATAAAATATTGAAATCACGATTTTTGTAAAAACCGGTCGCTTATAATTTTCCATTGGACCCTGCATCAATTGGATTCTAACCTGAAATGTTGATTGCAAAAATAATCAAGTTACTAGTAACTATGCATTCATATCTAATGAAGCTAAAGAAGCACCTGCAAAAACAGAAAAAGGAAATCTGCCGTGAAAAGTATGAATAACATTTTATTTTGTATATTTAAAAAATATTCATACACCAACAAGTAACGAAAGAACAAATAAGGAGGCAAAGGCTTAAGACTAGAATGTAGAATTTTTTATAAGTACTTTTTTTTATCTTTTTCAGGTTCTAAGCATGCAAAATACAGATGGAGTGACATAGTCAATCACGAAGGTCTGTGCAAGACTGGAAAAACGGGGCCCCTTAAGGGGTCCCCGAAGGGGCCCTCCCTTGTGATGATCGGTGCTCTAAAATCCTTGTCTTTCTTCTTCATTCACTGTGCTAAGGTCTTCCTCAGATTACGTTGCGTTTCTGTACCTGAAATGGAAAAAAAATAATGAGTTTTCTAAATAATTCATTATTAATCCATAATAAATCATTATTAATAAATCATTTTTAATCCATAAATCATTATTAATCCATAAGTCATTATTAATCCATAAATCATTAATAAATCAATATTAATAAATCATTATTAGTCCATTTATGCTACAAATTAAAATGCAAAAAGGATGTACGCTCATGTATATTTATAGATATATCAGCAATTCGATTATCTGAAACAATTGGGACCAGATACCATCCGAATAATCGAATATACGGACTATTGGATAACTCACGGTTATTTCTTAGCAAAAAAAAATGAACTTTTCTTTAGTATGTAATGTAATTTAAAGACTATTAAAAACAATATCATTCACAGATAAGAAACTTTTAAAATATGTATATTGCAGTTTACTTTTTTTTTTCAAAGCGATCCGGATCCGAATAATTCGTGATCCACTTTGATTGATCCGGATAAATGAAGTTCTACTGCATTTCTAGTTTTTGGTTATTTCTGATAATAAACTTGTCGGCATACGGACTGTTATACTTTAAAAACTCAAAACTGGCTCTAACTAACCTTTAGAAATCAATAAATTGTTATTATTTTACTTTTGCATATAAAATTATAATAATATCGACTAATTAACTTTCGTCTCGGGATCTGTCTCAAAGGAAAGACCCGAAAACACTGTATCGTAATTTTGTGTTATGGTCATATGCCACAACATTTGAGAGGACATCTCGTAACATTCGTACACAATCGTATCACAATTGAACCACAAAAAGTTTAACGTGCACAATCCCGCTCAATAATGCTCGATAGGATGACAAGGTACACATTTGTAACTCTCCGATTACGAGTTCTCTTCCCTTTTAACTAGGCCTCCTGCGCTTCAACACCTTGCGTGAGTATGCAAGTTAAATATATAGGATTTATAACAGATTAACTCAATTTTAATTTTAAAATATCATACTTTAACTAAGACAAATATCTAACTGTTCTTTATGGTTGGCTGGTTTAAAAAATGTTGCACTGGAGCTGAAAAATTGGGTATTGATGGCGATTAGAGATCTAAACTGAACGAAAGACCCAGGAACAATACCTCGCAATTTAGACCAACGTATTGAATGGATAGGATTTACGACAGATTACCTCAATTTTAATTAAATAAATTGACAGATAGTAAGTGCTCGTTATTATAACAAATATACAACAAAACGTAAGTTATTATTCAACAAAAGGTTGTGTATTATTTTACCATTTAGACAATCCCATTATAAAATCTGTCTATAATATCGATTACCAATATTATAAACAAAAAAAATAACATACAATAACAATCCTCAAAACCATAACCACCCATTTCCAAAAACCATTACCAAACTTCAAAATCCACATAAAACACAACCTTGTTAAGGCCCTACAAACAAAACCAAGAGCATAATTGATGACTTTTCGGTAGCCGTACCAGATCACTTTTATTGGTTCGACCAATCTTCCTATTCAAACCCACACGCGATATTTGTCCGTACCATTCCAAAAACAATCAAATGTATTTGAAATCCAGATTGTTTATTCATAAATATATAACTAATAATCCACAAAAGGACTGTCTCCACATCAATCTGTGCGTTTTTTGTTGTTGTTGTTCTGTTCCTGAAGCAGGGTCACTGTTCAGAAGCAGTGAGTGTGTACCCGGGTATTTATCCATTATGTATTTATCCGTTATGTATTTATGAAAGGGTATATCCATTTTTAATTATTGGTTTCCTTTTCAATCATTGATTGGTTTTTGGAGAATGAATGGTTGTTGGAGACTGGGTGGTACAAAGTGGAAATAAATGGGATCTCTTGTTGGTTTTGTTCTAAGTGGAGTTGGAGTTTGTGAAAGGTAATAGAAATCCGATACATGAAGCGGTTGTGTCTGTGTAGTACATTTATTGATTGGAATTTATTGTTTAAATATTGAGCTAAATTCTCTTCAAAATTGTTGTGATTCTTTCATACCAGACCTTTGGATTTTAAATTTATTTATAATGCGTTGAAAATGTCTTTTTTGAAAATGTTACTTACTTTATTGACTATGAGTTTTAAAATTATCACTAGTGACAGACCGTACGGCGTCGATTTTAAATATAATAAAAATTAATTTTTCAATAATTCATGATTTTAGCAAGTATATAATTCGTAATAACTTAATTTTGACATATTTTTACTTTATTTTCTAAAACATTAAAGTAAGGGAATATGCATTGAAACTAAATTTAAAGCGACAATAATAACTTTACCTTAAATTTGAAAAAGTGAAAATTAAAGCTCATTAAGCGAAGTAAATAATAATTTTATTTACATATCGTCGCTTAAGCCGTGATACCACGTATGGGTTATTGGATTGACGTTGTACTTATGCGGTATCACAGCTTAAGCGATGCTAAAAAGGTAATATTGTACTATCTTATTTCGTTAGTAAAAACATAATAATAAACTACTAACATTTTCTTGCGGTGATATTGTAATAAAAAAATATCTACTATTACATTGCATTAAGGGAGACTCGAGCACCAAATTCCGAAAGAAATCCTAAAATTTGCATAAAACGGTGCTATGGATATTTAAAAATATGTGCACAAAATTTTAAAAATGCAGAAGGAACATGACGTATGTTTTTTTTGCGTGTTTATATCCATTTAATATCTGCTTGCATACCTTTTGTATGCACCTTTCGTAATTTACTCGAAATAAAATGTTGGTTATGTATAAAATACTAAGGCTTTGTAAAATATGTGCTTAAAAAGAAACTATTAATAGTTTTTGAAACTTTAATACTTGTTTCATAAACGTAAGAAGATGTTTTTTAAATTAAGTTATAAATTATTATTTTTTTACAAATTAATGGACATAAAAATGTGAATATTTTTTAGGTTATAAACATTAAATATTTTTTGGAAACTATAACAAATTTGCAAAAATATCTTGTTTGGTATGTAGTATATACTATGACATTATTTTCAATTTAATTTTTTTTAACTAAAAATTTAAGGCATATTTTGGCTTAAAAAAACTCAAACACAAAAAAGTATTTTTTTTTATATTATTTAATTGCATTGATTATTATATTGAAAGAGTTTTTCTATTAGCATAAAAAAAGGCTATTTCTGAGCTCATTAATAAAAATTTTAGGTTTGCGGCTCCTTTAAAACAAGAATAAATCCAACAAAAATAAAATAAAAATTATCTAAAATTAGTAAAAATACATAACCGCGAATCAATGACATATATACTTTAAGATGAAACATTAAAGAATCAGCATTATTCTAAAACATCATTTCACTAAAGAATCAAACACACATAAAAACATTACATCTTACACACAAAAAAAACCCAAAAGATAATAACCCATTTTGTCTCCCATAAAAAGTAATCCACAACTAATCTTATAGAGCGGGCGTGTAAGGCATAATATTTTCTTCTCCCTTCTCGTAGAAAATCTGGCAGGATGAAAATAATCCGGGTCTAATCGTCTGCTCAACCCTCTTCCCCACCCGCAATCGGATTAGATGGGGGTTGTCGGAGATTTAGGGGGTCGTCTTAATTTCCCGCCAATTAATGACGTTTACTGCCCCTTGTCTACACAAGAAGGGACGGGGAAGGAGGTTGGACGGGGATTTATTGGAGATGGGTGTCGTTTTTCTTGTTTTGATTGGCTGGTGTGATTGAGGTTGAATAACGGATTCGTTTTAACGAATTTTTTGTATATTATTTTAGTTTTTGTGATTTTTTTAATTGCCGTCTATATTGAGTAGTTTGAAGTATATTCTGTAAAAGTGTTTGATTTGATTTTATGTTGTTTGATGAAGAGATTTTTGCTTGCCAATAAGTTCGCTTTATCCCTATGTTCCATTTTAATTTTATTATCCATACACATTCCGTGGAATATTTTAATATAACTGTAAGTTGCATTGTGAATCTTTTGAAATGCCAGCATTTATGCATCCAGAATAGTTTGAATCATACATTCAAAAGTGTTTGCTAAATCAATTAGGCTTATTTTGAACGTAAGCTTTCAATACAATGCACAAACAAATAAGACTTATGCAGGAATCGAACCCTAGGCCACTGCAGTCCAGCGCCCAAACCGTTACACCAACGGGGCGTCATTTTATTTGATCGTGGTAACATGTGTTCTATAAGCTTATACAATGTTTAAGGTTTAAATTATAAAGCACGCGTATATTAAGTATTTATGTAATGAATGCATGCAATAATTTTTAAGTGTAAATACATCAAAATTAATGCATATGAGATTATTTTAATAATGAGAATAATTTTCAGGGATCTAAAATTTTTGGCATTTCAAAGCAATATGGAACCGAACTACGCATCCAAATGCAATTTGAGATGTCATACATGATTTTATGCATGATATACTTCAGATGTTTCATCGTTTTCCTGGCATATATTAATTGAAAACTGTGATTTTTTTTTAAATGCCAGCAACAATGCATCCAAAATATTTTAAATCATACATTCAAAAGTGTTTGCTAAATATATTAGGATAATTTTAAACACCGGATTTCAATATAATGTTTTTTTAAGTTTAAAATCAAAATACTAATAATTTCTAAATTATCATCAAATTTATTAAAATATAAGTTTATACACAAGACAGACTATGTAACTATTATAACTAAACGAGCCAAAAAAATAATTCTGCATTATAATTTTTAAAAAATCAATGTCTTTCATTTTTAGAAAATTAAAAAGTAGTAGGATAATTTTTAAAACAGTTCTCAAAAGCTTTTTAAGATGTAAAAATAATATTAAGAAAGAAATGCTTAGTAGAAAAAAGCTTTTTAAAGCGCTTCATTTAAAAAAAATAAAGAATTTCATTAAAATTGAAGAGGTGACTAGAAGAACCACAGGGAGCTCCACTATTTTCTGTTTGCACCTTTTCACTTATGACTAGAAATATTTAAATCCTCTATCAGTTGCAACAAGAATCAGTATGCTGTAAGCATTATCTATAGAGATATAAAGAGCCGTACTTTTGCATTATACGATGCGAAACATCCCCAACAATTTTGAAAACTGGAAGTGCCTGGTCCTACCACCCACATAAACAATTGTTCATATGAAATTCGAATTTATTTTATTATCATGTAGTGTTTCCTCACTACAAATATCGTATTAATATATATCATGTATAACCAAAAAAGAACAGTTCGTTAGAAATTTCTTCTTAACATCAATCACAAGGAATCTACTCCAACGAACTATCCCCCCATTTTTTTAACCATCCAACTAAATTCCCTACTTCAACTCCAACCCATCAAACCAAAACAACGAACATTCCCAGTGTAAACGCAGCTTTTATCCGAGATCGATAGCACTTGTTGATTTAATGCCATCTCCCCAATAAAATCCCATAGCCCCGGGGCCTGCTTACTTACAGCAGCACACCCTCCCCTCCTCCCTTCAACAATCGGATTAAGGAAAAGACGTACGGATTTGCTCAACTGACCAATTCCCTCAATCATTGCGGACTCGAACCGAAAGACGACCGACCCCCTCCCCGCACTTAAGTGGGTATTGTTTCTGTTCGATGGTTTATGAGCAGGTATAAGCTGTTTAAGGTACTTAGCTCTTTGGTGGTGTTTCGCGGAACACCTTTCAGGAACTGCGTGGTATTTGCGTTCTTTTTGGGTAACAGGAGAAACCTGTTCTTTTACGAAACCGTTCATTTTAATACTTATAATTGATATTACTACATCCTTACAGAAATCTTTTTCTAAGGCGAAATCTTTGTTAAAACGCCTCTGAAATTTTTTTACATATATTTTATTAATTAATTATTAATTAAGATTACTTAATTGTATCTTTTACGATAAATTTTACAATGTAACAAAACTGTAAAGCAAGCCAAAAAAAAAATACTTCAAACAAAAGTATTCAATAACACTAAGCAGTTTAAAGTTTGGGGTTTTATCATTTTATTGTGAAATCTTTGTTATAACGCCTCTGAAAAATATTTAGAGATATTTTTTAATTTAATTATTAATTAAGAATACTTAATTGATATCTTTTACGTTAAAATTTACAATCTAACAAAACTGTCAAGCAAGTCAAAACAAATAAAATAATACTTCCAACAAAATTATTCAATTCAACACTGAGTATTTTTAAGTTTGGCGTTTTATCATTTTAATCTTATAAAACCATATTAGTAAAAATAGTTAAACAAAGTAGTAAAATATATTAAAAATGCTTCGATAGCTCATTTATTAATTTGGTAATTTACTTATTGAATAAAACTGATTTTAAAAAATATTAAAATAACGTTGTTGTATTTAAAGAAAATTAGGCCTAAGTGCCCTTGACTTCTTCTTAAAAATGTTACACTGCAAAATTAAATAAGTTTAGGAGAAAAAAGAGCAGATTTCGCAATTGTAATGTCACATATATTTTGAAATATACATAATTTTTTTTTAATTCTGAATAATAAGTTCTCAAAACCTATTTCAAAGGAAATGGTAAAATTTTCCGAGTTTAAAAAACTGAATGCTTTACTATTTTAAACATTAATTATATAATAATTGTAATTACACATGATTTCCGTGCACTGTTAAAAGGGGATACTAAAATTTAAGAAAAACGGCAAAATATTCTACGATTAGTTTTTTTACGAAACATTCCTGGTCAAAATTTAGTCAAAGCATATTTAATAAAAATTTAAGCATCCACTTATGAACTGGAACTTAAGTCATTTTTCCATTTCGAAAGTTGTTTTCACATCTCTGGAGTTTTAATTATAATTTTCCTGTGCATGATATATTATACTATTTCATTTATGTATATTAATTAAAAAACAATGGCCTGTAAGTTGTAACACAAACCTTTAAATTTAGCAAATAATGTAAAATGCAGTACTTTATAAATTTTAAAATCGTTTAAATCAAGATCACTGTACCTAATATGAAGCCTTGTTATACTAAGCTCCGTTAAGTTCACTTTGACAAATTTGAAAGGATAATAAATAAACAAAACGGACTTTACTGAGTGGAATATTAATAGCCCAACTTTGAAGCCATTTTTCAAGGTAGATCCAACGGTTTTGGACGATAACGTTTTATCCAAAGATAGTGGGAAACTCAAGACATGATTTTAACGCGAAAAAAAAATTCAGAAAAAGTTGATTTAAGGAGTTTACAATAACAAGGCTTTATATCACGGCCATCAGCCTCAGGGGGATAGTGACAAAAATAACAAAATTTAACAAACAGTTTTTTTCTTACACTGTTAAAAAGAGGTAATCAAAAATAAATAAGATGTACTCATTTATAAGTACATTCGATTCTTATCATACTTCCGAACACATAAGTTTCATTTTTGAAAAAGCATGTACTCAACAATGAATAAAAATGAATAAAAAGAGCAGTTGTAACACAGACTTTTAAATTAGAAAATATTGAAAAATGGAGTACTTTACTGTACTCCATTTTACTACGTCGTCTGCCTTCATAAATCACTGTTACTCAATATCAACATTTACAACCAAGACTTACCGAGGATCGAACCCACATCCTAAGGCACCGCAATCCAACGCCTTATTTTATAAACTACCAGGCCGACTTGATGTTATAAACAGAAGAAATGTTTTAAAAAACAAAAGATGTAGAAGTAAAATAATTGAGTTGCATTAACTCAGTTTTCATTTAAGCAATCGACATCAAATGATGTGGGAAACTATCTTCTCAACAACTTTTTCAAGTGTGTCAGGTCGCTTTGTTAAGATGGTATGAACAGAAGCTGAGATGAGCAAGAAATGTTAAAAAAGTGTGCCAAAAGAATGGGAAGTAAAATAATTGAATTGTAATAACTCTGCTTCCGTACAAGCAATAGACATGAAATCATGTGGAAATCCACCTTCTGAACAGCTATTTTAAGTGTGTCAGGTTGCTTTGTTAAGATGGCTTGAACAGAAGCTGAGATGAGCAATATTAAATCATACTGCTCATTTTTAAGAAAGTACGATTACTTAAAATTGAATACGTCATTGCTCATTTACAATACAATTGTACTCAAAGAAAAGCGAGTACGTTCATGTATTCATTTTTAAGCACCTTTTTTTTATTACAGTGTATGTACTGCTGGAATGACTCACCTTTCAGATACTCGTTTTTAAGTTCCTTTCAAAAAGTAGACCCAACCAGGGCCTATTTTTACAACATCTACTTTTCTAACCGCTCGCAATAAATACCTATTCCCAGACAAATAAATCTCATCGCCATCAAGCCAAGACCCATCCTTGACATAGCATTTTGACCAATTCCCTTTTAAAAAACCCAGCAAAAACCCAATCTCCAAAGCATTGCTGACAGCCGATCGGGAATCGGGCTACGGGAAAAAAATATATATATAAAGTGCTTCTTGGTCGAAATAGAGTCGAGTGTTTGAAGAAGCCAGTGAAAATCAATTACCGGCGTCTTAGCCGAACCCGGGGAGTCAGGGGGCCCAGTACCGGAATTGAATTACTCAGCGTCCTCTAATTTAATCTCGCCACGTCGATTTTACGGGGTTCTTGGCGGAAAAGATCCCTGGGACTTTTAACGCTGATATTTCCAAGCCACTGGAGTTGGTCCATTGAATGTTCGTTCGGGAGACTCGTTAAGCGAAGGGAATGGAACGGGTCTTTGTATTTTTGCTTGACCGAAGTAATTATCCAAATAGAATAGTGTTTTGTTTTACCATTTTGTAAATATTAAAACACTATTTAAAACTTTAATTTTTGTCGTGTCTCGAGTCGAGTTCTTTATTTCTGGCTTGGTTTTCTAATGAGCAACTTGATTAGTTCTATTTGGCAGAGCAATGTGAATGGAACAATATATTCTTCTTTTAATATAATTAGAATACAAAATATTGTTCTTTTATATAATTAGAATACAAAATATTGTTCTTTTATATAATTAGAATACAAAATATTGTTCTTTTATATAATTAGAATACAAAATATTGTTATTTTATATAATTAGAATACAAAATATTGTTCTTTTAAAATAATTAGAATACAAAATATTGTTCTTTTAATATAATTAGAATACAAAATATTGTTCTTTTAATATAATTAGAATACAAAATATTGTTTTTTTTATATAATTAGAATACAATAAATTGTTCTTTTAATATAATTAGAATACAAAATATTGTTCTTTTAATATAATTAGAAAACAAAATATTGTTCTTTTAATATAATTAGAATACAAAATATTGTTCTTTTAAAATAATTAGAATAAAAAATATTCTTCTTGTAGTATAATTAGATTGCAATATATTCTTAATATATTAATATTGCCATTGTAATGTTTGGTATATTCTATTCTATTTAACTGTATACTCTTCTGATACAAAAATTCAAAGCTACTGGATTTGGTCCGTGGAACATTCATTCGGAGGACTGGTTAAGGAAAGGGATTATGGAGATATCGGAACAGGTCTTTGACGTATTTTTTTGCTTGACAGAAGCAAATGACCAAAGAAAATATTGCTTAGTTTTATCATTTAGTAGATATTAAAGAAATTATTAAGAAAAACATTATTTAGAATTCAAATTTTCATTGTGATTAGAGACGAATTCTTCTTCGGCAATATTATTAAACCTAACAACATTAACAAAGTGATGTATTTAAAAATAAACTATTATTCTAATATAAGCATGTAGTAATTTACTCTTAACAACATTTGCAGCGTAATGTAAAGAAATTTATTAATATAGAACAAATAATTCTTAATACACTAACTTTGGTATCGTAATGAATGGTACAACTTATTGTATTCCAACAGAAAATTCTTTAAATGCTAATATTTATAAGTCGCTGGAGTTGGTTTTTATTTTGTAAAAAATTAAATTAAACATCAATTGATATCTCACAATTTCAAATATTTTAAAACTTTTTTTAATTATATATTATTATTATTTGAAAGCTATTTATTTTAAATGTGATAAAAACTATGACATCAATACAAAATACGTATTCAGTAGTATACCCATTCAGTAGATTTAATAAATAAAATCATAATTCGATAAATATAACACATTATACGTAGAATAAAAATACCAGTCTAAAATAACGGGATTTAAAACTATATTGACTGCTACTTCAAAATAGCTATTTTAACTTTTACTATTTAAGCTACAAAAAAATATAAATATATCGCTTTGGAACCTTTTTTCGCAAGAGTAACGTATTAATGTACGAAAACGCAATAATATATAACTGCCAAAATATAAAATAGCAAGCAATGAAAAGCACTTAATATGTGTCAGTTGCAAAACGGCAGTGTGGGGGTCTGGCGCGATTGGCCATTCACATATCGTGCCAAAACCTCGTTTCTTGTCAGATACTCGTGATTATAATCCTTCGCAGGTGACTTCACACATTTCTTTATTTTCACGGAGTTTTTGTTCAGGTTTTTGCTTTCATGGTTTTTCTCGTTTTTGAATAAAAAAAATCGAGAGCCTCATGACAAAAAACGATACTGGTTTAGAGCGTAACAAAGAAGTAAGGTGTTAAAATTCGAGTAATAAAAATCGTCACTGTATTTGTGTACTATTCTTTCAACGACTTTGGTATTTATTAAAATGTGATCTTAACTATAGCAGATATCTGTATACATCTCGAGCAGAAATGTTTTCATACCGTTTACAGAAAGTTCGTGTGTTTAATTAAAATGAACAATAACTGCATATTGAACAATAACAGATTTTCTTGTTTAATAAATTGCCGAAATCAAAGCCGTCATTTTTCCTTGAAGGTTAAATCTAAATTATATTTTTTTAATGTAAATAAGAAAATGTCTTCTTAATTTTACAATTGTGATATTATGTTATTTAAAAAACAGTTTTGTAATAGTAATAACTTGGATAAATATAGGAAAGAAAATTTTATTTGAGTAACACCCTTTGAATTGGAGACACGAGTGCAAGAACCAGATAGCTCCACTTTTTTGTTATTTATACTTTTTAACTTATTCCTGTAAAGGAAACGAATCCTCGATTGATAGGTGCAAGAACCAGACGGATCTAAGTAAGGGCTATATAAAGGAAAATAAACTGTACTTTTGTATTATACGATGCAAGCAACGTGTTTCTCCTCCTTCTTGAACAATTTAGAAAACCGGAGCTGTCTGGATCTTACACCCGCCACGTCATTAATTAAAAATACTTTTCTCTCAAATCAAATAATCCCAACATATTTCCAAATTATATTTTTTTATAAAAACAATTTTACAACAAGCAGTTATTTATCAATTGTTTTTGTAACACTATATTTTAACTATTTATACAATATCACTTGTTCAATAGAACTCAACTCCATTTTAGTCATCGAGCATGAATGGACTGTAGTAGAGCGAATATGACATCATAATCGTGAAACCAACATCTCAGATCGAATGGCCTCAGACACGTGACTTCTTTTCAAAATTATGAATTAAAAAATACTCGCGATTGGGTCATGAATTCAGAAATGTATAACAGTGAAAATTTATGAATGGAATGACGTAATTAACCACGTGTATGAGGCCATACATGTTGGCCTCACTTTGATATAAGCGAGATTATACCATTATGTTTTCTCTACTATGAAGGATCCATGCTCGAAGATTTTAGTTATTCAACAATTATACTTTCGATAGACATTTTATAGTAAGTTAAAAACGAAATAACGATTTTTTTATGAAGGCATTAAATGATAAAATAATTAAGGAATTTCAAATAGTTTTATAGAATGTTAATTAATAACCTTATATTTCTTGTTCTAAAGTATTCTTCATTAGCTCATCATTGTATTGTTGTAATACAAAAGGACATAATAAAAATACTTAACTAAAACAAATAACAACCCCCAAAAAATCTTATCTACCAGATCCAAATCCAATTACGTCAGAAGAATACAATTTTTTTTACAGGTGAACTTTTTTTTATATTCTCAACATGTCAGTGTCATCGCTTGTCACTCGTTAAGGCACTCAAAATGCTTTCCCGAAGTTTTTTTCTTCGTTTCATTTCATTTTATTCGATTGTGTGTGTGTTGGAAGTCGCGCAATTTTCCAACAATTAAAGGTTCGAGTGACTATGAAATCCCGAGCCTTTTGTGTGTTTACGGCCTCTTGTCAGCTAATTCATCATTTTCAAAATGGCACACACGAAAGCACGCTGGTGTACACACGATAGTCTCCTTGGGTGGTACTTCTTTTATGTGATAGTTGCACGCAGTAGTCACAAATAGAAGAAGGGGGGAGGGAGGGGGTTTATACACTATTATAAAAAAAGGTACTTAAAAATGATACTTTTGATCAACATTTTTAGTATGCTTTATCCTTGGTGATTGGTTTTGGTTTGGTTAATTAACGTCGCACTAGAGATGCACAGTGGGCTATTGGCGACGGATGGGAGTCTATCTCGAAGGAAAGACCCGGGAACGATGCCTCGTATTTTTTAACCATGGTCAGATGACGAGGCTGAGCTGGCACCCAATGTCTTCAATAGACGTCGGAACTTTGGACCCCGATCAGATTTATTGTGCACCCGTATACACTCCGTTAATTTTTTGTGAATGTTCTGGACGACATTTTAGTATTTTGATAACAATATCACTACTTTTTTACTATTATTAGTCTAGTCCGTCGCACAGATTCGAACCAGGAACCCTCGGATTCCCAGCTAACGCCTTAATCCACTCGGCCACGGAGGCCTCCTTGGTGAGACAGTAATTAACTAGTGAAATACATAACAAGATATGCATGATACAAAATTGTTATCAGATATAAAATGTAATGTTGCACTGTAAAAAAAAGGTACGTGAAAGTGAGTACCTGAACCTACTCGTTTTATTTTTAGTACAGTTGAATCGTAAATGACCGATGACGTACTCAAATTTAAGTAACCGTACTTTCTCAAAAAAGAGGAGTGTGATTTAATATTGCTAATATCAGATTCTGTTCAAGCCGTCTTAACAAAGCGATCTGACAAACTTAAAATAATTGTTCAGAAGATGGTTTTCCACATTATTTGATGTCGATTACTTAAATGGAAACTGAGTTATTACGACTCAATTATCTTACATTCTATTCTTTTGGCGCACCGTTTTAGATTTCTTCTGTTTTTTAACTTCTTCACGTCGCCCTGGTAGTACAACGGATAAAGCACTGGGGTGAGGAGGCTGAGGATCTGGGTTCCATTCCAGGTAAGTCTTGTTTGTAATTGTTGATATTTATTGAAAGTGTTTTTTGAAGACAGCCTATGTAGGCAAGCAATTACTCTTATTATTAATTTTTACTCATTTTTGAGTACCTGACTTTTTAAAAAATGAAACTTATGTATTGGGAACCAGAATAACCATCGAAGTTATTTAAAAATGAGTACATTTTACTTATTTTTGCGTACCTATTTTTAACAGTGAAGTTTTAAAATCAGGATTTCAAACAGACATTTGGCTAATTCTGAACTTTCGAAACGATTCCATTATAGATTAAAAGCACCCTATAAGTTTCTTACAAAATTGCTAAATATCTCCCTTTACGTGCATTATTAGCACCAATTTGAAAAATAATTCTACAATTTTTTTAAATAATCCAAGCACAACCTACGGTTATTATGTGATCGCAGCAACTCGCGTACAAGTTAACAAAGGAATTTTAATAATAAGTGTTTTTTTTTCTTCTTTTTGGTCTACCAATAAAATAAAATGACAATGTATTGGATTAAGTATCTACCAGTATCAAATCAAAGGGATCACGTAAAAAAATGTCGCCAAACGAATTAAAAATGTCGCCAAATATTGCCAAATGAATTAAAAATGTTGCCAAATAAAATTTTAAATGTCGCCAAATTACTTTAAAATGTCGCCAAACAGATTAAATATGTCACCAAATATTGAAAAATGAATTAAAAATGTCGCCAAATGAATAAAAAATGTCTCCAAATAAATAAAATTGTTGCCAAATGAGCTAAAATAGAGGTCTTATATTTAAAAATATCATCACAATGGCGAAATTAGTGTCCAAATAACAAAATTAACGTCGTTAACAAAAACCTTGCCAACCGTAGGAGGAAGATAAACCAGCTCTTTCGATTGACGCCATGCGTATTCATGTTCTGAACAACTTAACTTTATGACAATAGTGCTTTTTGTTACGGAGTGGAACATAATTAAATATTGAGATAATCTTTAATATTATTGTAACGTAACTATAGCGCAATCATATTTGTTCTCAATATCTTCCTTAAAGGTAGAAATTTATCATTTTAGTTTTTTCATTAAATCCGATGATTCTCAGCATCCAATCACGTGCTAAGGAAATGACTATTCCTGTTAGGCCTTTCCAGCAACACAATGTCACCGTTGTTCAACACCGAGTCCTCATAAAGAACCGCCCGGTTAATCACTTAATGACAATACACCGGTCTTCCATTAACTCAAACACTTGCCAGTCCCCAAAGATAATAATACAAAAAAAAACATAACGCTCGAAAAAGAACTACAATTATATCCACTCTTCGAAATGGGATGGCGGGAAAAGAATAGAATAATAACAAACAAAAAATCTTCTAGAATATTTGTTGACACATTCACACACACACAGAGAGACACTAGTTGGGGATTACATTAAAATGAACCGAAAAAGGAAATGGCATTAAACTGCCTCATTTATATAAGTCAGTTTATTGCCAGGAAAGTTTATGAAACGTATAATAGTTCTAAGTCTCCCATTATCAAATGCGACATCGGAGTTGACCAAGCAGATGTCCCAGGCGAAAGTCTATAAGTCAATAAACGGCTTAACACGCTAATATTCCTCTGTTACGAGCTTCAAGCACGGTTACAGTCAAATCGCGGTACGTTTCCACTTTTTTATTATTATTATTATTATTATTTCCTTCCTTTTAACATTAGTCGCGATTGTTAAGTAGAAAGCAATCGCGGTGAATACAGAACCACTTATGACAATGATACCGATATTCTTCTTCTTAATGGCGATTTTCTCTGATCTTTTTGTTGGAAAAAAAATAATGTTTGTTTGGTTTTGAAAGGTGAGCGTTACGGCCTAGTACCGGGCGGGGACAGTCATTGACTAAAATATAGTGCGGGAACGATTTAGTGGTGAAAACTGCGGGGAGGTAGTAAGCTTTATTGAACGGTTTGTAACAATGGGCCCAAAATTAAGGCCCTTGGATGGTATAAAAAAAAGGAAATGGCATGTTCACGGTTTTTTAACAATCGCTAGTTTATGTTGTGTTGGATAGGTCGTTTGGACTAGCAGAACAATGTGATCGCGTGCCGAGAAGGTAGACTAAGGCAGGTAAATATGTAAATTGTGTTTAACAACTGCTTGCAAGTTTGTTTGGGTTTTGAGCGTGAGAGTGACGTTTTCATAATAAAAACTTGAAAAGTTTGTTTGTTGGCTTGTTGTGTTTTGGGGAGTTTATATTAAAATGACACTGGTTAATTGTTAAATGTAATGATTTTCTTAGAGTTTTAGTTTTTTTAGGTGCACTGTTAAAAATAGGTATTAAAAAATAAGTAAAGTGTCCTCATTTTTAGAGTATATTTGATGCTTATCATTGCTCCGCATACATAAGTTTCATTTTTGAAAAAGACATGCACTCAAAAATTAGTACATTAAGTAAAAAGAGCAGTTGTTTGCCTACATAGGCTGCCTTTATAAATCACTTTCAATAAATATCAACAAGTACATCCAAGACTTCGAACCCATATACTAAGTCACCGCATTCCAGTGCCTTATCCGTACTACTACCAGGACGAAGTAAAGAAGTTATAACCAGAAGAAATGTTAAAAAGGTGTGCCAAAAGAATGGGATGTAAGATAATTGAGTTGTTTCCATTTAAGCAATCGATATGAAATAAGATGGAAAACCATCGTCTGAACAACTATTTTAAGTTTGCCAGGTCGCTTTGTTAAGATGGCTTGAACAGAAGCTGAGATTAACAATATTAAATCATACTGCTCATTTTTGAGAAATTAAAATTACTTAAATTTGAGTACGTCATCGCTCATTTGAGTGGTAATTGTACTCAAAGAAAAACGAGTATGATCAGAAATTCATTTTTAAGTACCTTTTTATTACAGTGTAATAAAGAATATAGTCATACATTTTATGCAAACAAAAAATACCCTATAAAATGATAACTCAATATTTAAAATGTATATTTACATATTAGCAAGTTTCGTCAACACAGCAGCAATAAAATCGATCAAACATTTACCAAAAATAAATCAGATGTAGGCTACTTATAAACTTTTGTAAAATCTTATATTCAACATTAATATAATTTAACAATAATTATTTTTATAGGATTAATAATTTATTTTTACAAAAATATGCTATTAACAACATTTAAACAAATTTTAAATATTTATTTCAATCATCAATAACCGTTTTAAAAATTAAAATCCAAATTCTAAAATTATGTTATATGGATCAAATACATTTAATGCACGTATTATGTTTCTTAATGTTGTGAAATAAGGTTTAATTAGTAATCCATATAATGGATCTGTAATGTAACATAAATCCTAGCTCTATAATAAAATGCAGTAATAAGTTCTTTTAGTTTGAGTATACGTATGATTCTTTTCACTTTGAAAAGAAATATTCGGATTTATGTTTTACTGAAAACGTGATACTTTTAAAGCGGGCAGAATTAAAGTATTTCCCTTATTTCTAAATGGAGTTTTCATCATAAACTTTCTCTAAGAAAGAAATCAACTAATGGAGATTTAATGGAAATGGTATCAAGGGATTTTTCATTATAGGCTTATTTTATTGAAATTCACAGATCAGAAACTTTATTTCAAATTTTATAAATGTGCTTAATACTTTTCTTGCATGTTATAAAATAACACAGATTACTTTTAAAATGTTATCACAATGATGAGTTTTCCAAATTTAAAAGATTTCTAAATATTTTGCAATATTCACTTTCCATAAACCTGTTATTAGATTTTTTTTTATTTTAAGCATTGTACTGTTTCTGCAATTTAAAAGCATTTATGTGGTATTTTTTTATGTTAAACGTCTTTAAGATCAGCGCATGACATATTAGGATAAAAAACATATTGTTACGCTTTTAGTGTGATCGATTCCGACATCATTGTTCCATGCAAAATTGCTTGATTTACATTAATTTGGTCTTAATTTTTAAAAAAATGTTTGATTTACATAAATTTGTTCTTGATTTTTAAAAAAATGTTTGATTTACATAAATTTGGTCTTGATTTCAAAAATTGCTTAATTTACATAAATTTAGTCTTGATTTACATAAATTTGGTCTTGATTTAAAAAATGCTTGATTTATATAATCTTGGTTTTGATTTTAAAAAAATGCTTAATTTACATAAATTTAGTCTTGATTTTAAAAATTGCTTGATTTTTATAAATTTGGTCTCAATTTTAAAAAATTGCTTGATTTATATAAATTTAGTCTTGATTTAAAAAAAATTGCTTGATTTACATAAATTTGGTCTTGACTTTAAAAAATTGCTTGATTTACATAAAATCGTTCGATAGAAAATTAGGACGATGTGTATAAAAACTTCCAATAAAACAAGCAAAATAATGTTATGCTTATATGAGGTCCAGGCAGGACAGTTTATGTATCTTCATTCTGTTACAGAGGTTTTTGTCGACGATCAATTCTTATTTCTAAAATCTTCCAAAATTACGTTTTATGTAAAGCTCTTCTGTCCGATACGCCATTACCATTTTTTTATTACATTTTCTATCTAACCGTGTAAAACTTTTTTCTTAGTAAATAACATAGGAAAACATATTTTAATAGTATTCACCATTAAACTAATTTAATTTCATATCTGATATTCAATTTAAAGTTTTCCAATAGTAAATTCTTAGCATCGCCAAGTCATTAATTCGATATTTTTTTTCATAACCGCAACTCGAAACTTTTAATTCCAATCAAAGTTACTTTTCTAAAATATATGAATAAAACGACTCCAACCGCTTTTTTACCGTAAGAAAAATTCATTTTTATTTTGCCCTTCCGTTCCCCTTTTCTTTTTTTTTTAATACCGATGGATATCATTTCATATCCTTTTGATACTTGTTCCATGATTTTAAGTGCACCCAAGAGAATTTGAGTCAGCAAAATTCACCACTGACGAAGCACATTTTTCGATCATAACTTTTGTCCCTGGAGCCCGTTAAGAGAACCCAGTAGAGGGAAGGGCGAGAAAGGAGGGATTTCTGAGAAGAAAAAAAAATTGTGATATTAAAAGCTTCAGTTAGATTAGAACGAACAAATAATAATAAAAAAAGAACAAAAAAAAAATTCGTTTCACTTCCCGCCCGTTTAGTTTCGAGTTCTTTATGAATAATGAAATATCGTCTGTTTCTCAGAATTGGGAGTTGAGTTGTTTCCAGTTGGAACAGTGCCACTGAATGCAGTGATTTGTCTTTTTTTGTGTGTAGAATTGCAGTTTGAGATTCGAATAGAGATATAACATAACCTTTTGATTAAGAATTTGAGATTTTTAAAAAAAATAGTGTTTTGAGATATATAAATGATATTTTGTTATACTTTTATACGAAGATGGGAGTTCAATTTTTAGTTTTATTAGACAAATATATTTTCTTTTAATTATTATATCATCACTGATAGAGTTTTTAATTAGTTTGAAATAATGGATAAGTTATTGAAGGCACGTTCTTTAATTTCCTGTAAAAATTTTAATTCCTGTCAGTATTTTAAATGTATTTACATGAATTATTGTATGACAATTTGGACTCCTAAATTCCCTGTCATACGCTGTACTAAGATAAAAACTCGTCTTTCAGAACATTGCGTTAATAATATTAAAATACAAATACAATGTTAAAATACGCAATAAAAATCCATCAAATCTGGACATGTTTCGGGAGATACATCTCCCTTCATCAGCAAGACTGATGCTGATGAAGGGAGATGTATCTCCCGAAACATGTCCAGATTTGATGCATTTTTATTGCGTATTTTATCGTTGTATTTGTATTTTAATATAGGCTGTACTAAACTGATAAATATATAAAACTTATAGCAAGTCATATTTAAATTAAAATACAGAGAATAGGATGTAAGTCAATTAAATTGTAATAACTCAGTTTCCATTTAAATAATCGACATCAAATAACATGGAAAATCATCTTCTGATCAACTATTAAGTTTGTCAAATCGCTTTGTTACGAGGGCTTAAACAGAAGCTGCAGTGTGATTTAATATTGCTAATATGATCATATTAGCAATATTAAATCACACTGCTCATTTTTGAGTAAGTTCAAATTTGAGTACGTCATCGCTCATTTACGATTCAATTGTACTAAAAAAATTGGTTCAGGTACTAATTTTTAAGCACCTTTTTTTTACAATGCAACATTACATTTTCTATCTGACAGCAATTTTTTATCATGTGTTTCTTGATATGTATTCCCCTAGTTAATTACTGTCTCACCCAAGGATAAAGCATACGAAAATGGTTGATCAAAATTACTTAATTTGTGTCTGTTGACTGTAGGCCGCAATACCCGTGTGTTTTGAGACAGATATATAGATGCCCTTCAAAGGCGCCGAAGTGAGTTTAGCCTTCTAGAACTAAGTCTCGACTTGGGGTGTCCGGAATCAAAAAGTAATACGTCACAATTTAGCAATCAAAAAGCAATTAAGAGCAGGGTGACAATCTAAGAACAAACCGGTTTAATATCTGCTGTACTTCAGCAAGAGAATAATCATGGGGAAAGTAATTCTATTTTGATCAGTTTAAAGGTTCCTTTCTTCGCCAAGAAGCAAAGACATTTTTAATAATACTTTTTAAATATGTATAAGAATATGTTATTATCTGGTAAAAACTTATATATTTTTTTATTATTATTATTATTTAGATCAATTTTAAATACAATTTGTCATTTATTTGAACTATCCCTATAATAAATTAAACAAATAAAGAATGAATACTTAAATCAACTAATTTCAATTATTTAATAAATCTTAAGCAATAAATATATCTTCAGAAACACAGAATCAAAATAATTTATGATTAAATTGATAAATACTATCAGCAATATTGCATCAGGTTACTAATGAGAAAATTAATATTTGTATAACTGTTGTTCCTCGGTACGATAGGAATAAAATTTTGATAAAAATATTTAATTGTAACGCAATGCGATTTATTACAATATGACCCTAACTATTATTTTAACAAGATGCGCGATAAATTTTACGTTACGTAACTAATTAATAACGTAACTAGTTATTAAAACTATATTACGTAACTAGTTGTTAAAAATATTGTAATTCCAAACGTTGTGATAAAGAAAATGCCCTATTGTATCCAATAAAAAATATCAGAGAGATCTATAGTTTTACCCAAAACAATAATTCCTAACCTCTAAATTAAATTATATTGTTAAATTTTAAATAAAACAAATAAGCTTTTTATAGGGGTTGAACGTATTTTTAAATAAAAAAAATCCTTATACTAAACGAAGTTTCATACTTTAATTTATCGAAATTTCTCTACATTACAGTATACTTCGATATGTTATATGTAATATTCAAAAACCTTTCCTCTATAGTATTTCATAACAATTAAATTTTCTATGACAATAACCTTAGAAAATTACCAAATTATTAAATAATTAAGTTAAATAGCAATTTGTCATCAATACGATTTCATACAACCCTGACATTGATGAATCAGTCACACAGTACAACCCCCTCACATTCAACTCCCCCCCCCCCCCAAATCTCCCCTCAATAGAATCCAACCCATAACCCCCCTCCCCCCAAACGATAGCCGGTAACAGGTGACCCTTCTCCGAATCCCCCCCCCCCCCCCGCACCCCAATTCTGTTTGACTTCTACCCCGAGTATAGAAAAGAAAAGTTCCAACGAAATAAATAGAACTTTTGTACAACAGCGGGAAAAAAAATCGCATTGTGCGTAAAGTGAGAAAACTTTTACGAAATTTCTCACACCTGGACTAAAGTTGCACGGCATGTTTGTTTTTGTGAATTTTCTTTACCCTCTGTTATGGCACGGGGGGTGGAGGGGAGGGGTGGTTTCTCGGGCATTATACGAGACAAATTGTTGTGACAGATCTCCACGTGGGGTGGTGGTTATGCCCTGGGGTACAATGGGCCAGTTTTTTTTATGAGCGTGTCTGTTTGCCTTTTAAGGTGGGGGTCTTATATATGAAACTGGATAAAGAAGGTTACGGAGGCATGGTATTGCGAAATAAGAGATGGTGTCAAGAGTGACTGTGATGACTTTTGAGTTGTTGGCGATTGGCTATAAGTCTGTAGATTTCACTATTTGGATATTTTAAATCGGAGTTACAGAACAGTTTCGATATCGTTTGAAAACTGAGACATAATACACTGTAAAGAAGCAGGTACTTAAAAATGAGTGCCTGAACCTACTCGTTTTTCTTTGCGTACAATTGCTTTGTAAATGAGGGATGACGTATTCAACTTTAAGTAATCGTACTTTCTCAAATATGAGCAGTGTGATTTAATACTGTTAACCTAGGCTTCTGTTCAAGTCATCTTAACAAAGCGACCTGACAAGCTCAAAATAGTTGCTCAGGAAATTGTTTTCCACATTATTTGATGTCGATTGCTTAAATGAAAACTGAGTTATTGCAGCTCAATTATCTTACTTCCCATTCTTTTGCCACATCTTTTTAACGTTTCTTTTGTTTATATCTTCATAACGTCGCCCTTGTAGAACAACGGATAAGACACTGGACTGGTGTGCCTTAGTATACGAGTTCGATTACCAATAAGCCTTGGTTGTGATTGTCGATATTTATTGAAAGTGATTAATGAAGGCAGCCTACGTAGGCAAGCTACTGCTCTCTTTACTCACTGTACTTATTTTTTAGTACATGTCTTTTTCAAATATAAAACTTTTATATTCGGAGCTATGATAAGCATCGAAGGTATATAAACCTGAGTACATTTTATTTATTTTTGAGTACCTATTCTTAACAGTGTAGGGTTGGTAAAGTTTTTTATAATTTGAGGGGTTCAAAAAATGTAAGACAATTAAGTGCATTAAAAAATATCTACTCTTTGACTTGCGATCATATCTTTTATTCATTATTGGTTCAATCAAATTCGCATTAGAGCTACACATTGGTCTTTTGGCAACGGTTGAGGACGATAGCTATCCCGAAGAAAGCCTCGGGAACCTATGTGTCGTAATTTTGCCATTGTTAAATAACGAAATTAACAAGTGAGCTGACATCCCACTAAAACTGAATAGACTGGTCTAAATGTAAAATCAGATTCTTTGTTTACCTGTAAAACAAACTTTGTACAGGGAAGCGGGGATGCCAAAATTAAACTTGCTTGTGCTAAAAAATTTCCTTAAACAGCTACTAAAAACATATTACAGCACAACGAATACGCTATAAATTTTGAGAAGGTGTTGAAATGTATTGGTATCTGAAATACTATTAGTATGTATATCAATAAGTTTGAATTTGTTCCAGAACAGCGGATGTTTTTTGGCAAATATTTAATTACATTCTTTGAGGTATGGATCAAAATATTTACTACAATTTTACAAATTTATCATGCGTTAACAAAAATCTCTTTTCAATTCTTCGCAAATAAAATACGAATGTGTTTGTAATTATTGAAACTAGAAAATTTAACCCAAAAACAGGTACTAAATTTAAATTCAATCTACAGATGTCTGTATTCTTTGGTGGCGTTTTAAGTGAATTTTCGATCTTAAAAATATTAATTCATATCCCGAAGAACAACAACTTTAATGACGTTTTACACCTGATTACATAAACTTTCCATTAGTGGAAAACAATATCTAATATATATATATTCATTAGTGCAAAAAAATAAACAAGTGTTTATGAATATACAGGATACAACATGAACCGTCTCATTATCTAACTAGGATATTGAAGTTACAACACAAATTACAAAACACAATTTTGTCGAAATTGAATACATGTGTAAATAACATCACGACGTATGTCACCACTCCTTAAAAATTAAATTACAAAACATTAATAATGGTAAATTATAAAGTACGAAATAAATTCCTCTAACAAGCAAACAATATAGGCCTCCATTTCAAGCAGAGAATATTCATAACAAAGCAAAACGAAACAAACAGGATCACGTTATATTTAAAAAATCCAGCGATCTTTAAACATGTATTCCGCCGCAATCGTTGAACTTGAAACTCTATTACTTTTCCGGGTATTTTAACGTTTGTGACATGGAATTTTAAGGGTTTCCGTGTCACAAATGGGCAGTGGGAGTGGCTGTTTGTACATAAATTTCTGGGCGTCCTCCTCGTCTTGTGCGAATGCTGAATTTGAATGCATCGCGAATGTGTTCACGCAATGGATAATCGTTATAGAGAAACAAGCACACCACGTTTGAGGGTGTGAGCAGACATTACATGAATGCAACAGGTTAAATGTTGGTTTATATTAGGAATACATTACAATAATGACCACACATGTTGTTAAAAGATTCTTATAGGAGTAATATTGGGTATGGACACGCTATGGTTTATTTTTAGTTACAGTTTTTGATATGTACTTAAGCTATTAAATTAAAAATAGTTTATGCATTAAGAGTTAGAGATAATATAAAAATTGCAAAGTTGTTTTAACAGAAGGTTATTTATTTATATTTTTAATTCACATATTTTATAATTAATTATTATTTTTTTGATAGATATATATTCCTAAAGATATATATTCCTAAAGATATATTAATCATATCATATCATATCTATCATATCATATTTATCATATCATATCTATCATATGATATCTATCATATCATATATATCATATCATATCTATCATATCATATCTATCATATCATATCTATCATATCATATCTATCATATCACATATATCATATCATATCATATCCATCATATCACATCTATCATATCATATCTATCATATCATATCTATCATATCATATCTATCATATCATATCTATCATATCATATCTATCATATCATATCTATCATATCATATCTATCATATCATATCTATCATATCATATCTATCATATCATATCTATCATATCATATCTATCATATCATATCTATCATATCATATCTATCATATCATATCTATCATATCATATCTATCATATCATATCTATCATATCACATATATCATATCATATCATATCCATCATATCATATCTATCATATCATATCTATCATATCATATCATATCTATCATATCATATCATATCTATCATATCATATCTATCATATCATATCTATCATATCATATCTATCATATCATATCTATCATATCATATCTATCATATCATATCTATCATATCATATCTATCATATCATATCTATCATATCATATCTATCATATCATATCTATCATATCATATCTATCATATCATATCTATCATATCATATCTATCATATCATATCTATCATATCATATCTATCATATCATATCTATCATATCATATCTATCATATCATATCTATCATATCATATCTATCATATCATATCTATCATATCATATCTATCATATCATATCTATCATATCATATCTATCATATCATATCTATCATATCATATCTATCATATCTATCATATCTATCATATCATATCTATCATATCATATCTATCATATCATATCTATCATATCATATCATATCATATCTATCATATCATATCTATCATATCATATCTATCATATCATATCATATCATATCTATCATATCATGTATATCATATCTATCATATCATGTATATCATATCATATCTATTATATCATATCTATCACATCATATCTATCATATCATATCTATCATATCATATCTATCATATCATATCTATCATATCATATCTATCATATCATATCTATCATATCATATCTATCATATCATATCTATCATATCATATCTATCATATCATATCTATCATATCATATCATATATCTAAATATATATCTAAAAATAACCCCGAAGCTTTGGATTGGAAAATATTTCTAAATAGAGTATTTTTTTTAAATTTAACTTTTATATTCATTGTACATTGCAACAAAAATTAAAGATCCACGGATGATTTTAGTCGTCTTAAAGTTTTAATTTCTACTAAATTTGGTTCTATTAAGATTCGATTGTTTTTATTATTAATATTTTTTTTTTCAATTTAATTATAATTCCTTATGTATTTGGAATTATGTCAAAGAATTGTTTTAAATTAATAAAAGTTACAGTAAAAACAAAAAGAGCAAACCTGCTCACTGGTTAAATTATATTTTTTTGTACAAGGCCATAATTACACAAATATGTAAAATTAAAAAAAATTGATCGCAATTACTAAACAAAAATGTAGTGTAGTTTAACTAGATACCGTAACAAAAGTTGTAAAATAATAATTAGGTGAAAGCTATATATCTGGCATTTTATTCTTTTTATTAAAGCGACTGTAATAAACCAATATTAAACAATATTAATACAACACTTAATAAGTTCAATATCAATAATTTATATAACAATTTTGATCGGGAAACAACTGTTCACGTTAAAAATTTATTTAAAAATATTATTTTCATTTATGTTTTAAATGCATATTTTTTTTCTGAAATCGTTTTATATTTAAATATATGAATACTAATAGTTTCGATATACTGTTGTTTTAAATTTTTGCTAACTTCTGTTTTCTCTCGATTTCCCTATAATATTTGGGTACGCAATTTAAACAAATATAGGTAATAACTTTTGCTATCAAGTATCTCAATATTTATTCTCTCTATTTCCTGGAATAATGCAACAACGAAAAGTAAACAGCGAACTAATAACTTTCCAAAAAAAAAAAATACTACTTTATCATACACAAGAGACCAATTAATCAAACGAAGTCCTCAAACAAAAAGTTACTTTTTAATTTATTTCCCCAAATCAGAATAACAATCGTTAAACCCATCAATATACTTTCGATACATGCCTACTTCCACAAACACGAAAGTCATTGTTGTCGAAGCATTTGGCGCGATTCCATCTCGCCATTGACATATTGCAAAAGAACATTTTGTTAAATGAAATTCTTGAACAAAAAGCTAATTTCTAATTTATTTTTTCCTAATGAGAAATACAATCTTTAGAGCCATCAATAAGTTGGATATGCAATATATAGTCACAGCATGAAGCACGAAACCACAGCTGGCGGCGTATTTGGCGTGTTTCCATCACGCCAAATAACCGCGAATCGCCATTGATAATTGCAAAAGAACATTTTGTTAAATGTGGTTCTCAAACAAACAGCTAATTTATAATTTATTTTTTTATAATGAGAAATACAATCTTTAGAGTCATCAATAAGTTGGATATGCAATATATAGTCACAGAATGAAGCACGAAACAGCCGTTGGCGGCGTACTTGGCGCGACGCAATCGCGCCAAATAACCGCCATTGTCGCATGGCCGTTCTTGTTTTCATACTTATGGATCTTGTAGGCCTCTTATCAATGGGACAATCTGTGACCGCGTGGTCTAGTATGGGTAGGTGGTGCCAGAGGAAAAGTTGAGCTTTTTATTTTATTGATTTTGAGAGGGGGTCGAGTAGTCATGGTGACTCGGGTCTTGTATTTAGCTTGAGGTGGTTACCTTGGCAACGCAAAACGACAGGTGAGCCACTCGACATTCTCGTTTTCGACACTCTGACTTTTTTTTTATTAATAATTACTCTATTATTTTAAACCGTTTGTGAATGAGACATTGAAAGGAGAAGTTGTAGTTTCGGCAAGAGATCCCTACCAACGCCCTTCTATCAGCGAGCAATGAAGCTCAAATGTCAAAGATAACAGAATCATTCGATGGGCTGGTAACTTTGTGTGTACATTTCTCGTTGGACATGTAAAAAGTTGTCACACACTTAAAATAGACATGAGTTACCAAAAAAAAAATAATTATTCAATGTTTATTTTAAATAGCAAAGTAGCGTGGAAAATATAGTTATTTAAAGGTATGTGCGCATACCAATAGATAGCTGTCTTCCGAGTAGGTATTTATCCGATATCATTGTAATATAGTTTTTAGCAGCTTGTAGTTTACACAAAATTATTTAATATTTTTATTATATATGGATAGTATAAAACAATACAATAAATCGTATCCATTCATGTAATATTTTGAGAAAATGTATATTATAAAATTAATTTAAAATAATTATTTTTAGAAAAACATTGTTAAAAGCGCAGTGGACCTTTGATATATTGTTCTCTCACGAGTTTCACGGACCCATATAAAGGGGTGGTTATAACGAATGTCGATTTAACGAGTTTAAATAGTAGAATGTTAAAAATAGTTATTCAAATATAAGTAAAATGAACTCATTTTTGAATGCACCCGATGCTTATTATGAGTACGAATACGAATTATAAGTTTCAATTTAAAAAAGACATTTGCTTAAAATTGAGTACAATAGGTAAAAATGAATATAAAAGAGATGATGATAGACTACATAGGCTGCCTTCATAAATAACTTTCAATAAATATCGGCAATTACAACCAAGATTTACCGGGAATCGAACATAGATCTGCCAGCACCGCTGTCCAGAGTGAAGAAATTATAAACGGCAAAGTAATGTTAAGATGTTGTTCCAAAAGAATGGGAAGTAAGAATTACTGGGAATCGAACCCATAACCTAAGGCACCGCAGTCCGGGGCCTTATCCGTCGTACCACCAGAGCTTTGTGAAGAAATTATAAACAGAATTTTTTTTAAATAAAGGTGTGACAAAAAAATGGGAATTAAGATAATTGAATTGTAATAACTCAGTTTCCATTTAAGCAATCGACATCAAATAATGTGGAAACCCATCTTCTGAACAACTATTTTAAGTGTGTCAGCTCGCTTTGTTAAAATGGCTTGAACAAAAACCGAGATTAGCAACATTAAATCACATTTCTCATTTTTGCGAAAGTACGATTACTTAAATTTGAGCACGCCATCGCTCATTTACGATGCAATCGAACTAAAAAAAAACCGAGTATGTTCAGGTACTCGTTTCTAAGCATCTTTTTTTTTTTTACAGAGTATAACAAACGATACTTTTTTATTTGCCAAACGAAAAAAAAAATATTCCTCCCTCCCCATCCAACCTATCCATCCCATGAAAGAAGAACCCCAATGACCTCTTAGGGTCAAAAGCGAGAAATGCACAGAAAGGACCAAAAAAAAAGAGATTCGCACGCGTGCTAAAGAAACTTCTGGGGCAGGGTAGCGTAAAAAAGGGCAGACGAACTCGTGTATCGCTTGCTTGTTTGGGGACCCCCTGGGGCCCTTAGAGGTGAGGGGCCTCGAGAGCAGGGGGTGGGGCACTGGCCTACCTGTTACAGGCATCCAGGTCCAGGAGTCAAATCTTGAAGAGCCTTTACAGTTGCGAAAAAGCCGCACCTTTATAAGTGTGGCCTTGTTTTCACGGCAGTAACTTTCATGTTTATTGTAGGTGTTGTTGATTTATGTTTGCTGGTAGAGTCTACCTTTATCAGCAGAGTTGAAGGTATTGAGGGTGTATATAAGATAAATAAAGGTGAATATTTGCGCAGAAAAAATACTTATAGAAAGGTATGACGTTAAACTTGAATGAATTAAAGGTGACGTATTCATTAGATTTATTTTTTAATGGTATTATAAAAAATATTTTATAAATTCTCGTCAATAGTCAATACAAGCTGAGGTTATTAGTGCTATAAATTTTTATAGTTAAAGTAAATTTGGACTAGTTGGTTTTCATTGTTTCGTTCTTGACTTTTAAGCAATGGTTATACATAACTCATTTGTAGGGTCGAGAAGTAGAACGCTAATGGTCCATGTGGAGTGTGATAGTGCAAAAAACGAAGAACAAAGTCACATGTGACATGGGCATACACATCGTTCATAATATTTTAACTTATTTCAACGGATTATCATCGTTTTTCTTATTTCTTAACTTAGTACAACAGCTTTGTAATTAGAATAAGGCGATGACATATCGATTGCAACAAATAAAGACCTTCATCGTTTTCCCCCCGTACTCATTGCCCGATTTTCCATTAGACACGTTAAGCCCGGGCTTAGGGCACCCATGTCCTTAGATACCCCAACTTTTACTTAATTATACATAAATTTGTCTTAAACCTGCATATACTTCGATAAAATCTTTATTTTTATTAATAAATTTTGCATAAAGTTTCAAAACAAGTCTAGAAATATTATAATTTCTTTTTTTTGAGATGTAACTTAATATGCTTTTTTTCATATTTCGAGGCTATTTTTACGGTAGTGTCCTCATCAGTACTATCGTGCTTATAACATTGAATTTTCAATGTTATAAGCCCCATACCCTTCATTTGAAGACACTTAAATAAACAAGTTATAAAATTACTTGGATAAGTTTTCTTTTATACTTCTCAGATAAAAAATTTGTGATTGTTTGGTACATGATCAGAATAATTAAAGCATTAGACTGTATAAATAAAAAAAATAAAAAATATATAAACTATTTTTAACTAAGAATTACTCCTAACTCGAGTAAAACAAATTGTAGAGAAAAGTTTAGAAATGATAATTTATAAATACATCTCCAAGATTTACACGTACAATTTATTACAGAAACCATTTTTGGAATGTTACGCAAATTTATGTTATTTCAGAATTCTATATTAAAACTACAAATGTATGAGTCAAACAATTTCAAACAGTAGAGACATTTTATAGCCTAATAATACATATATTCATGTTTAACAAATTAAAATCGCATACCCTCATAGAATGTACTCTGCAGGCCAAAGATTTAACAAAAGCACTGGCAAAATGATTGTGATTAACCTTTTCACCTGTCTTTTTATCACAGAGAATCAGGAAACAGAGGGGGAAGTATGTTTCGAATTTTTTATGATATATATATTCCTAGAACTGGGCGGGCAATGGGGGATTTCAGGTAGAAAACACTCTCATTTGAACACAATGCGAATAACGGTTTGGATTATAAGTCATCTTTGTTTTGCGTTTAGCGAAAACCACTCATTTTAAATTATATCCATTTACAACGTTCCAAAGTGTCTTTCTCAGTTGTCGACAAAATAATAACTTTACATATTCATAACGAGAGTTAAAAGAATAAAAACATATTTTCGTTTCACTGATTATTTCTTGCAGTGCAAATACCCCTCTTGATGGCAACAATGTGAGGTAGCAATAAAAGATTCGCGGTTTGATTACTTGTATAAATAACAACCCTGCTAATTCCCCTCCAATAAAAGGCTTCACAACCGGAATATTAATAAGGAAGTCTTCCATCCAATACTATCACGCCACAAATAACAAGATCCAAAAGAAGACGCGAATTTCCAAGAGGGGGTATAAACACTTCCGACTAACACGTCGCCGACATTATCAGAGATACGAAAAGAGAAACTATAATCACGGAAACTCACAAAAGCAGCCAACAAAAGCAATATGACTGCTTAGCATAAAGCCAAAACAAAAGACATCGATGGAGTTCCCCCCGATTCCAAAGAATATGTAAATGCGGGGAAGGAGGAACAATGGCAGAAATGGGTGCCCGGAATATATAAGCAATTCGTAAAACGTCATTTAAATAAGTGCATTAAGAAAGTAGATCGTTTTATAAAATAACGGTGTTTTTTTTGGTGTTGTTGTTGGTATGTCGGTAACTGAGACCTTGTGATTGCATTAGAAGATGTCGGTGCCCGAGAGTTCCTGTTGAGCGAGTCGGACTTGCGTTTGTGGCGTTGTAAAAAGATTGGTAATAATTATAAGACTCGCAAATAAGGGTAAACTACGGAATGCGATTTTCACTTGGAATGGCGGGTTTTGAAAAGAAGGTTTTGTGTCTCTAATAGGATAGTCTATAACTCGATTTCGAAAAGTTTAAAATGTGTTGGAAATAAGGCGTAATTTTTATCACTGTATTCTCGAGACTCTTTTAAAAAAGAAACTAACCTGTGCATATTTGTTCTCTTGGGTATTACATGTAATGTCTAACATCATTGGGAGTGTTGTAATGTTCTTTTATTTAAAATAACAACACTTGTTTAAAGATATTTCCATTTTTGGGAAGTATATTATCGACGAAATGTTACATGATTGTGTTTGTTATTGATTCATTAGATGATTAAAAATATAAGTAAAAGTAAAACTATAAATTATAACAATTAATAAATTTAATTTAAATGTGCATTACTTCATTATTTTCATGAAAAACAATCTTTTATCTAAAGAGCGGTAAACCACCAAAACAAATAAAGTACCAATATTTCATGTTGCAGCATGTATTCATGAATTCAATATTGTTTAATGTAATATCCGAAAATTTATTTTTGTTCTCGTTTACAGCAACGAGTTTCTAATAAAAATATTTTGATAATTGAAGAAGGATTATGGATATTTAACTAGCTGTGTTGCTTTTAAATTTATGTGTTTTACATTATAAACTTTCTCAAAACAAACCGTAATATTTCATACAAAATTTCGAAAAATAGCAGTTAACAATAGTACGACTCGGATATAAAGAATAATCACACATTCTTAAACAATGGTTGATGTTTGGATATATCATATATAGCTGTATTGTCATAATAAAACGTTATTATTGTCTAATTACTTCTCTTATATTTTAAATAAATCGCTTAGCATTAGTAGCAACAAAAAAAAGTAGTTTTTGCATTTGCATAGCAAAAAAAATTGTTTATTAAGTAAACATTGTTAAAAATAGTACTCATTATCCAAGTAAAATGCATTCATTTTTGAGTACATTCAATGCTTATCATGGCTCCGAATATACGTTTCAATTTCAAAGAAGGCATGTACTCAAAAATCAGTAAAAAAGAGCAAATGCTAGCCTACATAGATTGCCTTCATAAATCATTTTCAATAAATACCAGCAAATACTACCAAAATTTACCGGGAATCGAACCCAGACTATCAGACACCGCAGTCCAGTACCTTTTCCATTAAACTATCAGGGTGACTTGAAGAAGTTATAAACAGAAGAAATGTTAAAAAGGTGTGCCAACAGAATGAGAAGTAGACAATTGAATTGCAATTAAGCAGTTTCCATTTAAGCAATCGACATCAAATCCTGTGAAAACCATCTTCTGAACAACTATTTTAAAATTTGTCAGGTCGGTTTATTAATATGGCTTGAGCAGAAGCTGATATTAGCAATATTAAATCACAGTGCTCATTTTTTGATAAAGTACTGTTACTTTAAATTTAATAACGTCATCTCCCATTTACGATACAATTGTACTCAAAGAAAACCGAGTAGGTTGAGGTACTCAATGTTAAGTACCTTTTCTTACAGTCAAACAATGACCATCGCCCATTTGTGACCACCCTGAATATTCTTCATCGTATCGGGGAAAAAAAACTCAATTAGAGCTTGATATATTTTTTGGAACAGAGCAACTATCAACAATGTATTAAACTAATGAATAAACAATCTGCAAAAGGTCATTAATTAGTTTTCTAATCGAATAACGGAACTTGGTTTAATACACGATAGCGTGGATGCGCGCGTTGATCTGCTAACAAGACCCTACTTCTCGCTTGTACTACTAAAAATTCATGCGAGCGCCCTTGAGGAGTATGATTAATTGTCCGCTTTCGGAAACAGTGAAACACTTTTCTATTTTTATTCATGCTAAGATTATTGATTACTCTGAATTTTCACCCTAAGTAGAAGATTTGACATTAAAAAGAATGAATGGGACAGAAGTATAAAAGTTCTTTATCGAACGTTTCATTTATAAATGACCATAAGAGACGTTATTGAATTAGACACCGTAACGGATATAAGTACAACGGAGATTTTTAATGTAAACCAAATACGAAAGCAATTATTACAAACGCATTTTAGTATGGATGACAAACGAATGCGTTTATAAGGCTGATGTTCGTTATATTTGACGATATTTTCGTCATTGAATCGCGTTTGCTTTTGACGAAACAAGAATCCTCAAATTTTGAAGTAAAGTCATTTACTCAGATTTCTTTTCAGCTCTTTTCTGGGTCATCAGCTCATGTGTGGTTTTTATACTTATATTGTAAGGAGCCTTCTTGATTGCGTTGGACTCTGGAAGGAGAAGTCCGCGGTTCGGATCAGCTCGTCAAAGTTGAATTATTATATTATTTAAAATTGTCTGTATAATCGTAATATTTGACGAAATAAATGTCGTTAAATAAACGACAAAATGAATTTCCTCAGCTTGACAAAATATTCTTTAATCGGAGCATATAAGAGGCGTCTGTTTCGTCAAAAATGACAGCAGTTTCGTCATAAATGATAACAGTTTCGTCAAAAATGATAACAGTTATGTAAAAAATGACAACAGTTTTGTCAAAATCAAAACAGTTTCGTCAAAAATGACAAAAGTTTCGTCAAAAAAGACAAAAATTTCGTCACATGCAAGAAAGTTCCGTCAAAAATGAAAAGATTTCGTCAAATATGACAAACATTTCGTCAAATATGACAAACATTTCGTCAAATATGACAAACATTTCGTCAAATATGACAAACATTTCGTCAAATATGACAAACATTTCGTCAAATATGACAAACATTTCGTCAGAAATGACAAACATCGTTAAAAATGATAAAAATGTCGTTAAAAATGATAAAGTTTCGTCAGAAATGACAAAAGATTCGTCAAAAAAGACAATTTTTTTGTCAAATATGAGAAAACTTTCGTCAAAATTGACAAATATTTCGTCAAATATGACAAACATTTCATCAGAAATGACAAAAATTTCGTTAAAAGTGATAAAAATGGCGTTAACAATGATAAAAATGTCGTTAAAAATGATAAAAGTTTCGTCAGAAATGACCAAAAATTTCGTCAAAAAAGACAACAATTTCGTCAAATATGACAAAAGTGTATTTTTAACAGTGTACAACAAACAACATACAACATTAAAAAATACACTTTCGATTCCCATTTAAGAGAAAAGAAATAAATCCCAAGATGTTTTCAAACACTTTGTGAGACAATAAAGCCGTGAGACCACTCAAGAATACCCATCACGCATCTTCGATGCCCGTTTACGGTGTCTTTTTCAAATCCGGATCTCATAACTTCAATGGCTTACGACTGTCACTTCACGGCCGCCCAACGCACAATGAGCTGATTCCTATCTCACCCCAGAAGAAAAAAAGGAAAAGCTGCAAAAATAAACATTCCCGCTTGAGTAAGTTAAAAACTAGTATTCGCAATATCAGCTTTTCTTCTGCAAATCGTCTTTAGTTTGGGAAGGCTGTGAAGGGAGGCAAGGTCTTAGAGTTGTTGTTTGTGTTTCGATCGTAAATTTTTATTTGCTTTATACATATTTTTGTTTAGAATGTGTTTTAAAATAATGGGGTTTTGAAAATGTACTATAAATTCTCAGTTATGTTTTTTAAGCAGTCTTATTCGATAATGTGTTTCCGTAGTTCATGGTGTCAGATTATTGTGCTAATAACGTGGGTTAGAAATTTGCGACATATTGTATAATTTTTCAGTTTAATATCGTGTTATAAATAATCGTATGAAATCGCATGAAAGAAATGTATCTTTAGTATTATGCAGCGAAATATCGTAACATCGAAATGTCATGGTATCAAAATATCGTAATTCGCAAATCGTAACATCGAAGTGTCATGGAATCAAAATATCGTAAGATCCCAAATCGTAACATCGAAATATCACAGAATCAAAATATCGTAACTTCTAAATATCGCGATATTGTAACATCGAAATATTGTACCATCACAATATTGAAACATCGAAATATCTAAACATCAAAACATCGTAACATCAAAATATTGTTACGTCAAAATACTTCAATAGCAACATCAAAATACTTCAATATCATAACACCGCACTATCGTAACTCTAGATATTGTTTGAAATTCATTAATATATAGTATAAATTACTAATTACTAATTATTACGACTAAATATTGCAACATCGAAATATCTTAACATCAAAACATCGTAACATCAAAATATTGTTATGTCAAAATACTTCAATAGTAACATCAAAATATAGTAACGTCAAAATATTTCAATATCCTAACACCGCAGTATCGTAACTCTGGATATTGTTTAAAATTCATTAATATCTAGTATAGATTCATCATTAATAATTATTACGACTAAATATTGTATTGTTATTAATGGTTAAAATTGAATTCAAAGATTCATCGATACAATAATAACATGAGTTATACGAAAGTTTAAAAAAAAATAGAATAATTATATCTACAGATATTTCAACTTTCATTAATATGTTTCATGTTTTGTTTTTTATGTTCAACACATACTTTAAATATTAAAATGCGTTAAAAAAACTTTTCTGAACAATAAATTTTTATTTTAGTGACTTGACTAGTATGCATAATCACGATTTACAAAGAAAACCCTCGTATTTTCTAGATTTTTCAAACATCAAATCATTTTAGGGATTATGAACAATCAATATTTCCCTTTACATCATACAGGGAAAAAGTTACATAGAAATAGGCATAGCGATTGTTATTGACTTTGAAGGAAAAACCAAAAATAAATACTATGATTACAGATTGTTAATTAATATAAAAAAAAAGTTTCATGTGGAGATTAGTAACATTATATTATCAATGACGCAAACTTGAATCCTCTTACTCTAACTGTTGACTTTGAAACCTCTTACTTACTATCAATGTTAGAAATAGATTCTTCCCACTGTTCAAAATAGATTTTTATCACCTATAGGTCATTGTGTAGCTCTAGTGTGATGTTATTTTGTCAACTCAACCAATAGATTAAGATTCCCTTTTGTATAAAAACGGTTGCGCTTTTATTATGTAAGTTACTGTCAGAGGTTTAACAAATTTTACATACAATTGAATAAAGTGTTCAAAGGATTATATGTATTAGATTAACTGTATAAATTGAAATTATGTTCATACAGAGTGAATGTCAATGTATGTAATACAGATGAAAATGTCATTAAAAAGATGTCCTTCATAGCTTGAAGGACATGCGCGGCTCTAAAAAAAAGACAAATTTTGTTGAAAGAAAGATAAAATATGTAAATATGATTGTAAAGGATATAAATGTAAGATTTATTTTAGTTTATTCATTGTTTATATCATTTCACCTTTTCTTTATGTATAATTTGTTTTAATGAAATTTGATCGTATTTTTTTTTTAAAAATTGTAAAATTTCTATTAAATTTTTTTTTTATGTTATTTGTAATGGTTTAAAATTAATAATTTATTATTTTTGTAGAATTTTAACACATTAAACAATATTTTAATTTTGTTGCCAAATTTTAACACTTTGTTCTGGTACAATTAAAACAATTTCTAAAACCATCAGCATTTATTTTATACATAAAAAAATACTTTTCATGATCCAGAACACCAAGTATTAATATATTTATTTTAATAAAAATCATCTATCTGTATGTGCGAAAAAGATGGAAAGTAAAATCAACACATTTTTTTTCTTTTCACAAACCTACTATTTAGCCTCAAAATCATTATTATTTAATACCGCAGTATTACTCGTGAGTATTATTTGCTTCAATAACTGAAAAATTGAAATCTCAACTTTCAGCTTAATAGAGATTCTAGAACAAAAGATGTATACAGAATTAACAAAATTTCCACCGCATTCAATATGTCTGTGTGAAAAACTAGTGGATTGACCACCCAGCCATGTGACGAACATAAATCACGGATTATTTCACAGGAAACATGCGACAAACTTTTATTGCAAAAATCTCTCCAAACGCTTCTTATAAAACCATCACTGTTGTTAAATTAAAAACGAAATCCACATTAGTCTCAGCTGGTTAACGCATCTCACACAAAGAAAAGAAAATCCGACAATAACAACAAAAATGGCGGACGCAAAAAAAAAAAAACACGAATAGAATGAATATGGCAACTGTTCTCGATCTACCCTCGAACGCAGAGCTCTGGAACTAATGGGGTGGCTATTCGACGATATTTCAAGCGTTGCCAACTCCGACGCGCGAAAAGTTAGCCAAAAAGGACGATAAGTTCTAGTGAAATAATGATAAATAAAAAAAATTAGTACGTGTTTCACGCTTAGAAGGGAATTTCAACGTGCGTCGTGCATAAAGCTTTGCCGGCAGTTCTTCAAAAGCGCAGTGATATATGCTTCATCAGAAATTATCTGTGATTTTTTACTCAACACTCCGGATTATCGTGTATGGTAAATATATAAATCTCAGGAATGCAAATATGGCGGGAAAAGATTGTGATGAATGTTCTTTGGGAGTTCTTGTTTTATCAATTTATTTTGTTTAAGTCGCTATGGGAATTTGGTTGATGATTTTCGGTGGCACCCAAGTATGAATTATTTTAAAAGTTGTAGTTGGGGTTACAGATTTCTTCCTTTATGAAATTTATAAGTTTATTAAAAAGTCATTCAATTTATTTGAAATAAGAAATGTGCATCGTTCAAGCATGCATATGGAGTTAGTATTAATTTCTTAAATTTAAATGAGTACAAAAAAACTAGTTTATAAATCTGTTTGTACAATATTAAGAATTATTACGACCTTGCACCAAACTTTGGCACCCATTTAGCTGCAACCCCGACATTTGGTGCTTAGTTTCATCATTTTACGGTGCTACCGCAGATGGTTTAGTGGTGAAACGTCGCACCAAAACTTATTATCCTTAAAAAGTTTTAAACAACCAAAAAAAATACGTTTACGCTCATAAATGAGAATTTAGGATCACTAATTACGGCGTTCAAATTCGATAACCAAGAAAAAAGTTACACAATTTCCAGTTTGTATAAATCAGTGAAAGTAATCTCTTGATCTAATACAATTCAAACATTACACTATCAACAAGACACGGGCCCCCATAAAATTAATCTCCTCAAAACCAACCCAACATCCACTGACCCATACAAAACACCTCTTAAAACTTCAACACGACACAGCCCAGTTCACTTTCAAAGACTCTTGGATCCACTCTAACACGGTCATCTCCGCTTCCCCTGTTAAAGCCTTAGAGTTAAAGCCACTGACCGTGCTTCCAGACGAGGATGCATTGCAGCAGGCAACTTCTTACATTTGAATGGGTTTCCGATACTACCCTTTTACGGATGGTAATCATCTACTTATGTTGTCTAACGTCAGTTTTTTCTTCTTCTTCCCTCTTCCATTCTCTGTGCTTTTCTTTGTCCATCTGTGAGCAATTTTTGTAAATTGTTCAGAGAGTTGATTGGTAGTTAGGGAGTGGATAGTGGGGCTGATTGTAAAAGCGGTTGAGTTTTTGTTTTTATATGAGTCGTTTCCTCTTGAGTTAAATGTATCATTATTTTTATTACTGGTATTGGTATAAAATAATAACTTTATTTGTGAGCTTGGAAAGTTGATTAGGTAAGAAATCTGCCCACACTGTGCCTACCTTATGCGGTAATTTTTTTTTTATTATTCTATGTGTGGGATCCAGTTTCTCGATTACCGAATTTTTTATATCTAGAAGAGGAATTAAAACATAAATGTGTATTTTTACATGAAATTCATATAATGTCTATATACTCAGCATCTGATGCACCAATTTGAACCGTCTAAACTCTTTTTATGTCTGTAGTTGTCCAAAGACCTCCGGAAACTCCACATACATTTCAATTTCATAAAAATTCTTTATGTTCAAATATTTTTCAAATCGAAAGTTTTAAAAATTATATCCATTAAAATATTAATTATTATCTTTTTAACTTGAAGTAAAAACAACTTTAGAATTTTGATATTTTCTTCAGCGCTAAGAGTGTTAATGAAACTTGATAGGTCACAATAGCAAATTAAAATATTCCACTTTATATTGTTGCAATTGTTAAAAATGTGTACGTTGAAATACGTAATTATACTACAAATGTTACGATATTTTCATAATCGTAATACTTAAGTGTATGCATATATACAGACATTGCAAAACCTTATAATGATAGTAAGCTAAACAAGTTTGTAATTTACCGAGAAATTTGTTTATTAACGAATAACATTATTTTTTAAAGTCTGGCTGCCTTTTTCCTAAATTTTCTACATCATTCGGAATGAAGTATAGAAATGATGACTGTGTAAAAATACGATCGTCAAACTTCATTAATTTCAAACAAACTTCATTAATGTTCTTATCACAACTAAATTTACCGAACAATTACAATTTACTGAGATTGCGTAAAAACATATTTCAAACAAACTTCATTAATGTTCTTATCAACATTAAATTTACCGAACAATTACAACTCACTGAGATTGCCATAAAATCTCGGCACCACGCTTCGCGAACTCTCCACAAAAACTTCCACAACTCTCCACCTTGTTGACCAACACCGATCGCCATTGAAAAACCACAAAAGAAATCCAATTTCCCCCCCCCCCCCCCATCCACGCTTCCCAATTCTCATATATCAAAAAACAACAACACAACCTTAAAACTCAATCAATCAATACCCCTAATACGATGCTGAAATTAGCACTAAAGAGCGATGAAATGAATTAAAAAGGGTAAAAAAAAATAACAACTCCATTGTGAAGCAGAAAAGGAAAAAAGGCGCATATAAACGAGCTTGATAAACTTGTAAGTGCATGGACGAAGAAAAAACTATATTCTATTATTCCCTCACAATCTGATACACGAATCGAGTATTCTACCTTGAAAGAGGGCAAGAAAGGCAAGGAAGTTTTCCTTTCCCATTACCATGCAGATACGTATCGTGCTTTAATCTTAATATGCAGGGCGTTCCCTTATGTTTTAAACAGTAGAGAGCGATCTTTTAATTTGGGGTTTTTACTTTTTGGTGTGTTAAAGGAGTTATTGGAGATGTAGGCGGAGTTTGGCTCTTTTGTTACAGTAACCTGCTGCTTGTTCTAAATTATTGGGATTTGTAGATTCGAAAGTCAGATTAAATGCGGTCGATTTAGCAAACGCAATGAGCATAAAGTTTTCGTTTGTGTTTTAAATTGTTCTCATATAAAGTACTTATCTTAATAATATATATATATATATATATATATATATATATATATATATATATATATATATATATATATATATATATATATATATATATATATATATATATATATATATATATATATATATATATATATATATATATATATAAGAAACAATTTATTAAAATATGGTTACATTGATGAAGGACGCCAAAAGCCATTTTTATCAAATACTAAGAACTTAGTTATTGGTATTTCAAGGAGCTTATTTGTGCAATAATATAAATACAAACACAAATACTGATAACAAACTACGACTTTACTTCCAGGAAGGTTACTTATGTATAACACATTTTAACAATTTTCCAACGCCGTTTCAATTGTCTATTAAAACTACCGATTCCCAAAGAATTAACCAATGTTATAGAAAAAGGCTTTTTTCCATCCCGAATAAGCTGTTATTTTTATAACTTGAATCCAAGATCTTCTGTCCCATTGGCAATATTAAATTCCAATCAGTCCACGTCACATGAATTTAACGAATAATTTAAATGTTTAGAGAGTAGTAATTCAATGCATTGCAAGCAAATTTTGCTGTGAAATTGAAAACAAATAAAAAGAATATATTAAATAAATAATAATAAAAATATTATCACCGTGCTGTGTGTTTGTGTTTATTACTTCTATGGTGGTATTATTTTTATTATTATTAGTGCATTATAACGTTGTGTGGGAAGCAAAGTAACGCCATGTCAAACACCAAAATTATTAAAATAACTAAATCCTAAAGCATGGTTGTTGAAGACAACAAATGTGAAACGTCAGTTTCTGAGGAAAAATCCATCCCAACACCTGCTCGACTTTTTATCTATCAATTACATCCACAAGCCAGAGTCTGTGTCACCTCCTCTAGAGAGACCTGGCCCGTTCTTTTTCCTAGAAAACTTAAGGGTAATTTCTTCCTGATAATATTCCTGAGACTTGCGGCGCACACAAAAACAAAAATTAAAGAAGATAGATAATAATAATAAAATATCTCTTCTCAAATGCTGGAGGAAGAGGAACGCAAAAAGGGGCCGATCGCTGGTGACCCCGACCGCAGAACTTGGGGACCCCCGGGGCAGCACGTGGGACAGGAGTGCCGGATTTGGCGTGTTATAACGGTTTTGGCGATTTTTAATTTTAATGTCATTAGAAAATGTTTCCGTCAAAAAAGGATGTTCTTCCGAATGTGAGTTATTTCGCAGTAAATAATACTTCTAAGCACTTAGAATTTGTTTGAAATGAGTTGAGAATAGGGATAATTATGCTCAATGTTAGTAAATGTTATAGAAAGATTTTTAAAAAAGTCCTACATCAGCCAAATTCAGAGCGAGTTGTTATTAGTGGGGAATAAAATCCTTAGAACGCGCCCAACAAGAAAAATACTAATTATGTTTTAATAGAAAATCAGCGGTAGAATACTATCTTAGAATATAAATACTTTGAATTGATTTTCAAGTAGTTTAGAATACAGAGAATTATGTTCAATATTAGTGAAAGTTCCATAGAGAATTTTAAAAAAGTCCTACACCTAATTTAGGACGAGTTTCTTTTTTGTGGGGTTAAGTCACTAAAACGTAGCCAAAAAGAGAAAATAAGTGCTAGAATACTAGAAAGTCAGTGATGTAATGTATAGAATATAGATAGTTATGCTCAATATTAATAAAAGTTTCATAAAAAAATTTCAAATCCTACATGAGCCTAATTCAGAATGAGTTTGCTGTTAGTGAAGTAAAACTGACAGTACCCAACAAAAAATGCCTATTTTGTTTTTAGTAGTTTGTTATACTAACGTAGAATATAAATACTTAGAATTCATTTGAAAAAGTTAAGAATACAGAGAGTTATGCTCAATATTAGTTAAAATTCCATAAAGATTTTTAAAATGTCCTACACCAGCCTAACTCAGAAGGAATTGTTTTTAGTGGATGTAAAGTCCATAGATCATACCCAACAAGAAAAATGCACTTTTTTTTTAAAGTCAGTGATGTAATGTATAGTCATACCAAGACCACATAAGTACAGATTAAAATATTGTTCCTTTTCGAATAAACAGAAAATTTAAATAATAACGTTAAGCATAAAGCTATCATTCTCATATGTACTAAACTAGGATAGTTCAATTAAAGTTCCACAGAAATATTAGTTTTTCAAATAAAACATTTAGCAGAAAACCAGCTTAAAAGCTATACAATATAGCTAAAAGAACTTCTAATGCAATAAAAACATTATTATATTGTTGGTATATTGAATTTACAAGCAATAGAATAACACAATAAGATATTTAGGGACTACTTGAAGATTATTTGAAGGAGTATTTTGTAGGAAGTACAGATAACGAGGCATCTGGGCTTCAACCCTAATCTACACATTTTCACACTTCGAACGAAGTGAGGACATTTGACCCACGACGTACCAACCTCCTCTAAATGATGTCTTCAGATCGACTTGATTTTCCATGTCTCTCAATTAATTGATAAACTTTAAATTTCATTTTTCTCGAAATCGTCACAGATCCAGGTTCGAAATATCGGTAGGTCGATTTAAAGACTTCTCATAGTATTTCAATCGCCCAATTCTAAATCTTCTCTTGTATACTTTGAGAAACTATCCCTTTATATTTTTAAATCACATGGTTTTTTTCTGATTAAATTTAATTTTTATCCTTGAAATTAAGCGAAATATGTAGTTTAATGTGTAGAACAACATACATTTATTTAATTCCACGTGTGGAAATAAAATTTATTACGAAAAAAATGTGAATTAAAAATTAGAAGGACTAGTTTTTTAAAGTGGACGTTTTGGAATTTTAAGGCTCATATAAAAGGTACAGGAGAATAACACCGTCATTGCATTAAAATCGATTTCGAGAAAAACGAAATTTAAAGTTCATCAATGAATAGAAAAACATAGCAAATCGAATATTCAGCCTTACTTTGAACTGAAATGATTATGATTTTTTCATCGATAAGATAGGCTTATATAGAATCTACACCTTCAAATTCAAAGAATGGCACCCTCAGCTCATTTTCGTCCAAATGTGCGATGACGGGTTTTTTCGCATATTCCCTTCATTTGTTCCAACATTGTCAATTGGTTATTGTATAATCCATTTATCGTCAATGCTATCCATTAGACGTCTGGGAGAAGTATTAGACATCAAATATACTTCTTATCCGTATTGTATATTTTTGGGACATTTACATGATGCTTATGTATAGACGGAATTTCGGAACAGATGTTCGGCAGGGCCTGGTTTAAAATTGTCATTACTATAAACACACTAAAACTAATTATAACCCCTCTCGTAAAACATAGTTTCGAAGAATGAAAAATATTGCATATACATAAATTAATCTTTTTAAAATAATACAATGTTTTAAAAAAATGCTGAAAAGTTATTCAAAATTGCAGTAATAATAACGAATATTTCAAGACATAGGTCATTTTTCTACAATTTACGTGAAATTAAATAAAAGTTGGCGCCTCTAATGACAGAGGGTCCTACGTCCGGGCCTAATGGTAATTCAGGCCGTACGCCCGGGCCTAATGTGTCTAACGGTCAAGCCCTGGGTTCAGGTTGTGATTTTAAGAGAATATTTTTGACAATTCCATTATATTTAAGAGCTTTAGTGTCACAAATTAATTGCAACCAAATTTTTATAGCAAATTATAAACGTTATTGTAAGCCACGTGAATAAATATACATTGAGGTGATTATTTGGCGACGACACTTCAATTCGGCGGTTTCGAAATTTTCGAATCGGCAGTCCTGCAGGACCAGAGCAGGTTTCTGGTTTGGCGCGTGCAGGATTGCTTTTGGCCCTTTGGCGCTTTCCTTGCCTGCTTCCTACCTGTGCGCCTCTAACTTATTCACTTGTTTATTTAGTTTTTGGAAAAGGTACTTTGATATTTTTTTGTTGCTGCTGCCCGTTTCTGCCGTTGTCAGAGCAGGTAAAGGATGGCGGCTTGTTATGGCGGGTTGCCTTCTTTTCCGGATTATGTGGGTTCTGGTTCTCATTTTTTGCTGTTTTGAAGGTGGGCAGGCTGATGAGATATCGCTAATGGATGGAGGACCTGAAGGTGTGTTGTTTTTGGGATTAGGAAAGGGTGATTCAGTTAGAAATACTGCGAAAATAGGATGGACGCAAATTCAAAATATAAAATTTAGTCGACAAAATACTTTTTCCAACTACAACACTGTAAAGCAAATATATATTATACATGAGTACGATAGTTGGGGAAACCACCCTACATAGTGTTCTTGATATAATACACAAATATTTCATGTTGTAATTCATTGAGCGAGTAGCTAAAAAGCATGCTATTTGTTAGAAGTATAGTGACCATCATGTATAATATTTCTAATCTATGTGATTGCAACTAATACCCGTATATCGCAAGGGAGAGGTCAGGTTATGACAAAGAAAAATCTGCGCTTTGTAAGTATCGAATTTGTAAATGTTAAGAAATAGTCATATTATAGAATTAAAGGGGAAAACAACTATTTTCTACATATGATTATAAATTTGAAAATAAACTAACTGACATTTTGAGTTGGTAAAATTTTATTTTGTAAAAGGTAAGAATTGCTCGAACCCAAAGGTCCAATAACAATAAAGTTACAAATAAGGGTACAAAGTAATGTGCCAATTTTATATTTACTTCCATAAATTTTTAATAAAAACAATTAATATATTTTTTAATTTTTAATATTCTAGTTATAGTAATAATATGTGATAAAGAAGATGCTAAAAATAACTATGAAGCAATTTTAACCGTTGTCACCGCTAAGGCGACAGCATAACGACTCGTTCTTTTGGTTCCCTGTTCTTTAAAATAAACGAGAACAGCATGATCTTGTGTTTAAAAAACATCGATATTTTTTTCATTTCGTTCTTTTGCAGATCCAAAACAGATTAGGTTTCTTTTCTCTATAAGCATAACAAATTCTAGGTAAAAGAACATAAGGATGAATAACTGTTCCTTGAAAGAACGGAAAACGCAAAGAGTTATGGGTGCAAAGGCTACAATCTGCTAGTAAAAGTAATAACAGAAAAATTACAATATCCATTCCTTTAATGACAACATTATTAATGTAAAAGGTAATTAATTATATTAATGTTATTAAGGTTAGTTTTATTATAAACAATAGTAAAATTAACATTAATAACAGTTAAATATTAAAAATTGTGTTATTTTCTATGGTCTGTTTTATTGATATTATCACACGTTCTCAAATTCTGAAAACAGATGTTTAAGGTATTTTATGTATCTGCAATAAAGAGTTTTTTCCTACAATATTGTTTTTGTGATCATTAATTTTAGGTTATATGTTTCCTGCATCGCTACTGGTTTATGTCAAAATAAATCACATTACAATTTATTTTTTTTGCTATGTTATAAACTAATAATTTTTATCAATTATTTTTTTATCACGGAATCAATAATCCATTAATTTTACCAATATAAAACAATGCAAATTCACCTAAAACCCCTTTAAAAAAACAACTGTAAATCAACCTTAATGCTCATTACAACTGAACTCAAACATTTCCTCATGCAAAATACCAAAACAAAACCTTTCTGACACAAAAAACCATTCATTAGTATAAATCACCCGGAATTACCCGAACATCCGATTCTTCCTCAATCCAGCACGGATGATCCATCAACGAATTCCGCGCCATTTTAAATAATTTAAAACACTGTTTATAGACAATCACCCCTCTTTAGAAACCCAACTCACGGTTCATCGATCAGGCCGCGCGTATCGACGAGACCTGTAATTTGCCAACTCAAAACTCCACTCTTTACCGGGACTCGAACTGGAGTTATTTTTCATTCCGATTCGTTTTCTTGTTCCCGGGGAATGATTCAGTTGCTGTGAGCAATTAAAACTAGATCGGTAGTAGAACTAGTTTTTATGTTCTTCTTTTGTTTAGTCTTATTTTTTTCTTTAGGATATTAGGAGTATTTTTGATAAAGGTTGAAGAAGGAATGACAGCTGGAGATAAGAAGGGCAGTTGGGATGGTTTGTATTGATAAGATGGATTAAAAATGTAGATGAAGTGTTGTTAATTAAAGTTTTAAATGAGGCGGGTTAAAGTACATTGTTAAAAATAGGTCCATAAAAATAAGGAAAATTTAATCTTTTTTGAGTACTTTCGATGCTTATCAACGGCTCCGAATACATAAGTTCAATTTTGAAAAAGACATGTACTGAAAATTTAAGACGATAAATAAAAATAGTAGATGCTGGCCTATATAAATCACTTTTAATAAATGTCGACAACTACAACCAAGATTTATCGGGTTTCTTTAGGATATTAGAAGTATTTTGGATATGGGTTGAGGAAGGAATGACAGCTGGTGATAAAAAGAGCAGTTGGGATGGTTTGTATTGATAAGATGGATTAAAAATGTAGATGAAGTGTCGTTAATTAAAGTTTTAAATGAGGCGGGTTAAAGTACATTGTTAAAAATAGGTTCATAAAAATAAGTAAAATGTAATCTTTTTTGAGTACTTTCGATGCTTATCAATGGCTCCGAATACATAAGTTCAATTTTGAAAAAGACATGTACTGAAAATTTAAGACGATAAATAAAAATAGTAGATGCTGGCCTATATAAATCACTTTTAATAAATGTCGACAACTACAACCAAGATTTATCGGGTTTCTTTAGGATATTAGAAGTATTTTGGATATGGGTTGAGGAAGGAATGACAGCTGGTGATAAAAAGAGCAGTTGGGATGGTTTGTATTGATAAGATGGATTAAAAATGTAGATGAAGTGTTGTTAATTAAAGTTTTAAAAGAGGCGGGTTAAAGTACATTGTTAAAAATAGGTCCATAAAAATAAGGAAAATGTAATCTTTTTTGAGTACTTTCGATGCTTATCAATGGCTCCGAATACATAAGTTTAAATTTTGAAAAAGACATGTACTGAAAATTTAAGACGATAAATAAAAATAGTAGATGCTGGCCTATATAAATCACTTTTAATAAATGTCGACAACTACAACCAAGATTTATCGGGTTTCTTTAGGATATTAGAAGTATTTTGGATATGGGTTGAGGAAGGAATGACAGCTGGTGATAAAAAGAGCAGTTGGGATGGTTTGTATTGATAAGATGGATTAAAAATGTAGATGAAGTGCTGTTAATTAAAGTTTTAAATGAGGCGGGTTAAAGTACATTGTTAAAAATAGGTCCATAAAAATAAGGAAAATGTAATCTTTTTTGAGTACTTTCGATGCTTATCAATGGCTCCGAATACATAAGTTTAAATTTTGAAAAAGACATGTACTGAAAATTTAAGACGATAAATAAAAATAGTAGATGCTGGCCTATATAAATCACTTTTAATAAATGTCGACAACTACAACCAAGATTTATCGGGTTTCTTTAGGATATTAGAAGTATTTTGGATATGGGTTGAGGAAGGAATGACAGCTGGTGATAAAAAGAGCAGTTGGGATGGTTTGTATTGATAAGATGGATTAAAAATGTAGATGAAGTGTTGTTAATTAAAGTTTTAAATGAGGCGGGTTAAAGTACATTGTTAAAAATAGGTCCATAAAAATAAGGAAAATGTAATCTTTTTTGAGTACTTTCGATGCTTATCAATGGCTCCGAATACATAAGTTTAAATTTTGAAAAAGACATGTACTGAAAATTTAAGACGATAAATAAAAATAGTAGATGCTGGCCTATATAAATCACTTTTAATAAATGTCGACAACTACAACCAAGATTTATCGGGTTTCTTTAGGATATTAGAAGTATTTTGGATATGGGTTGAGGAAGGAATGACAGCTGGTGATAAAAAGAGCAGTTGGGATGGTTTGTATTGATAAGATGGATTAAAAATGTATATGAAGTGTCGTTAATTAAAGTTTTAAATGAGGCGGGTTAAAGTACATTGTTAAAAATAGGTTCATAAAAATAAGTAAAATGTAATCTTTTTTGAGTACTTTCGATGCTTATCAATGGCGTCGAATACATAAGTTCAATTTTGAAAAAGACATGTACTGAAAATTTAAGACGATAAATAAAAATAGTAGATGCTGGCCTATATAAATCACTTTTAATAAATGTCGACAACTACAACCAAGATTTATCGGGTTTCTTTAGGATATTAGAAGTATTTTGGATATGGGTTGAGGAAGGAATGACAGCTGGTGATAAAAAGAGCAGTTGGGATGGTTTGTATTGATAAGATGGATTAAAAATGTAGATGAAGTGTTGTTAATTAAAGTTTTAAAAGAGGCGGGTTAAAGTACATTGTTAAAAATAGGTCCATAAAAATAAGGAAAATGTAATCTTTTTTGAGTACTTTCGATGCTTATCAATGGCTCCGAATACATAAGTTTAAATTTTGAAAAAGACATGTACTGAAAATTTAAGACGATAAATAAAAATAGTAGATGCTGGCCTATATAAATCACTTTTAATAAATGTCGACAACTACAACCAAGATTTATCGGGTTTCTTTAGGATATTAGAAGTATTTTGGATATGGGTTGAGGAAGGAATGACAGCTGGTGATAAAAAGAGCAGTTGGGATGGTTTGTATTGATAAGATGGATTAAAAATGTAGATGAAGTGTTGTTAATTAAAGTTTTAAATGAGGCGGGTTAAAGTACATTGTTAAAAATAGGTCCATAAAAATAAGGAAAATGTAATCTTTTTTGAGTACTTTCGATGCTTATCAATGGCTCCGAATACATAAGTTTAAATTTTGAAAAAGATATAATATAGATAGATAGATATAACAACAGAAATGTTCGCATTCATAAAGATCCGATTACTTACTGTTTTAGAAATGAACCAAAAAAGAAATTTTTCGCAAAAGTTTTGTATATATAGCTCCAAAATTTTTTAATTCATTACCTGAACAAATAGTATCTATAGAAAATAAAAATAAATTTAAAACAGAGATCAAAAAATATATTCTAAATATTGATGAAGAATCCCTATTAAAATCTGTAATATAATTTTATACTGTCAAACAACTTTGAAAATTTGATATAATGTATTTGTTGAAATATGAAATGGAGGTTCTGTTGGACTTTCTTGTCTTTGTTTTTATTTTGTGTATATCTGTACTTGTGAAATTATTTTATTATCTACGTAGTTTTTAAGATGTGTATATTTTATTGTGCATGTAGTTTTTAAAATGTTGTATTGTATATGTTATTTTATTGTATATGTAGTTATATTGCGTTGTCTGGACGGGCCTTTGGTCTCCTTAACAACATTGCGTGTCTAATAAATAATAATAATAAAAAATAATAATAACATGTACTGAAAAATTAAGACAATGAATAAAAATTTTAGATGATGGCCTATATAAATCACTTTTAATAAATATCGATAATTACAACCAAGATTTACAGGGAATCGAACCCACATTCTCGGCCACCGCAGTCCAGTGCCGTATATTTAGAGAGTAAATTTGATTTGATATATTTTATGAGTAAAGAAAAAGAGTGTTATATAAGTAAAGGCTACTTATATTTACTTATATTGATGGGTTGAATAAAAATTATGAGTTTATATATTAGATTAGGGAACGAATATTAATATAATATATAGACATTTATGTGATCTGTGAGTAAAATTTTAAATGAAGAAAGTTTTGCGGAAATTTTAAGTGTGTAAACCGATAAAGGTAAATCATGAATATGACATTGTATATTCTGATAAATATGACATTGTATTCTATCAAAATACAAAAATATTATATCAAACAAGATTTTTTTAATATATTTAATTATATCTAAATATGACCGATACATACCAGTTTAGTTAATAGTTGTTTTGATTACTTAAGAAAAATTTAAATATATTTTTAGCTAGAAAATGCGTATTTTAATAAAAAAATATTAGAAAGTTATCAGTAAGTACAGAAAAACCAATCGTCATATAAAACATTCCTAAAAAAACTTGGATATAAAATTTTATCAAAATACTAATAATATATAATTAAAATTATAAAGAATTAATCAATTACCAAGCGAAAAAAAATCAACTACTCAAAATATTAAATTATCATGATGATACAAATTTAAACTATACATACCTAGCATGTTTTTAGTTTCCGGTCTGAACCCCATGGTGGCTTAGTTATGCCGTCACAATTAACCACTCTCTTTCAACTCTAATTTCGCCATTAATATGCCTAGTAATAATACGTTGGGGTAATTGCTATAGCGAAAATGTTTATAACGATCTAGGACACGCAATAAAAGAACGACTCCTGATAGGAACTCGAAAAATATTCTGGGGTTGTGGGTATCCCGTAAAAAGCCACAAAGATGCATTTAAAATTTATTCGTTCACTCATGCCTATGTAATTTTAAATAATAGGGCAAAAAAGTGTCTTGTTTTCGTTTTTAATTGTGTTTACTGCTTTTGCCATGGTCGTTGACTGTCGTTTTCACTTTTAACTGTAGTGATGGTTTTATTTCGTTATTTGAGGTTTCGATTCTTTTATGAAAATAGTTTTTGAACTTGTTCACATTGTTAAATATTCACCGACTCATAAATAAGTCGAATTTATTCATTTTTTAGTATGTTCGATGCTTATACATTACCGTATACATTAGTTTCATTTTGAAAAAGACAAGTACTCAAAAATGAGTAAAAATGAATAAGAAGAGCAGTAGCTTGCCAACATAGGCTGCCTTCATAAATCACTTTCAATAAATATCGACAATTACAACCAAGACTTACCGGGAATCGAACCCATATTCTAAGACACCGCATTCGTTGCATTACCAGGTCGACGTGAAGTAGTTATAAACAGAAGACATATTAAAAAGTGTGCCAAAAGAATGGGAAGTAAGATAATTGAGTGATAATAACTCAGCTTCCATTTAAGCAATCGACATCAAATAATGTGAAAAACCATCTTGTGAACAACTATTTTAAGTTTATCAGGTCGCTGTGTTAAGATGACTTGAACAGAAGCTGAAATCAGCAATTTTAAATGACATTACTCAATTTTTAGAAAGTACGGTTGCTTAAATTGAGTATGTCATCGCTCATTTACGATGCAATTGTACTAAAAGAAAAACGAGTAGGTTCAGGCATTCATTTTTAAGTACTTTTTTTACAGTGTAAATTATTTAAAAAAATTATCATTTAATTTATTTTAGTTAGATATCCTTCCCAGAAATTCGTTTGTTTAATTGTATTAAATAGGAAACATTTAAGAAAATAAATGTTAATGCATTATATTGATATCCGTTCAGTAATTCAAACGCCGCGCCGTTCACTAATTTGTAACCACTCTTAATTTTTTTTTTTTTGCATCAGCCACTGATGCTGTTGGATATTTATAAATTATTAAAATATTACTATTTATAATTTTATTTTGTTATAGTTAGATATCCTTCCAAGACATTTAATTACTTTATCGTATAAAATATTAAACTTTTAAAAAATAAATCCAAATAAATCCGTTCACTAATCCAACATATAAACTGATATTAAATTAAATAGATTTGCGACTGTTAACATATTAAAGTTAATTTCAATCATCATTTTTATACAATGTTATAAAATTGTCATATTAAAAAAATGCGAAAAGCGGGCAAATGATAGTACAATTAATAGAAATTAAATTGTATAACAAATATAATTTTATTAACACAGATAAGCTAATTAATTAATTTTTATAAAAAACATTGCCAAAAATACTAGACATGTAATCTATAAAACACAGTAATTTTTAAAAGTTTATATTATAGTTGCTTTAAAGCATTTAAATATGTAATGACCATGTAATAACGACTACAAGCATTTATTAAAAAGCCATTAACATTAATGAAAGAAACCGATTCGCTAATTTAATAAATGCACGTTACTTCCAACCTACGCTTTGTCCTAATGATGCTAATTCAGCACTCCACATTGAAGATGGTCAATTGAATGTAAAGCAGTGCCGTGCTCATTAAAGCTGTTGAATGCCTTAGGTTAGCAATAATACGAATTATTTTTTTATTGTAATTATTACTTATGAAATAATATGTTGTGTGAATATTAATTTGTGTATGATTAATTATGATCAGCGTGATATAATTTCAAATCAAAATTAAATATATTATTGATGAATGGACAAAGTAAGTCACGATTTAAGTAACATTATATTATACTGATGTAATAAGTTAAAAAGCCTAAAATCCATTTTTTTATTTGTTTATTTAGCTAATACGATTTGTCTCTTAAAAAATTACACCTATAAAAATCTACAAATCAAATATAATGGTAAGTTATAGTGAAATTTATATTATCCCACAGTTGGAGGCGGTTATTGATAAAAAAAAGGTCCTATATAATAAGGAAATACTAAAAAGATCCTGTACATAGAAAAACACACACATGGTAAAATAAAACTTAAATCTCACCAAAATAAAGTTGTGTGCATGCAACTACTTTTAGACAATAAAATTCTTTTAAAGCATCAACATTTTGATGCAGGTGATTCACTATAAAAAAAGGTACTTAAAAATGTGTATCTGAAATTACTCGTTTGTTTTTAGAACAATTGCATAGAAAATGAGAGATAACGTACTCAACTTTAAGTAAACGCGCTTTCTCAAAAATGAGCAGTGAGATTTGATATTGCTAATCTGAGTTTCTAATTAAGCCATATTTACGAAGCAACCTAACAAACTTAAATTAGTTGTGTACAAAATGATTTCCTACATTATTTGATGTTGACTGCTTAAATAAAACTTGAGTTACAACTCAATAATCTTACTTCCCATTCTTTTAGCACACCCTTTTTAAAGTTTATTCTGTTTATAATAACTTCTTAATAGCGCCATTAGGGTGCATCAAACGCCCCATGTTTTTAAAAATTTCATGGAAATTGTCTGTCCCTATGTTATTTTTGTTCGAAATGCTAAAAAAGTTATATACGTAGAATTTCGTAAAAATTGAATAACATCTATGGGGTCCTCAAGTCCCAGGAAGGTACAACAAACACGAAAATTCTGAAAAAAAAGCATTGTGCATAAAAAAAATATATAATAATGTATACTTTAATAAAATAACGCAATTAAGATTGTTTTGTGATATAATAAAAGAATATATAATCATATACTATTAACTTTCTAATATCAATTTAATTCGTACAAGTACACTCAATTTAAACTATAGTCAATTTCGGCCTTTTTCGCAGATTTCTCTGTTTTTGTCGATCTTGTTCGACGACCTGCAGAACAAGTTGATAGGGATCTTCATGTTTTGCTGATTCTATGAAATCAGTACTTAGCTTCATCCCTCGTTCTGCACAGTTGTTGACAACATTCAATGCTTGCAACTTTGTGAGTGTGTGGTGTAGGATACAGAACTTGACCATTCTGAAACATCTTCTATTAAAAAATTTGAGTCTAGTTCAAATAGATAAAATAAAATCCAAGAATCCGTTTTAACTGAATTAGAAATAGTTGTATTTACAGTGAGATTTTTGGGAAATTTGGGTTTTTCAAAATCCATACCATATCTACCTTGACATTTAAAAGCAGTATCAGTGGAATTTAGTTTTGTAGCTAGCATTGCATCAGCGATATCTTTTCGTTCTTGGTGGAACTCTGTTGCTCCAAAGGACAAGTGGAACCACCTCTTCTGTAAGATACTAGCAGTAATGGTTTTCAAGAGCACTAATTGCACTTTCAGATATGATGGGATGGACAACCTTGTACGTTATAAGAGAACATAGCATTTGTAGGACATTCCAAAGAGCATTTATGGCAGAATCACAAGTTAACCACCAGGTGCTGTAGGTGAGAGTGGCAAAGTCACAGTTCGACATGTTGTTGTTCCGGTAGGTAGTTGCTGATGCTGCTCAAGAAGACAAATTTTAATCGTGCATAACAATTTGGCCGTCCAACATGCTTTGTGCAAAGCTCCTGGTAGGTTTAATTTTACTGCTTGTGTAATATTGGGAAAGTCAAAGTATATTAGACAAATCTTTGTGAATTCCATATAATCATCTCTGTATTTTCCAGTATCGATGGCACATTTTGCTGCATGGATTGTACTAGCTCCAAGATCATTAACTATGCTGCTCGCTTGCACATACACTGACTTTGGGTCATATGGTTCAAATCCACCATCATCTTTATCAAAATTGTTTAAATAAGGTTATACCTAGTAACTTGGAAGCCTTGACTTTTAAGTCACCAAAACATGAGACAAAATGACTTCTCTGATATGAAGACGGCAAGCCGACCAAAGAAGTTTGTCCCAATTTATTTTGCTCTCTGACACAAGCAGCAGTAACATGGCCTGTGTTGGAAGAAGTTGTGTCAAATATCATGTTCATAATTGTTTGTACATTGCTAAGAAGTCAGTTGCTCATATATTAAGTCGGCAATGATTGAGTCGCATTTACTATTAGTTCCTTGGGGATATACAGGCACACCAAGAATCTTTATCTGGTGAACGTTTTTTTATTTTGTACTTATTGGACATTGCTGTTGAAAGTTTTTTATTCCAATGCAAAGCATCACTCTTACTTGCAAGCTGTTGAAATTTCCATTGCAACTTGCCTATTCTTGTTCTGTCTGCTGTTGCGTAAGATGCTGCAATTGTACATGTATCTCCTATTAGTTTTGTAATGTTTTTGTATATGCTGCCTGCTGCCCTGGACTCATAGCTAGTTGAAACAATATTAGGTTTCTGCATAATATCGTATGGGATGAATAAACTTGTTCCCGCTCTTTTATATTGATGATGACTTTGAGTACTTCTTGAGAGTCCTTCAAAATCAAATTTTTTTTTTACATAATTTGTGTCACCTTGTTCATCAAAATCATCAGTAGATCTAATAATATAATTTAATATTAAATTGGAACTAATTTTTTTATTCACTTTACTTTTATTTTTATTATTTTATAATTATAAGTATAAATAAACAAAATAAAACTATAAAATCGATTCAGAACAAAAGTAGAAAGTAGTAAATCCGTTAAAAATGAAAACCACAAGTGGAAATAAATAGGAAATGTACTTTACTGTAAATTGTAAACAAAGCTAAATTTGTCACTAGTCACCTGAAATCAATGAAGAATGAAGTCACTTGTATTTACTGTTAATATAGTTTATTAACATTAAATATTTATATGATCCATATTTTACTTCATTATAATCATTTTTCTTAAAATATCATAAAATAATAGTTAAAAAAATTTGAAAGTAATTAAGTATGAAAAATGCTGAATTTGGGGATTTTACTCGAAAAAAACGAAATTTCAAGGTTGTTGAGGACCCCCTAAAAGTGTTTATAAATCGAAAATATTTGGTATGTCAACTTTTTATGGCTAATGGAACATTTTTAGATTGGGGACAAAGTGATTTTTTTCTAGAGGGGCGTTTGATGCACCCTAAGCGCCATGGTAATCAAACGGATAAGTCACTGAATTGCGCTGCTGAGGATATGGGTTCGATTCCCTGTAAGTCTTGATTGTAATTGTCGATATTTATTGAAAGTAATTTGTAAAGGCAGTCTAGCCTCTGTATTTTTTATTCATTGTACACAATTTTGAGTACATGTATTTTTCAAAATTGAAACTTATGCATTCAAAGCCGTGATAAGTTTTAAATGTACTCAAAAATGAGTACATTTTACTTATTTTTGAGCACCTATTTTTAACAGTGTACATATGGTTTTTCTTGTTTCCAGTAAAGTTTGGCTGTGTGGAATTAGGATATTTTTTATGAAACTTCTTAATGACGTCATGGTAATTGAACGGATAAGGCACTGGACTGGGGTCATGAGGATACTTTACAATAAAAATGCCTTTAATAACACATTTTAAATATGATAAAATATATCATATCGTTTTTTCATTTCATTCCGATTTTCTGAATTCGATACAATTCATCGATATAATTATTGTATTGTATCCAATTATAAACAAGATACGATTTATTGTAATTTTTATTGTAGGATTTATTGTTATAAGTAAGATTTATTGTATTGTATTATAAGTACGGTAACCACGACGTTCCAATATTTACTATTACACTGCGGTTTTTTTATCGCAAATATAATTATTTATTACTATATTACGTGATTACAACTTCCACTAAAATACACTTCTGGTTACTCAAATTAGGTAGTAAAATTAATCACCTAAATAGTATTAATGAGACCAATAATGCAAATTGTTGATAAATAAGCGAAGAAAACGAGCGGAAACATAAAAATTAATGGACATTAGTATGTCTTTTACGATGAGCGGTTAAAGTTAGCATGGCGTGATTAGCAGCAGTTATAATCTATGTTAGCAAGCAAATTCTCGTCAGGGAAAACTTTGTATATTTCCGCTTTAGTTGTTATTTTTTTTATGTGAAAGTTAGCATGCTTTTGTATATCAAAGAATAGATCCAAAGAAGGGAATAATTGATCATCTGGTTATATTTTACTTGAATTGTGTACGTATATAATTGAATATTTTCATTACAGTTTAAGCACTTTTGTTCAGCATAGTGATCTAGTACAAGTAATTTTTATGATTTTGCATTTTCAATAAAAATGTCCTTTTTTAAAAATATTTTTTGAGTTTTCTATTAATTTGTATCTTTTGAATTTTTAGTAACCCCCTCCCCTGAAATATCTTAGCTAACATTGCTAGGACATAGTACTAAGCTGTAAAAGACGATAAATTAGATAAACTTAAAAGTACGTAGAAATAAAATAATTTTTAATGTGAAATCCTAACCATAAACACTTTTGTTTTGATTTCAAATGATAATTATAAAGTTTTCATAGTTGTAAAATAACATAATAAAACTGATATTATTAATAAATTTGTTTTATATTTTTGTAAATGTATATTATATATATCCTAGCTACTCTTTTCTGCTTTGACACGCATTCATTTTTTTTTTATTTGATTAATTCTGCTTTTCACATTAAAAACTATTTTTTTATCGAAATCTCCATAATACTACACGCTACCAAAACGGATATTTTAACAAAATAGGCATGTTAAAGTACTACACTTTAACCTAAATATCACTAAACTTTTAATAACGAAATCATATGACAATCAAAATTAAACTTTTAATACATTAGCAAAGGTACAATATTATCAACCGATTTCAAATCGTTTTCATATACATAACGAAAGCTTAAAATACATCAAGAAAAGTAATTAAGTCCCATATGAATTTCCACAACGAAATAAAGTCTAATTTTATATTTAAAAAAACGCAATTATTTGGGTTGCAGACATATTCCCAAAAGCAATAATATCGGTACTTTCTGCTTATCCTGTTTCCCGACATAAAACAATAAAATTCCTTTAAAACTTATTCAAGTAAATATTTAATCGCATTTTCCGTTGCAAAGTCGTTGACATCGTCAATGAAAGAATCTTCGATCCCAAAGTTCAGATGAATGCGTCTGTACTCTTAGGATTTAATGGCGCTTTAGGGTTCACCAGATATTACGCAAAGCAATTATCAAAGAGTGTGAATTTCATCGCATGTTACGGGGGGGCCTTAAGGGAAAAGAACAGTCTAATGATAATTCTATGTAGGATAAAGTTTATTGATTTTTACATCGTTGTTTTCGAATTTCTTCAATTTAAAAAAGTGATGAGGGCAATTTTTAGATTTTAAAACGGTATTTTAATGTCATATGTTTTATGTATATAAATGTCTACTATTGCTTAATTTTTTGGTCTATTGTATTATTGATCGAGCGTTAGCAAATTAAGGGGGTCCGATACCTTCGACATTTTTTTCTTTATTTTTATACTTGTACAATCCAATTTTTTTTCTCTTTCTAAATATGCATAAAAAACCATTTTAAGACGCTCCATTTTTTTTTTAAATTGCACATTTATTTTTTAAATTAAAATTTTAGTAAATTTTTTAACAATTTTAAAATTCCTACTCCTTTTTTGTTTTTCAATATTTTGAAGCAGTTTTTTTTATTTAAGATCTTGAATAATATGTAAATAGATGTATGCATTCAAATTTTGATTCAGATACATCACTTTAAAAAAATAAAATATATTAGAAATTTTGGAAAAAAAAATTGACGAAATAAAATAAAATTCCATTTTAAGTGGTTTTAAAAAACAAATTATGGTAAAAATAGGAAATCTGAATGCATACATCTATTTAAAATATATTTATCTTGCTATACACACAAAAATTATGATTTTAAGTATAATAGTAAAAAAGCCTTAGCATTTTTAGTGTTCATTAAATTTCAAAACCACGAACAGAGATATTTGCTTTTAAAGTTTACATATGATACAACTATGTTATAGGAACACATCATTAAAACATTCATAACTAAAAAAGTAATAGTAATTTTTTGAAGCAGTTTTGTGTGAGTTATTAAGATAAGTTTGAATATTATTTTTTAAATATAAAAAAAAAATGACTTTTTTGCGAATTTTGGGTATCGGACCCCCTTAATGTTTTAACTCGACCTTTCGTCACTTCGTATGTTTGTCTGTAAATGTGTTTGTTATGCGACCATGACCAAACTCTATGTCCGATTTTCTTCAAATTGTGTAGGAATGTTCCTTTTAAGTATTTAAAATATACGCATTTTTTTTTTAGTTGCGTTGTCTACTGTAGTAGTTACATAATAGCAAACTGCTAGTTACACATTTTGTTATTTTTGAAAAAAAGCAAAGAAAATATGTAATTGGTTGATCTTCAGTGAGGTCCCTGTTCTAACTCGAACTTTCGGCTTAGTTAATGTGTTAGTTTGTCACGCTACCTTTAAGACAGTTGTGAAAATAAAGGTTTTATGCAGACTTATGATGAAAAATTCAACATTGTAATAACTGAAAGCAAAATGAAGGGCTTCAAAGATTTTATACAGGTAAATTAAAAAACATCGAAAAACATGTTGGTTTTATAAAGGTATTCCAAATAACTCGCCCATTTTATGAAGGGTTTTAGACGATTTTATGAAAGTTATTTTTCTTTTTTATGTTGAAATAGACTTTTTTCTACAGTACTTCATTTCAATTAACAACAGGCATCATCGCTATTTTTTAATACAACAATACATAAACAACGCATGACTGCTACAACAACCACGACCCAACGCACTTCATTCAAGGCAGAGTTCGCTTCCTCACCAAGTACATCTGGGTACGAACCCGAGTTGACCAACCTTCAGAACACATTGATTTATGACAGCGTGCTTTCTTCTGTTTTTTTCCCCCTCTCTTTCAGCAGGGCGGAACGTCACAACGCAGCTCTGATTCAAGGATACAGTCCCAGGGTTGTGAAATACCTTTCCTTCAACAGGCACCCATCCCCTATGGGGCCGCCCTTGAAACCCCCAACGTGATCACGGGTTGATTGATGAAACTGCTGGTGCAGGGCTCCTCGTAACTTTGTTAAGTTTATCGTAAATCTATCTCTAATAGAACAAATAACAAAGTATGATATGAAAGATCACGTGGAGTGCTTTTTGAGGTTTTAACTAAATTTTCACGTTTTTAACTCCTTTTTAGTGATAAGATGACGTAGATTGTTTTGTTTCATTTTTGCTGTGCACATCACTTAATTGAATTAAGATGTTACGTAGATTGTAACATTTAGTATTAAAGATAATGTGTAAGTTGGTCAGACGCAATAGCATGCAAAGGTATAAATGTTCAGATGCAAAATTATGTCCATGAAAAGCTTTATGAGTAAATTGCGAAATATTATCAAAACTTAAATATTATTAATAAAATAATATTTGTAAAACAAAGAAAATATACAAAGAAAAAAAAATTCACTAAAATGCTTAATTTTTAAAAATACTGATTAATTTATAATCTAAGTTTTAATTTAAACACAGCTTCTTTTGCAACTGGAATCTGGAATTAACTGGTTTTGCAAACCCTTCATCATAATTTTTTTTCAAACCGCAAGACCCGCTTTATCCACATTCTAACCAAATAAAAATTACGTTCGTTGACTGTCACGTTCACGTTTGCATATATATCTATATATATATATATATATATATATATAATGTCATTTTTCACACATTTGCTATAATTGTTATTTTTTATTTGGGTTATTCAATATGAAGGATCCCGGGGATTATTCGAAAAATTGTAATTGTTTTCAGTTTTGTCTTTGTTAAATTTAAAACTGTAAAAAGTATCAGAAGTGTTTGAAATGTAAGCCCAAGAGAGACCTGCGGTGCCCCTTTGCTGCCAATGATAGTGATGTAATATCATGGTGGATCGGTTGCAATAAATTATGTTCAATATAAATCAGCCAAATATGAATAAGCTTTTGCGAATTCAAGTATCTCACAAGTGGGACTATTACTTGATATACAATTGAAAAGGAAGTGAAAGAAGAGGTTAATTGATAAAAATAATTTTGCAAGATAAACAGCTGTTTATGACTTGAGAAGATTATTTAAGAAAAGGGCCGTTTTCCGTTCATCATACACTATTTGTCGCCAAGGAAAAAATTGGCAAGATACTTTTACATATTCATGGATCGTGAACGTTATTAGTCCGTAGTAGGTTAACAAAATTGGCGCGTTTTCGAACATTTGGCATTTAGGTTTGCTTAATGAAATCGAACCATAATAAGTGAAATATATACTTTTTACTGCTCTGTATCTACCTAAATAAGTCAAATAGAGCCATACAATTTTGGGGAAGGCGCATATGTCCTTAAAGCTTTCATATATATAAAAATTAGATTTTTTTTTCAAAAATGTTAGTTAACCCTTCTTTCACCTGTGCCGTTCTATTGTTAAAAAAATAAGTTGTTCAGACTCACCCTTCTTTGAAGTAGCAAGAAACTGCGAATCTCAGCCACTGTACGAGATGAGTCTCTGTTTGTGAAATGGCAAAACAGACGAAGAACTGTGGCAGTCTCCTTTTTTTTCCTCTTACTGGCGTTTCTTCCAAAAACAAAAAATCTTTGAAAAAAAGTTGAGCTGGAGGTCTTCCCCCACAAAAAAATGTACAAATGACTTGGTGACGGTGAAGTTGTTTGCTTTCTTAGAAAAAATGTCTGAGGTGAAAAAACAGGACAACATTGGCACTATATATTATCATCTGCGAGCCATCCATCTTCAAAAAGTCCAACAGTCAATGAGTCCTTCCCATCCAAACTCCAATGGCCACACGTCGTCGGTCCAATATCTATGTACAATATATATAAGTATATATAATAATATATATTTGTTGTATGTATAAGGGGCGATCTGTGCTTGCTCTGTTAGGTCCCTGGACATCTTCAGTCGTACAGTCCGGTGTTGGGCAGGACGAAACAGGGGGCTATTTGTCAGTGGGCCGCGAGCGACTGACCGTGCATGTGGGGAGGGGGGCCGTGATTCTGGGGTGGCGACAGCATCGGGGGGGAGTGGGAGTGCATGGACCCGTGCCCCGGGGGGGAGTGGGTCATCATCATCTCTCCGGGGGTCCCCGGGGGGCCCCCGAGGGTGACCGGGGGCGTCATCCTCTTCTCCTTCTGCCTCCTGTTGCAGAACCACACCCTGACAACCTCCTTCTCGAGCTGGAGGCTGTCCGCGAGTCCGGCAATCTCCTGTGCGGAAGGTTTCGGTTGCTTGTGGAAGTGGTTCTCCAGGGCCCCCTTCACGGAGACTTCGATGGAGGTGCGCTTCTTCCGCTTGCGGCCCTGAGCCGCGATCTTGTCGATGGAGGTGGGCGAGCCCGTCGTGCTGTCCGCCTCCTCCAGCCACTTGGCGAGCAGGGGCTTGAGTTTGCACATGTTCTTGAAGCTCAGCTGCAGCGCCTCGAATCTGACAAAGAAAAAGAGCCAAGGTTACATTGCGTTTAAACCACAACTTCAGCATTCAAGACAAATTTAGACAACAGTCATCAGTGGCGAAGTATCCGGTCATCGATAGATTCTTCGATGAACACGGAAAAACAAAAATTAAGCAAATGTATAATTTTTAAAATATTTTTTTTAAAAATTATGTTTAGTACTTTCTTTAATATTTTGTTTATAATTTAACACAAAAAAAGAGGAACTAAATTTTAATTTTAAAACATATAACAAGATCTCAAAAGTGAAAACTGCATTTTTTTACACTGTACATTAAAAAAAATGAGTGTCCACATCGAGACTGGAACCCGTTGCTTATAGTTACAAAATCCTAAGCATCACCTCCTAAGCTACAATGGCGCGTTCCAGAATATTGGAAATATTCTTTTTTAAGATGTTTCGTTATACAATATTTCTAAAATGGTTAAAATCATTCTAAAAAACTAAACGGAGTTTTACGAATCCGAATTGCATGTGCACATCTTAAGGAAGAATAATATTTTTATATAAATCTCCAGCCTTTTTTGTATACACAGAGAAAAAAAAATTGCAATTTTTTTTTTGCAAAACACATTCACTCAATTTCTTATTTTAATTATAAATAGATAACGTTATATCTTAATATCCAATAAACAAGCTTATAATGTTTCGTATTTGAAATGAGGCTAGTTAGAAGTTCTAGTCCAGCACCTGTTAACCATCGTTGTAGATTGTGACCCTTAGTCCATATCGGTTGGTTATTTTCACGTGACACTACAGTAAAAACATGAGCTATTAGCAAATAATTCAGGACCTATTCAGAAGGAAATTCTTTTGAACACTGCCTAGTAATTAGGAATCACGGCCAGATGTCGTTGACAACACCTAAGATGACATCACCCGCTTCAAGAATGAGTACATTGGAATTATAACAGATTTAACGTACCCTATCTTCTTCTCCACATTGAATCTTTGTTTGATCTGCACTGCAAAAAAAGGTGCTTAAAATGAGTACATGGCCGTACTCTTTTTTTTTAAGTATAATTGCATCGTACTCAAATTTAAGTAATCGTACTTTCGCAAAAATGAGCAGTCTGATTTAATATTGCTCATCTCAGCTACTGTTCGAGGCATCTTAACAAAGCGACCTGACAAACTTGAAATAGTTGTTCAGAAGATAGTTTTTCACATTATTTGATGTCGATTGATTCAATGGAAACTGAGTTATTACAACTCAATTACCTTGCTTCTCATTCTTTTAGAACATCTTTTTAACATTTCTTCTTTTTATAACAAATTCGCGTCGCCCTGGTAGTACAACGAATAAGGCAGTGGACTGCAATACCTGAGGATTTGGGTTCAATTCTCGGTAAATCTTTGTCGAATTCTTGATATTTATTGAGAGTGATTTATGAAGGCAAGCAACTGCTCTTTTTATTCATTTTTACTCATTGTACTCATTTTTGAGTTCTTCTTCAAAAATGAAACTTATGTATTCGGAACTATGATCAGCATTGAATGTACTCAAAATGTGTACATTTTACTTATTTTTGATTACCTATCATTAAAGGTGTGCAATTCTTAGGATTACTAGCAAATTTCTATATCAATTATGACAGTATTAAATGTATTATAATAATCCCACTCCCTTGCAAATCATCCCCTTCTCTTTATTATTTCATAAACAAATTCACTGTTACTGACAGTTGACAATGTCAATTACGTACCTGAATTTAAATTGTAAGTCTTCCCTTCCCATAGTTGACATTTCGCTCATATACAACAATCAAATAATCGCTTTAAGACAGTTTTTTTTACATATTTTTAAAAGTATCAATAAGCGAAAATATGAAGATAGTTTTAGTAAATAATAAGAAGCATACTGTTAGTTTATAAAATATAGTGAGAATGACATGTTCTCGTTTTCATTATCTTATCATAACTATAAACAATTAGGGAACGTGACTAAACACTTATACAAAATGTATATTAATGTACTTTTCAATGGTCGTTAATAAGCTATTTAACTACATATTATAAACGGTCCTTTTTGCTATGATTTAACAACTTTGTTTGTTGCTAAGCGAATTGTTTAAAATATAAGCGAAGTAGTTGTTTAAAAACTAAGTAAAATTAGTGTTTTATTATGCCAATACAACTAAATGGCGTACCACATACAACAAAACAAAGACTACCGCCCAACAATCTGTGACCCCTCTGTATTTTATTTTTTCCTATCACTAAAATCAAACTTTAGTGTTTTTAAGTACTTTAAAGGAATTAAGGTTACTTGCAAAGTCAGATTATAGTATAGTTACAGTTACGACGTAGAAAAATATTCTAAAGAAAACAGTATAGAATTATTTATGAAATAACACTTGAATACATTGATTTTTAATACTTTACAATATTTTTATTTAGAAGACGGTACGGCAATTTGAAAAAGTTCCCTGTAATAAATAGGTTTAAATTTTTTAAACGCTTCAATGACAAAATTCAGGTATAAGAATTGCCCATAAAAATAGTTATGTCACCGTAAGAATGAAAATAGACGATATACAATAATTATACTTTTTCTGATCATAGCAAACTTCAAAAAGTAATTTTTAAACAATCTAATAAATAGACATTTCAAGGTAATATGCCGCATCCGCTAAGTATTAATGTATGTATAATTTATATGAATATCATTTACAATCCTCTGACAAATCAACCGATTTGTAAAGTAGCGATAATTTGTAAAGTTGGTAAAGGATATTTTAATAAATTAATTTTTAAAAAAATTAAGAAAAAACTTATTTATTCCTAAAGAGAAGGTCTGTAATTTTTACAATGCAATAATTTTTTTTTAAATATTAGAAAATAAAATATTTTTGTTAATTTAAAAGCGGCGTGTATTTTTTGAAAAATTGTCGATAGAAGAGCGCAATTGAACGCGTGTCATTTAATAAAGAGTTTTCTATAGTAACGTAATAACATTCATCCCGTATAAGTTTTAATAAATCATAAATTATATACATTGGTGTTAGTTTAATTATAGGTAGACACATGTCCCGCTTCACGTAAGTAGTGCAAATCTATCGCTTTTTTAATGTATAAAATATATCATAATCAATCGTTACTTTAGACATTTTATTAATGATATATAGATGGGTAAAAAAAATTGGCAATGAGTCAAGTTACAGTCTCTAAAAAAGATACAAAAAAAAATGTCATTATACAAGAGAAATTTTCTTTAAATTGTTTGAAAAATTCGGCATAGACCATTAATAGTTTACCTATAGTTTAATAAAGGTATGAAATTTAAATTCAATATTCCTTACTTAGATGGTTTTTTTTTATTTATAATTTTAGGTACTTTTATAGAAAAACTAACTGTACTTGAGGTAAACCCAAGTTAAACTTAAAGCAAAAGCCACGATCTGTAAAAAAGCTCAATTGCAAAAATTTCCATCAGTGATTGGCTACAAAAACAAATCATTCGCTGCCTTGAAAAAATAATTTAGGAAAAGGTATCAGAGTCGTCATATTTGGCGACTTTATCGCTTTATAGCCGAAATTCAAGAAAAAACAATATGTTCAGGTACTCTTTTTTAAGTAATTTTTTTTACAGTGCAGAAAAAGTGTGCAAAGTTTTTGTTGCGTTTTAATGCAATATAACATGCAAGTAGAATCTACAAATGTATTATTTTAGGTAACTACACAATTAATAATATTGAACTAATTGAAAAAGTTGATAGATGTTTCAACTGATACCAAGAGCATACATGATTTATTTATTAACGTAAAAAAATAGATAAGATACGATAAATAATTAGGCTTTCATCAATTACTGGAATTTATGTTTATGGACTACATATACAGTCAATAAAATAAAATAATAGTTAATCTCCCGATATTTCTAACGAATCCTGTTCATAGTAATATAAATAACAAACATACTTTAAATGAGCCGTTAGCACTAAATAACGCTGCATTATAAAGACATGACAAAGCAGTAAATCTTCATGACATGCCGTAGAATTATTACACCACGGATGATTTAGACTTGTGACTTGTTTCAAAACAATATATCTACATCGTAAATTATTTCGGTATTACACAGGCAAAAGAGTGACGATGATAACTATTCATGCTATATTGTCACCATCGTAATATAAACGCCTTAAGGGGAATTTTTTTTTTTTTTATGAAGTTGATGACGGATTTTTTTTTCTTAGTCTCGAAATTCAGCCGTCGCCAGACTTTCTTTGTGAGATAGTTTCAAAATGGCAGGATGATATGTCAAAATGATTTTCGTAACAACCATTAATGTATTCAAGAAAGTTAGCTTAATGATGGTTTAATGTTACATTGGATAGTACGTTAGAACCCCAATTATCCGAACTCCAGTTATCCGGATCAAACAAAGCGGATCTCCAATTATCAGGATCCGCATCGTTTTGATAACAAAAATCAGCAGAATCCAAATTTTCAAAAGTTTCTTATCAGTGAATGATGATATTGTTTTTAGTAGTCATTAAACACAATAACGAACTGATAAGAAACTTATGACTGATATAAACAAAGCTTACTGAAACTTAGATGATATTCTATAGCAAAATTCGTGTTTTTTACTATGAAAATTTTATTTAATATTACTAATTTATTATCTACTGTAATAAAAATGGAAAAATTTTGTTGTTTTTTGTCAATTTTTATACCCATAATTAATTTTTCAGCAGATTTAGTTATATATGAATTTCTTATTGAACTAAAATTATGATATTTTGATCCGTATTATTATTGCAAATGTAAAAAAGTATTTTTTAGTAGTAAAACGTATTTCATAAACTTTATTTGAGTTTTTATATTTGGTGCGTTTGCTATGTAAACAGTTTTTAATATTATCAAACTATTATAGTTTACAACAAAAATCATAATTATAACGAACTATTTAAAAATTTACTTCCAATATACGATATTAATACTATTATAGTTTTAAAACTGAAAAAACTTTGATAGTATTAATACATTGCAGTTACTTTTATATAGGTATTTTTTCGGAACTTTGTAGATAATTGGAAATTGATCCTCTATAATAATTCGCATACGACTGATTCAATACGAAATAATGAAAAGAAATATAGCACATAAAACGACAGTTTTGAAAAGGGACACTTTATACAAAAGTTATTCGTATAAAATTTTCTTTAACGGAAAAATTATTTTTAGGATGATAATAGTTTAGATAATTCTCGTTTTTAATCATACAAACTAATTACACAGACCGGGTATCTTACAAACCAGTAGCATTGCAGAAAGCCAAATACTCATAAACTGTTAAAATTTTCAGTTCAACGTTGCACCATATCTTGGTGCTCTGCAGGAACTTATACCATATTATGGTGCACTCTAAGTTGAACCAAAAATCCTAGTTTGAGAATAGCGTAGCTTTTACGAAAAAATGGTATAATCTCCAAAACTGTAACCGAAACGTTAGCTGAATATACAACCGAGAAATTCACTCAATCCTCTTGCATTTGTGGCCCAGTGTCTAAAGGCGTTCAGCTGGTAATCAGAGGATTGCTAGGTCGAGCCTGTGCGGTGGACTTGACAAAAAAAAGTAGTAATCTTGCGATCGGAGGGTTGCCAGCTTAGCTACAAAAATAACAGAAAATCATCCAGAACATCCGGGAATTAAACCGGCATTTCACCATAATATGGGGTAGTGATAACGCAGATTTTGGTTCAACGTTTAACCATAAAATGGTGTAGAGAAAACGCGAATTTTGGTTCAACGTTTAACCATAAAATGGTGTAGAGAAAACGCGAATTTTGGTTCAAGGTTTAACCATAAAATGGTGTATAGAAAACGCGAATTTTGGTTCAACGTTTAACCATAAAATGGTGTAGAGAAAACGCGAATTTTGGTTCAACGTTACACCATAAAATAGTAAAGCTAGTTTTGGTGCAGCGTTTCTCCACTAAATGGTATCCGTAGTAGCACCATAAAATGGTGAAACTAAGCACCAAATAATGGTTGTAGCTGAATGTGTACCAAATTTGTGTGCAAAGTCGTACTAAATTTTAATCAGTGTATAGTCGAACATTGCTAAAATCTGCAGACTCAAACCTCATAGCCCAATTTATTTTCAAACATTTAGGATATCTAACAAAGTTATTATATATAAAAAAAAACTTATGTTAGTATGAAGTTAAGAAAAGAACCTCTAAGTTTCACCTTGTGCGAGTAAATAACTATGCTTGATGTCCATCACACACAGAAATAGAAATGCAATCAATCTTAATCGCATCAGCTCTGACGCCTGCCAATAAATGCAAAACTTTTGACTTCCCAAAAAGTAAAACCGAGACACGATTCATCCAAAAACGAGTTCCAGTTCGAAGTTCACGCAAATAACTTCCCATCGAAGATTCGAATCGAATATCGTCCCCGGCTTCTGGAGGGGTAGGGGGGGGGGGGAGAAGGGATGCGATTGGAATAAAAATGATTTTGTTCTTGTTCGACGGAGGCAGTTTCGAGCAGCTGCAAAAATTGTAAAACAGTCGCGGTATCGAATCAGCTGGGGATGTCGCATCATTAATTAGGGGATCGAGTAAAAAAAAAATGAAAGGTCACATTGATTGGAGTGCTAAATATGAGATTAAAGTATGTAACATGCGTTAAATAGAGTTTGATAATCTTACATATGGATTATTGTTATATGCCATTCTTTTATAAAGTAACAAACAGTGTAGTATATTGGTTGGACTCAAGTATATGTAATATAAGATAATGACATTTTTCGGATTAAAATTTTGGTGTCGAGTTTTTACAGCAAATACGGATTTTGGGGTTGTACCTTACAGAACAAAAACTGTTTTTATTATATTATATGCAATAACGTATATATGAAAATATATATTAGAAGTTAAATATGTTTGAACCACCATTTTATTTATAATTTGTGAAGAACCCTGAGTATATGTAAACACGGATACAGGTAGGTAAGTTTAATTAATTGATTAAGTTTTATACCGTGTTTTAAAACAGATTATTATGATTTTGATTGCGATACCAATAATTTTTTAAGATTTTAGAAAGGTATATGTTATGAAGTATCAATGAAGTGCGCTTGTTATGAAGTATCAATGCAGTGTGCATGTTATGGAGTATTCATAAAGTACGCATGTTATGAAATATCAATGAAGCGCGCATGTTATGAAGCATAAATTAAGTGCGTGTGTTATGAAGTATCAATAAAGTACGCATGTTATGACGTTTCAATGAAGTGAGCATGTTATGAAATATCAATGAAGTGAGCATGTTATGAAGTATCAATAAAGTGCGCCTGTTATGGAATATCAATAAAGTGCGCTTGCTATGAAGTATCAATGGAGTACGCATGTTAAACAGTATCAATGAAGTACGCTTGTTATGAATTATCACTGAAGTACGCGTGTTATAAATCATCACTGAAGTACGCATGTTATAAATTATCAATTACGTATGTTATGAAGTATCAATGAGGTGCGCTTGTTATGAAGTATCAATAAAGTACGCATGTTATGAAGTATCAAAGAGGTGCGCCTGTTATGAATTAGCAATGAAGTGTGAGTTAAAATTAACCTAAGGGGTTTAAAAATATGAAAAAAGTTTGATTACCTTTAAAAATGTACTACTTTTCTTTACAAAAAAAGTGTTTTAATATCCGTAATTAACTCATACTGCTTTTAAAAGCTCGAATAAAAGAATAACAATTTAAAATTCGAGGCAAAACTATGAAAGAGCTAGTTTAAAGGCAAAAAAATCATTGTTTTAAGTGCGGATGACTTGGAAAAATCATGTGTTAGGAATCCTAACCGAAACAAACTCTTCACAGAATCCGGATCATATTCATTATGTGCATCGGGCGCAAGCTGAGACGTCATCCGACTAAGGGACCACATTTCATAAGCTCATACTTTCCCGAACAATAAGCACTTATTATATTTAGTGGAAAAATAGTTGTTTTAATTAAAAATAGTTAGTTACATGCCAAGTTGGCATGTGATTTTGTTGTTCCTGCTATTTTCCAATGAAGAAGGTGAGATTATAATTAATGAGATCAGAATAAACAAACCAATAAACTGGGATATTATAAAACAATTTCAGTTAATATTTTTAACCCGATTTTGTTAATTATTCGAAATATAATAATTACTTTTCATTATTGTATTATTTTTATTAACCCATTCATAATTTTGATTAAATTTACGAAATCGATTAGTTGGAAGCTTACTTTCCACATTTCCTATTTAAATCGTACTTTGTAGGGCTTTCAAATGTCAATTTTACACCTAGGATCCTTAAAATCTAAAATGCGGCCATGCATTGAATGGATACGGAGAATACTTTACACATTGCTTTTGGTGTCTTAAATGCATTTAAGTGTCATTTTTAAGCTATTCTTAAATAGTGTTTTTCCTAAAATTATTATTAAGTTAACTATTATGCATCAATCTGTAAATAATAAAGGATTTTTTTCTACTTCACTTTTTAGTATTGTCCGTTGTGCAATTTCATTACTTTCACGAAATAATAATAATAGGTTACAACCAAATGTCAATTCTTGTAAAAAAACACTAAAAACTCCTTTGTACTAAAAACAATTTTGAAAATTATTCAATGTTTATTTAGACGGTTTTTTGGGGGCTTTTTTAACAAAGCTTTTTTATAGTAAAAATTAATATATATAAGTTATAACTTAATGTTAATGTAGTGCAATATGTCCAATAACTGTGCATGTATAAACAAAATCTCTCAAATGTATATGTAAGAGTAGAATACTTAGAAATATAAAACTGCAATTTAAACTCAAATTGACTCATAGTTGTCCGACATTTCAGTTTGAGGTTCGGCGTGAAATAATTTATTCGATTTTTGTAATGTATTTTTATAAAACATAATAGAACAAAAAAAATTATAGAAAATATCGAATATCCGCTAATTTACAAAATTTCGTACATAAAGAAAAAAGTATTTATAATTATAACAATCGAAAATAAGAATTTTATATTTATCCGAACTTAGAAATGATAGTTTAACCATTTGAAAATTTATATTTTAAACATTTAGTATTTATATAAAGAATTTTATAGACATTGTTACAACGTAGGCTAAACTATTCACCTAATGGAATACAATTGGACTTTACTAATGGAAAACAATTTTTATTTAAAAAAACATATATAAAAAGGCAAAAATAGCAAAACAATTTGTACTGTGATACAAATAATAAATTTGCACAAACATAACATCTCGTTCATTTCTAAACGATAAACTATTTCATAAATTTGATTTTGTACTTTATATATAACAACCACCATAACTTTAACCATTAACTTTAAGCCATTACTGCTGAATGGTCTTATTATTATTTATTTATTAATTGAAGAGAGTAAGATTTAAATTTATTTTCAGTAGACTTCTATTTACACTTTTATTCTGGAATTAAAAATTATAAAAATACATTCTTTTTGTAGTATTTATAAAAGTCTGATTTTCCTTTGGGAGACACATAAGACAAAAAAGTGCTTTTTTTCCCCAATCGCATCTTTTCCATTATAAGGTTAGAGATAATTCGAAGCTTAATTTTTTTTGCAATTGTGAGAATATATTCGTATTACGATTGTTAATTGTTTTGTTTGTTAAAAGATAGTTTAACAAACAATAAACACGCGATTTTTCTTTTAATCACAGAATCACAGACTTTTAATTTAGATATTTATTGTTCTTTATTTTATACAGTTTCTTAATAAGCACATTAGAAGCTTTTAATTTAATAAAAAAGGATTTTTAAGTGCATTAAAAAAAAAACGTTTTTAGTGATTATTTTTAGCAGGTTTTGCTTTTTATATCATATTGAATTTAACTTTCTCCTATTTAAATTTCTGGTTAAAACTCAGATAAAGCCATATTGAACAATTATAAAATTAAAAATTAAGACATGAGTCTACTATTTTTTTTTCTTTAAGCACGATTGAATTTTAGCACACATACAATACATTACTACACAAATCAAAAGTATGTAATAATGATTATAACTGATTATATGCGTACTCAAGATAATTATATATTCAGTAACCATTAAACTAATGAGACTAGTTAAAAATAAAGCTATCTTTATTTATGTTTTTAGCAATGCTCTGAAGTCTATTACAACTCGGTTTCTTTTCCTGAAAAGGGATTTCTTTTAATTTAAGATCGAAGTCAACAATTCGTTTCCAAATAGCTGTATCACACATAAGGTCCTACGACTTTTCTTTTTTATAAAACTTTATATTAAGATTAAAAAAAAATCTTTGAATCATTGTTTGATAAAATATTAGATTCGACGTTTAACATGTATGATAGGAATAAGTCACCACAATTGCAAAAACGTTATAAGCTTCGTACTTGGATTACTTCTAACCGTACAGTGGGAAAATATGGGATTTGAAAATCATCTTTTCTTGTTTTACGGGACTCTCTAAGGAATACCAAACTTATGTAAGCGTCTATTCTGAGCAATTGTAAATGCAGAAAATAGCCAAAAGTAATAATAAATTCCAAAGAAACCTTTTCTGACAGATAAATATTGCGTCTATTGAGTATATGTATAAGAGTAAAAACAAAACAAACAAAACTAATATTTCAGAAAGATTCTTTATATCGGTTTGATTTTTTTTATATCGGTTAGACTATTGCAAATAAGACTGTAAAAATAACGCAAATTTAGTTGGTTCTAGCAATTTCTCTCGTCTATAATATATCCCTTTATTGTTTTTCAATTACTTTATTATTATAAATGTATATATATATTTCAATTTTATAAAACGAATATACTAATTATCAGTATATAAATAATATCCTTTAAAATGATATGTTACAGCTTCAAATCGAGCAAAATCGTTTCAGAACAGTCTACAAGGTTTATTGACAGAATTGCCTACTGCTACTAAATTCCGTTCAGTTCTGAACTTCAGAAGGGAAGGCAGGGATACAACAACCATACTTATTTCATGAAAGGTCAATACTGTCCTACTATAACCAGCTCTAAATCACTTAACGTGTATTAAAATGTAGTTAATTAAATTTAAGTGTGGCTTGTGTACGTTTAGATACAATTGTATAAAACTTAAAAAACGATTTATGTACAACAATTCATATAACAATCATACAGTTTACATAAATTTATAATTTTTAATTATTCGATTATAAAGAAAACGTTTTTCGTGTTTTCCAGTTAAAAGCGAAAGTACATTTTCAATGTTGATGACATTAAGGAACTAGTTGGTATTCTCAATATAATAGTATAATATTTTCCTCAATAACATTTCACAATTTCAAACTTAACGTATTTATTTATAGTAAATGAATATTTGATTTTGTAATTGTTTAAAGATAAAACGACTGCAATCAAATATGATTGTTAAACGGTATTTATCATTTCAGTTTAGAGACTTCATAAATGTCAAATTAGTTAAGTTTTTTTATACTAATTACAGTGAATCGTTGATAGATAATATTATCTCATAAAATATAATTAGCTAAACACTTATTGTGGTTTGTTTATGTACCTTTTTAAAGCTATATTTTAGTAGTACCTATAGTTTTATAGTATTTAAATTTGGTTTTACTATTTTTTTTAAACTGTAATTTAGTAGCATCTATGACATATTTATTGATAAAAAATACGTTTAAAGACTTTTTTATTTGACTTTAAAGTTAGGTTTGAATTAAACTTACTTTTAAAAGTAATATTTATAGTTGGCACAGGATTTTGCATTATAACGTGAAAGTTGATAATTTAATATATAGTTGTACAACGAACGATTTGCAGTACAGTGTTTCTTGTATCTCACATTGAAACGTTAATATACGTTATAAATTGTTTTACATTTACAAATTTAATATAAAGCTAAATTATATCGTTTAAATTATTATTTGTTCTAAGACAACTTATTGACAAACTTTAGGTAATTTATTTTTGAAATGCACAATGAAATAATTTAAAATTAAAGAAAATAGATGAATAATAATAATAATAATAGTTGGTTCAATTTTAGCTTATTTATTTACTATTATAATAGAGGCTTATTAAACATTTTTAATATCTTTAAATAATATTTAATTTTTTATATAATTAGTTTACTTTATTATATAATAGCAGAAATTTGTTAAGATTAAAGAGAAAAATCATTTATATATAAAAAAAATTCCAAAATATCATTTTAAATTTTGTCATATGAAACCATTGTAGCATTTCTTTAAACTGGTAATTATATTTTCGAATTTGTTTTTAATTTTTATTTTTAATTGTTTTCTATATCATAAAACTTAATTGATTGAATACTTATATAAATAAATCTAAAAGCCATTTCTTGGATTTATGTGTTTTAAAGAAAAGATCTAAAAAGTATTTTTATGGTATTTCACAAAATTTTGTTTTATATAAATTTTTAAGTTTTGCTACTTAATACACAGTAAACAATAAAACCAAATTTATAGTTTACGACTTCTGTTAGATAATGATATATGTCATAATATTAATTACAGCTTAAACTTTTAGTTATTTATATTTACTTTTATATATTTATAATTTCACTAACAGGACAAAGTGATCCTATAACTATATCATAGAGTTAAATATGTCCTGAATGTGTGTCTTCAAAAGATTGGAAATTCAGAATAATATTTTTTCAACTTCTTAATATAGAAATTTCTTTTGAAATTAAACATTTTTGTGAAACTTTTTAAAACCTTTCGAAATTTTAAGCGTATTTACTATTTTATCAATTGGTAATTAAAAACTGTTTGATGTGTTTTTAAAAGATAGTTGTAATATTTAAAGCGCTAATGCACTTAAAAAATGACAAGGAAAAGAAAATTCAAGGATTTGATTATGGGAGTTTTAGCTGCAATATGCATGCTAAAGGAAAAATAATATTTTAATATTGATTCGTTTAACCGATTTTATTTGAAAATTAGTTCAAAACAATTAGTTTATATATTCAATTTCTTAATGGAATTTGCAAGGGGAGGAAATAAAACATTAACAAAAATACATGGAAAGAAAATATACCTTTAGATAACTCATAAAAGTGTATAATGAATATTGCCTTAATAATTCATTGTCAATATTTTCCGTTCTCTCCGTTTTACATTTACGGTTAGTAAAATGTAATCCTACATATTTTAAGTTATCCAACTATAAAAAGCTATGTGATAACTAAATTAATCAATAAACGATTTTCTACTTAATACATGGTCGTTACCTAAAATATACCTTTGACGTTAAAACTACTAATTTTTTATTGAAAAACATGGTTCTTGAATCAAAAACAATTCTTGAACACTGCAGTAGTAATATAGTTTTCAAGCGTTTAGTTATAACTCAAATATTCATCACATATACACTATTACTATGTATTTTAGCCCTCAAGTTTCAAAACCAAATAGATAACTTCTGACAAATTTTTCAAGAGCAACCAAACTCGAATTAATTGCATTATTTATGGAAGAATTTTGTGCTTTTATTTTACAAAATCTGTTTTAGATAGACACAAGTCTTAACCAAATTTTATTTCTGTATAAGCATAAGAGAAATTTTGATTACTTGGATCTATCTGGTTTTGCAACCAAGCTGTGGAATCTATCTGATTTTTTAACCAAGCTATGGGATCAATCTGGTTTTGCAACCAAGTAATGAGATCTACCTGGTTTGAAACCAAGCTAGGGGATCTATCTGGATTTGCAACTGATTACTTTGCTGCGATTGGTGATAAAATAGCATACGCGTCTTGATATATCTGCTTTTGAAACTGATTTCTTTACTTATCTGGTTTTGCAACCAACTGCTACTGTTACACCATAAAATGAATATTATCTAGCTGCTTTGGAAAATTAAGATAAATGGAAAATTAAAAATAAATGTCATAATCTGATAATTGAAAAAGTTATATATCGAAAAGTTATTATATCTGGTTTTGAACCTTGAACTTGAAAGGCCATTTCTTTATACACTATACTTTTGTTACTGCATTAACACTGTATATTAGGCACATAATGTGTATTTAAAAGTGATGTGTCTTACCTGCAAATAGTGGTCTGACTGAACACATTGCCGTAGAGGGTTCCTAAGGCGAGACCCACGTCTGCCTGGGTGAACCCTAACTTGATGCGCCTCTGCTTGAACTGTTTCGCGAACTGTTCCAGATCGTCCGAACTTGGCGCCTCTTCTTCAGACCCGTCCGGATTGTGGTGCCTCGGGTCCAGTCCCCCCATGTCCCCCAGATGGTGGGGGTGGTGGTGATGCTGGTGGGGGTTGTGGTGGTGGGGATCCTGATGGTGGTGCATCTCACGCATCCCCTGGTGCAGTTGCCCGGCACCGTGCGAAGACAGCATCCCGTTCATGGCGCCGTAGTGGTGTTGCAAAGGCGGCGATCCGTTTGGGCTGGGGCTCATGTGGCCCCCCATGTGGGCCGTCGTGTGCCAGGGCGCCACCATATGCTGGGGCGGCCTGTGGTGGAGAGTCCCAGGATGGATGTCGCTCGGTTTGATGTCCTGTCCCTGGTGTAGCCCCATGCCCCCGGACCAAGGTGATGGCTCGCTGTGGGGCAGTCCTACCCACTGGTGGTGGGGCGCCAGGGCGTGTCCGTTCCCGTGGTGGGGGTTCGGGGGCATGTATTTCATTTCAGGGGGCTCCCTCCCGTAGCTGGCCTGTGACGTAGCCACCTGCATTCCTTCATGGATCACCGCGTTGTACGGGTTGGAAGGGCTGGTGGCCATGATGCCATGGAGATCAATCGTGGAGTTGTTGTGGCGGGCAGTCGGGAAGAGTCCGGGGTCCGGGTGCTGGCTGCTGCCCCAGTCCTTCGTCCTTTCGGCGAGGAGAACCAGGTCGATGCCTTGAGGGGTCACTCCGGGTGAACCGCGCTCGATCCCCGAGTCGCTCACAGCAGACGGTGGTCGGGACCTGGAGTAAGGTCCGGGTCGCAACGGAATCGTCGCCGTTTCCCGCTCTCTAGGAGAATCGCTGAACCACTCTCGATCCCCGAGGAGACGGTGGCTGGGTCCGGGACTCGACGGGATCTTCAGTGTTTCTCTGTATTGGAAAATCGCCGAGTAGTCACTTTGAGCCAACTTGATTTCTGGACGAGTGATATCATTACCTGTCAATAGGTCCTCTGGTCAATTTCCACCAACCTTCAATCCAGAGATCATAATATGTGTCACTCCGGAATAGGCGTCACATTTGATGTTTTGAAAGTTTGGCTGGTTTTTTTTGGCTTAAAAGACTCTTCAGTCAGTTTTTACACACTTTTGCTGATGAGACAGAACATTGGACACAGTATCAAAGTTATGTCTCTGAATAAACATGGAAATCACCACTAGCTGATAGAGCAAGTTCTTTGAAGCAAAAACTAAAATCGCTTGGAAGAAAAGGATCGTTTCTTGAGTCAGAGACGAAATCAGCCGACCTTGCACTTTCACCCCCAAGTCTTGCGAAACACTTGTTTACCAACTCACTTATGGCGCATCGATTTCACAAGCCACCATCAAATCTCCACACTAAAGATTCTTGCGAAAAACACACCTCGATTTCAGAAAAAAAAAAAGAACCAACCCCAAACAATCCCAAGAGCAAACGATGTTGTGAGGGGTGGGTGCGTGCGTGGAAAAGACGATCCTCGTGCAGAGAGAGCAGACGATCCGCGAATCTTCACCGTAACCGTTCGATCCAGCTTTTGCTGCCGCCCTTCCTCGGGTGGACCCGTCACGGTGTGGAGTAGCCCTCTGATTGGTGGTGCCGAGCCGCCCTGCGATTGGCCGGGAGTTTCGAGTTTTCTTTTCGTTTTTTTGGGGGGGATGACGCGTTGCGTGGGACGTGACGTTGCCTAGGCGACGATTCTCCCGTGTCACGTGACTTCCAAGGGTGGGTGCGAGGTTGCGTCACGGGGCGGGGCTTGGATCGATGGGGCGGGGTTACGTCGGGCTTGATTGACATCCGCACGTTGTGTCGGGAAGGGATGGGAAATACCTGAGAAGTTGCGTTTGTCGGAGGTTTTGGCGCGCAGGGTGAAAGAATGTTCGTACTGTGGTGCCTAGTTTAGTGCAATTTCTAGTAGGTTGTCCTAGAAAATTTGTATAGTAATATTTTTTTACTTTATTTCCAAAGTCTTATAATTACGAATCTAAATTATTTGTAAATGTTATTAATTTTTTTTATTACTAATATTTTGATATTTTTGTGAGAAGCGCAATAAATGCATTAATTTTATTAGATATTTGAGCTTCGAAACAATACAATTTACATTAACTGATTTGCAATAAAAAAAATAAATTTTATATTTTCTACTAAAACAATTTACTTATATGAATGTATTTCATGGAAAATTTGGTTATTCATATTCAAATTGAATTAAATAAAGCAAAATAAATAAAATAATTTATTGCTTTTGCATATCAAAAAATAGTTATTTTTACCATATGAATTATTTAACAAGCAAGTGGCAAAATTTACTTAAATTAAATGTTTTTATTGCTATGACAAGGCAAATTAGTTTTAATAACATGAAAATTTATGTTGTATATTTTATTCATATAATACATTTTATTGAAAATTCTGTATTTAACAAAATATATTTCAATATTCAACGGATTATATAAAACAATTAATAAGTATGTATTAAAAAATCAATCAATTGCATTTTTATTCAAAATCCTCATTCATAAAAATCATTGCAATTGGTAGAGTTTGATGAAAAATTTTACTTAATAATGCGCAAAACTCAATAATTTGTCTTTTAACATAAACTTGCCAATATAACTACTTTAGTATGTTAGTATGCAAATTAACATACACAATTATAAAAGCTAATAGATTTTTTTTTAATTTCCAAAGAAAGGTATAATCCCATAAACTTTCAAATGTACTAGTACGACTATAAAAATACACCAAACATTTAAAACCAATTGCCTAATCAGCTGTGGAATTTACACCACATAATTACATTCTGTATTAGAGAAACGCAAACACCACAAAAAAAATCCTCTACATAGGATAAATGGACATAGAATTCCTCCCCTATACTAAACTGAATAATGTAATCATTTATTCTAATATCTACTAATACTCATTTCAGTAACACTTATATTCATTGATATTTTCAATAATCAATTAACGTTATTAATAAAAGTGTAAATAAAAAGCAGAAATTTTAAAAGGGAAAAAAAATTTAAGAACATTTTTATAGAATCTAATACTATTTGCAGTTTAAATACTATAACCAGAAACACAAACTATCAAAATAAAGTTTATAAATGAATTTGAGAAAATTACAATCTGTCAGTTCTAAAAGTTTAATATTAATCTTTAAAATGCGTGATTTTTAACTTTTATTTACTTTTTTTAAACTTCCAAGTTGTATGAATTAAGGAAGAACATGTAAAAAAGATTGGTATTTCTGTTTCTACTAAACAATGTTATATTTAAATTTGCATCTTAGGAGTTACAATGCATTCTGAAAGTTAAAAAACAAAACAGTTTTAAAGTATCAAATTGCATATTTTGCTAGCTAAATAACACAAATAGTACAAATATTAATTTTGTTTAGGATCACATAGAACACATTTTGTTTAGGATCACATAGAACACATTTTGTTTAGGATCACATAGGATTACATGGAACACGTTTTGTTTAGGATCACATAAAATAGATTTCGTTTAGGATCACATAAAATACATTTCGTTTAGGATCACATAGAATACATTTTGCTTAGGATCACATAGAACACATTTTGTTTAAGATCACATAGAACACATTTTGTTTAGGATCACATAGAACACATTTTGTTTAGGATTACATAGAACACATTTTGTTTAGGATCACATTTTTTTCAGGATCACATAGAACACATTTTGTTTAGGATCACTTACTCTATTCACTTTGCATTTAAGAGTTAATGCGAAATACTTTCACATATTGTAAATTACATACGATTATTTATATTTTGGTAAAAATAAAATTCAGAAAGTGTCGTTTCTTCAAACCATTCGTTTACGATTTACATAAAGTCAAAACAAACAAACAAACATACAGTTATATAGTTATTAACAAAATTTACATAAAGTCATTAAATCCGAAAAAAATATTTTAGCTTGCATATAAATTTTAATAAAACCTTTTAGTAACAAATACATGTATTTAGCGTAAATTTCTTTTGAATTTAATAAAAAAAGTATTGTGATGATAATGACCAACATAATTATGAGTGTATTTTAAATGTTTAAAAACACAAAATCTCTCTTTTCAACACATTCCACACAAATGATTTGCATTTCCAGATATTACTATAAATCACGCATATCATGTTGCAACACACAAATCAAAGAAAAAAGAAAACTATTACATTTATTTAATATCGCCAAATATTTTTATACACTCAAATAAAAACATCTTTACATTCTAACAACCAAACTAAGTGAACGTCCTTGCTTTATCTATACTTCAAAACGTATTTTTGTCGTATCCAGTCAAGATGGAACACTGATATTCAGTGCTAAAGGCATCAGATAGCTGAGACATCTTAATTGCAGCTGCCTTTAAATTTAAAGTCGGATTTACGAGAAGAAAAGACGAAAGTTCAAGAGATAGCGAAATCGGTGCTACAAGGTTGAGCTTCTAAATGAGCTGGTTTTCTAATAGGGATGGCCGTGAGAAGATTTTTTTATCCTCAATTAATTTGGCGTGTGTTTGGGATTGTAAAGAAACTTACAGATTATTTGTTAAAAGGTAAAGGTACTCATAACTAAAGAAGATATGTAGTATTCAAATCTGCGCATTTTCCACATCATTCAATGTCGATTGCTTAAATAGAAACTGAGTTATTACTACTCAATTATCTCACTAATCTTTCTTTTGGCACATCTTATCAGCATTTCTTATGTTTATAAGATATTCACGTCGCCCTTGTAGGACAACGGATACACTAAAATAAAAACAGTAAGCAGTTCTTCAAAAGTATATAGTGAAACATATTTTATTTCTGTATAGCATATTTGAAATAATAAGGACTTCCAATATAACATAAGCTTTTGAAAAGGTGAAAAATATGGTTTTATATGGTTTTTTATGTTTGTATATGGTGAAAAATGTATTATTTCTATATAAAATATTTGAAATAATAAGGACATCCAAAATAACATAAACATCTTCGATTAAAATATTAAAGAATAGTATTAGAAAGAATTGCTAGTACTAGTAGGAATTTCTACTACCATTCCGTTATCCGTATAAATATAATTTAAATTTTACAAAGGCTTGGGGTCACGACATTACGGTTTTCCCAATCGTGCCAGCTGAAATTCAACCTTATCCCATTTTAAACTCTGTTTAAAAGTCAAATAAATAGAAACTCCAATTATCCCCTTTTATTTATTTTAACCTTGACTATTGAGTAGGAAGACACCGTCAAAATTTTTTTAATGAACCAATTTTTACATTAAGTTGAAAATGAGTTGAACCAATTTTTACATTAAGTTGAAAATGAGTTGAACCAATTTTTACATTAAGTTGAAAATGAGTTGAACCAATTTTTACATTAAGTTGAAAATGAGTTGAATAAATTTCTACATTAATTTGAAAATGAGTTGAACCAATTTTTCATTAAGCTGAAAATGAGTTGAATAAATTTTTATATTAAGTTGAAAATGAGTTGAACTAATTATTACATTAAGTTGAAAATGAGTTGAACCAATTTTTACATTAAGTTGAAAATGAGTTGAACCAATTTTTACACCCTCTGACGGATAAGCAAATTTTCGAATCTGTAGGGTTGTTTTCACTGCAGGAAAGTTTAATTCATATTTTAAATACATTCCTTTTTTTTAATTATATCCATAGATAAGGTTTTCAAAAGTCCTCTTATTGCTTTAAATTTGAAAATTATACCAAAAAATATATTTTTTATCAACTTTTACATTAAGTGTATTAGTGGAAAAACTGGAAATACTCGAAACGGATATACATATTTTGTATCCGTCAGGTGGATTTGAAAATGAGTTAATTAAAAACTAATCTTAGAGTACGTTATATTCTATAAGGGTATTTACAAATTTAAATAAAAATTATGGTTAAGTATTTAAAAGTTGGTCATTTATTTTACTAACTAATAAATGTTTATTAATAAATGCCTAATACATATTTAATATAAAAATAATAGTATAAAACGAAGTCCCATTTAAATGGGCGTTGAAAACAATATCTAACAAAGCTTTAATAAACAAATTTTCGTCTGAAAAAGTATACACATTCCAAAATGAGTTTTCAGAAATTAATCGCAATGTAACAACTTTTAATATCAATAATTCCGTTAATACCTTATACAATGAAAATAAAGTTGTTTCCGTTAAACATAAAGCATTTGAAATATATAATTAAAAAAATATTAATTGGATATTCCGAATAACGCAGCTAGTCTGATCAAAAAGTTTGTTTATGAATTTATTCATTTATAGCTGCATAAATTCGATCTAACACTTTCTGCGTACAATAATCCGCAATCTGGGCTTTACAAAGCGTGTCGTAATGAAAATAACATGGGAGAACAGAAATCTGTCATAATATTTCAAAGAGGAAAACGATAGACGATGAAATTCGAAAGATCAACAGACGATAATAGGTGTTGTGATGGAGGGCGGAAAAGATTTATTTAAATAACGGTGATTTAAACATGAAGCAAAAAGAAGAGTCTGCTCGGGATCTGTAGCGCCATCTCTTGGGTAGACGGGACATTAAAATAATTCTAAATATTATGAGAGTGCCCAAAATTTTTGTCGATTTGTATGACAAACGGATGAACAAACACTGTTAAATGTCATTGATTATTTATATGAATTTTGTTGGAGACAATTGCATTTTGAAATGTATAATTTTTAAATATATTTATTTTTAATAATAATTTTATAAGTGTGAGATTTATAATGTCCAGGGTCAGAGTTAAAACAACTTTCCTCCAATTGTTTTCTAAAATAAGATATCGGTGCTATCTTGTAGCTGTCAAGGAGTACACTTTACTTTAAATCTATAAAAAATGCCGGGGGAAAAAACACATTTCTCCATTTTCAAATTTGTTTTACTCAAAATCTAAGTTTGGGTCGCAAAGTGATATTATCAATGGACACTTCATATCGTTCCAAAGTTTAAAACAAAATATTAATTTTACGTATAGTTTTATCTTCTAGAGAAGTTTCCTCGTTTAAAAAGTTATAAACTCAACAAATAGGGAATGTATTTTACATTAAAAAATTATTAAATCATGAAAAAAAGATGAAAATATGCTATTTATATTTTGTAGAAACAGATTCTAAATTATCTTAGTTTGAACTATATAAAAAGCTTAACAGTGGAAATTATTTATACTATATATCATGGTGTCCAACTACTGAAGGTCTGCGAGTCATTATCATAAATTTAAATATAACTTTTTTTAATAACTTTCTGATTTGTTTCTATTCTGTAACACCCTTTCCATACCTTTATAAATAGTCTAGTAAAATATATATTACTATTTATATGTGGAAACGCAAATAGACTTTATAGTATATAAACTATAAAACAAAATTAAAATTTAACTAAATATTAATATAACAGTAGGAAGAATGTAAAGAAAACAATACAATAATTCAGTTACATAAAATATGCACTCTTTTATTAAATACAAATTATAAATCGAGGTATATAAACTCCACTGCATGTTATTTTTTGATTTTTATAAATCAATAGGTAAGTTACGCCGAAACATTATTTGCCCTTTCTTCTACTAGATGTTGTAATCAAATAGATTGCTGTGCTAAAGTTGGCAGCTCTCTAAATGCAGTGATGTCAATACTAAGTAAAATACACTCTTTAACTGTTTATATAAAATTAAAAAATCGGTGCATTTTTAGTTTGGTTTGGTTTGGTTAAATAACGTCGCACTAGAGCTACACTGTGGGCTATTGGCGACGGTTAGGGGCCTATCTCGTAGGAAAGACCCGGGAACAAAGCCTCGTATTTTTGAACCATGGTCAGATGACGAGGACAACACCTGAGTTGTCCGACGCAACCTCAATAGGCGTCAGGACATTGGACCCCGATCAGATTTATCGTGCACCAGTCCCATATACACGCCAGTATAATTTGTTGGATGTTCTGGACGACTTTCTAGTATTTATTGTCAAGTCCAACGCACGGATTCGAACCACCAATCTTCTGATTAGTAGCTGAACGCCTTATCCACAGAGCAACTGGGGCCCCAGAGCATTTTTAAGAGTTTTAAATGTTTTTTTTTAATAAATAATTTGTATAATTTAATTGTTTAATTTAGGTGAATTCCATTGAAAAACATAATTATTATGCGTGATTCTCAAAACGACTCTCCGAAATGGGGTTGAAATAACAAAACCAACTCTTCGGAGTGTTAAGTAGTCCAAAAGACTGCTTGAAAGGAAAACCAGCTATTTTTTTAAAAGCAATGAACAATTGTCCGGTGCCAAAACCGACTTCTCAGAGTGGATAAGTAACCGCATTCGACTGCAATAAGCTGGTACCAGATGTTTTTGGACAATTATTAGATGAAAGATTTTTTTAAAACGACTTCAAAGTAGGGGTTAAGATGCCGACAACCAATAGCTTGGAGATGCTTTTAAAAATGTAAGAAAATCACGTGGCGTCCAAGGATAGACAACTATGTAGCCAATATATCAATATTATATAATTAAAAATTTACTAAATAGACACCAGAAGAAAAAAAACACCTCAGAGTTGCTTCTTTTATTGGCGACATTTCAGCTCGCCAAGGTCACAACATAAAATATTTTTAGGCGGAATTTCCATATGCCAGTTAACAGCTACTTGCGGAGATTACACCTACTGATCTCTAACTGTAACTTCTGGATAGGGCAAGACATTTTGTTGACTTGAAGTCGATATAGAAGCCGCCATGATGTGCCCCACTTTTCTTGACACCGCAATATTTCGTATATTTTTCATGTTGAAATATGCCGACATATATTGCTTTTGGCTAAGTTTTTTTTTATTTTCTTTTTAAACCCATTTTAAATGCATTCTGCAATTAAAATAGGAAGTCATTTGCAAGTCAAAGTAGAAGTAGTTAAAAAGCAAGAGCAAAAACTATTTGTTTGGCAATATAAAAATTAATTCTATAAGAAGAAAATATAATATTTAATTACATTTAATATTTTTACAATGCTATGGTAATAAAAAACACCGCTAAATCACATTGAAAAAGTATTGGGACACAGCATGGTTGCTTTCAGTCGGCTTCAACACGCCCATAGAGGAAAGAAGGTTTGAGCCTCCCAGCAGTTACAGTTAGAGTTCAGTGATTACACCTCGAAAGGCGGAATTTGTATAAACATGCAATTTAAATTTGAATACTATAAATCTCATCAAATTTCATTTATCCAAGTTCGCTACACCAAAAAGTATTACTTTTGAATTGAAAACATAACCCTGCCATTAAAAATGTCTTATTAAATCATAATTAGAGCAAAAATATGATTGATCTATTAAATCGGAATAAAAATCTATCTGTGCTTTTGAATTATAATTGTTTTCATAGCAGGAAATATCCAACCATGCTGAATAACTACTATTTGCGAAAAATATTGAAGTACGTTAAACCAACGGCACCAAACTGTTCGATCATTCGAAAGTACCACTTGTCATTTTCTACTTTTAAAACTAAGTTCAGCTATTATAATGATTGATTAGACGTTAAATTAAAATGACTTTTTGGTTGCTTTTGAGAACAAAAGATTGTAAAGTTAAATCATCTTGTCGGACATATCCATTAATAGATGTACTTTTCTTAAAGTTTGATTCGTTGTTCAAGTAAAAGAATTATGTCTTATTTATATTTTGACAATCAATGACTTGTTTATTTTTCTTCTTTTTTTTTCGAATTTTAGATATGTTATTTGTACATTTGGTTGCTTAATTTGTTGAAATTTTTGCAAGAATTTCATATTTCTTGCATGATGAAAATTGTCGGAAACTGTTTGATTTCAGAGTACTTTGATTTATTACTTAGTATTAGCACATCTTCAAAAAATATATAAAATTTGTCATCTTTGCGTATTTTAAATCTTTCATATTATTGAACAGAGTTGTCACAAATTGTGGCATTAGGTTATAGTTTTGATGCGTATATAACAACACATAATAAACCATTGTTTCTACTAATATTAAGCTACTTGTTTAAAATATAAGTGAAGTAGTTAGACAAAATATTGTATTGTTATGTCAATTCAGCTAATTGAGGGCCTTATTTTCAAAGGGAACCCTTTGGAAATGCCCCCTTTTGAAAATAAATTTCTCAAATGTGATAACAGTCAAACGATGATCACCTCCAAACAATTTGTCAACACCCGTATATTAAGTTATTCTTTCTTTTAAATCTCGTATATATCTTTAAGCCCTGATATAATAAATAAACTCTAGAAAGATTTGTGTTCCGGCTATTTTCAGAGCAAAATACTAAAATATTTCCTTAAACCTCTGCGTTAACGTAATGAAAGGTTTTGATCTATGAGGGCTTTTATGAAGAAGCTTTCTTTTAAGTTATATACGCGTTGCTTCAATGAGATAGTGGCTGTAGACTTCTTACAGCTTTGTACTAGAGTAAAATTTATATTAGGATCATTGGTTTTAATACATGACAACTCACTTTGTTTTTAAATAGCTTTATATATCTTTTAATTATTGGATATAACCTTTCTACCTCTATACTTTAATCACTTTAAAACTTTTAATTAACTCTTATTAAACTTGCACTCTGACAAGTATAGATTTTAGATACCACCTAAAAATAGTTGAGTGACGCGTTGTGTAAATGTATTGGATTGTTTAATAACGATAAAAATATAACAATTTAATAATTTTTTAAGTTAATAAGCTAAACAATATACTTGTAAGGTTTTACCATCACTTCCACTGAATCTTAAGGCCGTATTTGTATAAGTTCATACGTGTTGATTCAAGAGATAGTGGCTGTAGACTTCTTCAAGCTTTCTTGTACTAGAGTAAAATTTATATTATGATTAGTTGTTTATAGTGCATGATAACTTATTTTGCCTTTTATAAATAGCTTTATATATATATTTTAATTATTGGAAATAAACTTTCTACCTCTATACTTTAATCACAATCAAAACTCTTATTTTGCTCTTATTAAACTTGCACGCTGACAAGTATAGATTTTAGATACCACCTTAAAAATCGTTGAATGACGCTTTATGTAAATGTATTGGATTGTTTAATAACGATAAAAATATAACAATTTAATAATTTTTTTAAGTTAATGAGTTAAACAATATACTTGTAAGGTTTTACCATCACTTCCACTGAAGCTCAAGGCCGTATTTGTATAAGTTCATACGTGTTGATTCAAGAGATAGTGGCTGTAGACTTCTTAAAGCTTTCTTGTAATAGAGTAAAATTTATATTAGGATTAGTTGGTTTTAGTACATAACTTATTTTGCATTTTATAAATAGCTTTATATATATTTAAATTATTGGAAATAAACTTTCTACCTCTATACTTTAATCACATTCAAAACTGTTAATACGCTTTTATTAAACTTGCAATCTAACAAGTATAGATTTTTGATACCACCTTAAAAATCGTTGAGCAACGGTGTGTTTATATATGCATTGGATTATTCTATAATGTTCCCAAAAATATAAAAAATACTAATATTTGAAAGTTACTGAGCTAAATAAAAAACTTGTAAGTTTTATCATCTTCTACCCTTGACGCTCAAGGGCGTATTTCTCTAAGTCTATACGTGTTGATTCATTGAGATAATAGCTGTAGACTTCTTACAACCTGGTCAACATTGTACTAGTAAAATTTATATTAGGATTAGTTAGTTTTTGTACATGATTACTTACTTTTGTATTTTTATAAATTGCTTTATATATCTTTAAGTTATTGTAAATATATATTTATCGAACCAAGTTTACGTACAGGGCTCTCTAGTTTTTCTAGTCATGCACCCAATTTTTAAATACATAAAACTATTTCATTATGCAATATATTTTTAATTCAAATGTTTGAGGCACAACTTACAAACTATCTCTTTCTAATTAATTAAAAAAATAGTTAAATAATAAAAAATAGCACGCCCAAGAAAAAAATATGTAAATGTCCAAGTTGTAAAAACAACTTTTCAATCGCAAAAATCGGTTGTGCGTCAGTGGATTAAATATTGAAAATACACGAAACCGATCTATACAACACCAAAAACGGCTGAGGTTGTAAATGTATAGGTAAGGGAAACGTTCAAATCTATCAGGGTATTAAACGCTATTGGCAAGCCGCTAAGTGAAAGATATTCTTTTAGTAACCCGGCAGTTCTGCTTGATAATGTAGAAAACAGGTATTATTTTCAACAAAAGGGTGCACGAATAGGCATATAAAATACATATTTAAAGACTGCATATTGCAACTCTGTTCACCTCCCATACGCCCACAAGTCAAGCATATGCCACATACAGGAAGCTGGCCACTTTGCCACCTTGCAACCGAAAAAACACAAATACCCCCGACCCCTAAATTACTCGCCAAGTTGATCGAACCTTTAAGAAATTCGATACCCGATCAACAAAAAAAAATCGAGAACCAATCATAATAATTGATCAATCCGGGCCGCGAATTTCCCGCACGCCGCAGTGGCAACGCGACTATACTCATTGTTGATGGTCATTTTCCATGAAACAGGGGCGTGAGTCACGGACGGCGCACGTGCAAACGGTCAAACAGTTGGTCCACAAACTCGAGAAAATTATCCGCTATTTTCACCCCCAAAAAACACACTCGATGTACACAAACATTTAATGGCCAATATTACACCCTTTCCTCCGACCAGAAAAAAAACATCCAACTGGGGTTAAAGTCGTGTTTTTGCTTCACGTCCTGGGTAACAGTTTAAGTGTTCTTTAAGTGATTTCGAACGATTTGGGTAAAGAATTTCTCTCGGTGGCATGATCAACCTATTAAGAGAACCTTAATTCCTGGAGAGGGTGGACCGCCTGTTATTAGCCAGGGTGCAGTGCCAACCGGTATGGCACACTCTTGCAGCGGGTGTCAGGCGTTATTGATGACTTTCAATCAATAGCTATCGTTCCGCCTAATGATAGGACTGCGGTTGGGGTATGAGGTTGGGGTATGCGGTTCCGGCTATTCAAATGAGACGTGTCGTCGTGGATGGTTTCTGTAGCCTTAGCGTGATATGGAGTTTTTTTATATATATATATAAAGTAGAGATTTTTTCTGATGTTTCAACTTTAAACTTCATAATTGCTGCTTAGTAGTTGTCATGCTGCCAAGAGGAAGCATCGTTAATGAACTACGCTTTTAAGGGTAGATTTTGGTGAAGGTTCACCAAAAAGGGTTTCTGATTTTAACTTCTGGTCGTCAGAAGTGGCCTTAGGGCGGTGCGAATCGCTGTCTTTGTGGGGAGGGGGCGCCAAAATCAAATACCCAGGAGAAAACTGCAGCTGTTTGTACATTCAACTAAACTGCACAGGTGCATGTATTATTATTTTTAGTTTTTCAACACCCGAAGTCACCGTCGCCCCCCTGATCCCTGTTGCCTTTCCAGCATTTCAGTCTGTCTATTATCCCCTTCCAGCATAAATCCTTCATAGTAGAGAAAACATAATCTTATAATCTCGCTAACATCAAAGTGAGGCCAACATGTATGGCCTCAGACACGTGGTTAATTACGTCATTCCATTCATAAATTTTCACTGTTACACATTTCCCAATTCATCAGTCGATCGAGAGTGTTTTTTAATTCATCATTTTGAAAAGAAATCACGTGTTTGAGGTAATTCGGTCTGAGTTGTTGGTTTCACGATAATGACGTCATATTCGCTCTACTACAGTCCATTCATGCTCGAAGGTTAACCCAGTCCAATGAGTGGGATAAAGGGGAACGAAGTTTTATTAAGTTCAAACTTATTTTCACTGTAAGAAAAAGGTAGTTGAAAATGAGTACCTGAACTTCCTCGTTTTGTTTTTCTTTGAGTACAATTTCATGGTATATGAGCGATGAAGTACTCAAATTTAAGTAATCGTACATTCTCAAAAATGAGCAGTGTGAGTTAATATTTCTAATCTCAGATTCTGTCCAAGTCATCTTAACAAAACAACCTGCCAAACTTAAAATAGTTGTTAAAATGATGGTTTTCCACATCATTTGATGGGTTTTTTTTTTATTGGAAACTGAGTTATACAATTAAATTATCTTACCTCCCATTCGTTTGACACACCTTTTTCACATTTATTTTGTTTATAAGTTCTTCACGTCTCCCTGGTATTATAACGGACTGGACTCCGATGTCTGAAGACATGGATTCGCCTGGTAATATATTGAATGGATAAGGCACTGGACTGCTGTGCCTATAGGATATGGTTTCGATTCCTGGTAAGTCATGGTTGTAATTGTCGATATTTATTGTGAGTGATTTATGAAGGCAGCCTACGTAGGTAAGCTACTGCTCTTTTTATTAATTTTTACTCATTGTACTCACTTTTGAGTACATGTATTTTTCAAAAATTAAACTTATGTAATTCGAAGCTATGATAAGCATCGAATGTACTCAAAAATGAGTAAATTTTACTTATTTTTGAGTACTTATTCTTAACAGTGTGCTAAAAGCAACAAATCCTTATATAAATGTTACTCTAGTAGAAGTCTAAAAGTAACTTTCCCATTGATTCAACACGTAGAAACTTAAAAGAAAGCCGCTACATAAAAGCCCTTATATTTGTCAAAACCTTTCATTGGGTTAACACAACCGAACAAATAATTAATTAACCTCAGCCTATTATAAGCCGATATAACGTCTTAATACCTTTCGCTTCTGCTAATGAAACCGCAAATTCCTTCTCGTTTTGCGTCTATTGTCTATTGCTTCCAATATATATCTCCTTGCATGGATCGACCGACGCGACGTGGTGGCTGTAAGTATACGCTAATTAAACTAATTAAAAGAACAATGGGTCTCTCCAATCAAGATTGAAAGCACGTACTCTTTTTACGGAAATGAAAGGGTCTTTCTAATGTACTTTTGACGAAAGGAGTGAAATGGCACTGGGTTAGGAATGTATCGTTTTGTTTTGAATAAAAGCTTGAAACACAGATTTGTGGTTAGATTTTACGAAATATCAGATTGAGTAGAAAAAGTAACGAAGTAGAAAAAATATTTCAAATACGCATTTCTGAAGAATTTAATATATCTTGTTTTAAGGGTAATAATATTAAATACTGTAAAATAAAATAATTTCCCAATGTATTTGTAATAAATTTATGCAAAAAATATAGATTTCCCCCAATATTAATATACAAATTAGTAATTAATGTTTACACTGTTAAAAATCTTAATTAAAAAAAAGTAAAATGTACTCATTTTTGATTACATTTGATGCTTATCATAGCTCCGAATACATAAGTTTCATTTTTGAAAAAGACACGTACTGAAAAATTAGTACAATGAGTAAAAATGAATTAAAAGAGTAGTAACTTGCCTATATCAGCTGCCTTCATAAATCACTTTCAATAAATATCGACAATTACAACCAAGACTTACCGATAATATAACCCATATCCTCAGGCATAGCTGTCCAGTGTCTAATCCGTTGCCCAACCAGGGCAACGTGAAGAAGTTATAAACAGAAGAAATGTTTAAAAGGTGTACGAAAAGAACGGGAAGCAAGATTTATTTAGTTGTAATAACTCGATTTCCATTTAAGCAATCAACATCAAATAATGTGGAAAACCATCCTCTGAACAACTATTTTGTGTCAGGTCGCTTTGTTAAGATGTCTTGAACAGAAGCTGAGATTAGCAATATTAAATCACACTGCTCATTTTTAAGAAAGTACTGTTGCTTAAATTTGAATACATCATCGCTCAAGTACGATATAGTTGTACAAAAAGAAAAACGAGTATGTTCATTTACTCATTTTAAGTACCTTTTTTTACAGTACATATCTGAAAAATATAATATAACCTTTTTAAAGGTAATAATGCTAAATTCTCTAAAATAAAAATATATATTTGCAATAAATTTTTGCACAAAATATTATTTTTTCCAAAATATTAAAATACAATTGGTTAATTAATGTTTACGTTTTAGAATAAATATCAGTATTATAGCTAATGATTTTCCAATCAGTATTATAGCTAATGATTTTCCATTCAGTATCATAGCTAATGAGTTTATAATCAGTATTATAGCTAATGATTTTCCAATCAGTATTATAGCTAATGATTTCCAATCAGTATTATAGCTAATGATTTTCCAATCAGTATTATAGCTAATGATTTCCAAACACAGATACTGTTGTTTTTTTAATGTATAGTATATCTGTATATTTGTTTCGAATTCAAGATTTCTTTTAAAATAAGATGCAAAAACTATTTAACAAATTAAGGTTCTAAAAAAGAACGCTTTAGCAATTTACGGAATTTTAAAACTAATGTTAATCACTTAAAAGAATATAATACATACATCAGACATTTTTGAAAACCTTTAAAAGACTGTTTTAAAATCACAAGTTGTAGTTTTAAAAAGTATTTACGAATTTCTACATTTGCAGAGTTTTTTAAGTACAACAAGTTATTTTTACAAAACTGTAATTTTTTTGTGCTATTAGTTTCTGAGTGGTTTCACCTTAACAATTAAATGCTCATTTTTTTAAAAAGAATATGTCGTTATTTTTGACGAAACAACCGTTTGTTATATGCTCCGATGAAATATTTCGACAAAATGAGAAAAAGTATTAAGTTCTTTTTTTCTCCACGAAATTTATTTTGTCAAAAATGACGACGATTTCAAATAAGTGTTTGAGGCCGCCGACTCGAACCAGCAATCTCTTGGTCGGTCCAGTATCTACTCGGACAGAAAATCTCGTATATTTCAATGTAATATACGTATAAGAACCAAAAATGTTCGCATGTACCACTGCAAAGAAATCTGAGAAAATTATATTAAAAATTTGAAAATTCTTGTTTCGTCAAAAGTCAACTGATTCAATGACGAAACGGTTGTCAAATATGACGAAACTACTCTTGACGATCATAGAATACTCAAATATGATATTATTATTTCTATGGGTGTTTTATGTATTATAAAAAAAGATTATAATCCAGACATTCTATGGAATATTTGACCCATGCCTGACCATTTTTTTCAAAATATATAATTCATTTGTTTTTTATCAAGTTTATACCCTTTCCCTAGAAGTGTGTATATTAGATGACACCTTTATGCAATGTACTTGTATATGCCTACCGCAAGAAATTTTAAATAATTATTAATTTAAAAATAATTTCTCTTTGCTAATAAAATATTCTGAATTATTTTTTTTTCTTTCATGTGATATTTTAAACAGCGATGATGGTTCGTATAATATGATAATTAGATTTATCTAATGTCAACCAGTATCATATTTAAAGCTTTTTATCATATACACAATAACAAATTTGACACTCAACCTGAATCAAGTTAAATTCATTAAGAGGAAGACGAAGTTTTTCAAGGATCATAACATTCACAACTAAATGCTGCATGGAATATACTACAATAGCGGACTTTTTATCAAAATTTATTCCCCAAATAAATGCAAATTTTAGACTTTAAAAACAAACATTATACATAACGCACGCCGGAAAATTTATTTCGAAACTTAAAAATCGCGAATTAAAGGGATCAGGACATTTTATTTTTCTTCTAAATTCAGTCGGTGGATTACGCCTGAAAGATTATTTCTTCCGCCTCCTTTAATAAACAACTAAAAACAAACAGGAAACAAACAACTAAACAGCACAAACTCAATTCTAATGGGTCCTTGTTTTTAAAAGGAACACATCCACGACATAAGAACACTAATCTTGTGATCCCCCATTTTTCCCAAGAACGTTTTTAGAAGAAAATGGCGCATTTCGAACTACTTCATCCAAACTCCGCCATTCCCTGGAGTCGAGCACACGCTCCGAAAAATCACTCGATTAGAATTCCATAAGATAAAATTCCCGCATTTTTCCAGGTGTAAATAAAATGCTCGAGCCGAATAAGCGACGGAAAATCGTTTTGTCAGGGTTTATGACGAACAAAAAACGTGACGGTCTGGATACCTCTATTCCCACGGGTGCTTCTACCCAAGCAATATCACACACTAATTCGATTAGCTCTTATTTTTCCTGCTTCTCAATTATTCAGTCTTCAGAACGTTCGATTAAGGAAAAAACATGGCGGAGTGGGCGGAGCCACGACGATCCCTTTCTTCTGTTACTTTGATTAGCATTCTTGTTGCCATTCCACGCTAATAAATTTCGTATGTTACCCGTTCATTAGTCTGTTAAAAAGGCAAACATTGTGGGTTAAAAGGACAGGGCGATTGTTATGTTTCTTAGCGGTATCTTGGTATTTGGTAAGGTTTGCTAACTCTTATGATTGAGATTTGAAATTTTTCTCTGTCAGCGGTTAATGCTATGGGTATTGTGCGTCGTGACCATGTCGGGTTTGATATCGTGATGGAAGGCAATCAACTATATTGTTTAGAAGGATAATGTACCAATCGAAGAATTATTTAGACGTAAGTTTTGTTTGCACTCCGGATATTAATTCATCTATAAAATCCATAATAAATGGCCTCGTGAGTATGGTGGAATAAATAGGAGTAACAGCAGATAACTCATAAGCTTCTGCAGCATGTTAAATAAAAATAAACGGGGCGAAAAAATTTCAATGTGTCGTTTATTGTACGTTGTTTGCATTTCATAACTTTAATCAATTTAATACATATTTATACCCCAATATACATAAATTTTTACAGTTGACCCTATAAGTAGCACAGACAATTAACTATCAGAAAATATATCATCTGCTTATATTTAAATGGAGAAAATTCAAAATCATATCAAATTTGAGGTATTGTGAATAAATAATGGTATTTAACCTCCCGTTTTATTCTAAATAAATGCAATATTTTAAAGACCTACATAACTACACTTTATCTTGTTTAGTTTTCATTTCGTAGCAGATGTACATAATTATTTTCCATACATTCATAAGTTTAATCGCACGCAAATATATATTCATGACTCTATATACCCAACATTTTATGAAACCATATTTTATTATACAGGTTTAAAATATCATAACTAGATCATGGTATTTAACTTCCTGTTATAGCTCAAATAAATGTATTGTTTTAAATGCCTGCAAAAGCTATGCTTTATCTTGCTTTTCAATTTAATACATTTAGTTTCTATAAATTCCGAAATTTTATCGTACAAAAATACATATTCACACCTTTATATGTATAAATATTTATTCATAATCCCCATAAGTAGCAAAATATCTGCTTACATTTAAATGAAACATATCGAGTTATTTGAATTTGATGCACTGTCAAAAATATGTACTTAAAACTAAGTAAAATGTATTCATATTTGACAACAACCGATGCTTATCAAGCTACGAATACATAAGTTTCATTTTTGAAAAAGACGTACTCAAAAATGAGCAGTTGATTGCCTATATAGGCTGCCTTCATAAATCACTTTCAATAAATTGCAACCAGGACATACCAGGAATCGAACACAACTAATCCGTCTACCTTATGTCGTCCGCACCAAAGTCCAGAGTCTTATACGTTGTACTATGAGAGAAACGTAAAGAAGTTATAAACAGAAGTAATATAAAAGGCGTGGCAAAAGAATGGGAAGTAAGGTAATTGAATCGTATTAACTCAGTTTCCATTTAAGCAATCGACTCAAATAATGTGAAAAAATATATTTTGAACAACTATTTTAAGTGTGTCCGGTCGCATTGTTTAGATGGCTTGAACAGAAGCTGTGATCAGCGATATTAAATCACACTGCTTAATTTTGAGAAAGTACGATGACTTAAATTTGAGCACATCATCGCACATTTACATTGCAGTTGAACTAAAAAAAAAGTATGTTCAGATACTCATTTTTAAGTACCTTTTTTTTTTGCAGTGTGTATTGTCACTAAATCATAGTACCGTTAGGCCAATGTAACGTTATAACCCAAATAAATGTAATATTTTAAAGCCTGTTAGAATTTTACTTATCTTGATTTTTAATGGCAAAAATCGACTAGAAAAGAATATCGACAGTTAAATTTGAGCACATCATCGCTCATTTACAATGCAGTTGAACTAAAAAAAAAAGTAGGTTCAGATACTCATTTTTAAGTACCTTTTTCTTTTTTTGCACTGTGTATTGTCACTAAATCATAGTACCGTTAACCCAATGTAACGTTATAACCCAAATAAATGTAATATTTCAAAGCCTGTTAGAATTTTACTTTTCTTGCTTTTTAATGGCAAAAATCGACTAGGAAAGAATATCGACAGTTAACCTATAGGAAAAAAAAATATTTATCCTCATTTAGAGATATGTGAATTCTTTTTTCCATTTCGACCTCACTTCACCGACACCATAACTCAAAAAATATATAATTCCTTCTCCACTAAATCACCAGATAATTCCTCATTCTTTTCGCCAAAAGAGAACGGCACCCCGGTCAAATCCGAAAATATTTAAATTTGTAGCAATAAAACGTGATGCCCAGATACCTGCTCTGCTCCACATTACAGGTGTGAAGATAAAGAATTGTGTTCCATCTCCCCAGCTGCACCAATCACAGTTGGTGTTACAATCGCTGGTGATTTGTTCCTCACGATTCGCGAGGTGTGACTGTTGTGGAATTGTGGCTGTTATTATATATAATGCATTACCCGGATGGAAATTGGGGTTTCCATTCTTTTCAGATCGCCAATTATTGGATTTTTTTTTTTGTGCTGCTTTTGTTGTTCGAGAAAAGAAGAAACTTTTGTTTTAGAAGAGATGCGAAAGTAACAGTGCTAAATGGGCGATTGGGAGAAAATTGGTTTGGTTAATTGTTGTGTTTTTTTCTGCCTGTTTAGGGCTGTTTTTCGTGAGGGTTCAGAACTTGAGCGGTCTGGGATTGGCGCGAAATCGCTGTTTAAAAGGAATTATTGTTGTTGAAGAAAATAGAATAAAATGTTTTTAAAACATCTAAGACAAAAGGGAAGTAGATCTAATCTAATCAGAAGTTAACGTCGTCCAACACATACAGAGTTTTACTTTTCATTTGAAGAGGTGGCTGCAAGAACAAGACAGTTCCAATTTTTTTCTAAGTTTTACTTATCCCTATAAAGAAAAATTTCCTCCATCGATTAGTACAAGGATCAGATATCTGTAACCAATGGCTAAGGAGTAATAGCTAATAGCTAAGAAGATGTACTAATAGCGAAGGAGATGTACTTTTGTATTACACCAAGCAACAAAAATTCAATATTTTTTTTGTTTTTTATGAACAATTTTGAAAACTGAAGCTACATCGTTTATGCACCAAGTCTTCAATTGGAATCCTAAACAATCTTTAATTTAAACTAACTTTATATACAATACTCTCTCGTTGTAGTTAAACCTTCAAACTCATTTATTCAAATATAGAGGCCTCCGTGGCCGAGCGGTTAAAGGCGTCAGCTAGGAATCCAAGAATTCCTGGTACGATCTTATGCGATGGAATTGACAAAGAAAAGTAAAAAAAAAGTAGTTATCTTGTGATCGAGGGGTTGCCAGCTTCGCTACAAAATACTAGAAAAGTCGTCCAGAATATCCGCTAAAATTAACGGCGTGTATACGGGGCTGGTGCACGATAAATTCTGATCGGGGTCCAAAGTCTATTGAAGGCTGAAGGTGCCAGTTCAAGTGTTTCCTCGTCATTTGATCATGGTTCTAAAATAATGAGGTGCATGTATGAATGTGTATGTGTTCCCGGGTCTTTCCTTCGAGATAGACTCCGATCCGTCACCAATAACCCACTGTGCAGCTCTAGTGGGACGTTATTTAACCAAACCAACCACTTAATCATAAGGCGACCAAGATGGAGAGTTCAAAGCTTTGGCTACGCGCCAGAGGGCGCTGGCATTATTAGTGAAGTGAACTTTAAACACTATTAAGAGTAGGTACATTAAAAGGTATGATGCTCCTAATGTTAAAATATTTCAGATTAAAAATTTGAAGTAAAAGAGAGAAGACCAAGGAGTGTTTTAAATAAACGTTTTAAGAAAAGAGAGTAACATATATTTTAAAAGTCCTTATTTCAAAGATATTTTCTCAGACTAGTTAATATCTTATGTAGGACATAGGCAATATTAAATCAGCAATATTAGCAATATTAAATCACACTCCTCATTTTTGTGAAAGTGCGATTGCTTAAATTTGAGCACGTCGTCGCTTATTTACGATGCAATTGTACTCAAAGAAAAACGAGTAGGTTCAGGTACTCATTTTAAGTACCTTTTTTTACATTGAACATTTGAAGTAACAGAGAATAACATATATTTTAATAATATTTTTTTTTAAAGATAGTTCCTAAGAACTGTAAAAATCCATGTTGGACATCGATGTTCTACATACGATTTTTGAATCGAAATCCATGAGTCAGTTAATGGTTAAATTTAATAAAATAAGTGGTTTAAATGTCATAAAAATGCGACCTTAAACTGCATGTATGTTTTTTTTTTTTTTTAAATACTAACTAAATATAAATTAAATTGAATAAGTAAATGTTTTTACAGAGGCATTAATAAGACAAAAGTGACTTCATCAAAAAATATTTAACTTAAAAATTAAAAAAAAGTAAAAATTAAATAAAAGTAAAAATTAAATAAAAGTAAAAATTAAATAAAAGTAAAAATTAAATAAAATTAAAAATTAAATAAAAGTAAAAATTAAATAAAAGTAAAAATTAAATAAAAGTAAAAATTAAATAAAAGTAAAAATTAAATAAAAGTAAAAATTAAATAAAAGTAAAAATTAAATAAAAGTAAAAATTAAATAAAAGTAAAAATTAAATAAAAGTAAAAATATAAGTAAAAATTAAGTAAAAGTAAAAACATAAGTATAAAATAAGTAAAAGTAAAAATATAAGTAAAAATTAAGTAAAAGTAAAAATATAAGTATATTTTAGTTATTTTTTTACTACCTATTTTTAACAGTGTTATGGCAGTACTCTTCGTGCTTCAGGATGAATGTTCTAAGTTCCATCATTAACTTAAAATCAATATTTCCAATAAATACAAGAAATTATAATAAAACTCTAAATATTCTATAATAAAAAGCACAATTACAATACAAAATAATGTAATAAAACTCAATTTAAAATGTTGTGTAAAAATCAGCGTTAACAAAGATCTTACAAGTGGATATATTGTAAAGTAGGGTAAGATTGTTTAATGTTTCACTAGATTAGCAATCTTATCCACTTAAAAAGTGTGGATAACCCACGCAAATGATGTGTCTACAGTGTTCCCATGTGTCGGCCATGACAATAGAACTGAAAGGAAAATTAATGGATTTTGGTAGCTGTGAACAGGGTTGACGTTTCCGCTTTACAATAAAGTAGGGCTGATAACAGAGTGGTGGTTACGATGCCAATTTTCTAATTTGCGATCCCCAGTATTGTTTGATTTTATTTTATAGTTTTCACCATTTCAATGACTGGAACTTCAATATACTTCTAAAGATTTTAATTTTAATTTTGTGGAGATGTTTTATTTGCTGGTCGCACAAAATGCGACACATTTATAACCATTCTAAAACATTTTTTTTTTATTTTCTAAAAATGAATCATTTATTAAAAAATGGTTTTGTAAATATACTGTTAAAAATAGGTACTTAAAAATAAATAAAATATACTCTCTTTTGAGTACATTCGATGCTTATCATGGCTCCGAATAAATAAGTTTCAATTAAAAAAATCATGTATGCAAAAATAAGTACAATGATTAAAAAGAGCAGATGCAAGCCAACCTTCATAAATCACTTTCAATTAATATCGACAATTACATCCAAGACTTACCGGGAATCGAACCCAGATCCTCAGGCACCGAAGTGCAGAGCCTTATCCGTTAAACTACCACCAAAGAGCGTCTTGAAAAAGTTACAAACGAAACAAATGTTACAAAGGTGTGCCAAACAATGCGGAAGTAAGATAATTGAGTTGTAATAGCTCAGTTTCCATTTAAGCAATCGACATCAAATGATGTGGAATACCATCTTCTTAACAACTATTTTAAGCTTGGCAGGTCCCTTTCATAAAATGGATGGAACAGAAGCTGATTTGAGCAATATTAAATCATACTGCTCATTTTTGAGAAAGTATGGTTACTGCAATTTAAATACGTCATCGTTTACTTGCGATGCAAGTGGAACTCAAGTGAAGTGGACTCAAAGGAAAACGAATAGGTTTAAGTACTCATTTTAAAGCACTTTTTTTTTAAAGTGTATAACATTTTTAATTTTTATGCGAATGTAATCACTGTCAGCCTTTAAAATATATTTTTTATAATTTCATAATCTTAACTTTACTTATTGGAAATATCAATTTTGTCGAAATAACAGTGCTAATATTAATGAGTTAAAATATGCAAATTTCTAAATTTTTATTATGGTTAACTGAGGATGTATTTTTAATTTATAATTATCTTTAAAATAGTAATAATTTCAAGGGATATTCACATGTAATAGAATATTCGTATTTAATATTAGCCCAGTAAATATGGATGTCATAATAAAAGTCTCGACTTAAACTATATTAATCAAGGAAAAGAAGAAAAAAATAGGTGAAATATATTGCGTGTAAAATATTATAACTTTTAAACAATTTTAACATGAACTATAATTAAGATATTTTAAAGTTATTTTTCAATTTTCTATTATCCATTTCTAATTCATCCATAAATCATCATTAAAATTCATCTGAAGAGATCTCAGAAGATGGTTTTACACATTATTTGATGTCAATAGGTTAATGGAAACCGAGTTATTACAACACAATTATCATACTTCCCATTCATTTGGCACACCTTTTTAACATTTCCTGTTTATAACGTCTTCACGTCGCTCTAGTAGCTTAACGGGTATGGTTATGGAGAGCGGTGCCTGTAGATCTGGGTTCGATTCCCGTTAAGTCTTAGTTGTAATTGGCGATATTTATTGAAAGTGGTTTATGAAGACATCTTATGTAGGCTAGCATCTGCTCTTTTTATTCATTGCATCATTTTTGAGTACATGTCTTTTTCAAAATTGAAACATCTATTCGGAGCCATGATAATCATCGAATGTATTCGAAAATTGGCACATTTTACTAATTTTTGAATACCTATTTTCAACAATGTGGAAGTACCCAGCAAAAAAAGTCAGCATGAAACCTTCATCAAAATTCAAACCGGTCAAAACCTGTCAAATTGAAGGTTTTTTGAAGGTTTTATAAAGGATATTGAAACAAAAAACTGCAGGTTTTTTGAAGTTTTTAATTTTCCTGCATAAAACCTTTAAAATATCTGCCTTTTCCCTTCATGATTAAAAATTGAAGGTTTTTTGCAGTTTTTATGAAGGACATTGAAACAAAAACCTTTAATTTTATAGATCTTCAAAAAAACTGCAGTTTTCCTGCATAAAACCTTCAATTTCAAAAAAATTATGTAGGTTTTATGCTGACTTCTTTTGCTGGGTAAGACTCCAAACGTTCCGGAATGTACCGATTCAGACCCAAGTTCAGCAAACCCAACAGCAGGACATCCATATGGTCACAGGCCGTTCCTATATCTGACTACAAGAGGCCTGCTCGAACCAGGACCACAGAAACCTGCGCTCGAACAGTTCGAATCCTCGGTTTTAGAACCGGAATAATAGGTAAGGGTTTCCCACCAATTTCACGGGCAGTTACGGTTCGGGATTAGAGGGCCTCGACTGAATCGTGCCGTTAGGGTGGTCTTGGTTATTTATACGTTTGTCAAAGACCCTTTCTGCCTTTTTCTCGTCTGGTTCCTGTTTATAGGGGCCAGATGTTCAGAAATAGGGGTGGATGACGCACGCGCTATTGTGGAGGATCCTGGGTTCTGTTTACGTTTGGGCTTTTGGACCGTGTGGATTGCTCTTCGTACAGTGGACTCTTCCTATAGTTTGTTCTTGGACTATGCGAGGTGTGAAATTGCTTTTCTATTGGAAATAGCCCTAATACTGTGTTAAATGGAGGGTCCTGGATGCAAAATATGTCGAAATATATATTTTAATTGTTTTTGGAATTAGTATTTTATTTTATTATGCGTTTAATATATTTATCTAAAAAATTATTCGGTTATTTTTTTAAGCCTCTGGTATCCCACAAAAAAAGAGCAGATCAATAAAATCATTTTCAAAACCTAAGCACATTTTTTTTATTTGGATTAGGTATTGTTAAATATAAATGCGAAAAAGTTTTATATTTCTATTCTTAAAATAATTTTTGTATTTTTATTCTTTAATATTTTTAATTGACATTATAAAATTATTTATTATTTTATTTTGCCTTTTACGAAACGTTATTTTAAATATATATATTTTTGTAAAAATTGTATTTCTTAAGGTGCAATGATAATGTCTTATTTATAAAAAATATAAACAAATTCCTTCGACGTTATCCTGGACATGAAGTTTCTACTGAAAATTACAGTGGACTCTTATAGTGGATATATCCGTTACATACTTTATATCATTAATAAAGTAAAAAATTCGCGTTTTACTTTTATAAACTAATTTATTTTTCATTGAAAACTGAAAGTGTAAAAAAAACTGTCAATAAAATAATTCTTTATTAAGTTTATTAATCTGTAATTCTATACTATTATGTCACTATACTACAACCCATTCAGTGTTAAAAATAGTTTCTTTAAATAGGCTCCGATTAAATGTTTGTCAAATGTGACAAATTATTTTAATTAAGTTTTTCCCAAACGATTAAATATGTTGTTATTTTTGACGAATATACTTCTCATTTTTGACGTAAAATTTAATAAGAGCATATTTAACGAAACTTTTGTCGGAGATGTACAACGCGAGTTCCAACAAGAAATATATTATTTATATACGAATTTTCTATTTGTTTAAGGAACCTTCTTTGAAACCATATTCTGGAAAACTTTGTACACGTTTCAATTAGAATGTAAGAGACTCTAATTTTAATAGCTTATGGAACATTTATATGCAAGTACAAAAAAAAGCGGAAGAATAAATGAGGGGAACGAACCAATGAGGATATATATTTTAAACGTGTGTGTAACCACTGGTAACAGCTAGTTTATTTATGAAACTACAAACTCCTGAAGAATTAGCAATATAATCGGAAAAACTATTCCATTTGTTTACTCTATTAAAAAATAATGCTTTTAAACCTCCCTATTAAGCTATGATTTGTATAACTTGAATGGATGACTACATATTCCCATTGGAAATATTAAATTACAATTCCTCCACATCACCCAATTTAACAATAAAAAATGCCCGAACAGGGACTAGAATCCTGGACATTTAGATTAAATCCTGGTTCAAAATCTCATAACACATGAATAAATATCCTTCAACATCGCATTCCATTCATAAATTGCCCATGGCGGGACTCGAACCCGCATTCCCCGGTTTAGGAGACCGATGCCTTATCCTTGCAAAGTTAAATCCTGGTTTAAAATCTCATAACACATGAATAAATATCCTTCAACATTGCATTCCATTCATAAATTACCCACAGCGGGACTCGAACCAACAATGTCCGGTTTAGGAGACCGATGCCTTATCCTTGCTAGGTTAAATCCTGGTTTAATATCTCGTAATACATGAATAAATATCTTTCAACATCGCATTCCATTCATAAATTACCCACGGCGGGACTCGAACCCGCAATCTCCGGTTTAGGAGACATATGCCTTATCCATTAGGCCCCGAGTGCTACTGCGCTTACCGTTTACAATTTAAAGGTGAGAAAAACGATTAGGGTTCACTTGTTATTGAAATCGAGTTGCCAACGTTTTGCATTAGCTAAAGAGCTATATTAGCATTGTTTCAAGTTGTGAGACGATAAGAACGATGACAATCCGTCAAAAAAAAAAGCTTTAACGTTTCGTACGATGCGTACTTATCAGACATATAAAACTTCATTCGCGTTTTTCCTGAAAATTCACCTCGCCGTTCTTTCCCTGTACCCTTCACTTATAAATCACCAAAAGAAAATACGTTGAACCCTCAAATATAAAAAAAAAGAACAGAGTTATCAAGAGTCATGTTACACCCCCATTCCCCCCTCCAACCAATTTATTAAGCATCAATAAAAATGGCGCCAATCGTAAATATAATTTTCATTCATTCATTCGTTTTAGTCGCGCAGGAAGGAGCACGGGGGAGGAGACCCAACGCACGGCCCGTAATAAAGTTATCGTTTCTGCACCCTTCATTGTTACGCGCACTACTCTCTTTGTAGCTAGAAATCCGCCAATTACGCCCGGGGTTGCCAGGGGTATGCGGGGAATGGCCGCCAAAGTCGCTGGGATGAAAGGGGTGGGTTTAAGGTATGTCATTTGTTGGCTAATATACGTGATTAGAATGGTAAAGGGTTGGGAAAATATATATATATGAAATAAGGGCTTAACAGTTGCGGTGTGTTTTTGTTGCTAGACGTATTTAGAGGGTAATTTAAAAATATTTACCAACATTTGGCTATTTTTATTTTGTGGTTCTTCTTAAAGATTTAGTTTTTAACGTTTATAGGAACTTTCCGCGGTAAGATCAAATTTTGAGTTTTATTTGAAACGGCACAAAAAAGTTTTTAAATAGAACTTAAGATATTTTTTTTTAATTGTATATAATATATAAAATAGGATTTAAAAAAATCATTTAATACATATTAATTAGTAGAAAACGTAAATAATTTATTAATCTCATGCCCAACGATTTAAGTTCTGTTGGGCGCGACAATTAACTGTTTGGCTGTGCGCTCAAAATTTGCACTATGCCAAACTTCATATCCCTAAAGCAACGTAACCACTGCTCACCGTTTGGTTTGGTTTCATTAATAAACATCGCAATAGAGCTGTACAGTGGGCTATTGGCGACGGTTCGAGGCCTATCTCGAAGGAAAGACCCGGGAACGACGCCTCGTATTTTTTAACCATGGTCAGATGACGAGGAAACACCTGAACTGGCACCCAACGCCTTCAATAGACGTCGGAACTTTGGACCCCGATCAGATTTATCGTGCACCAGTCCCGTATACACGCCGTTCATTTTCGCGGATGTTCTGGACGACTTTTCTAGTATTTTTGTGAAGCTGGCAACCCTCCGATCACAAGATCCCTACTTTTTTACTTTTCTTTGTCAAGTCCAACGCACGGGTTCGAACCACCAATCCTCGGATTAGTAGCTGAACGCCTTTAACCGCTCGGCCACGGAGGCCACACTGCTCACCGAAAAACAATGAATATCAATTTGTTTAGTTCATTACGAGACAGGGACGCTTGGAGACGGTTTCTATTACATGGATATTAGTATACGGGTTCCATGTAATAGAGGTTAGATATGAGTAGTCAAGCAGCTAAACAATGATCAATCGCCCAACAGTATGTGCTTTATTATGCTAATTTGTGACTGTATTTTAATGCATTTTAGAACATGTGACTTTAAAAAAAAACGTTCAATAATGATAAAAATAAAAACATTTCAAAAATGCGAATATTTGTAAAACTAAGTACTTTTAATGTAATATACAAAGTAAATATTATTAAAATGTATTAAAAAATGTATAACTTATAGACAAATAGGATTTTAATTTTAGAATGTTTTATAGTAAAAATTTCTTGTAATTGAATGTGCAGTAAGCTAATTCATTAAATATTTTTAAAGAGTTTTTATCAGATTTCAATAAGAACAAATCGTAACTGGTGTTTTTTTAATTGTATTTTTTGAAAAATAAATTCGTGTGAATTCGATTTAATGTTTTATGTTAAATTTATATCTCTGGTTTGTAATCATTAAAATAGTTTAGTTAAAATAGTATATTTAAAAAAATTCGATTTAATGTTTTATGTTATATTTAAATCTCTGGTTTGTAATCATTAAAATAGTTTTCCATCGTCAATTTCGTTTGATTTTTTTCTAATTTATAGCAAGTATTGATATCATACGGTAACATGGCGAATTACAAATATCCTTTTAAAAAACGTAAATCATTAAACCATTTTTTAAAATATAAAAGTTAACCCATTTAAAGTGATATTCTAATATTCTACGGATGAATATATCAAAATATCATAAATAAAAAAACCACTTATAATTACGTAATAAACAACACATTTGGAAAATTTAGCAAATTTGCGATTGTAGTATTCTCTGTAATAAGTCTAGGGTTGCAGCGAAACACTTTTACAGAGAAGTTTGTCGCGCAATTCTTATTGACAAGAAAAAGGTATTTATAGCAATATAAGAGGACAATAAGAAGATGTATGCAATGGAATTGTATGTAAGAAATTTTTTATAGACTTCCTTTAAAAAAACAGTAACTAAAATATCAAAATATTTTAAATAAAAAAGCATTTTTAATTACTTACTAAAAAACACATTAGAAAAATTAAACAATTTTGCGATTGTAGTATTCCCTGCAATAAGTCTAGGGTTGCAGAGAAACACTTTTACAGAGAAGTTTGTCGCGCAATTCTTATTGACAAGAAAAAGGTATTTATCGCAATATAGGAAACAGACAGATTCAGACTTCCTTTAAAAAAGGAGTAACTATTATATCAAAATATTAGCAAGAAAATACATTTTTGATAACATAATAAGAAACACATTTGGAAAATTTAGCTAATTTGTAGTTGTAATATTCCCTGTGATAAGCCTAGGGTTGCAGAGAAACACTTTTACCGAGAAGTTTGTCGCGCAATTCTTATTGACAAGAAAAAGGTATTTATCGCAATACAGGAGGTCAATCCGAAAATATATTCAATGGAATTGTACGTAAAAAAAATATAGACTTAAAAAAATTATTATAGAAAAGCAGTAACTAATATATCAAAATATTATAAATAAAAAAGCATTTTTAATTACTTGCTAAAAACACACTTGGAAAATTTGCGATTGTAGTATTCTCTGCAATAAGTCTAGAGTTGCAGAGAAAACACTTTTACAGAGAATTTTGTCGCGCGATTCTTTTTTACAAGAAAAAGGTATTTATCGCAATATAGGAAATTTAATACATAAAACTTTTTAACATTAACTTAAAAATATCGTAAAATATTTGCATTTAAAACTGCATACCCCAAATAGGTATTGATGTTTCGTTAGGCAGTTATTTATTCGTCAAATTTATTATTTATTCTTGTTTCGCCAAAAGTCACGGGATTCAATGGCAAAACGATTGTCAAATGTAACAAAAATAGCTCTGACGATCGCAGAATTTTAAAAATTTATAGGGTTGTGGCTGAGAGTATTATAGAAAGATAATAAGTTTTTCTATGTCAAAAGTTACGGACTTCTGCAGAACCGATTTTTTTTAATTAAAGTTATGGGTAATAAATGCGCAAATGTGTTAAATATCAAATTTTATATTCCAACTAGCATTTCCGTGCGATAATTAACGCATGAACCCCCCTCCACACACACATTCGTTAGAACCAAAGAATAAAAAAGTTTAACAATCCGCTCATAGGTGGCAGCATTATCAACGGCTTGTTTAGAAAAACGTTAAAATTAACTATTTTAAACGCATTTTTTTAAATAGAAAACGTTAATATCGTTTCAGATGAAATTACGGTTCACCACTGGTCCGTGAAATTGTCTTTCTTCTTCTCGTTGCGCCTGAAATGGATATTTACTACAAAAATAATACATATGATTATTTTCCATAAAAAAAAATCCCTTCTTATTGGACAGATTGGGTTATTTGGGGGCCCTTCCAAAGCCCAGAGTGTAAAGCCCATGCTTAAATGAATCTTTCAGTAATCGGACTCTTCAATTCCTAACTCTTTATTCATACCTATATTTTAAAGTAACTAATATACACAAATTCAAACTTGGCATTATTTTTTTTTAAATGCGAAAACATAGCCAAGTTGGCTCCCTTTCCAGCAAAAGTGAACCATAGAATAGGCGATGGAGCCCGCGAACAATGCGTTCCGGTCCCCCTATCCATCGAAAAAGGGCTCCGATTTCGCCACTGAACAATGGACCCTAGTTATATATTGACACTTCCGGCAGTAACTAGCTCCCCCTGGTGACAGGTGTGAGAAATTGGAGACGCAGTTGAACCCCATTGTTCGAAGCGTTTTGAGGTATAGGGGGAAGGGGATGAGAAAGAAAGAATGCTTCTCTGCTATTTTACAAATTGTTACTTAGTGGCGTTTGTTATTTTAGTGCTTCCTCCCCCTTCCCCCCTCTTTTTTATTTTTTTTTTCATTCTGGTTTACTTTTTAACTTGCAATTTGATGATCTTTTGTGTGCTTGTGAATGGCGGAGAGGGCTATGTGATATGGCGGAAATTCGTCGGCTTCCCGTTGTGATTTTGTTTCGCTGTTTTTAATTGGTTGTTGAAAAGACTGGAATTTGGGGAATTAGTCAGCTAATATACAGGGTGGTCACAAATTGTTAGGCGATGGCCATTTTTTATCTGTTGTATAACTAAATACACATAATAAAACATTATTTTTAGACTGCTTTAATAACTTTGTTTGTTGCTATTAAAGCTAAGCAACTTGTTTAAAATGTATGCGAAGTAGTTGGGCAAATAATGTTTTATTATGCCATGACAGCTAAATGTGATACAGCCAAACAATGACCATCACCCAACATGTGAGCACCCTGTAATTGTAACTATTTGATCCACATTTTTTTAAAAATAATTAATGTTTTGATAAATTAAAACAAATTCCTACAATATAAATATTATTATATGGATTATATGATAATTTTATAGGCAGTTGGATTACACGAGAATAAAAAATGAGGTCAAAACAGCATTTAATTAAAGTTATTAATGTAATTGTATATAAAAATTTTGAATAGCACAAAAAGTATTGTTCATTGGAAATATTTAAAAACGTTTAATTATCAATATTAAAATCATGAATATATATTAAATCGTATGTGAATCTAAAGAATATTAAGATACCATATGTTGAGAATAACCTTTATATAGCATAACAAATATGTAAATTCAAAGACAAAAAAATAGGTAACTTTCAACCTATTTTCAATGTGCGAGCAAATAATGATATAAAAAATTTGATATAATAACTTTTTAAGGTGAATTAAAAAAATACCTTTTAAATCACCACGATTTCAAAAAAATTAAATTGTTTTATATATTTACCAAGTAAGGCATTGTAAGATATAAAATATTCAATCAAAATAAATAATGTAAAATTGTCTTTCTCAACTTTCAGATGACTACCGACAACCAAATTAAGAGTTCAATAAATCGCGGATCTCCATTTTCTAAACGTACTAATTAAAATTCCCGTGTAAAACAATATTTTTTAACTAAATGTAATTCAGATATTAGCTAGTAGTTCTGGGAACTGTAGAATTCGCGACCAGAAAAACCGCATATGTTGATTTCAATAACTTCAAGTAACATTCATATCAGATTTTAAGAAAATCGAACAACGTGTTTGGTCGTAAATTCGTTGCAAACGAAAACAAATGTACAGATAAACAGACGAAATGCTGAAAGGTCGAGTTATAAAGGGGACTTCGCTAACACTTGGTCAAAAAATTATACCACACGGTACAGTACATACGATATGTCATCAGAGTGACTAAGTCGCCATAAAAATACCTATTCAACTAAATTCAAATATTCCATAACAATTGATTTATATATTAAAACATGTAAGCATATGAAAATTAAAAAGTGACGTTAAGAATATAATTATGTCTTGTTTAAACTAATAAATGCTGATTTTAAAATACAAATACAACGTTAAAATAAGCAATAAAAATCCATCATATCTGGATATGTTTTGGGAGATACATCTCCCTTCATCAGCAGAAAATTAAAAGTATGTGTGCATTAGAATAGAAATAAACCCAGAATTGAAAGTGTTGCCAAAGAACAAAAAAAATTAATCGGTTGGAGTTAACTATTGTGTGCCAACAAGTGGGAAATACTGGAACCGCAAACGTTTCACTGACAATCGAATCAATATTGCTAAAAATATGAAACGCCTCCAGGAAATCAAGTTCAACTGGAGATTTGGGTTTGCAAATTAAATGTGGGTTAGAAAAATTAAATATATGACCATGTTCCCAAGAGTGCTTGGCAATGAAGTCTTCCATTGCCAAAGCACTCTTCATTTTCTGCTGATGAAGGGAGATGAATCTCCCGAAACATGTCCAGGTTTGATGGATTTTTATTGCGTATTTTAACGTTGTATTTGTATTTTAAAATTCTTAACGCAATGTTCTAAAAGACGAGTTTTTATCTTAAATGTTGATTACCTAATTAGATTTTATTGAATAAAACTTAAACATTAAAAATGCATTAAAAATATTTGTGATTAGACAATAGCTCTACTAACCACTTTAGACAGTTCCATGTACCACCAGCGGTCCGCGGACACCGGATTTGGAACCACTGATGTATTTCATTAAAATCTTTAAACTAAAAAAAATAATATATATATAATGTTAAAATAATAATACAACTTCAAAGCCTACAAAATATTTTTCTTCGTTCGGCAAAAAATCACTTTCCCACGAGCACGTCAACAAAAACCGAAAACTCTCCTTTTCTTTCATAACAGAAAAAAAAAATCACCAAAATTCATATTCCACCAGAAACCCCCAAAAAAACCTTAAATAACAACTTCTAATTTTTCTCTGACATCCCGAGCTTTTATGATATTTTAAAGAAGACAGATCGGTGGTAGTTCTTTTTTCAGCGCTTTCTAGGGGGAGGTCGGACTAATTGAAAAGCCTTGTCAGCGAAAATTCACATTGAAAGTTATCCCTCCCGCTCCATATTCATTATGGGATATGTATTTGCGTAGTAATCAGTCATAATCTGTTTGGTGCCACGGTGGTTGACGCCTATCAATCTTGTGTATGCCACGGAGTTGGGTGCCTATGAGTAGAATATACATCTATAGGTATTTTGTGACGGGTGATGGGGTCTTTTTACCTGTTCTCTTTTCTGAAAAAAGGTGTCTTGTTGGGAAATATGGAGTGAATTCTTCTTATACAAAGATGTAATCATTTTTTAAGTAAAATGTACTAATTTTTTATTACATTTGATGATTGTAATGGCTCCGAATACATGTTTCAATCTTGAAAAAGACATGTACTTAAATATGAGTACAATGGGTAAAAATGAATAAAATGAGCAGATGCTAGCCTACATAGGCTACCTCCATAAATATTGACAATTACAACCAAGACACCGGAACTCGAACCCAGATCCTCGGGAACCGCTGTTGAGTGCCTTATCCATTAAATTACCAGGGAGATTTGAAGAGCTTATAAACAGAATAACTGTTAAAAGGTGTGCCAAAAGAATGGGGAGTAACATAATTGAGTTATAATAACTCAGTTTCCGTTTAAGGAATCGACATCAAATAATGTGGAAAACTGTTTCATGAACAAATATTTTAAGTTTGCCATGTCGTATTGTTAAGATGGCATGAAGATAAACTAAGATTAGAAATACTAAATTTCAGTGATCATTTTTGCGAAAGTACGATTACTTAAATTTGAGCACGTCATCGCTCATTTACGATGCGATTGTACTCAAAGAAAAATCGAGTACGTTCATGTACTCAAGCGTCTTTTTAGCGTCTTTTAAGCGTCTTTTTTGCAGTGCAGGTCAAAAAATTTAAATCGTTTATTTCAGAAACCATTCAATTGGTATTCTTTTTTGAATTCATTTTTTGTTTACGGAATTTTATGCCCAATACATAAGTTTTCATTTTGAAAAAGACATGTACTGAAGAATGTGTACAATTAATAAAAAGAGCATATACTTGCCTACATAGGTTGCCTTCATAAATTAATTTCAATAAATATCAAAAATTACAACCAAGTTACCGGGAATCGAATCAAAATCTTTTCTGGATTTTTTTTTACGGGCTGAGAATCTTGTATGGAAAACACGTATACCTGATCACAATCCCTTAATCCCGTTAACAAATCCTAACGAAGAAACAAATATATATTTCAAAGGAATACACATAAAATTTAAAATTCGGTTAAGACCTGGTCTATCTAATACCAAATTGTAAAAAAAGAAGAAAAAATTCTTCAATAAATAATGCATTTACTTTATTGTTTCTCTCGATATATTTGTAAACATTTTCTCTCTGGTGTTGAAACTCGAGGGCTCAAATGCGTCTTTAGAGAATATGGTTTTCGGTTAACTAATCACATGATGGCTCTGAATTTTCAAATCAAATATGACCTTTTCATTATCGCACAAGCATTAAATAAATTAATTTTGAAGTCCCTAGCTGACATCCTTCTAGACAATTATCTAAAAACATATTTATTTTATATCTACAAAAAGTTGAGTCCTGATCTATAATAAATATTGTTTGTTTGTTTAACGTCGCACTAGAGCTGCACAGTGGGCTATTGGCGATAATAATAAAAGAAAGAATCAGTATGTCGTCTGTCTATGCACGCAAAACAGTATCTTCGTCTGCACGGAAATGTCTGAAATTTTTAACATAATAACAATTCAACCTCTAAATGTTCCCTAGGAGCCAGAATTAAAAAAAAATTAATTAGTTATTTTTTAATTAATATTTAAAATATACACTAAATTGAAATCGTAGGGTCGTAGTGAAAGAGTAATGCGCATGCGTTATGTAGGAATTAAAGAGTTTGCTGCAAAAAGAATGCAGCTCCAACCTAGGGGAATTCGGAGTTACATGTACTAAAAAACTTGTTCGTTTGGTGCCAGAAAGATGTAGCTCCAATTATTAGTCCTCGCGTTACTCAATAGAAGACAACGCAACAGATGAGCCGGACGTTACAGAGGGGGAGTGTGATGATTAAAAATTGTAATTTTTTTGTTTTTAAAGCCAAGTTACATGCCATATTTCAATTGAATTTTTTTTTTAATTATATTATAATAAATTGTATTTTTTTTTGTGAAATATTTTTCATAGAGATAGGCAGAGCATCTATTTGGTTGCAAGAAAGAGATAGCTCCAACAATCCAACATGCGCCACGTCATCTGGAAGACATATTTTTTAGTGAAAATACTGTCATGATATGTAGGAACAATTAAAAAGATGGATCAAAGAGAATATCTTCACACAACTTTGAATTTTGAATATTTTCAAACGTTTTTTTACGGTTTTCTGCAAACATGACTAATTGGAGCTACCTCCTTTTTACAGCTAACCCCTCAATTAAGAAACGGACGAACTCGGATGAAAACTTGCCAAGCTTCAGAAGTTAATTCGGAATTGTTATAAATATGTTTATTATATTGTATAGTTTTTGCTATGGTACTACTTTTATTCAACATCCTCAGAGATCTATCATAACATTTCGAGGTTTATACATTGTCGACGAGAGAAACTCTAATTTTTAATGTACACTCAAAACTGTTTTTGTGCGGTCTTTTTTTGTGCGATTTTTTTTTTGTGCAGTATATGAAAAGTTCAATCAAATTGGAACATAATTGATTATCTGGCTACCGAGACATATACAAGTGTTTAGTAAAACAACAGTCGTCGCAAAAACTAATCACTAACTACATGGTAACTGAAAAAAAGTCAACTCTAAACGAGTGCGAGGTAGTATCCTCAAGTGACGAAAGAGCGATTTTGAACCACGTTTTAGTATTGTCAGACTACGAAGGATAATGGTTATACGTTTTGTATGTGTAAAATAAGTACATATGTAAATAAAATATTTAAAAATGTTCGCATGTGTTTATTCTAAATCAGATTTCAAAAGGTATGGCGAGATTCCAAGTAGCTGTCAAGCCTCGTGTCTTGATTTCGTTTAAAAAAGCAATTCCTAGTTATTTCGTAAGGTTTTGAGTTATTTTCTATGTGAGACTTTTTTTATGCGGTCCCTATCCACCGCATAAAAAAATTAATTGTGTTGCGAAAACTATTTTTTATAGCTACTCGTGAAGTTTTGTGCGAAATTTTTTATGCGTTTTTTTTATGCGGTCCCTATCTACCGCACAAAAACAGGTTTGAGTGTATATGTCTTAACAGGTCCCAAGTAACGCGGTGCCATGCACCTAAAATCTATAATTTTCTGTTTTGTCAAATCCATAAAAAGTATGCCGAAATAATTCCCCTTGGCAACAAATATTGTTTCACTTCCAAAGAGTACATTTCTCACAGTGACATCTTCGATAAGAACCCCAATTCCAAAAAAAAAAGACAAAAAAAACTCCTCAGAGCCTCTCGAAAAATTAAACTTCGGCATTTCCACGTTAAGAAACTTCTTCCTCGACAACACAATTGAAAAAAGAAAAATACTTAATTCATACAAAACTTTGTCTCTCTCTCTCTCTGGCTTAGGTGAAAAAAGAAGAAAAAAAAGTTCCAGGGGTTGAGACGCAAGGTTACGTGTGACATTAGAAACTGATAAGATCTCCCGAATTGACCTGTCACGGCCCCTAAAGACAAAAACTTCCCAAAAAGAAGGGGGTGGGCCTAAGAAGAAAAAAAAAACAGAAAGGTCCATTATGTGGAAGGCGATCTTTCATTCTCCGTGGCATTTTCGGTTTCTATGGAAATGAGAGTACAACAAGGGAGGCTTAAGTCCAGTCAGACGAAACATCTCAACCGCCTAACCCCCCCTTCTCCTCCCCCCCTGCTTCTTGTGATTTTCAGGGTATCGGATGGGCTGTCGCGCCGCACCGCGTCAACTGTCTTTCTTGGGACGGGGGAATGGTTGCCGCTTTCTCACTACTGTCGTCGGTTGGAAGTTATTTGTCGCCAAAGGAAAGACGTTCTTGGGAAGTTGATAAGAAGATAAGATAAATAATGGGGATGTTATTAGATGTGTGCTAATTAAAGAAGTTTGATTTTTATTTATGTCATAGGTGTCAAAAAGCACAATTTTAAAAATAGGTACTCAAAAAATTAGTAAAATGTACTCATTTTTTATTACGTTTGATGCTTAATAGCTCCGAATACATAAGTTTCAATTTTGAAAAAGACATGTACTCAAGAAAGAGTACAATGAATAAAAAGAACAAATGCTTGCCTACATAGGCTGCCTTCATAAATCACTTTCAATATACTTCAACAATTACAACCGAGACATACCGGAAATCGAACCCAGATCTTCTGACACCGCACCCCGGCGCCTTATCCGTTGTACTACCAGGGCGACGTGAAGAAGTTATAAACATAATTTTTTTTAAAAAAAGGTGCCCCGAAAGAATAGGAAGTAATATAACTGAATTGTAATAAATCAGTTCCCATTTAAGCAATCGACATCAAATAGTGTGGAATAACATATTCTGTAAACCTATTTTAAATGTGTCAGGTTGCTTTGTTAAGATGACTTGAATAGAAGCAAAGATTAGCAATATTAAATTACATTTATCGTTTTTGATAAAGTAGGGTAACTGAAATTTGGGTACGTCATCGCTCATTTACAATGCAATTGTACTCAAAGAAAAACGAGTAGATTCAGGTACTCACTTTTAAGTATCTTTTTTATTACAGTGTTCGGAGGGAGCTCAAGTAAGAATTTGTCAAAAGAAAAAATAATTTTAAATATCACCAAATTAAATTTTTGAACATTAATTTAATTATTAATACAATTTTATTGATTTTAATTAATTAGATTGGATCTTATAAAATTGTAAACATTTTTAAAGTTTCCAAAAAAGAAATATCTTGATTAATAAAATGTGCAAAAATAAGGAAATAGGGGAATACTCAGTTTGTATAAAATTGAGTTAGAGTTTGAGAAAATTGAATTGACGTGGTTTTTTCTTTTACACAGTAGCAATTTGCAAGTGGATATTTTTTAAAAATATATGACAAAAAATAATTTATCTTGCATATACAAAAATCTATATGTTTTGCAACATAAAATGTCTATTAAAGTACTTATCTTTCATAATTTAAGAAATATATTTATGTTCACTATGTAAAAATTATGTATTTTTATTATTCTTAAAAAAAAATGAAAATACTGAATATAATTTGAGAAAAGTGTACCAATGTACTGAAAATATCCGCTTTGAGAAGAAAAAAAATATTATTTAAAATTAATTATACAAAACTAAATATTTGAAGCGTAAAAATCATAACAAATGTTTAGTTATTCACTGTATTAAATTTTTTTTATAAAATATTACATTTTAAATTTTTTAAGAAAATACTGTTATTTGCATTTGAGTACATAATAGATGCATTTATACTTTTAAAATAACGAGAAAATTTAGAAACTCATTTTTAAGTACCTTTTTTTTACAATGTATCCGCACTATTAAAAATAGGTATTCAAAAATAAGTAAAATGCCCTCATTTTTGAATACATTCGATGCTTATCATGACTCCGAATACATAAGTTTCAATTTTGAAAAATACATGTAATTAAAAATGAGTACAATGGGAAAAAATTAATAAAAACCGCAGATGCTAGCCCACATAGGGATGCCTTCATAAATCAATTTCAATAAATATCGACAATTACAATTAAGACTAAGCGGGAATCGAACCCAGATCCTCAGGTATCGCAACACAATGCCTTATCCGTTTACTATAAGTGTGACGTGATGAAGTTATAAACAAAATTAATGTTAAAAAGGAGTGCCAAAAGAATGGGAAGTAAGATAATTAAATTGTAATAACGTTGTTTCCATTTAAGGGAACCCGGAAAGTCTCAGAATAAATTTCAACAATTGCAACCAGAAAATACCGGGAATCGAACCCAATCCGTTTACCTGATGTCCGCCAGAAGTCCAGGGCCTTATCCGTTGTACTACCAGAGCGACGTGAAAAAGTTATAAACAGAAGTAATATTAAATGGGTGTGACAAAATAATTGGAAGTAAGATAATTGAGTTGTAATATTTGAGTTTCCATTTAAGCAATCTATATAACAAAATGTGGAAAACCATTTTCTGAACAAATTTTTTAAGTTTTCAGATCGCTTTGACAGAAGCTGAGATGGCTTGAACAGAAGCTGAGATTAGCGATATTAAATTACACTTCTCATGTTTGCAAACTACGATTACTTAAATTTGAGTAAGTCGTCGCTCATTTACGATGCAATTGTACTTTTAAAAAAAAAACGAGTACGTTCATGTACTCATTTTTAAGCACCTTTTTTTATAGTGCAGATGGCGATCACCAGCCAACCATAGCAACCCTACCCCAAAAAAAAGGACTGCAACACAAAAAAAAAATCCCTGACAATGTCATGAATATGGAAAAGAGCCTTGTGGAAATACCAGCGAAAGGGAATCCGGGGAACTTCCGGTCACAGAAGTCAGTTGGACGGCGAACTGACCACTGATCCGTCAACCGGACATCTGATTCTCCCCCCACATCAGGGCGGATGAAATGGAGAAAGAAATCAAACATACACTGTCCTCCCAGTTAATAGTTATCTAATGATAGGTAGATCGCTTGTTATTCTGTTGTTTATACTCGTTTTTTGGAGAGATTGTGTTGTTTGGATATATAAAAAGTGCTGGATAGTTTAGTTTTATTCCTAAAAAAATCGCAAGTAGAATGACAGTATATTAAGGTCTGATGATTTATTGAGACATATACGCTTTAATTTGTTTTAGAATAAACAAAATGGTTTACTCTCTCTTTATTGGAAGGTTTTTTTTCTCTGTAAAAAAAATTGCTCTGTGCAGAAAAAAAACGTACACTAACTCAATTTAAGAGAAACAGAGTACTGCTATATCTCTTTATCGTTGACACATTTTATTAATCGAGATATTTCTTTTTTTGGAAACTTTGAAAATATTTACAATTTTATAAAAGATCATATCTAATTCATTAAAATCAATAAAATGGTATTAAATACTTAAAGGAATGTTAAAAAGTTCATTTTGGGAATATTTGAAATTACTTTTCCTTGGACAAAACCTTACCCGCCGAACACTGTAAAAAAATTTACTTAAAAATGAGTACGTGAACATAATCGTTTTTCTTTGAGTACAATTGCATCGTAAATGAGCGATGACGTACTCAAATTTATGTCATCGTACTTTCGCAAAAATGAGCAGTGTAATTTATTATTGCTAATATCGGTTTCTGTTCAAGCCGTCTTAACAAAGCGACAAAGATGGTTTTCCACATCATTTGATGTCGATTGCTTAAATGGAAACTGAGTTATTACTACTCAATTATCTGACTTCCCATTCTTTTGCCACACATTTTTAACATTACTTTTGTGTACAGCTTTTTCACATCGTCCTGGTATTACAACGAATAAAGCCTTGAGCTGAGATCACTGAGGACCTCGGTTCGATTCCCGGTAAATCTTAGTTGTAATTGTCAATATTTATTAAAAGGGATTTATGAAGCAGCCTGTGTACGCCAGCATCTGCTCTTTTTATTCATTACACTCATTTTTGAGTACATGTATTTTTCAATATTGAAACTTATGTATTCGGAGCCAAGATAAGCGTCGAATGTATTAAAAAAATTAGTACATTTTACTTATTTTTGAATACCGATTTATACATTGTGTAATGATATATAAGTGTAGCGCTGAGCACTTTTTGGCTGCCACTCGGAATCGAACCGAGGACCTTCTGCATGATACACCAATACTCTATCAATCAAGCTTAAGTGATCACTCCTGCCCAAGTGGGTGTATTAGGTATATGAAGTGACCTCCCACAAAGGTAATATTGTCAATTTGTCTCTTTTGGAGCTACACAACAAATCAATGTATATATCTATTTAAAAAAGCGAGTATGAAATACCAATACAAAAATACGGAATTAAAAATATATCAAATCTTAAATGTTTTGTGAAAAACCATCTCCCCTCGTCAGTAGAAATAAGAAATGGTTTGTGTTCAAAGCAGAACAAAATAAATCAAGAAATGAAAGTGTTGCCAAAGTACAACAAAGTTATTTAAATTGGTTGGTGTTAAGTATTGTGCAGTGGCACCGGAACATGTATGGCAGGTATGGTAGCTGCCTTAACTAATTTTATCAAAAAAAAATTGGTGTAAAAATATTCTTCAAAAAAATGCTTTCAATTTGTCGAATAGTAAAAAAGTAATTTTTCCCTGTCACGCACATTTATGATAAGTCCCGCCGCCATTGCTATTGTGTGCCAGTAAGCGGGAAAAGCTAGAACACCAAAAATCTCATTAGCTATATAAACAATATTGCTAAAAATATAAAACCTCTCCAAGAAGTCAAGTTTGACTGGATAGGTAGGTTTGCGAATTAAATGTGGTTCAGAAAAATTATTATTCTGGTTTTATTTTCATTTTGTTGAGCAAACATACTTTTTTCATTTCTGCTGATGAAGGGAGATGTATCTCCTTCGATCTTGTCTAGATTTTATCTATTTTTCTTGCGTAGTTTTAACGTCGCATTTGTATGTTGGTCTTTTAAACACATAATATTATGCAAAACAAATAAAATACACTAATGCGGCTCTCGAGAAAAAACGTTGGAATTTGTCATGTTCGCAAAACTTACGAAAAATCTGCAATATTGTATAATATTTGGGAAAATATTTAATCAATAATTGCACAAATTAGTTTTATAAATTTAACTATACTTCTAAACAATTTCCTGTAATTTATTAATAGACGCTTTAACACACCCAATGACCCAATCTACAAAATCGCATGACTCACAACTTTACCATGACATCTCTATTCAGCGATAGTAAATAAGTCCACCAAAGTCAATACCGTCATAAAAAGCAAAATCCGACCATTCCCATTGTTACAATATCAAAAGGGGAAAAAATCTAACAGAGGGGGGCAGAGAGAGAGTGCTGCCACCGCCATCATATAAATTCCTCTCCGGAATTCTTAAAACTTCCGTGCCCCGGAACTTTTAAAAGGCCGGGACAATGGAATCAAAAGATCACGGGTTCGCTGCCACGTGCCGCGTAATAAATAAACACATCGAGAGAAACTTTTCAATCTGAAGTCACCTTACCCCCACCGGAACTCTCCCCCCCCCTCTCTCTCTCTCTCTTCCCACCCACCCCCTCGAATCGTCTGACACTGAGAGGGGGTCGTTTGAAGTGAAGTAGATGGATGACCCTTCACTTCATCCGGTGGCAACGGAGAAGAAAAGGAAGTGACGGAATCGGTGCGATTGAATTATAATAATGAGGGCATCATTGTCCTTTAATAGGAAGGCTTGGCAGCGGGGGTGATGGGGTTGGCGACGCAAGGTGGAGCCAAATTGAGCCAAGACGAGTCAGATTGTCACTTTATTCATATAAGGGGATATCATTATTCACTTCATTAGATTTTAGAAAAGTGAAAAAATTAACTTTTGATGACACTGTTAAAAATATGCACTTAAAAAAAAGTAAAATGTACTCATTTTTTATTTTAATCGATTCTTACCAATAGCTCCGAATACATAAGTTTCATTTTTGAAAAAAAACATGAACTCAAAAATGAGTAAAATGAACAAAAAGAGCATTTGTTTGTCAACATAGGCTGCCTTCATAAATCCCTTTCAATAAATTTCATTAATTATAACCAGGACTTACCTAGAATCGAACCCAATCCGTCTACCTGATGTCTTCCGCATCGAAGTCCAGGGATGTATCCGTTGTACTACCAGAGCGCGTGAAGAAGTTATAAACAGAAGTAATGTGATAATAACTCAGTTTCCATTTAAGCAATCGACATCAAATAATGTGGAAAAACCATCTTCTGAACAAATATATAAAGTTTGCCAGGTCGCTTTGTTAAGATGGCTTGAACAGAAGCGCTGATATTAACAATATTAAATCACAATGCTCATTTTTACGAAAGTACGATTACTGAAATTCGAATACGTCATCGCTCATTGACGATGCAATTGTACTCAAAGAAAGACGAGTACGTCCATGTACTAATTTTGAAGCACATTTTTAATAGTGTACTTTTGATTATAAATAAAATAAGACGATCTCAAATTATTAGACGATGGTCATTGGTTGGCTGCTTAACTACACATTTTAAACCATTATTTTTGCTATGTTTTAACCCATTGACGGTCAAGCGAATTTTGCAAAGTAAAATTGATTTTAAAGGTTGGAAATTTCAATAATTTTTCCTGGTTCTGCTATTTTATATTTATATATATATATATTTTTATTAATTGTAAATAGATAGCTTGTAAGTTGTACCTTAACCCTTTGAATTAAATAAATATTGTAAAATGAAGTATTTTTTTATAACTTTAAAAATTGAGTGCATGACTAGAAAAACTATAGACCTCTTGAGCGTCAGAGTGTTAGCGTTTTTGTTTGTTACTATTAAAGCAAAGCGACTTGTTTAAAACATAAGCGAAGTAGTTGGATAAAAATAATGTTATGGTATGGCCAATACAGCTATTTGTGATACCGTCAAACAATAACCATCGCCCAACAGTTTGACCCAATCCTGATCGAAACTCGGAGAAACTCTTCCTAGCTGCACTGTAAAAAAAATGCTTAAAAATGAGAACATGGACATACTCGTTTTTCTTTGAGTACAATTGTATCGTAAATGAACAATGACGTACTCAAATTTAAGTAATCGTAATTTTAGCAAAAATGAGCAGTAGGATTTAATATTGCTAATATCAGCTTCAATTCAAGCCATCTAAACAAAGCGACCTGTAAAACTTAAAATATTTGTTCAAAAGATGGTTTTCCACGTTATTTGATGTTGATTGCTTAAATGGAAACTGAGTTATTACGACTGAATTATCTTACTTCCCATTCTTTTGCCACACCTTTTTAACATTACTACTGTTTATGGCTGATTCACGTAGCTCTTGTAGTATAACGGATATGGCGCTGAACTTTTGTGCGGACGACATCAGGTAGACGGATTCGGTTCGATTCCCGATAAGTCCTGGTTGTAATTGTTGAAATTTATTGTAAGTGATTCATGAAGGCAGCCTATGTAGGCAAGCAACTAATCCTTTTATTAATTTTTATTAATTTTTGAGTACATGTCTTTTTCAAAATTGAAACTTATGTATTCGGGGCTATGATAAGCATCGAATGTAATCAAAAATGAGTAAATTTTACTCATTTTTAAGTACCTATTTTTAACAATATGCTTGGTGCTTTTCATCTGTGTAATAGAAAGTTACTACAATAAATTTCCACGATGGATTAATCACAGTTTCTCTTACAAGGCTGCAAATACAAAAATGCATTGTTTTGTCTCCGATACCATCTCATTTATATTCGACCCTCGTAATTTTGAGGCCCATACTTCAAGGTAGATGAAGACAATCAGATTAATATCCTAGCAGAACCGAAAAGCAATCGCCTGTCAGTAACGAAACGCACACAATAGATAAAGAAACAAAATAAATACATCTTGGAGCAAGATGTTGTGTTAATTCTATCAATTGATGGTAATTAATAGCGCGATTCTCTATCTTTTGAAGATTAATTTCTAATCCCTATTAATTGATTCGACATCAAATAAAACTGCGAGTCGCATTCAATCAGTTTTGTATTTAGTTGCTTTCAACACGCTAAATAATAAAATAACATTTTTAAAAACATGAAAACCGATTTTTAAAAAAATGCGCGAAAAAGTAAAATATAATTTTTAATTTTACTAACAAGTTAAAGAAATTGAGCTATTTAATACAAATTTTAACTCTTTTTTTAATCGGCGCCAAAATTTCTGTATGTTTTTTGTAAATTGGCACTAACTTCAGAAAGATGTATTGAGAATAAAATTTATATTAAATAATTAAATTTTTCCAAATTGTTCGTAAAATTAAAAATTATTTTTCTACTTTGTAGCGCATTTGTCTTACAATGGGTTTTCCTGTTTTTAAAAAGAACTATTTAATACAAATTTTATACTTATTACAACTCTTTTTTTTAATCGGCGCCAAAATTTAGGTATTTTTTTTTGTAAATTGGCACTAACTTCTGAAAGATGTATTGAGAATAAAATTTATATTAAATAATTCAATTTTTCCAACTAGTTCGTAAAATTATTAATTAATTTTTCTACTTTTTAGCGCATTTGTCTTACAATGGGTTTTCCTTTTTTAAAAAGATTATTTTATGTTTTCCTATTTTAGTTTTTAATTTAGCTGTGGGTTCCCCCTCTTCTATTATTAACCAAGAAATTCAAGTTGCTGCTTACATTTTCCACTACTGGGATCCAGTTTAATAAATGCCGGGAAAACAAAAATATATTGTCTCAACAATTTATATTGTAAAACAATTCCTGTCCATGTTAATAAATGCCGGGGGAACGAAATGTCATTGTTGTATAAAAATATTATGAAAAAAAAAAGTCAAATTAATCGATATTTCCGGATATATAACAGCCAGATTACCGATTTTTTTTAATTGAAAAAGTTAATTTTTAACCGACTGAACAGCGCGCCAACCAAAACTCCAAAATAAAATTGCCAGAAACTTTAAATTAAGACCGCCAATGAGAATGGTTATCAATTCGTCTGTTATGCATTTTTTTCCTCTATTTAAACAAAACAAGAATTTTAAAAATTCGGGCATTATTTTTTTTCAAACTGTCCGGTTAAAGAGATTTCCGGATACTTAAATATCTAATAACCAGATATTTTTTGAAAAAAGTGACAAAGGGAGCATTCCCTATACAACAAAAAAATAATTTTCTAAATATCAGAATTAGAACAAATATCGTGCTCGAACATAATTAAAATAAAAAATAAAAACGTTTTAAAAATAAGCAACATTCGAATTGATAACTGCTCTCCTATTGGCGCGCTTTGGTGGTTTTAGTTGTCCCGCTTTTCAGTCGGTTAAAATAGTGAATGTGTACTGCTTCGAACAATCATACACATTTTGGTTCACAAAATTCTATTATAAATGCACGTTTATTTATGTTTTAAAACTAAAAAGGCGCGAAATTAAAAAAAAAAATTAAGATTTAAGTTAAGATAAAGATTATATTTAAAGTTACGTTTAAAAAAATCTATTTTTGAAAAAATCAAGGTATTAGTGTGTTTTAACGAATTTTTTTTAAAGTGTTGGTTATTTTTTAAATATTATCTATGTATAACTAGACATGTTTTATTTTCCAAAAATACTGAATTTTATTAAACTTTTCGTGTATTTAAAAATTTGTCATTATCACAAATTTTGCAAAGGTTTTTATGGGGACTTTTTGAGTTGGGAGGGAAAAAAAAGGGGAAGAAAGGAGACGATTAGGATAAGGGGAAGACGAAAAATAGCTAAACATATTGAAGGACCGTTACATTTATTAAAATATGTCTTCACTTTTGTAATTTTTTAAGGCAACATTGCTTCCAATTTATTTTTCTTTACTTTAAAGGTTTAATGTTTGAGAAAACTCTCAGTATGTATTTGTTTTCCGGATTGAAGGAAAATTGCAACTTTACTAGGAACATCGAGGTTCACAAAATTGGATAATTTGTTCATTCAAAAATTGAAAACCGATCATTTGAAAGAATTTCGTCGTTCAAAAAAAAGTGAAAAAATTACATTAGCAATCAAGTGTATACTAACGCCATCTATCGAATTATACTGCAACTTTTTAAAGACCCTACCAAACAAAGTTTTTAAATTGATTTGCAGTATATAAACCAAATTCTTTAACGAACAGACTGCATAAACTATATTAACTTTCAGCCAAAATAAAGGGGTTTATAAGCAGAATATAGAAACCTTTAAGATAATTCATCTTTAAAAAGTCATTATATTTTTTAAATAAGTATATGAATTGTAAAAATACAATTTGTTTGAAACTTTAGGAATAATCTACTTGAGAAAACTATTTTTTTTTTAACATTCATCTCACCTTTTGCACTTGTCGCGCCAAAAAATATTCACTCGCAGGACGTCTATAGAATATAGGGACCGTATATATGATATAGGGACCGTATATAGGATATAGGGACCGTATATAGGATATAGGGACCGTATATAGGATATAGGGATCGTATATGATATAGGGGCCGTATAGGGGAAAAGAATCTCACTCAAACAATTTAAAAGTTGTTTTAAATCGCAGGTACTGAATACTTCTATACGGATAATCACTAATTTCAGGCTAGACAGGAAATCATTCAAAACGTGTTTTTTCACAGTAATGTAATTCGTGGAAAACACAAATTACTTTTCATAAAAGCTTTGATTCATGTTCCAAACTTTGCAAGTTAAATTCAAATGGATAAAATTTTATTTGGACCAATAAAAAAGGTCCTTCTTTAGAACAGCGGGTTTCCAATTAGAACTAAGCCACGAACTCCTAGTTAAACCTAAATAAGGACCGGGGACCCCTCTTTTCATATATGCTCATGGAAGTCTCGCAATTTCTGGGCATATGTTTTAATTACGTTTAAATATGAAAATGCAGCGGAAGACATTTTTTAAAATTAATTTTATTTTTATATTTTACTTTATACAGGTTTTACTCTGAATAGGGAGACAATTTTACCCAATAAATACATAAAAAAGATAGCATCACAATTAGAAGCCTAATTACTTTTAGTCTTTTAATTTAACCGTCATTTAAACTCATAAAAACATTGAAATAGTCAGTTCTGAAAAAAAAAATTCCAGAAAAGTCGCCAAGGGTGGATGTGAAAATGAAGAAGAGGACATTATTTTTATCGATATCATATTACAGGCTAATAATATGATAGGCGTTTTTAATTATTGATTTTAGGAATTTATATATATATATATATATATATATATATATATATATATATATATATATATATATATATATTACATTTGTAAATTATTATGACTAAATATAGTAATGTGTGTGGGATTACGCAAGATTGCCAATTTTCAATTTAATATAACAATTGAATGGGTGAGATTAAAAAGAAAAAGATTACAATGGAATCCTTTCCTATTTAATCTCACTCATTCAATTAGAAGGGTGTTAAAAAAAAGCGAGATTGGATGATTCGACAACATAGTACGATGTTGTGAATTAAGAAAAAATATGTTTCTATTTTCTTTAAATAACAAATAAAATTATCAAATAAATTATAATCCAAATTCATTTGTCAAAAATTGCATTCATACCGAAAAAATGTTTTTAAAAAAACCTTTTCGCCATTTCAAACGCCCGGTGGGCCGTGCCGATCGAAGAATCAAACTCGGTCTTCCAATCTTTCACTTTCTGACCATGGTTCTAAAATAACGAGGTCCATGTATGAATGTGTGTGTTTGAATGTGTATGTGTTCCCGGGTCTTTCCTTCGAGATTTACCCCGAACCGTCGCCAATAGCCCACTGTGCAGCTCTATTACGACGTTAATTAACAAAACCAAACCAAACCAATCTTTCACTTTTCCAAATCCAGCTGCCTGGTAGCTCGGATCCGATGTCCACAATCCCAGAATTCACTGCGAGTCTTATTTCTGAAAAAGTTGAAAATTTTGAGTTTACCTTTAGGATGTAGGTCCAAGTTCTTTTTAAAGAACAGTTACCTTCTCAAAATACCGTTTTCAAAACAGTAATTATTTTATGATTTTTCGATTGTATTTTCAATATTTGATTAGTTTACGTCGCACAAGATCTGTATAGTCGGCTATTGGCGACGTATCGGAGTCTATTTCGAAGGAAATACCCGAGAATATTGAATTGTAATCTCGAATCTCGGTCAGAAGAGCACTTTACGTCGTCGTTTTTCACCTTATACATGTGCCGCTCTTTTTGTAGTCAGCAAATGTTGACGTCGGAATTTTATGAAAACGGCCTGGTCGTTTTGTACATGTTCCCTTCCTTGAAGCTTGCGAGCCCTAGTTGCTCAGTTGGTAAGGCGTTCAGCTACTAATCAGAGGATTGGTGGTTCGAATCCGTGAAATGGACTTGACATAGAAAAGTAAAAAAGCAGTGATCTTGTGATCGGAGGTTTGCCAGCTTCGCTACAAAAATACTAGAAAGTCGTCCAGAATATCCAACAAATTATACTGGCGTGTATACGGGAGTGGTGCACGATAAATCTGATCGGGGTCCAAAGTCCCGACGTCTATTGAAGGCGTTGGGTGTTAGTTCAGGTATTTCCTCGTCATCTGACCATGGTTCTAAAATAACGAGGTGCATGTATGAATGTGTGTGTGAATGTGTATGTGTTCCCGGGTCTTTCCTTTGAGATTGACCCCGAACCGTCGCCAATAGCCCACTGTCCAGCTCTAGTGCGACGTTAATTAACAAAACCAAAGCAAACCTTGAATCTTGCACATCAAACAAATATAATTTTTTTTCTGTATTTTAAAACATTGACTAACGATCCCTACTAATGAAAATCAGCTTCACTCTCAATTCTCTTATATAATCGTATTTTCCGTTGACATACATATAAAAAGAACTACAAAGAGCTTCCAAGTTCAGTACTTAGATTACTCGAACTCCAATTATTTGGAAAGCCTAAAGAAGGCGCGTTATTGCCGTTTGAAACAGAAAGTTTTTTCAGAAAACAACATACAGAAGTATATGTGCGCTTAAAATTGGCTATATTAATAATAAATTGCTTGTCACTTACCTTAAATATCAGGAAATGTCTTTATTTAATCCTATAATCGAAGAAAATCATGAACGATCTTGATTATCAACACATCACAGAATAACACATAATCCTTGGCATCCTTGGCACACCAAGCAAGTGTTTCAAATGAGGCGCCAAAAAAAAAATTGCTTTCTGCACATGCCAAAACCTTTGCGAATTCAAGTGAGAGGGGGGCCACCAATTACCCAGTGGATAAATGCGTTCAGCTAGTAATCAGGGGATTGGATTATGTTTTTTTTTATTATATACGCCGCACTAGAGCTGGAGATTGGGCTATTGGCGACGGTTCGGGGCCTATTTCGAAGGAACGATCCGGGAACAATGTTTCGCATTTTTGAACCATAGTCAGATGACGAGGACAACACCTGATCTGGCACCCGACGCAACCTCAATAGGTTTCAGGACATTGGACCCCGATTAGATTTGGTCCCGTAGATTGGATAATGGACTTGACAAAGAAAAGTAAAAATGTAGTGATCTTGCGATCGGAAAGTTGATACCTTTGCTACTATACTAAGCTACTATAATATCCAAAAAATTATACTGCGTGTATACGGGACTGCTGCACGATAAATCTGATCGGGGTACAATGCTCTAACGCCTATTCAGTTTGTGTTGGGCGCCAGCTCAGTTGTTGTTCTCGTCATCTGACCATGGTTTAAAAATATGAGGCATGGTTCCCGGGTCTTTCCTTCGAGATAGGCCCCGAACCGTCACCAAAAGCCCGCTGTGCAGCTCTAGTGCGACGTTTTTTAATCAAACCAAACCAATCAAGTAAGTGAGAGAGCGCCACTTACGCTTCGTCGAAGTGAACCTTCTTATAATTATAAGTTCTTTGAAAGTACTGGACGGGCTCTGAGAAATTTTCGAAAACAAGTTACATCACAATGTGCTGTAATTTGCGTTTACAGAACGATCTGTAAAAAATTACAGCAGCGTGCGCTGTATTTATGCTAAGAAAATGCTGTATTTTTACAGTAATTTTTTACAGTGTATATTATCAAGTTTCTGTAAAAAAGTACATAGAACACAAAAAAAATCCCATTTTGAGGAAAATGGATTTAAATGTTACCTTTTAACATTAAAAAACAAATATATTTTATCACATTTTAGAACTTTTGAATTCGAATAAAATCAAAATTAATATTTAACTTCAGAGGTAATTAATTGAGAAATTCATATATATAAAAATCTCAAAAGCGATATTTTAAAGAATTTGTAATTCCGACACCCCTTTCAAAAAGAAAAAAAAATTAAATATTTTTTCTATCAAGCTTTAATTTAGTAAACATATTTTTCTTAGTATTATGAATTCAGTATTTTATTTGTTGTTTTTCAAAGGCAACATACCACCAATATCTCTTCAAGGAAACTGACATTACACCATGACAGACAAACCAAAAAAATATACCCTTCAATACATCATTCCACCTTCTTAAAGAATTCCCTCTGAAATTCCCGACCTTTAGCCCCGTCGCACTTTAAAGAATTTGAAACAAGAAACGAAAAAAAGGAATCAAAACCAAGAAAATATTGAAAGGGGAAAATAGAAGACTGCACATGACGCCATCAGCCACAAGAAACCAGTGGCGTTTTTTCTGAGCGTTGAGGTATTGTGGATTTGTGCTTCCAGACGTCAACTTGTTAACTTCCTGCTGCGACGAATGAGATAATTCCAATGTGAATGGAGGTAAAAGGAAAAATATTCAACACGAAACAACCCGGGGGGTCGAGTAATAGCCTGTACCTCGTAAACTTACTTCCAAAGGACTCCATTTGCACAAAAGGAAGAAATGTGATTGTAGGTAGACAAAGTGCAGTTTGTATGTGTATGCGTTAATTAAACTTTGGGGCGAAATTCGAAGAGATGAAATTGCCCGTGAAGGGGGTATAGAGAAGTAAAAGTTCAGGGTGGTTAATTGTTTGGCGCTATTCACATTTCGGCTGACACTCGAAATCGAACCGGGGACCTTCTGCTTGCTACGCCGATACTATACCAGTCAGGATAAAGTGATCACTCAAGCCCAAACGGGGTATCGGGAATTTGTGAAACAAAATCGGGGTATCGGGTAGTGACCACCACAGTACCCTCATCTCAGTGAGGTGTACGAAGGAACGAATGATTGAGATGTCCGTGAAGTGTTATCGCTTGGGCAGTGGTTGAAGTTGCTATCGTTGTTTCGATGTAGTGTCACAAATGTTTATTCAAAGGTTGCGTTGATCTGTAGTCCAGAAGCCAGCAATGTAGAGCTATGCACTTTTTGGCTGCCACTCCTCGGAATCGAACCGGGGACCTTCTGATTTTTGCGCCAATACTCTACCAGTCAGGCTAAAGTGATCACTCAAGCACCTTTTGGGAGTATCGGGTATATGAAGTGACCCCCACAGTTGTATCACTTAGCTGTATTGGCCTAATAAAAAAATGTTTAACCAACAACTTCGCTTATATTTTAAACAAGTCGCTTAACTTTAATATAAGCAAACAAAGTAGTTAAAGCACAGTAAAAGAATGGAATTTTTATGTATAAGTAAACAGTCAAAAGAAAATATTTGACAACTATCCGATTATCTGATCTCTACATCCCAGCTGCGGATCTCCTCACTTTACTAGAGTTGAGGCCAAGCCAAAACCGTGGATTGCCAGATTTAACGTGCACCAGTCCTCTTTTCACTGCGAATGTTTTTTTGTGGACGACGAGAAACGAAACTAGCAACCCCCCCAATCACGAGCTCAGCTCAAAGTCGATATTCGAACCAACAACCCACCGATTACGACTGTAATACTATACCCCATGGACCCCCCCCCCCCCCCTTAACCGGCAAATGGGTCGAACTAAATCAGTATTAAATAAACCTGAAACTTCAAACTGAAATCTAAAATAATAATCTTTAAAACCTGACAACAAGACGCACCTTTAATATTTGAACAACATTAACTGTTAACAATAACACATTCTAAATAGAAAATTATAGTACAAAAATGCCCACAGATTTCGAAACACTGAAAAATTGTTTCTTTGGAATCGCAACATTGGAATAGAAAGAAAGGAAATGTAGAAAATAGACAATCAAATAAAGATGCAATCCAATTTGTATCTCACCGTAAGGTTCCCGGGATTCTAAGAATCGCTCCCGTTGTTCGTTTGACGCAAATGTGCTTAATTTACAACTGTGGGAGTCGCTATGGGGTATCTTTAACGGGCCGAGGTATTACACAAACATAGGGCGAGGTGGCTACATGGAGGCTTCGAAGAAATACTGCAGTGCTATTACTAAGCCACTGGTTCTTTTTCAGGCATTGACCTTTAAATGGGATTCCAAAACTCACGAAATATAAATGGAATTCTACGAGAAATGTTTGGAAAATTGAATTGATGATAGAAAATTTAGATGATAGAAAATTTAAATGATAAAAATTTAAATGATGAAAATTTAAATGATGATATTTCTTTTACATTCAGTTACCAAAAGAAAAGTATATTGACTAAATTTCCTCTTTTTTTTTTCTTTTCTTCTTCTACTTTGTGTTTTTTTGTGTGTGGAAACAAGGATTAGTTTTGAGGCTGTTTTTTTAATTGAATTCAAAAGACCTTTTATAACTTTGTCAACAGAAGGCATTAGTAAAACTATACTGTAAAAACTAGATAAAACGAGATATTCCAACTATACTTAAAATATTACTATAATATTTCAACATAGAAGTTGATCATTTAAATAATAAATAAGTGGTTAAACAACATTTATTTGTCGAAAAACTCAAAATGAGTCGAAAACTGCTTGATTTCTAGTTTTTGAAATTCCATATTATTCATTACCACTTAAAAAAAAAATATTTCCATAAGTGAAAATTGTATTTTTCTTTTTAAACAATTATTTCCTATTTTCAAATATTTATTTTAATTTTTTTATTTTTTCTAATTTAAACAAACATTTTAAAATAAGGAAGAAAATAAAATATATTTAACATCCATCAATGTCAATTTACCGAGCACTGCGTTTATATCTATTTTTACTTAAAGGTAAAATTGAAAATGATAGAGGTATCACCAATTAATTAGCCTACAAGCAATACTAGTGATTTTTATAAGCTCCAAAATTATTTTGCGCAAAAACTAAATTTAAAACGATTTGCCAAGAAACTTACTGAATCCGTGTAAGGTTTTCAAAGGCATCCAAATCGACAGCGGCGGCGAGCAGTGTGTTAAAAGTGGACGGGGTGTGGGGGAGGGGGGGGGGCGAGATCAAGAGGAAACGAGAAAAGTGGGGGGGGGGGAGTAAAAGTTGTGACCACTCTTTCCACTGTTCAAATAAAAACTGTATTAAATACTGCACATTTATATATACTCACTATTTTGTTTTATTTGAAGTATACCACAATAAAATATTGAATAACATATTTTTTAAAAACTATAAGTTCACAATAAATATGATATGAGACAAGTTACCTTTCTTATTAAGGTTGAAAGTTACTTTGTTTATTGAGTTCCTTAAATAGTAGTTTACTCTTCTAAGAACACTTAAAGACTTTTCTGCTAAAGTAATTGATATTGGAAATGGTAAAAACAACTTCAAAAGTTTTAAAAGGTTCGGGTATATATATATATATATATATATATATATACACATATATATATATATATATATATATATATATATATATATGATATAATTAAATCTGGAAGCACAAGTTATCCAAGTAGAGATATCGGTAATTTACAATTAAATTTACATTAATTATAGTCCAGATGACAATTGAAATGAAACTTCGATTTCTTAAACCATTGTCGGCTCGCGGTCAAAAATGTTAATGCAGCCAAAACCATACAGGAATGGATATTCTTTAGTATTTATTACTCAAATTAAAGTTTCTTATCAATTTTTACAAAATGATAACTTGCGAAAAAAAATAGAAAACAGTTACTTATTTTTTGAAAATTAAATCCATCCTCCTTTTGTATAAACTTGCGAATCTGTCAATTTTAATATTAACTTAAGTAACGAAACAACAACAAACGTGTGAACTTATTACGAAAACTATTTTCGTTTGGAGAGATTCTTGGAAATTTCACGGTTCCCGCCCATCCCCACGAATCACGCACCAACCAATCAGTTTATCGAATTCACAAGTACAGCTGAAGTTGGAAAATTATTTTCGGGCTGAATCTAACCACGAAGGCAGTCCATTGCATGGAAACACTGTATCTATATAGGTAGAGGTTGTCATGGCAACGATGCAGCCGATTCCCGACTTCGCTTTGTGGCTGCAGTTTTGATTGAATGGAGTTTTTCCCTTCAATTTTTTTCAAACCGTAGAAATTGCATCTTCATTTTCAATTATAATTTTCAATTAAGAAAATTAAGAAAATATCTTATTTTAGTTTTAAGATACACTAATAAATTTAAGTGCAGCCCGGCTGTACTTGTTGTTACCCTCGAGCCGCCACTGAACCGTTTACTCTCGAGCCGAGTAGAATTTTTAGCGTTCCCAAATTTATTCAGCGTTCCCAAAAGATTTTGTTCATGAATTCATTTGAGAGCCAAACAATACAAAAGTCAGAGGGAGGAGTGTATAAATGGCCAACCTGGTTGGCGCGGCTCACCTTTCTCAGACTTGATTGAAGGTATTTTATTCACAAAGGCTGATTCCCCGTGAGAAAGGCGGGCCGAAGCATACAGCCACGGGCGACATTCCCCTCCAGGCGGTGCAAAGGTCAGAAAGGGGAATGGGTTAACAATTGGCATTGTCGACGCGCCAACTTTCCTCTATAGAATGTTAGGTCATTTAACCCCATAGCCTGATTGCTCATGGGCGTAATCGTATACTGCAGTTAATGGAGACATTCTCCGCACGTGGTACAAAAATCAGATGTGAAATTAATTAATAATCGATCTGATCGACGTTTTTCACCTTCCCTTACATGATGGTAAGCCATTTATCTCCATCGGATAATTCCACGTGGGGTTATGGGGCTGAAGACGATTCCCTCTCCTCCTGCACGTGCTACAAATGTCAGAGGAGGGAATGGGTTTGCGTCCATTATCTATAGTAATGGGAGGAGGTTGGAATACGAATTTTTTTTATTGTTTCGGAAAATCAGTAAAAAAATTGAGTTATTTGTTATTTTTAAAAACTGGAATATTAAAAAAAGTGAGGGGAACATCCGAAAAAAGTGAAGGGGAACCCGCAAGAATATCACAACACCATACACGGGGCAAGAGCGAAGGTAGAATATTTAATCTACTTTGATCTTCTGAACAGTATACCATGGAAAAGTACATTTTACCCCAATGGTAGTAATCACTCCAGCTCTCAGTTTAGCTCACTGAAAATGCCAGTTGTAAGAAGAGTGGAGACTATATAATAATAGAAAGGTGTGCCGTCTTCAGCATTTTTTAAAGGTGCATGAAGGGCAGAACATTTTTGACGTCATTCAATTTTTGCGTCATTACAGACACGTTTTTACTCTGTGGGTTTTCTAATCGTTCTCATTGGCTGTCTGTTTCGATGGAAGTTTGTGTATTTCATAAAGTTTTTTTTCGGGTTAATCAAGTAGCTACCTTTCCAATTTTTTTCCCGCAAAAACAAGAAAGATCGCAATTTTTTATTTGACAAAACCACATGGACATTGGTATATTGGCATTATGGATATAAAACTTAATTTCTAAAATAGTTGGATTGTGGGTTCATCCAAACACTTTTAACAAGATTTGTTTTTCTTTCATGGAATTAACGTATATGGACCAATTTTTTGTTAAAAATTTGCATATTAAATAAAATTATTTCTAACAAATGAACGTTTGTTATCATTTGAAAGTATTATTTTCAATAGTACTATTTACTTTACAATTTTTTTTTAATGTTATGTCTCGAAATTATTTAAAATTTCAGAAGTGTAAATATTATTGAAATAAATTTATTCTAAAAATCAATGTGTACTTTAAAGATTTGTCTATAAATTTATAGTTCATAAATTTACTTATACATTTTAGACTACAAATAATCAATACACTTTTAAAAATACATCTCAAATCAAGAAAACTCACCTGTTTAAAGATAACCAATCATAGATATAACACATATATTGTTCAAATCAATATATGTGCAAAAGTAAAATTATTCCTATTAGAACTCATCATCAAATAGAATTCCAAACGATTTAGAATGAATGATTTTGAAGTGGAATAATAAAACGATTTTTATAAAGTGGATCATAATATGTAATGAATGTTTTATTTTTTTAACTGTTAGAAAGTCAACCCTTTTCGATTTTATTGTTTGAAACACGCAAAACTTTGTTTTAAAAACATTTTGCCATCAGAATTTCTTTTTTAATGTGATTGTAATTAATATATTTTTTATATATACTTTTAATACACTCGCGTTTTGAACTTATAGCGTTCAAATGTTTGTCTATGCATTAGCATTATTGGATATAAAAAACATATTTGCATGTATAAATTCCCTCTGTTATTTATTTTAAAGTGTAAATCTTCCCGAGACTATCTTTTGAACACCTTGTTCTTTTGAGAGAGTTTGGCAATATGCGCATGCTAAGTCTACTTTCCAGAGATAATTTTAGCTCAGTGCTCGTGTTTCAGACAACTCAACTTAGCTTTTTTTAGTCTTTGAATAGCAGCGATACTATGTGGAGCAAGAATCCAGCAAATACAACAAAACAATTTAAAAGAAACGTGCCGATAGCTGTGCTATATTCTCAGTGGCTATACTATATTATTGATTACACATGACTTCCTTTTTTCGTTGGAGAATTGCTAATAAGGTATCTTTTTCATTTAAATTAGTTTTTTAATGATAAGAACTTGAATATATTTGGTTAAAATGTGCCCTCCTGATTTTTCATCAAATCTAGTTTAGTTACCATTTTCGACAACCCTAAGGGAGGGAAATGAGAAATTCTTTGATTGGCAACAAAACCAGTTTTGTTGCAAAGAATATGTTTGCGTTGCAAATATAGGTTTTTCCAAAAAGTCGCTAAGAACTACCGCTTACGATTAGAAATGCCAACCTCAATGAGTATTAGCCCTCTTACTTGCCTATGCATTTTCTGCTTGTGAAAATACTCTGTAAAATTCCTAGGGTATAGAAGCAGTATGATGATTTTCCTCGGCAAATTTCGGTGAAAGAGGTATTTGATGAAAATGGCAACCCTTACGCAAACGATTCTGCCTTTCTAGTATAACTTTACGTTTTGTGATGTCATTTTTGTTGTGAACATAATTTTTTGTTTACTGAAAATGGTGTTGTTGACTATCTACCGGTCTGAAACAATGGTATGTTCTATACAGCTCGGGATTCTAATTAATAAAACTAAAGTTTCAGCAACAAAACAGAAAAGTTTCATCCCTTTTTGGATGGACAGAAAGGCTCAGAAATACAAACACACGTTGCATCTTTATTCTCACAAAATCGGAAGTGATTCTAACAAATATACTTACCACGTTACGTCACAAGAACGACCTTTGATTGGCTTGCTCTTACATCATGGGTTATTACAGATTCATGGTGTCACAAAAAATGGTGCGGCGTTCAAACTAGAAATGTACGTGTCTAGAGTTATGCCCATTCTACAAGAACTAGTAAAATGCTCTCGAGTTTTTCGGTTATTCGAGAATTCGTACCATCTGGTATGAATTCTTGAATCACCGAGAAGTCACTGTTTACTCATTCACGTAGAGTGGCTCTTAATTAACAATAATCTAATGTTTTTCATATTATATTAATATAATTTTTTATTTTATTTCCGGAATAAGTTGTTTGTTTGTAATTATTATTCAATACTGGTATTGTTTACATAAGAAAACATAAACAAAATGTTTCAAGTAAGTTTAATTATTTTTAAATTTTACATGTTTCAGCCTACAATGAGTTTTTATTGTTTGTGACTTTGACTTCTGCCCGGATAATTAGAAATATTATTTACTTTCAAATATGATAGCTGGAAAATGTCTTTAAATTACGCTAGCCGATATCCATCCAGCTTTTACTTTTAAGTCAACAATATATTGAATTAACAATTCCGTCAATTACAGATTAAATTACACTTGTCGGTAATTTTATTTTTTATTAATGATTTCTTGTTATAGGTCATACCAATTCTAGAACAGAGCAGTTCAAATGAAAAGCTATTAAAGTCAAGTTTAATATCTTCAAATGTAAAAGTTTGCAGATTAAGAGGGTAGGTAATAATGTTTTATGATGTGTCATTTGTGTTTTTGCTTATACAAATATTTAAGATTTTAAGGAAGCTTTAAAAGAAATACTTATGATGAAAAATAATTTTATTACTTATATTAAGCTTGTGCAGTAAGATCATAAATTTGCTGTAAAATTAAATATGTGAAAATTCATTTGAAAAATACTAAAGCAGTACTAATTTGGCAACTGTAGGATCAAAAATCTTATACTAGGCTTGGAAATATATGGATTTAAATATTAAGATAAAGAAGAAAATATAAAAATCAAGTAGTACCACTACAGAAAATTTCATTTATTTTGTATGAAAATCCTGGGATTTTCCCATTAAATTACTTTGTCATAAAAAAGAATTCAATATAAAACAATGATTGACTTGTTTATTATTTTTTTATATATAAAAAGAAAACAAAAACATTTTTATTGTAATAAACCCCACGGACCCTATAGCGGAACCACTATTATAATAGATAAGAATAATATAGAACATTGTCTGATATTATGGAAAAAATTTTTAAAAAATTAGTTATTCTATTTTCCTCATCATTCTGATGTGTAGTGATGTACTTTTCTACAATCTACAACTTGCTAATATCCTAATTGTATAATTTTTGTGCGACATCTTGTAGGGAGCCACCTCAACTCTTTATGCCATGGAAAAGGATAGCCGATTTATCTCAAACCAACAGTTCCCCAAACCCAGTTGACCTTGTTACACGATTAAGAAACCAGGTGAATATAATATTTATTGTAGATTTAATGTACAAAGATATCCATAATATGTTAATGTGCATAAAATGTTGGGATTTATTAAAAGGAATGTATCACCTTAACCTGAGGATATTACCTGTTTTTCTCGCCTGGATGTGAAGAATTAGTTTTCAATGGGGAATTACCAATGTGACTGGAAGTAAAATTTTGCAACTTTGTACAAATATTGTTAATTCTTTAATAATAGCTCCATGGCTATTACATTCAATGATTAAATCTACAGTCCATGAATGATCTGTTCGTTCATTGACCTGCAATTTAAGCAATGAATCAGGACACTTAGCTGTGATGGTTATAGAGTAGTGATGCTCTTGGTGATTTACACCCAAAGATTTTTCATGCCTACCCGGCCTTAATTTAACTTTTTTTAAAGTGAAACTTCTTAGTTTCATTTTAAAAAAGAAAATTTTTTCACAAGTATGCCAGTTAGGTTTGTAATTTTTTGTTTGATTATTGAAATTATTGTTTGTTGTGCAGGGGCGGGCTGAGGGGAAACCGAGAATTTCCAAGAATCTCTCCAAACGGAAACAGTTTTCCTGATAAGTTTACATGTGTGTTGTTGTTTTGTTGCTTAAATTAATATTAAAATTGACCAATTCGCAAGTTTAAAAGAAAGGTGGATTGATTTAATTTTCAAAAAATAAGTAAGTGTTTTCTATTTTTTTCGCATTATCATTTTGTAAAAATTGAAAGGAAACTTTGATTTTAGTAATAAATATTAAAGAATTTCCATTCATGTATGGTTGTGGAAAATAGGGGGTTTCACATGATTTCAGCTACACTAACATTTTCGACCACTAACTGCCACTGTTCTTATAATGAGTTCCACACAAGGCTATGAAAATGTTTTAGAATACTTCGAGAATTAATTATGGAGACCTTAGAACAACATTTAAATACACTTAAAAAGAAGAGGAGGACTAGACTAGAGCTTATTTAGTTATTCCAACATATCACATTGGATTATATAGGGAGTATATATTGTTAATTTGACTAGAGATCATTGATTCAAGTTATTCCAATCACAACTTTTTCTGAAAGATAGAAAGCATTGGTTTTATATTAAAGTAATAGACAAATGGAATAGTTTGCTTGAATATGTTATTAATTCTTCAAGAGTGTTGTTCTTATAAAGCAATTGGTTTGACATTGGGGGATTGTTAAGATATGTTAGACAGGATTAACATTGCTGGGCCTAGAGCTGGTAGTTGGTCATCAGAATTTGTGTAAATTTCATGGCATTTTATAACATCCTTTAAGTTTGTTATATTTTTTAGGGCCTACCTACTGCTGAAGGATTTACTGATATAACACTTAGTCAAGAACCTTTAGGTGTGTTATTTACAGTTGATAGGCATGTATTTTCCAAGGTATGTAACTAAAAGTGTTTTTTTTAAATAAATATCTTAAGACACTTTTATCAATTATCTGCAGACTAGAGTATTCCAACAACAGTCGTAAATTTGAAATGGTAATCCTGAAATTTAAGAAATTAGAATTAAAATTGGGGAAAAAAACTTACTCACATTGAATTGATTAGAAGAATCTGAATCTTAGTTATTTTATTAAAGGATTCCTAAATCAAATTGCTGCAGAAGTATTTAAAAAATTGCTCACAGTTGGGGTGGATTGTTGCTAATATTGAATTGTACATAGTGTAAGGTTTGTTGTAAGCAAAAATTAAAAATTATACTTTTTGTTGTGTTTTTAATTGTAGAGTTTGCCATTTGTGTTTGCAATTGGGCATTGGTAAATATTACCTAGAATAAAGCCTTGCTGTGGACAGTAGACTTTTCCTCCACTTACATCTTGAATAGCTGAATTAACCTTCTCTAAAGCAACAAAATTGGCAAGATCTATCATGAAATAAATACCCGAATTATGCAGTAGGGCCTGTTTATATATCCATAAGGTGTCATTAATTCGATTCAGTTCTTCATGTTCAATTTAAAACCTTAACTGATCTTGACTCTCAATATATTGCTACTGTAACTATTATAAAAAGAATAATTGTTTAAGTGCCATTTTTTTGTATATTACACTATTTATATTTAAAATTTTTATTTTTACTAATATTACAAGTTTAATTGTAGATCATTTTGACTGATATATGTTCTGATGAAGAAAATATAATTAAGAACAGTTGTTTGTTTCAAGATATTCCTAGAAAGAACATTCTTCTTGAATGCCAGTGAGTATGCCTTATTGTTTGAAGTTTTGTAACTGTTTATTTGTATAATAAGTTTTATATTTACAATTTTTTAACAGAGTTTTTTTTATTTATTATATGCTTTTTCATCTTATTGTTTTTGAGATTATGTTTTTTACTTTAGAAGCAAAATTTTTAACCTTTTGAGAATCTTGCAATGAATTCTGATGATATTTTATCAATTTAGACATTGAATGTATAATGTACTGTTTAATGGTTATAAAGTAAATATTTAGTTTGGCCTAATAGATTTATATTTGGCTTCCAAAGATTATACTCATTTTTTTTTTAAAGAATACTATCAATTGTGCACTTGTACCATAACATGAGAAATAATGAAATATACTCAACTTTGGTCTTTCGAACACCAACTCTTGTGTTTGTGACCGCATACGAGGCATGACTTATGACTTAAGGATGGGGGCTCCAAATTGGAGCAAGCACTGCGACCGGAGGTCTATTGTACTATCCCCTGGAATAAATCCTTGATCACTTAAGAAAAGAGATCCGTAGCTGAAGCAAAATTCAGCAATGATCTAACAGGAATAACCTGGAATTCCCAAGGCTCAAGTAAGTGACGTCCCAAGTGCTCGAACCTATGGGCGGAATAGAAGTCACATTCACAGAGAATATGAACAACAGTTTCTTCATTATTCCTACACCCCCTACACAAAGGGTCATCCTTGACCTTCATAATAGTTAGATGCCTTCTGAGAGTACAATGCCCAGTTAGTAATCCAATAGCCCTACGAATACCAGAGCGATGGAGCTTTAACAGCTCCTTATGACGAGAGCTAGGACATCCACTATTTAGTTCTCTAGCTTGTCTCTGGTCTGATGCGCTGCGCCAGTCCTCGTACTGTAAATTCCTAAAAATAGAGAAGACAGTACCTCTGATGACTTCATTAGAGATACCTAATGCTGGCTCAGGACCAATAAAGGGGGAACAAGAGCCTAGTCTGGCTAATTCATCTGCCATTTCATTACCCGGAATGCCCGAGTGTCCAGGAACCCAAAATAAGGAGACTTTATTATTCAAAACCAGTTTACATAGGTTAGAATAACAATCCCAAACCAGTAGTGAGGTGAAATTAGGTTTCTGAAGAGCCAGGAGGGCAGCCTGGCTATCTGAACATATATAAATATGTTTGCCACGATAGTTTCTGTCTATGCATATTCTACAACACATAAGGATAGCGTAGACCTCAGCTTGGAAAACTGTGGTGAATTGACCAAGAGGATAGGATAGTTTGGTATTGTCAGCATGGCAGAAGACACCTGCCCCAGTGGAGTTATCAAGTTTAGAACCGTCTGTGTACCAAACAATACGGTTATGATCACTTGCTGGAGCTACAGTCCAATCCGACCGTGAGGGGAAATGGATTTTAAAAGGCTTATTGAAGCCAAATCTTGCAAGCGTAATGTCGCAGGGCATGTTGAACAGCTGGTGCTCAGTTACCTTAGGATTAAGGTCTTTCCATGACAGATATTTTGAGTAGTCATGCCAGTGGCCTAAATATTTCACTCTTCTTACACAAATAAGAGCCTCAGCCTCAATTCGCATATGAAGAGGGTGTAGCCCAAGGAGGAGCTCCAAGGTGGCTGAAGGGGTGGTTTTAAGACACCCAGAGATTGCAACACAGACCATCCTTTGAATTTTTCCAAGATCAAGTCTGCAGTTAAGTATCTTGGTCCTAGACCACCATACAACAGAGCCATAGGTTAGTATAGGACAAATGATCATTGTATATACCCAATGGAGGACTTTAGGATTTAACCCCCAAGTTTTCCCAATGGCATTTTTACAGCTCCAAAAGATCCTCTTGGCTTTACCAATACAGAACTCAGAGTGCCTAATCCAATTAAGTTTTTTGTCAAAGAAAACTCCCAAAAATTTGACTTCATTAGTACAAATAAGGGCCTGACCAAAGAACTTGATGTTTACATCAAGGGTGGATGTCTTTCTAGTGAAAGCAATCAAGTTGGTTTTCTGAGGATTTACTGAAAGACCCTCGTTGTGGCACCACTTTTCGACATTGCGAAGTGCCTTATTCATGACATCACAAATGGTGTCAATGAATTTACCCCTAGTGATAATTACAACATCATCAGCATAGCCAATGCAGGACACACCTGAGAGAGATAAAGTCTCTAGAAGTGAATCAACAACCAGGCACCACAGGATGGGTGAAAGAACCCCTCCCTGGGGGCACCCAGCGACTGCGTGCACCATCAAGTCGTCACCAAGAAGTGAGGCACAGACATATCTTGATGAGAGCAAATTATTAATGAAGTTAACAACAACATTGTTGACTCCTCTTTGAGTAAGAGCACGAATGATAGATTCAACTGGAACCTTATCGAAGGCCCCCTCAATGTCGAGAAAGACAGCCAGAGCAATCTCCTTAGCCCTGATATTTTTTTCCAAAATAAAGGAAAGATTGTATAGGGCACTATCAGTAGATTTACCAGGCTGATAGGCGTGTTGAGAGACAGAGAGTGGCTTGGAAACCAAGACAGTCTCCCTGATATGCCTATCAATAAGTTTTTCGAGCGTTTTGAGCAAGAAAGATGTAAGGCTGATTGGTCGAAAGGACTTGGCCTCATAGTAATTATCTTTTCCAATTTTTGGAATGAATATTACCTTAGTTTGCATCCAGGAAGTTGGAACATATTCATAAGCAATGCAGGCTCTATAGATTCTACAGAGAATAGGTGCCAGAACAAAAAGCCCTTCTTTAAGAAGGGCCGGGACCACTTCGTCCATACCAGGAGTTTTGAAGGGTTTGAGGGTATTAATTGCCCAGACAACTTTGTCATGGGACACAACCATCTTTGCAGCATCCCAATTGTTCTTACCACACGAGATCGTAGTTTCAATAGGGGTGGCTGCTGTGCACACTTCAAGGGAGCCCGGGAAGTGAACCCGAAACATCTCTTTCAGGATTGCGTTCCCAGAGGAAGCATACTCACCATTTGGAAGCTTTATAGTGTTTAGGCTACAGCTCTTGTCTTTCGACATGATTTTGACAAGCTTAGATGTAGCAGAGAGATCTTCAATACTGCTACAATATGTTTGCCAGGATTTTCTTTTGGCATCTCTGACAGCCTTATTATAGGCAGTGAGAGCGGTGCGATAGGCTAGCCAGTCACAGCTCTTCTTAGCTCTATTAAACATTTTCCTACATTTGTTGCGTAATGAGCTAAGTTCTGTGCTCCACCATGGAACGATCCTACGTGAGGCAGTGCGTGTAATGTCACAGTTATGGTAGTAAGATTGGATAATGGCATGCTGAAGCTGATCAACAGCCATCTCCAAGTTATTAACAGAGGAAAGCTTACCAAATTGGTTGTCGGTCTCTATCAACCTAGCCAATTCCTCCTTGTAGGAACTCCAGTTTGTTTTCTTTGGGTTCCTACCCTCAGTAAAGATCCTTGACGGACCTAAAACTGAAAACATAATTAGTCTGTGATCAGATAAAGTGGTTTCATCTGATACTTTCCAATTATGAACTAGCTCATGGCAAGGGTTGTTACACAAAGTGATATCAATGACTTCCCTTCGGTTAACATTCACAAAAGTGGGTTCATTGCCAGTGTTAAGAATAGACAAGTTATATCTCAACAGATGTTCAATGAGTACTTCACCACGTTTGTTGCAGTTACTACTGCCCCAAAGAATGTGGTGCGAGTTAGCATCTAGGCCTAGAATTATTTTACAGTGTTTAGCAACACTATAATCCAGAACAGCAAAGATGGTGTTGGAGAAAGGATCGGACTCCTCATAGGGGAGATAGCCCGATACAAGGATGAACTCATCCTTAAAACCTTGGGAGTTACTGTACATTGCCTTAACAGCAACACAGTCTCCAGTGAGGTAATTAACCAAGTTAAGAACGTTGATCTTAGAGTTAACTAAAATGCAGGCTCTAGGTTTGTCACTGTTATTATCAAAGAAGATATTATAACCTTTTACCCCCAGACCCATGATTTTACCATTACGGATCCAGGGTTCCTGAATGAGGGCAATGTCAATTTCACCTCTAGTCATCTTTCTGCTAAGAATAGCAGAAGCTGAACGACTATGGTGAAGGTTAATTTGACCTACATTGATACCTTTACCCATGTTTTGAGAGTTGGGTATCAGTAGATGGAGCTGTAGATTCAACTCCCTCAGAATCGTCCAAAAGTAGACTATCCGTATCGCCAACAGAAGTGGGTGACGATGGTTGCAAAGTACCCTCTGAGCAGGTATCGATATCCAACCCACCAAGCCTGAGAAGGTCACTTTCAGAAAAGTTAACTTCCCCAGCAAGATTAGCTGATACACTTACCTGAGTTGAGGATGCTTGAGTATCCGACAAACTCTCCGCCTCCATATCCTGGGGAGTGGATGTTTGTCTGGCCTCGGTCGTCTCTTTAGGTTGTGGATTAGGGTCAGAGAGGATCTTGAAAGACCCACGATCCAAACCAGTGTAAGCTGCAAAGTCGGCTACTTTGATAGCTTCAGCGGACTCCAGCTCAACCTCAAAGATCCATCGAATGGAATGTGGTTCTACAAATCTATGCAGAACACGCCAATCCATCGAATTCAAATTAGGGTTGTAGCGATTCATCCGCTTCAGCAGGTCGCGAGCCTCCTTAGTAAAGACGTCTTTAGTCTTGAATGCCATCTTTACCGGTTTAGGTAGTTCGCTGGCACTGATGACTTTTAGAGTCACTCCTGGAATCGTGAGCTGACACTCGTGGAAGGATTGGTTAACCCAAACCACGGTATCAGCGTCGTCGCACTGGATAACAAGGGCGCCAGAGTTGAAAACAGAGCCCTGTATCCTGGGAAGATGATCACCATCACAGATTCGATCAATTTTTTTCAGTATCGCTACTTGAATCAAATCAACCTCCTCCTTGGTAATTTTCTCTTTGGGAAAAGCGTCCTTAACTATGGCGAGCTTCACCCCCTTTACAGCACTGGCAAAAGATTGTGGTCCAATATCAGTACGTGGTCTCTTTTGAGTGGTCCTGAGCCTCGGAGATGGTGTGTTACCAGCAGACAAAAGTCTTTTGGTTCCGCCACCACTCTTCTTCTCAGTGTCCTCCTCAGTCTTTTGGCGCCTCCTCATTTTGCGCCTTTGTGTTTTGGTGAGTACTTCCCTTTCCCCACCGACAGTTTCCGTGTGTCGCTCGCTAATGCTAACAACACCACTTCCACTGGCAGCTTGAGTCAGGTTTTCCTCCTGTTGTGGACCCATAACCGTGAGGGAAGGGTCCGTTGAATTGGCAACATCCGAGGATGAACCAGATTCCGGAATGGGGATTTTCCTTGATGCGTTTTTAGTTTTAGACTTACCTTTTGTATCCATTGATTTGAAGTAGAAGAATGGAGGAGAAAGATTCACCCCGATTTTCAGAGAGCAGTACAGCAGGGCTAACCCCAGAGTTGGTAGTCAGAGGGACCTCGAAAGAGCCCCCCGCTCTGCCATGCAGGACCCCACCCAGGCACCACCTGGAGCTACAAGACAGGCGAGATTATACACCAGCTGGTGGAGCAGCCAGGACATGCTGGTTAGGCTGCCCCGGGCTCCTGTACTATCTGGCGGCCTGAGACGCAAAACTCAGCTTTTCTCCTGTATCTTCAACCAACAGCCTTCTCCAGGACCCTACCATACAAGCCCAAAGATCCTCAGGGTTACAAATCCTCCCCCATGCCAGTTTTTCCCAAGGTAAAGCAGTCAGTTAGGTCGCCAGACCAAAAACCTCCTCCCGCTCTACCAAGGTATGTCACAGGGCTTTGTGACACCCTCCTCCTTTCGCAACCGGGCTTGGGACCGGCTTCAGGCGGAGTTTCATACGAGGCATAGACCACCATATCTATGACTGCCCGTTGACCACCAGTTGGCATACTGCAACCCATGGGAAAAACTCATCAAACAGAGGGCAGATTCTCAATAAACACTGGGAAATGGTCGGAAAAGTGAAAAAAGTACTAGACTTTTTTTTAAAAAAATGGTCCTGGACTATGTAGCACAGACATTTAACCATAAACATTATTTATCCATACTTTTTATTTATGTGACTATTTAATCATTTAGCTGATTAACAATTGTTACTCTATTTAATTTTTATTACCATTTACCTGTCCTTTTTAACGAATAGTCATTATAACTTATTACCATTATTACTTAAATGTCAATAACTGCATCCATTTTTAGTGTAAAACCTATATATCATTAACTTATAGGTTATTTTATACTCAAATTACAATTTATAGTTTGCAGTCATGGCCTCCCACCTGTTAACCTTCAGTATAGCCCAGAGGACCATGACTGCAGTTACCTGTAATAAATTTATAAAAAGGTTACAAAATATTAAATAACCACTCATCTATTACAATTCTATTTAATATAATTTATTTTTAAAAATTTGCTTGTTTACAGCAGATCTCTCCTTTTAATTACCCCAAACTGCACAAAATCTTTTCAAAAGTCTAACTTGTTCGATTAATTTTTTCTTTAAACTTGTTATAATAAGGTTTTATTATAATTACCATCTGTTACTCTACAGCAAGTGGATTGTTATGGGGGGGAGGGGCGGGTATTGTATAACATACATTAATTTATTTGATGTAAGTGAATTCACCTGTGTCTTGGCTACTGGGAAATTTAATATTTAAATTGGAATAAGAATTACTTATATTCAAATTGCTAATTTAGCAAACTACAAAATTTTATATACTTTTACCATAAGGATAAAACACAGTTTTGATGTGTAATAAACAATAAATATAAATGATTTTTAAATAAGCAAATTTTAAATAAAATATTTTTTTTTGATTCAGCAACATTTTTTATTTTCTCATATATAAAAGCTAATAAATGTAAAAAATATTAAAATTATAAACTTGATAAAATGCTTATAATTCATATATTAAAATACTCTTATATTTGATTATACACTTTTAATCAAATTTGCATATTGTCTAACTTGTATATTATACTTATTGTAATGCCCCATAAAGAGAAATACATGTGTCCAATTTGGGATAAAATAAGTTAAAATATTTTCTGTATCATCATAGAAATAATTACATATGTGTAAAATATTTTGAATCTATAAGCGTATTTTTAAGAGTCCTAATTATTCAATTAACAAATAATTTTCCCTTGAAAAATACATACATTTGCTATACCTAGATACTTGCAAGGTGGACTTGTATATTTATGATTCTGAGATTTTAAATTTGTATTTTAAAATTCGTAAGTAACCAAGTGCAAGTAATAATTTCAGCTTTGACTCATATTTCAATTTGCACTTATTAGCAGTTAACATATTACGTTTTATTAAAAATAAAAATTCTTGTTCTTTTGTCTTTGATTTAGAGTTCCAAATATTGGAGAAACTTTTCAAATGACCCACTTTCGATCAGCCATCCATTGTAACTTCATCACAAATATAAACAAGATGGTGGGGCATAATGTCATAAAACTTCGACATGTAGCTGATGGCGGATTGAAATCTGGTATTTCTCTTTCTGTTTTGGAATTTATAGTTTAAAAATGTTTACAATTTCAGTAGTATACTTCTTTTACTATTTGGATTGCTAACTAATTGTATTCATTGTTAAAATTGAAGTTTAACTATAGTGTGCAGTTGTAATTGAAATATAACTTATTTGTAATTGAATCTACTATATTGTTTCAACATTCACTTAAAAGTTATTATTAAGAAATTTATTTAAAAGGTCTTTAAAGTTGCTTGATATTGCGGGGGTGTACTCAATGACTTAAATAACAACTTTGCACTCTCAGTCGTAGGCGATCGTTTTGGCCATGAGGACAAAGACACCTTGCTATGGGTCATGAGGTAACGAGTTCAGGCCCAGCTCAAAGTACGACACCTCAATATCATATGTAGTTTTTATGGATTTCTTTTTTGAAAATTTAATTTAATGTTATATACTCTCTAGTACTAAATGTAAGTATGAATTTGTGACAGATTACAAAACTTAACCTTTTAGACTCAAGTGGCGATTTTCAGTCACCAAAATAACGACCTTCGTTTGTTCTCTGTTCTTCATATTGAATGACTATTTCATCTTCTTTAAACTATCCTAAAAATCGCTTTTATTTTGGTAGCCTGTTCTTTATATAAGTTCATTTAAAAGTGTGACATTACCTAGGAGCATCAGTATATTTTATTAATCCTTTGCACTCTAATGTCGCCTTTAAATCATCATAATAATGACGATTTTTTTTTCCTTCTCTGTTCTTCGAAAGAGGACAACATATTCCTGAGTTTAAAAATTATTATCTTGTAAACTTTAATAGAAATTTGTTTCTGTCATCCACAACTAGAAGCACTAAGTATGTTGGTGGTATAAAACTTTATTCAGCTTGAACCCTTTCACATCCCCTATTTTAATCATTTGACAAATGTCGTAAACCAATAAATATATGTTTAATATACTGAGATTAATATTCAGTTTATAATTTTTATTTCCTATTATGCAACAACTGCGGTTAAACCACAAATTAAAAAAAAAAAATTAATGTAAATGGAAGCTCATTGTTTCACTTTCTATGCTAAAAAATTCAGTTGCGACACTTGACATATAGCGTCGACAATGGACATGTAGTGGATTTTCCTTTAGAACTGTTGCAACCACACGACCCTACTACAATTCGAGGCAGACAGGCAACACGAGCGTGTAACGACTAAATCAGCTTGCAAACAGTGATTGGTTTACACAGCATACCATGCAGGTTTCCAATTTGGCTGTGACATCAATTTTGACCAAACACAAGTTGCAGCTGGTGCGGTTGTTACCGGTCGTTGTCCTTCGCGAAAAATTTTCAGAGTAGAGGAAGAGAGGTGGTGGTGGGGGATGCTTACCCTATTGAGTGTTTTGGGTTTGCTTTAATGGAAAATGTCTCAAAATGAACATTGTGTGGGCCATTGTTGCATTGTATGCCATTTGTTGCATAGCACTGTGCAATTATGAACCCTAAAAAAACGACTAAAAAAGGTCTCTTTAAAAAAAACAGGAATGAGATGTAACTGTTTCATAAAAAAAACGTCAATATTGAACACATTTCCTAGGGGGTTCATTTGAAATATCATAATATACCACTTTTATGCATTTAAATCTGCTGATTTCTTAAAATGAGTATTTTGCATTCGAAAAATTCATTCAAACATATTATATTTTGTTCCTTGCCCTCGACAGTTACATTACATTTCTGATTAATTGTTATATATGATAATAAACTGATAAAGAGTACTATTTTTACAGCAATCCTGGCGACAGGTTACAAGGAGTTTGGCATTGAGAATGAATTGTTGAAGAATCCTAGTAAACATCTCTCTGTGGTAAAATGCAATTTTTGAAATTTAGTAACCAATATATAAATTTCCCTTTCAAACTTATGTATAAATGTCATGTTCACAAGATTCTTATTAACTATCAATCTTTCTCTGAAGTGTAATAATTGAAGAATTAATTAAAGTGATTTTATATTCGAGTAATAGTCTTGAAAAGCAATTGTTAAAACTTAGTCTTCAATAGCTTATTAGTCTGATTCTGTAAATCCATTTTACTAATTTAAAATATTTATATATTAATAAACATATAAACGAACAAGATTTAAATTTCTTTAATGCTTTCAGCGTAAAATAAAAATTTGACTTCATGTACGAAAGGTAACACTCTTTGAGGCCATCGTTCTTTTCATACTAGTAGTCCTTTTAAATGTAATTCCAACTGTATTACTGATTTCAAACACTATTGTTACTTTATTATTAAGGTTAAATAACCTACTTAAAGTGAATAAACTCATTTCTGAAGCAAAAGCAAACATGTTATCAATTCGACTCTTATGTATATTTGTGCAAAATATCTGTTCTAATTCAGATATTTGGCGATTTTTTGTTAGTTAGGGGTGTTTTACTTGAGCACCTTTTCAATAAAATATCTGGTTACGGAATTTTTAATTAACCAGACCGTTTAAAACCAAATATTGTCTGATTTCGAAAATTCTTTTTTTGTTGGATAAAGAAAAATTCCCTTTAGCAAAAACGAATTCAGGGTGGCAACATAACAAGGAATTTTTTAATTCTGGAAATGTCAGGGAATTTTTCAAAATTTGGATCATTAAAACGGCAATTATCATCTATTATGTCCTTTATTCTATGTAGTTTAGTTGTTAATATTTCCGTTTAGTTCTGAAATTTTTTTTTAAAAAAAAGCAGAATTATGTTTTCATATTTTTAAATATTTATAAATTAAAATGTAATTTGGTTAAAAAATCCAATTGTTTGATTTTCTTTTTCAATTATTTTACCTATTTGTTTGTATTTATTAAGGTGCTGAAAGCTGCAGCAGCACAATATATAAATGATCTGAGGTTTAAAAACAAGGTTGATATTTGTTTGAAAAATATGGAAAAAGGTATGTATACGAGCAATCCAGATGCAAAACAGGTTATATCCAAAAATTCGGAAAAAAAAGCAAACATGAGTTTGGTATCAATATATACTTTTTTTTAACTTTGAGTTCAATTTTAAGGTATAATAAATGAGCAAAAACTTTTTTTTCCCTCGTAACAAAAAAAAGAAGTCCACAGAATCAAAAGTAGCTATATCAATGAACATGAGCGTCCACTGAAGTTTAAGTTCTTATTGGTTTGAGTGTAAATATAGCTGGTTTTACTTGAAAAAAATAAGATGGTGACACATACATTTGCAAATCCAGTTAAAAGCTTTCATCCAGTTGCAAAACCAGTTATGTAAAAATTTAAATTTTGATTATAACTTATTCATTAACCGGAGAACATACACATTTCACTGAAAAATTGTTATATTAGGGACCCTCCAATTTAAATTTGTAAGATAGGAAACAAAGAATTTTAGAACATGAAAGTATAAATCATAATGTAAAACGATTTCTAAAGTTCTCATTTCAATAGCTTGGTTATATACTATTATTCAGTTCACATTTGTTAAAAAAAATTCTAAGACAAAACAGAAACAATTTTCTATTATTATGTAATTTTCTTTAAACCATATATTTCCAACATTTTTTAAAATGCGTTGTACATATACTATTTTAAAATTTCTTTCCTCCTCAAATTTCAGTTATAATTGTCTGTCTCATTTTTTAAATTTTCGGTAGTTTTCACTTAAGAAAATAACAAGTCATTATTATGAAATATGGTATTGGTTTTTTAACTATTACTTTAATGGGTTAATTATTTCTTTTTAATTATATTTTTTTTTTATAATATTATTATTTTTTTTTTCTTTTTTTGAAATGATCTACGTAAATGATAATGAAATTTTATGGAACTTACATTTTATTTCTTCAAAGTTAAACCAATTTTTTCTTTATATTTAATGGAAACCATTTCATAGTTGTAGTGTTTTTAAATCTATCAGTAAAAGTACATTATTATTAAAAATATGTAATACAAGTATGCAATAAAAGGCTTTAAATATGTATATATTAAAATACCTTATTTATCTACATAATATCTTTTATCTTTATGGTAGGCGATCAAGCAATCCTGTCTGACTGGCAGTATTTAACGAAACTTTCTTTGAAACAACAAGACACTATCTATAATGTAAGTTTCCTTTGTCAGTTTGAGTAAGGTTATATCTATTTTTAAGATTATATTTCTTAATATGTTTCTAGCAATTTCATGAATTCTATTGTTATATGTGTTATATTTTAGATATACTTTCTTTATTCTATATTAACAGGACTTAAATTGGAGCACATTTATAATTTACTGACAATAAATTTGTTTTATATATTACAACAGTTTTAAATTATAATTTTCAGCCTGATAGTTTCAAAAAGGCCCTTTTCCATTTGTTACAATAGTATGGTAATAATCTGAAATGTTTAATGATATATTCTGGCATTGTTTTGTCTGTATTCAAATTTTAGTAAGCCATGACAATGTGCACTTTTTATGCTGGAACATGAAATTGTGAGTTTTCATATAATCAAGGATCAGTTTACATATTTTACATAAAAGAAATTTTGCATTTGGCAAAATTTGAGTTTGCCAGTATAAGTTTCAACGAAAATTTCTTTAGCAAAGACTCTTTTTGCCTAGTGTAGAAAGCTAATGTAAAACTTCACAAAATACACAGCAGGCCCAGTATCCCAGTGGATAAAAGTGTTCAGCAGGTAATCAAATGATTGCTAGTTCGAGCCCGTGCGATGGACTTGACAAAGAAAAGTAAAAATGTAATTATCTTGTGATGGACGGGTTGCCAACTTCGCAACAAGAAAACTAGAAAGTCGTCCAGAACATGCAACATCAGCGTGTATACAGAACTGGTGAATGATAAATCTAATTGGTGTCCAAAGTCCTGATGCCTATTGAAGGCGTGGGTGCCAGTTCAGGTGTTGTCCTCGGCATCTGACCATGGTTCAAAAATATGAGGCATTGTTCCCGGATCTTTCCTTCTAGATATGCCTCGAACTGTCGCCAATAGCCCACTCTTCAGCTCTAGTGTGACGTTAATTAACCAAACCACAAAATACACAGATGTTCTATTGCATACAAAATGTCTCGAACTTTTAAGAAGAAAACTATGAAACTAAACTTTGCAAAAAGGTAGAGAACATCGAAGGAACCTATTCATATAAGAACATATTATCAAAAATGCTCTCATAACTGATGGAAAGGATACAGACTAAAAAAAATTGTCTTACATATAATGTAACAGCTGGATGTATATACAGTATAACCTCATTATAACAAACTAATAGGAGCTAAAGTCTGTCCTATTTTTTTGTAACATCCATATGCTCTTATTGATATCCCAAAAAAATTTCATAGAGATACAATAAATAGTTCTGGAGAAAGAATTTTATATCTAGATATATGCGCCTCATTTTGAAAATCCTAACGTGTAAGATGAGCTGAGATTTTGAATGGGTGTAATACGAAAACTATTTGAAATACAGCAAAATATATTTGGATATATAGTTTTATCTACAAAGAAAGAGTTTACACTAAGTTTTAAAAAAATCGGAGGTGGTAAGTGCCATTGTCTCGTTGAACTGACATATAGACTAGAAAACAAATTTCTTGTAATTAAGTTTTAATTAAAGGGACTTTAAAATGGTTATTTAAAATTTATTTAATTAAAAGATTTTATGAATGTTATCAGAATAACAAATGATTATATAAAAATTTCAGTATTACAATTATATTGCTAAATAAAAATGTGTTTGTTTTTAAAAAATTTTCAAGATGTGTGATTTTTCAAGATGGCCGACAAAAGTAAAAATTTTTACTATAAAGAGAAAAATCACCATCAATTTTATGCTTTATTATGATTAAACATGTTCTTACAATTATTTTCATGTATAAAAAATTAAAATTGTGGAGGACCCCCTTTTTGATAATTTAGATTTAATAAAGTAAGTTTTTCTACAAAAAAATCTAATACTTGCCAATTAAAATTTTTTTTTAATGAAATTCCTGTGTATGACAAATAATCGTCATAGGAATGTAATGCAACAGGGTTACAATACATCACCGAAAGTTCAGAAATTTGCTATAAAAAGTGTTTATTGTATATCTAATAAAAAACAGCCTTCAACATCATAGGTTGAATTGGAAAATAGGTGTACCTGTACACCGCATTAATCATTAGAACCAGAAGGTCCTGGTTCATATATTGATTACTTACATTCGCTGCTTTGAAAAAATAATTAATTTTCTGTTGAGTCTGTTTCCGGCTTTTTCTTCAGTTAATAACTGATGGTGGTACCGAAAATTCTCATAATATGCAAACACAAACTGTCTGTTTTAAGCAATGTCCTTCATAATATGGCTCGTAACAACGAGATTTTACTGTATTGGAAACTGCAAATGATTTTCAACAAATGCTTGAAGTTATCATCATTTACTCATGGGAAGCATGCAATGACCTGAAAAATATCTCATGTACTTTACAGCAAAAAAAAAAAAAAATTATATATTCACGATGCCTTACATTTGCTGAAACTTTTATTTATTATTAAAAGCGTAATAATGGCTTAAATTGCAATTGAAATGTAAACAAGGTGGATCCACAAGCCTCATACTTAAAGTGACCTTTAGTTTCAGAGACTGTAAAACAGATGCTGCTGGTTCTGCCTATGAAATCCATGTCAGCTGTGTGTAGCTAGTGTGTTTTGCATAAATGATTTAAGGGTTCCTACAGAAAGAAATCATATTATGAGCTTGGGAATCTTTTGTGACATAATTTACTGTAATCAACATGTACATTGAGCTATTATATTAAAATAATTAAAAATTTCTGTATCGCGAGTGTATATTAGCTATATTTCGGTAATATGTTCTCGTATGAATGCTATGTCTTTTCATCTCCTCTACCTCTCGTCGAAATTTGTAAATATAGTTTATATGCATGCATACATAAACTTATATACAAGCATGCATACACTTATATGCATACGTCCAATTACATGCGTACCTACACTTACATGCATGCACCTTTTGTGTATAATGATTAGTATTTAGTGTCTGAATAAAATTTCTAAAGTAATGTTTACAGAATTAGGATGTAGATTATTACATAATTTGCTTATTGAATTATTCCCATTGGTCAAAAAAATAATAATCATGGTATTTAATGATAATTATTTATAACTTTTCTTTATTTTGCTTTGTAAGTATGTGCATTATAAAAAGTAATACTGGTTTTGTTATTTATATAGTTAATAATTTATTCTAGACAATCGGTCTAACTTTTGACGATAGTCATTTTGACTCTTCTTATTCTGCAGAAATAAAAGAAATCAACAAGGACTTGCTTAAAAGAAATATCATAAGTGTTGAAGAGTGAGTAACATTTTGTTTTTAAAGCAAAATAATCAAATAATTTGATTTTGAATGTTTACTTGACAACAACTTTTGAAACTTTATCAAAATTTATTTTAGAGATGAAAAGTTGAAATTGAATATAACTACCGAGTCTGATCAAGAAACATCTATCAAATATAATGATATGGACTCGTTTTTATTTAACATAAACAGGTGCGTGTCTTAACTATAGTTACATATATTTGCTAATTGACTGCTTTTATTGTATAACAGACACCTTTGAATTATTTTTATTTTAATACTTGTAAGTTCTTTGGAAAAAGTTTTAGTATAAAGAAATATACGTTAAATTCTTAAAATGGGTACAGATGTAGTATAGGACATTTGGCGTGCGAGTTGTTTTTGACGTCTTTAATAGAAGCGATAAATTTATACTATGGCAACCCTACCTGACATTGTTGGTGTTTTCCAATTCTTGTGGAGACTTTCAATCTGGCAACCCTATGACGTCATCGTTCTGCGTAATCATTTTTGTGCTTTACCGGAACTAGTGATTTCGAATGAAAGCGGAAAAATACAACAAAATAGTTAACAACAGTTGTATAAAACTTCATAATAAATTCTACAATTTAGCGGCGCAAATCGAAAAAAACTCTTTGGACACTTTTTTCGGCGCCAAATGCCGTATACTACATCTGTTCCCTTAAAATGCAATTAACCCAGTGTTCAATAATTTTTTGCACTTGTAACAGGGTTGCCACACATTTGGAAAACAAGAAAAATGAAACTGGTCTAAAAAAATCGATGATTTTCACGGAAAATGCACACATTTTCTACAAAAGTCAGGGAAATTTTCTTAAAATTTTAGATATAAGTGGCAGTCATATTCTTTTTATCATCATTGATGTAAAATAATTTTCATCATGAAAATAAAAATGTAAATTTTTTGTTTTGTATATTTTGCTAGCTTATTATTAACAGGCACTTTATTTTTACCAGCTGTAATATTAATATGTGAAACATTTGTAAAATTCCTATAACTGCTTCTGGAGATAAATGACATACCATCATGTAGAGGAAGGTGAGACGTTTTACACTGGCTGATTATTAACTCATTTCCAATTTAATCTTTGTACCACATGGGACCCAAAGGTATTCACATACCAAAACTTGCGGTACAGTATGACCTGTACATAAAAATTTTTTTAAAGATATGGCTTTTAATTTGTACCTCAATCATTAGATTTAAAAGTATTGTAAAACTTAGAAGTCATGAATTTAAAAATGGAATGCATTTCTTGAAAAACTGTAGATTACAGGACCTGTTCCCGTCGTAATTATTAATAAAGGTATTTGTTGTATTACTTTTTACAAATAGTAGGTTTTTATTATTTTTCTATCATATTTTTATTATTAAATTAACTAGTAACATTGGAGATCTATAGTGAAAAATCCAAATTAGTTTGGGCAATTGTCTTTTTAATCTATTAATGTCCAAATTGATATTATATATGCTTGCAAAAATATCTACTCCCTATTTATTTTTATATAACCTACTTTAATGTTTGTATATTCTTTGTATTTATAATTTTATTTTTGAGGCATAACATGTGTTCTTTTTATTTTAGAGCAATTTTTTCTTGCGTAAACGCGAAGAATAAGCATGATTTTGATTCATTTCTCTATGTGGTAAGTTAATTTATTTACATATAATTTTTTTTTCAATTGTTGCTTGGTAAAGAATCCAACATTTTAAAAATTTCTTAATGTGTAATTATAGAGATTGAATACAGTTTATATGTTCACCTTTATTATTATTATTTAAGACTTATATATTTAAATTCTTAAACAAAGGCGCAGTGGCCCAGTAGTAAGATATTCAGCCCATTATCAGTGTCTTGTGAGTTCAAATGTATGTGAAAATGTAGTGAGCTTGTGATCGAAGGATTGCCAGTTTCGTTCTCTGTCAATAAAACACAGCTGCAAAAACATCTGACCTACCATGTAGGAACTGGTGCACATTAAATGTGTTATGGTCCACAGGTGTTGTGGTGTCATGCCTATATCAGTTGCATGGGGTACCTGCTCAAAAATTGTCATCATCTGACCATGGTTCCAAATTACGAGACAATTTTCTCGGGTCTTTCCTTTGAGGTAGTTCTCAAACCATCATCAATAGCCCATTTTGCATCTTTAGTGCTATGTTAATTCAATCAACCAATTCATAAACCTATATTTATTTTCTATCACTTTCAGGGATAGTTTTAACACATACAATTTAGTAAAAATGTTTCATATAATTGAATGCTTATTCTGGTTGTTATTTAAGTTTATTAGTATTAGTTACAGTTCATTGTTCTTTCACTTAAATTAGATCTGTATTTACATCTTCCTTCTTTCATTATAAATTCTCATTATCTCTATCATTATTCTTTTCATTATGAATGTTTTAAAAATATTCGAAAATGGTATGTCCTTAAAATTACTTTCAAGGTCTTTATTGTTTTTAACCACCTGGTGAATACTCCAGTTTTTCCATTAGTACACATAATACTGGGTGGCAACATAACCTGGAAAACCGGAAAATCAGGGAATTATCATGGAATTTTATAATTCTGGAAATATCAGGGAAAAGTCTGGGAATTTTTCAAAATTTCACAAAAAATCAGGGAAATTTTAAAATTTGGAACATTAAAACGGCAATTATCGTCTGTTATGACCTTTATTCTGGATAGTTTAGTTGTCACTATTTCCTTTTAGTTCTGAAAAAGAGTTTTAAAAAAAAACATGATTATGCGCATTTTCAGTTTTATTTTTGTAAAAACGTGAACCACTTCTGGAGGCAAAGTAAGTTGCACTTTAGATTGTAAGCAACATGTGGGGGCTAATCAATATGTGATTTATCGAAAATTGGAATAGGAAATATGAATTTATGCTTTTATGCATTATCTGCTTCCAGAGAACATGTTTAATTATTATGATGGCTGTCACAATCGTTGTATATTTTTTGTTGTATCTATAAATTATTATTTTACTGACAATAAGTATTGCTTATAATTTTTCATTTATATTGCAATATATTTATTGTAGTGTGGGTACTGTGTTTCTATACAAAGCATGTATTGCAACATTTCTTAAAGTAATTGTAAAATCAGGGAGTTTTTTGTGGCATCATCATGGAAATCAGGGAACTTTTTTCCATAATTTTGTTGCCGCCCTGTAATATAAAAGTTGATGAAAAAAATCTTTCTTTTGAAATAATTTAAAGCATTAGGTGGATTTTTGAAAACTTTCTCTACTGATATAATTAAAAAATATATATTTGTAAAAAAAAAAAGGAATACATTGAAAATATAAATTAAAATTTCCTGCAGTGAAAACAAACCCAGAGATTTAAAATTTGGCCTATCCATCAGAGGGTCAAAGTCAAAATTTTTATGCTATATAAAGGAATGCCCTAAAGACTCTATTGAGACATAAATATATAAATGTCCCATTCTGTTACTAATACTTTTCATATTTGTTTGTTTCCCTTAAGGCACCTGAAAATGATAAACTTTTATTTTCATTACTACCTCCCCTTATAAAAGAATTGGGTTTCGAGTGGTCCGAGTAAGTAAAATACTTAAATTTTTTTTTATTGTTGCCTTATTTTATAGTAATTTTATTTGGTAATTTCTCCTTTTCATGTTACAGAAATCTTCGGCATATTAAATTGAAAGAGATCAGCCACTTTGAAAGATATAAAAAATACTTCGACGCCGACATTGTTTTAGACCAGGCTAAAACTTCTGTTCTGAAGAAATTTCAAGAAGAATTAAGTATGTAAAGACACTTATTTTAACTTTCATGTATAGAAAATACATTTATTAAGGATCATTTTGTATAAAAATGCTTGGCATATATTATACCTAAGATAAAAACTCGTCTTATAGGAACATTGCGTTATAAAATTTTAAAATACAAATACAACGTTAAAATACGCGATAAAAATCCATCAAATCTGGACATGTTTTGGGAGATACGTCTCCCTTCATCAGCATTCTCTGCTGATGAAGGAGACGTATCTCCCGAAACATGTCCAGATTTGATGGATTTTTATCGCATATTTTAACGTTGTATTTGTATTTTAAAAATATATATATATATTATACCTATTTACAATATTTCCCTTTGTATTTATTCGTTTCAACTCCCTTATGGACACGTCTAGAATTCAAACAAACAAGGCATATGTGGGCAGGTTGGCAGAAAAGTGGCATTAGTCCCCTAAATTTGAAAATTAACTAAACCATTTTCCATTATTAGGTAGGTAGATCTATCATTTTTCCAAGTGGTGTGGATCATATTTCAATAGGTTGCCTAATAATGAGTTTAATGTTATTACACTAAATGTTACAGCCAAGTCAATTTCTAAATTTTAATTGCTCTTCTGAAGGAACTCTGCGTTTAGACTTACTACACTTTGCACCAGCCTAAAAATCTTTTTAATGAACCACAACTACATGAAAACAACAACATTGCAATTTTATCTGTACAGTAATTAAGATCTCAGATATTTAAATTTTTAACTTTAGATTTAAACAATTTAAATATTTGGTTCTAGTGCTTAACTTAAATTTATAATAGAATATTTATTAATTAAAAAAATAATATATGGTATTCATGGCTAATTTACTGTATGATGTCTAAAACTTTTCTTTATATTTTAATAAGCTTGTGTTTGAAATGATTAAATCAAGTACTACATTAACTTACTTTTATAGAAAAGGATGAGTTTTTCGTAATAATGTTTGTTTGTAACTTAACAATCTTTAAATGCACAAATATAATTTGTAGTTTAAAATATTTTTATTTTAGGTTCTCAGTAGTTAAATCAGGAAACAATGTTTTTTATGTTTAATAAAATTGGTTTAAATATTTTTAATTAGCAATTTTCTTGTTATCTTCAAAGTATGCAATCACTTTTTTAGACACTGTGCATAATATATGTGTGAGCTGTCATACCAAATAACTGAAATCCACTTTTTTGAAAATAATTTTAATATTTATATTACTGAAGAAATGCAAAGAAATATGGATAGTGGATACACAGGAAAAATCCTCCATAACTCGTGTGATTTCTTTACAATTACAGTTACAGTGTCCCATACAAATTTATTGCATCATACTAAAAAAAAACTAAACGACTTTGCCCTTGGAACATTTCTGTATAATTATATTTCGACAACATATTTGTAAAAAGAGATAATTTTACATTTTTTTATCAAACTATTAGATAAAGAAATTTTATGTGTATACTTTATTGTTTATTTTTGTGTGTCAAATTTTAGCATACAAACAGTGCAATTAAATGTTCATTAAATTTGTCTATATTATCAAAAAAATATTACACTATTTTTGCAGTTTGCTTCAGCAAAAATGTTTTTGCATATAGCAATGTGAGCATTGCTCATAAATAAAACTGAGATCCACGATTTGAGTGCTGCATACTCTATATGTAAAATGAACAAAAAATTAAAAATATTTTTTATATTGCTAAGAATTGAAATATTTTTTTGACAATTTCTTATGGAACACCACATTCCATTCAAACATTTCAAAATAGTTGTATTTTCTCTACCCTAGAATATTTCTATCAGCTTTAGTAAAATTTGTAGATGGATTTTTAGACTTATTATTGATCAGTTAAACAAAATATATAACAAAAAATATAAACAATATATATATAAATATATAAGCAAAACAAGATAATCATTTGCAAAAAAAATTCTATATTACATTAATTCTAAAATTTTAAAAATCCTTTACCAATTTTAGTTCATTTTGGAAAGTAATTATTAATAACCAATTAGTATTTCTATGCATGGATTTTAAAAAATTACTATTATTACTTGTAGATTAAATTCCATAGCGGTCATTTCAGCTGCCATTTGTTTCAGCAAGTAGTTATTAATGTATGAGTTATTTAAAAAAATGTTGTATATCTACATGCTTTTTTAAGTTGTTGTTTTTTTATCGCAGATTTAGAACTTGATGATAATTTAGAAAAAATGGCTGAAGTCTTGAGCCTCTCTTCTCTTGTTATACACGACATGAAAAACAGAAGAAAAGTAGATTATGGTTTTGACTGGAAAGATGTTTTGAGCTTTGGAAGGAATTCAGGAGCGTCTCTTCAATATTGCCATGCTGGATTGAAAGGGTAATTAGGTTTCACAATATTTTACATTAGATTAAATTCATATTCAATGTCTGACTGCTCTAATTATGCAGAGTGGCAACATAACCGGGAAATCAGGGAATTTTTTAGTTCTGGAAGTATCAGTGAAATGTCAGGGAAAATTTAACAAAACATCAGGGAAATTTTCAAGTTTGTGTCACTAAAAAGACAATTATTATCATCTAATCGTCTATTTTGCGTAGTTTAGATACATATTCTTGTTGGTTCTGAAAAATAATAATAATAAAGCAGGGTGGCTTATGCAGATTTGTTGTTGATAGAAACGTGAACCACTGCTGGAGGGAGAAAGGAAAGCAAATCACGTTGGGCTTTGGATTGTAAACAATTTATGACAACTAATGAATATATGATTTATTGAAGATTGAAATAGGAAACATATAAAACATTAAAATTATCTACAAAAGAATTACAGAAAAGAAAATATACCAATTTCAGATGAAGAAATGGATGCTCTTTGGGCTATACAGAAAAGATAATTCTATAAATATTTCACTGCTTTTGGAATGCTTTTTTGCGTTCTCTGTTTCCAGAGATCATGTTTAATTGCTAGTATATCAGTTGCAGCTGTATAGTTTTGTGTTGTATTGATAAATTATTATTTTAACTGAATATAATTGCTCATAATTTTTCATTTATAATGCAATATATTTATTACATTATTGTAGCCTGAATACTCTGTTTCTATCCAAAGCATGTATCGCAACATTTCTTATAATGTAATTGTAAAATCACGGAAATTTTTGTGGCGCCGTCATAGAAATAAGGGAACTTTTTTTCCATTATATTGTTGCCACCCTGTTATGGCTCTTAAAATTATATAGATCTTTAGAAATTAAGTTGCCTTTCTTTTGTAACAATTATATTAAGGGTCGGAAAAGAATAATAACAAACCATTAGTAGTGTTTGTGTAGAAAACAAAAAAAAAAGTTATATCTCACAGGCATAGACAGCATTCTTATCTTTTGACATGAATATTTTAATCGACTATTATTATTTTTTCCCATAGTATAAAGCTTTGAGATATCTCGATTCAGACAAAAAGTGGATCATCCATTTTTTCCATGGTTCTTGTAAGGTTTTAAAATTTTCAATTATTGGCAAGTAGGCAAAAATATTTGTAATCTCAATTTTTGCTTTAAAATTATCTAGGAAACTGCTTATTATAGGTGCTTCCTAGAGATAGCTATTATTTTCCATCTGTCAGTTATAATAGAGGAGCTTATTTTCAACAAAGAACATTTTCCTGGCTGGGATTAAGCAGCTGTAACGAGCTGAAGGCAACAACGAAAAAAGGTTGCTTGGCGTCGAAATTCAAAAGATTCACTTTAATTGTCCTAATTTCACATTTGTAATTCAGCCGCTTTAATTTTATCCCCATGGCTGCTGAAAATCAAACAGAAATTTTGTCACTTTTGAAAATAAGCTTCTCAATTGCAACTTGCAAGTTCTGTCCCTACCCTACCTTGAAAATAACCGAGACTGCATCAGATCAATCTAAATGACCCAAGCCTACATTTCTTAAATGGTCTACTTTTAACTATTAGGCTGGGCTTTCAAAACAAAATCACACACAGAAATACCTCTAAATATTACAATAAATACTGATTCATGATTTGCATTTCATTACTAGTTAGTTGTGATTAATTATTATATACTGTTATTTTTTATTTGCGATGCAACATGTGACTTGCCACTTAAAATATTGAATGCAAATGTGTACAGTAGACAGTGGTCAGTGACAACATGGAATTTAGGGTCACAGTTCTGACAACTAAAGACTCAATGTATTTTGCCATAGCAATTTTCTATGACTTCATATACTTCAACAAATGAGTTTTATGTCCTTTGTCTCTAATCTTACAATGACAAAAAAATATATAAGAATCACTCTATTCCATCTTGTAGTATTGATTAACGATTTGTTGACCTTTATTGTATCTACACTTAGTGAAGAGTATTGTGGGCAAAAGTTTATAAACCCAATTATGACCATTGTTAGTAGGACTAATAAATATTTTGCATAGTGTGTTGATACATCTTCCAGTAAGTGAACCAACAGATTGCTAGTTAATTTTCAGAAGTATTTTCCAACTAATATATATTTATTTGTGAAATTTTATACTAATTGTACTATACATTTTTTAATTCTCTTTAAAATACATTATTAACATTTTATTTTATGTTTTATAATTACGTTATTTGCAAATATACCTTTTACCTGAACTTAAATTTTAAAATATATTTTATGTATTTAGAAAATGTAAAATATAGTTAATGCTATGCTAATGTTATTTAATACTATGCTTATATATCAGAATGCAAGGTGATACCGAGTATTACTTCAAAAATGACATTGATACTTCCCCATTGCTGGAGAAAGAAGCACATGACTTAATTCAGCATTTAGCAAAGTAAGAAAAATTAAATATGTACTTAAAATAATATATTTAAAATGACTTTAATAACATTTGTATGTTTAGCTTAAAATTCAGATATTTATTCATTACAGTATATCATGTACAGTAATTAAACAGTACAGTAAGCATTATGTACATTAATTACAGTACACTAATTAAATATGTACTTAAAATTATATATTTAAAATGGCTTTTAATATCATTGATATGTTTAATATAAAATTCAGATATTTTATTCATTACAATATATTAATTATGTACAGTAATAAAGTATGTACTTAAAATAATATATTTAAAATTTCACTGGTATGTTTAGTTTTAAAATTCAGATATTTTATTCATTACAGTATAAAATTATTATTTTTTTCTATTTTTTTATGTTTAGATTTGATGAAATGGTTTACAAATCCTATTTATTGCTGGAGCCATGTTTTATTCTTCAATATTTATTTACATTATGGTAAGTCTATCCTTTTTAGCATAATTTGTTTACAAATGTGTATTTATTTTTATTAATATATATATATATATTTAAAAAAAAGTTTTTTTTAAATGTGAAAAAATAGTTTAGTTTTTGTGACAATAAAGTTTCAATATTGGGAAAAGTGTACAGCCCACATCAAAACATTAGAAACTTTACTATACTTAACATTTACACATGTGTATTTATTTTTTAAAAAAATTAAAAGTTTGTTAAATTTAAAATTTTATGGTTGTACAAAAGTTTAGTTTCCATGCAAATATATTCTATCTCAAACTTTTATTTTACATAAGTTTCATTGCATTATTTAATACACATTTATCAGTAAATATTAATGAAACAATTATATGTGTTATTTTTAGGTACTTGACTGATAGAGCTACTAACATATTAAAACTGGATATAAAGAGTGATCGATTAATTGTATTAAAGGTAAGACTGCAGTATTATATTTTATATTGTTTATTTTTAAAAGGATGTACATGGAAAAAACGACGATGGTCACCCTGGAGTTGATTTTGCATGACTCAAAAAATTAACTTTTATGTATCACTTACAAACACGGCATTCTTACCTTTTAATGTTTTTGTTTTACCAACTATCTTCTTTCTTCGTTATTCATATCTTGAAGCAATGGAAGTGGTACTCTATTGATATCATAAGACATTGTGATCCTTATTTTAACAGTAGTAGACTGTCTTATGGCAAAGAGACCGCACTGTCCTTAGAAACTCCTTGTTTTCATTTCATGTACATAAAAAGGCTATTATAAAGTACTTATATACTCATTTTTATTTTGTCCAAAAGTTCCTTAAAAACATTGAAATAACTGAAAGCTATTAGAAAGTTCTTTAAATGACTATCATTTAAATGATTTTACTAAACTTCTGTTAAACATGTCTGATCATAATGAGAATTAAACACAATTTTGTATTTAAGTAGAAAACACACAGATTCTTTCAATTTGTTCAAAAAGTTTTTTAATATCTATTTCTAGTAGGAAGCCCATTTCTTGATTTTAGGGCAAACTTTTCGTTACAAATGTACATAAGTTTGTTTACATTAAAAAACAAAGTTCTTATAAATGGGTTTTAATGTCCTTAGAAACTATTTTTTAAGTGTAAGATCCCTGAAATAATACTGTTACACTCTATTATTTTTATCTAATAAGTTACATTGGCATTTGTTGATCGCATAAAAATAAATTCCTGTTTTCTTTGTAGGCTCGACTCATGCTCCTTTCTGCTACAATGAAAGTCCTGCAGCAGGGTTTACGCTTATTAGGCCTTACTCCCTTTGAAACTAATTATACTAAACCAGACTTTATAAAACCTTAGTGTTCATTTTAAATAAATATTTTAATCAATTTCGTATTTGTGGTAGTTTGTGTGTTTTATTATTTATAATGTCTTTTGGATCGTCTTTATTAATGTTCTATTAAATGTATACTTCTCTAGTTCCAAGTTGGGCCTCCGTGGCCGAGTGGATTAAGGCGTCAGTTGGGAATCCAAAGGGTCCCCGGTTCGAAACTTTGCGCGGACTAGACTAAAGAATAGTAAAAAGTAGTGATATTGCGATCGGAGGGTTGCCAACTTCGCTACCAAAATACTAGAATGTCGTCTAGAACATCCACAAAAATTAACGGCGTGTATACGGGACTGGTGCACGATACATATGATCGGTCCAAGGTCCCAACGTCTATAGAAGGCGTTGGGTGCCAGCTTCAGGTGTTGTCCTCGTTATCTGACCGTGGTTCAAAAATACAAGGCATCGTTCCCGGGTCTTTCCTTCGAGATAGGCCCCGAACCGTCGCCAATAGCCCACTGTGCAGCTCTAGTGTGACGTTAATTAACCAAACCAAACTAGTTCCAAGTCAAATAATATTGTGTTTGTTTGTGATTTATCCCATATATTAGTTGGATTCAGTAATTAATTATTCAAATAAATATTTTAATTTTCTTAAACGTTCAAAATTTAAACAATACAAGTTTCATGTAAATATTGGAAATTAAACTTGCATTTTATATACAAAAAAAAAATTGTAAAATACTAATTTTCTAAAAGTTTATTAATTTTGATATGTATATTTGAATTCTTTATTTTACTCCTTGTTAAAATTCCTTTCTTGTTCAGCATCGCATGCCCTTCCTCCAGCATTGCCTGTCCTGTACCTGTCCCAAGAAACTATAGGGTTCAGACAATTGACAGAACAGAACAAACGATGGGTTAGCAAAATAGAGAAGCAGTGTTCACTCTAGAAATAAAAAGGGGCAGGGCGCTGTTGGCGATAAAAGGGAACCCTGTTTTTGAAAAAGCACTTTTTGTTTTTAAAAGGGCACTTTCAAAAAAAAAATATTGGGTTGGGCGTGTCTACCCGTTGACACATTGTACACGTAACCAAACAAAAAAAAGTTCCAATGTTGGTTAACATTGCGCTAGAGCTGCATATTGGGATATTGTTGACAGTTCGGGGTCTATCTCGAAGGAAAAACCATTACAAAAATGTTCTCTCTTTACGAATATACGACTTAAAATAAAAGTAACATTTGTAAATTAATTTTTTCCTTAAAAACTAAATCTGTATGTTGCCCTAATCAGACCCCTTACAAAAATGATGAAAAGGCTACTTAAATCCAAAATTTGGTGATAAAATGCTTAATCTTGTAACCTCGCCCCAAACCATCTTTTTTTATAATGTCTCGGTAGTGTAATAGCACAGTAAAAAAAACATTAAAAAAAACTTAACATTTCATATGCAAGCATAGGCAATCAGTAGGATTCGTAGAATGCCCCGTGCTCGAAATTAAAGCGGAATCATCGCAATTGCACAACACGCGCAGCTAAAAAGAAGGTTGTTTTTCTACTGTCATAATTCACCTAATTCCACAGTTTACACACACAAAAAATTGATCGATAACTTTTTTGAAGACAGCTAGGGAAGCAAGGACGCTTGTGCTTGACTGAAAAGGGCAAGAGGGCCGGCATTTTTTCAAAAGAGGGCGGCACTTTCTAAAAAAGGGGCACGAGGGCGTTATCATGATGAAAAAATTGCGTGCAGGGCGGACCGCCCTTCAAAAAACGCCTAGAGTGAACACTGGAGTAGATAAACGGACCTATAGGTCAGACAATTGAAGGTGCAAGTTGGAGAAGGGATTGACTAACATTTTTCAAATAAAAACTAATTTTGATGGAGATGAAAGCTATCAATACATATCCATCTTTCCTCAAAATTGTATGGCTCTGCTTGATTTATTTAGGGAGATACAGAGCAGTAAAAAGTATATGTTTCACTTATAAGGATCCAATTTCATTAAGTGAACGCAAATACCAAATATGCGAAATTGCATCTATTTTGCTTGCCTACATAGACCGGAAAGTTCCAATTGCGGCCCATGGCAACCTTTTGTCTGGGCGATAAACAATTGTGTCCTTCTTCGAGAATATGGTAACCCGGCTCCCTTCGGCCGCAATTGGGCTATTGCCACATAGACTGCCTTCATAGATCACTTTCAATAAATATCAACAATTGCAACCGAAACTTACCGTGAATCGAATTCAGAACCTCACGCAACGCAGTCCAGTGCCTTATCCGTTGTAGTACCAGGGCGACGTGAAGTATTTATAAACAGAAGAAATTTTAACTCTTGGCACTCCGATGTCGCCTATCAGGCGCCAACGTAACGACCAGTTCTTTTGTTTCGGTGTTCTTTAAAATAAGCGAGAAGAGCATGATATTGTGTTTAGAACATCAATCTTTTTTTCAACTTGTTCTCCTGCAAATACAAAACAGATCAGGATTTTTTTTCACTTTATGAGTATAAAAAAATCTGTGGAAAAGAACGTAAAGAGGAATAACTGTTCCATAGAAAGAACACACATCGCAAAGTGTTCTTGGAGTGCAAAGGGTTAAAAGGTGTGCCAAACGAATGGGAAGTAAGAAGAGTTGTAATAACTCATTTTTCTTTTAATCAATCGACATCGAATAATGTGGAAAACTATCTTCTGAACAACTATTTTAAGTGTGTCAGGTCGCTTTGTTAAGAGGGCTTGAAGAGAAGCTGAGATTAGCAATATTAAATCACACTTCAGTCTTGAAAAAATACGATTACTTAAATTTGAGTACGTCATCGCTCATTTACGATGTAATTGAGGGGTTGACATGGGGAAGACAGTAAGTCACAAATTTCGAGTTCTTCACTGAAAAAACAGTAAACGCTCAAGCCAATTGCATGGAATAAACAGTATGTCAATCGGCAAAATGGTTTAGTTTCTATGAGCGACGAAAGATGGCACTTGCGTGTAGTTCACGATACTTGTAAAACCCGTTTTTTGCTTCCCCTGTAAAATTTACTTTTTGTGACTTACTGTCTTCCCCATGTCAGCCCCTCAATTGTACTCAAAGAAACATACGAGTATGGCCAGGTACTCAATTTTAAGTACCTTTTTTTTACAGTAAATTGTCGTTTGGGACTAGAGTTGCCCCTGTATTTTATATACACAAGTATAGGTATACGCAATTCGAAACAAGCAATCTGAGATTGAGGTTTGCCCCTGTACGGTCATCATTCACCCAGTTGATGTTCCAATGTCAGAAAGGATCCGCCCTTAAAAGAAACAAAGAACACCTTTTTTTTTGTAAATATGAGGTCAACCGTCTCGCAGCAACCGTAACTCAAAAATAATTGAGATCCGTAATGAATGAAATACACACTGCACACCCACTGCTCATATCACTGCACAAGGACGTGGTTTTGTTATACATAAAGATTTTTTTGCGAACAATAAAAAAATGTATTTCCTGCAGAAGGATACCTTGAATTTTGTCTTTTAAGGAGGTCAGATGACAGATATACTGCTTAAGTGTAAAGTAAGAAGAACTCGCTTTCAGAAACAACTCCTTTTTCAGAATTTTGCTATCGTCAAGCCTACATTCGTTATGTTTGACAATATTCTCGTCATTGAATCACGTGAATTTTGACGAAACAAGAGTCCTCAAATTTTGAACGAAAGTCATTTACTCAGATTCCATTTTGGTGTCATCAGCTCATGTTTGGTTCTTATACTTATATCGTCAAAATTCGAACGAGTCTTTTTGGCGGAGTGGATAAAGCGTTGGACTCTGGAACGATTGGAGCATATACAGGCCTCTGTTTCGTCAAATATGATAATGCATTATTAACATTGAACTGGTTGTCAAATAGTATTAAGCACTGTTTTCACAGTGTGATCAGAAGGCCTAGGTGGCCGAGCGGTTAAAGGCGTCAGCTGGGAATCCGATGATTCCTGGTTCGATCCTAGGCGATGGACTTGACAAAGAAAAGTAAAAAAGTGGTGATCTTGTGATCAGAGGGTTGCCAGCTTCGTTACCAAAATACTAGAAAAGTCGTCCAGAACATCCGCAAAAATTAACGGCGTGTATACGGGACTGGTGCTCGATAAATCTGATCGGGGTCCAAAGTCCCGACGTCTATTGAAGACGTTGGGTGCCAGTTCGAGTGTTTCCTCGTCATCTGACCATGGTTCTAAAATAACGAGGTGCATGTATGAATGTGTATGTGTTCGAACCGTCGCCAATAGCCCACTGTGCAGCTCTAGTGCGACGTTAATTAACCAAACCACAGTGTGGTCCGAGCATATCCTGGTAAAAGTGGTGAATACGATTCCCAAATTAGAAATAGTTTAAAGGTTCAGCTTCAATGATTCAAGACATATTTATCGTGGGAAATTTTATTCTCATGCAGATATTTGCGTGTATTCTTCAAGTGATGAGAAAACTCTTTTTGGGTGTCTGGGAACTGAAACTTAAAGTGGTTTCGTTTTAACGCTAAGTGAATAAATTGTGTTGTGATCGAAATAACCAGACTGTAAATTGCATGTTTCACTGTTTTCCTACGCGATAAAGTTAATTGATTGAAGTTTAGAATGTACTTTCAAAATACTATATCTCGATCTATTTTGATTATTTACAAAATACAAAAGTATTAACAAAAATGAATTGTTATTCATATTTTAAAAACATGTTGATTATTGCGTATTTTAAAAATTCTAAAAATAATTCTATTCAACAATACACTGTAAAAAAAATGTGCTTAAAAATGAGTACATGAACGTATTCGTTTTCTTTGAGTACAATTGCATCGTATATGAGCGATGACGTACTCAAATATAAGTAATCGTACTTTCGTAAAAATGAGCAGTATGGTTTAATATTGCTAATGTTAGTTTCTGTTCAAGCCATCTTAACAAATCGACCTGACACACTTAAGATAGTTGTGCAAAGGATGGTTTTCTACATTATATGATGTGGATTGCTTAAATGGAAACCCAATTATTATGACCAAATGGTCTTAGTTCCAATTATTTTGCCACGTCTTTTTAACATTACTTCCGTTTATAACTTTTTCACGTCGCACTATAAGTACAACGGATAAGGCCCTGGACTTCGGTGCGGACATCAGGTAAACGGATTGGGTTCGATTCCCGGTATTTCCAGGTTGCAATTGTTGAAATTTATTGAAAGTGATTTATGAAGGCAGCCTATGTGTAGGCTTTTGGTTTTTGGTTTTTTGTTAATTAACGTCGCACTAGAGCTGCACAGTGGACTATTGGCGACGGTTCAGGGTCAATCTCGAAGGAAAGACCCGGGAACACATACACATTCACACACACATTCATACATGCACCTCGTTATTTTAGAACCATGGTCAGATGACGAGGAAACACCTGAACTGGCACCCAACGCCTTCAATAGACATCGGGACTTTGGACCCCGATCAGATTTATAGTGCACCAGTCCCGTATACACGCCAGTATAATTTGTTGGACATTCTGAATGACTTTCTAGTATTTTTGTAGCGAAGCTGGCCCTATGTGTATGCAAACAAATGCTCTTTTTTTTTCTTAATTTTACTCATTTTTGAGTACATGTCTATTTCAAAAATAAAACGTATTCGGGGCCATGATAGGCATCGAATGTAATCAAAAATGAGTACATTTCACTTTTTTTTAAGTACCTATTTTTATATGTAGTAAGAAAGGAAAGGAACAGTTTTCACAACATTAATTTTATCTAAATATTTTCAATTTATCCAAAAGTGGCATTAATAGTTTTATATAAATACAAATACTGACGACTAACTACAAGCTCTAAGCCCAGCAAGTTTGGTCCGTTTATCACATCGTACAAATACAAATACAAATATTGACGACCAACAACAGGATCAAGGCCCAACAAGGTTGGTCCATCTAATACCTCTTAACTATCCCCCAATGCATATCTAACTTCTTCTTAAAATCCGTTACTCCTTTACAATTAACAATATTCACTGGCAAGTTGTTCCATTTGTCTATTACCCTATTATAGAAATAGTGTTTTCTCCCTTCCCGATTAAAATGGGATTTGTTTAACTTAAACCCATGACCTCTCGTTCTATCACTCATATTAAAATCTAAACCCTCCACATCTCCTTGTTTGATAAATTTGAATAGTTGAATCAAATCTCCCCTAACCCTTCACCCTTCTCTCGTCCAGAGTATACATATTCAAATTTCGTAATCCATCTTCATAATTCATGCCTGAAGACCCTTGGACCATTTTAGTAGCCCTGTGCTGAATTTTCTCCAACAATGCAATGTCTTTTTTAAGATATGGTGACCAGAACTGTACAGCATACTCAAGATGTGGCCTTACTAAACCTCTGTACAATGGCAAGATAATATCCTTAGATTTTGTTCCCCAATCCGTAACAATCTTTTTAAACTACCTGCTGACGAATTAACCAATCCTTCAAGGAAAACTATTCCATTTCTCTATTATAAAAAAATGCTTTTTATCTTCTTGATTAAGTTGAGTTTTGTATAATTTGTACCCATATACAAAATTTGTACCTCTACAGTCCCATTAAATGTACTAAATGTTATGTCTTTAACGTCACCCATAAATTTTAAAAATTGAATAACCCCTCTAATCCTTCTCTCCTCGAGTGTATACTATATATACTTAAAGATCTAAGTATGTCGCTATACACTGTTAAAAATAGGTACTCGTACTAATTTTTTTTAACATTCGATGTTTATCATAGCTCCGAATACATAAATTTCATGTTATAAAAAGACATGTACTCAAAAACGAGTACAATGAGTAAAGAGAGCAGTTGCTTACCTATATAGGCTATCTTCATAAATCACTTTCAATAAATATCGACAATTACAACCAAGACTGGGAATCAAACCCATATCCTCTGGCACCGCAGTCCACGGCCTTATCCGTTGTACTACCAGAGCGACATGAAGAAGTTATAAACAGAAAAAAAATGTTGAAAAGGTGTACCAAAAGAATGTGAAGTAAGGTAATTGAATTTTAATGACTCAGTTTCCATTTAAGCAATAATCATCAATATAATTTGGAAAACCGTCTATTTTGTCACAGCTATTTTAAGTGTGTCAGGTCGCTTTGTTAAGATGGCTTGAAGAAAAGCTGTGATTAGCAATATTAAATCACGCTGCTCATTTTTTAGAAAGTACGGTTGCATAAATTTGAGTACATCATCGCTCATTTACGATGCAATTATACTCAAAAGAAAAGCGACTATGTTCAGGTACTCATTTTTAAATACTTTTTCTACAGTGTATTACTATATTATAAAACTAATGCCTTCTACCTTTCCGATTCCCGAAGTCACTACAGTTGATTCCCAAAGTCGCTATAGTTGATTCCCAAAATTGCTATAGTTGATTCCCGAAGTCGCCATAGTTGATTCCCGAAGTCACTACAGTTGATTCCCAAAGTCGCTATAGTTGATTCCCAAAATTGCTATAGTTGATTCCTGAAGTCGCCATAGTTGATTCCCGAAGTCACTACAGTTGATTCCCAAAGTCGCTATAGTTGATTCCCAAAATTGCTATAGTTGATTCCCGAAGTCGCCATAGTTGATTCCCGAAGTCACTACAGTTGATTCCCAAAGTCGCTATAGTTGATTCCCAAAATTGCTATAGTTGATTCCCGAAGTCGCCATAGTTGATTCCCGAAGTCACTACAGTTGATTCCCAAAGTCGCTATAGTTGATTCCCAAAATTGCTATAGTTGATTCCTGAAGTCGCCATAGTTGATTCCCGAAGTCACTACAGTTGATTCCCAAAGTCGCTATAGTTGATTCCCAAAATTGCTATAGTTGATTCCCGAAGTCGCCATAGTTGATTCCCGAAGTCACTACAGTTGATTCCCAAAGTCGCTATAGTTGATTCCCAAAATTGCTATAGTTGATTCCCGAAGTCGCCATAGTTGATTCCCGAAGTCACTACAGTTGATTCCCAAAGTCGCTATAGTTGATTCCCAAAATTGCTATAGTTGATTCCCGAAGTCGCTAGAGTTGATTCCCGAAGTCGCTATAGTTAATTTCCAAAGTCACTACAATTGATTCCCAAAGTCGCTAGAGTTGATTCCCGAATTCGCTAGAGTTGATTCCCAAAGTCGCCATAGTTGATTCCCGAAGTCGCCATAGTTGATTTCCAAAGTCGCCATAGTTGATTTCCAAAGTCACTATAGTTGATTTCCAAAGTCGCTATAGTTGATTCCCGAAGTCGCTATATTTAATTCCCGTACCAATTTCATAAAACCGATGTCTTTTTTAAGATAAGGTTAAATATTTTTTACTGCACACTAAAGAAGCAACCTAACTATCTCTCTATACAATGGTAAGATTACATCTTTAGTCAAATGATACATTCCTTTTAATAAATCCCAACATTCTATTCGCCTTTTTACTAGCTAGATATTTAAAAATTACACATGAAATCAAAAGATTAACATTTTATTTTATAATCGCCATTTAAAAATTGCAAAAAAAAATTCCGACTCCTTCTTTATCAGCGAGGATATTGATAAGTAATTGTGTATATTTTAATTAATCGAATTTCATAATTCGATTAGTCTACCTTGAATGAAAGGTAGATATGGTTGAGCTCGGCTAGTATCACCAATCATTTATGGTTGAGACAATTTCATTGCTTTATCACTTTTATCAATCACGCTGGGGTAATTTTCCTGTGGAAAGTTAACAGGGACCGACTTACAAGCTTAGGGGCCCAGGACAAAAAACATTAGGGGGCCCCTCGACGCAACTCAAAATAAAACTGCTAAATTTATGCACAAGCACAATACAAAATGACGTAATCAGTCAGCTTTAATGCAAATATAAATATTTATTTTTTTAAACTACTAATTTTCTTCTTTTGAGAATTTGAATCAACGTTAATGGTCAATACTGCAACAGAGTTTTTTCATACGTTTTTAGTTCTGTTCTTCCTTCCTTTTTTTTAGTTTAGCCAGATTCGTATGTTCTACCCACTGTATAGCTAGCAAATCCCTAATGATTACAATATTAAGAAATTTGGTATAGGAAAAAAGTATCCGTAAACGACAAATCTGCGTGCGATTATAAAACACAGGCGGGCTTGGACCTTGGTCATTAATTTAATTTTACTAGTGATCCAAAGCGCATATCTTTGAAAAACGCGATGCAAAAGGTGACATACATCATGAACGTGCTGAAAAGTGAAATTTATTTAATTGGGTAAAATAATATAAGTTTTTCAAAACAATTAACGATTGATTTAAAAAAATTATTTTAAAAATTTTGATAAAAATAAATTTAATTGATTTTTAAAAAATTTTTTAGTAAATTTATTTGTAACTTTTTAACATATATTTAGCATTAAATCATTTTTGGGGGCCCCTTTAAAATGGGGGCCCTGGGCAAGTGCCCCGAATGCCCTCCCGTAAATCAGTCTCTGAAAGTTAAGCCTTTTTCATCTTTTTGCAAAAACTGCACCATTACAATCCATTCTATCAATATTAAGACTATGATTTCACTTGCCAAGTTATCAAAAGTTACATTAATAAAATATCACTTTTCATTTGAAATCACTTTCAGTTGAAAGAAAATTAATAACGGACATCGCAGCTATAAAAAGTCACACTTCCATGCATCGCGGAAAATACAAACCATAAAATTAGACTTTGTATGGATGATAGATTTTTTCTAACAATAAATACCTATATTACCTGAAGCATTATATCGGGCAACGATGCGTTTGGATTACACTTTTCCTTTTTTTCTAAGCGGGTGATCTCATGCATGGTCGGTTTACTAACTAAAGTAGTCCAAAATGAAGAGGTGTGAAATACTTGCCACCAATTAAGATCAGCTTATTATTATAAATAGCATCAGATCAAGTCAAACGAACTTTTCGTTTAAAAATAATCCTGCTTTCTAAAAGACACAACTTTCTATTATTGCCTGTAGTCATGGTAAAAGAAAAGTTTCACTAGGTTACGCTTTCAAAGTCAAACCGTTCTGTAGCGTACGCGGAAGAATACATAGGATTAGTAGTAGTTCTGGTAACAATAAACCTCGCGATCAAAAAAAAAATACCATATATGTTAACTTTAATCTCTTCAAGCAACATTCTTGCCAAATTTGAAGAAAATCGAACAACACGTTCGGTCGTAATTGGGTAACAAACAAACACATTTACAGACGAAATGCTGAAAGGTTGAGTTAAAACAGATCTTTAAAATGTTACGTGTTCAGGTTTTAAAAGGATAAATTTTAAGGAATATTAAGTGAATATATTTGAAATCGAAGTTTTATTAAAATAAATGGACGATCACACAATTTATAAATAGACAATATGCACGACTTGGTGTCGAGATTACATATAACGTTATTTTGAAATATAAGTGACGTCATAGAACTTCATTAGATCTTTACTAAGTTGCATAGATGAATCCTCTTCCATTTAATTTCTACACCACTGCTGGGGTGAGGTATATGTGACGTCATAGAAGTTCACTAGGTTTTAAAGTTTTCATAAAACTTAAAAAACTGTGTTTTCTTGCTTCAAACCTTCCATTTTATAAATTTCTCAAAGTTTTATGCTGTCTTTTTAAACCAATCCCAGACAGTAATCGACCATGTATTTTTGTTACTTTGTCAAAATACCGTCAAAATTTTAATCTCGACACCAGTTCGTGCATAATATCCATCACATAGTTAAAAATGTATTCTATCGAACAATTTAAATCATCATATTTTAATCTCGACACCAGTTCATGCATAATTTCCATCACATATTTAAAAATGTATTCTATCGAACAATTTAAATCATCATATCTTTATCTCGACACCAGTTCATGCATAATCTCCATCACATAGTTAAAAATGTATTATATCGAACAATTTAAATCATCATATTTTAATCTCGACACCAGTACATGCATAATCTCCATCACATAGTTAAAAATGTATTCTATCGAACAATTTAAATCATCGTATTTTAATCTCGACACCAGTTCATGCATAATCTCCATCACATAGTTAAAAATGTATTCTATCAAACAATTTAAATCATCATATTTTAATCTCGACACCAGTTCATGCATAATTTCCATCACATATTTAAAAATGTATTCTATCGAACAATTTAAATCATCATATCTTTATCTCGACACCAGTTCATGCATAATCTCCATCACATAGTTAAAAATGTATTATATCGAACAATTTAAATCATCATATTTTAATCTCGACACCAGTTCCTGCATAATCTCCAGCCCATAGTTAAAAATGTATTCTATCAAACAATTTAAACCATCACATTTTAAATAATATGTATGCTTAATACGCTACCTGGTGGAACATACCTACCAATTTTCCAGCTCTTAAAATATCGAAAATATAACATTCATGTATTGAAAATGTATTTCCCGTTGCCGCAACTTCCGTTAGCTTCTACAGAAATCAAACATAAAACTAATTATTATATCCTTTCGGCCGCATCTGATTATACTGAATATTCCTACGGCTTAATATAAATGTATTTGACGAATTAATGTTTAGAACGAGTATAAAGTTTCTTGACCCTTTATATTTCACGCTGCGTGAAATAGCTCTGATGGAATTACGGATCATTATTAAGTGTTTGGTGATGCCTAACGCGATTTGAAGTATTTAGAAAAGGTTTTATTGTGCGGGATTGTTTTGAAATGTTAATTGGGTATAGACGAGTCGTTGCGTTATTACTGAATTAAATTTATAACTTCCTTGTTTAAAAGTTTTTGTTAATACTCTATAATTGGATCTGAACGTTGTAATTAATCAAAATTTTTGTTCTAATTCATATATTTGGACAATTTTTTTTTGTTGGATAGGGGATGTGTTACTTGGGAGCCATTTGAAAAAAAGTATCCAGTTATCCGTCATTTAACTATCCGAAATTTTCAATTAACCGGATCGTTTGAAAACAAATATAACGATTTCAAAAATTATTTTTTTATTGAATACAGAAAGATATATTTTGGAAAACCTCCAAAAACTAATCGGTTATCCGGCTGCTATATACCCGGAAATAACGATTAACCGGACTTTTTTAACAGTTTTCTACAATTTCAAAATGTTTTTATGTTATAAACACTTCTATTTTAAATAGTACTTTTTCCAACTTTAACACTTTTTGTAAACAGAAACCCTTGAATTTATCATTTTCAAACACTCATGGACATTCAGGAAACAAAATGATCCACACTAAAAGAATGATCAATATAAGTATTGTTTTTTGCATCTTTGTTAAATACATATTTCTTTACAAATCAAACACAAAGCCTACAATACATTACTTCCTTTCAGGTCCGCTAGCTTTTCAAGTGTACTAAGGGCAACAAAAAAAAATGCCATAATAACTTATCTACTTCAAAAGAAAAGAGCTTATATTCTTTATTAAATACACAATCAAGCAAAAGAACAATTATAAACATGCCTGCGTTCAACGGCTGAAATCACGAATCTCCTCTGAACGGTCCAGTGCAATCAAGGTTAAGGCCTTTTCTTTTTTTCTTCTTCTTTTTGCAATGTTATTATTTAGTGAAGAAGCCACGCGGAATCATTCGCTTATGACGATATTCCCTTAAGAATCAGAACGGGAACCTCGAACCGTTTTGCTATTCGAATTCGTGATCCGGTACAAACTTCCTCGACTTGAGCAGACGATACTTTTTTTTAAAAAGGGAAAATGGAAGAAATATGCTTGAGTGTGTGAGCCTGGCTTTAGAGGTTTCGAGCGAGGTTGTCAGTGGGTCAAGCGAATTTAAGATGTTCTAAAAAAGAAGATTTGTGTGCTTGCTTTAGAATATTGGAAGACATAATTATTCGTTCGTATACAGCGGATGGAGAAAAATGGCTTCTACTATAATTTTCTTAAGCTTGTCTTGTATTTTGCTTTGCAATATCTGGATAACTGTGATAATGGCTGGTGAGTAGTTTTCTATTTTTTATATTTAATTTAACTCCAGAGTAATATTTGTTGATGTTAATTTGATATATCTATAAAAACATTTTAAATAGAAAACATCAAACATTAATCAATACAATAAAATTTCTCCTAATTAAATTATTTTCAATACCTAAAAAATAGATATATGGCTCATTGAATTTTTTTTTTTAAGTTGATTAAAAAAATAATTAAAATAGTAAAATATAAATTGACCCTATGTTAATTGATCGTTTTTCAGAAAATGGAATGAGTTAAGGATGGATATGGTTTTAATGTTTCTCTTAAATGAATTAGTAAACTTTTTACAGAATTTTTATATTTTATATTAGAAATTTAAAATTAGAAATTATTGATTATATTATAAATTGTTGACTTTTTCAATATCATCGTTAAATGATTGTTTTAATTTTCATGAGCGATCAGTAAAATATTTTCTTTCTAGAGGATTTTAATAAATTTTACTCTTAATACTTATATGACAGATATTTTATAAAATTTAGATATATTAAATAATGTATACCACTCTTTAAATTATTTAGAAAGTTACTTCAAATCCAACGATTTTGATTAATTAAAAAAACAAAAATTACTTTTATTATATGTTATTGTTTTCATCTCGAAATAAACATTCAACCAATAAATTATGAAATAAACATTTTGCACTGTTATTTATTGTTAAAATACTCACTCACTAAATTATTTTGGTTGCATCCCCGGCAGTAAAAATTTTCATACAGTGAAACATTAAAAGTCATTTTCCACAGGAAATCCCCTTACCAATGACCGAAGGCATCAATGCCAATGAAAGCCAATGTTCTGCTTGTTTCTGTGCATGCTTTTTCACTTTATTTTGAAATTTGTAATTAATTTTAACCCTTGCACTCCGTTGGTGCCGCTCAGGCGACAACGTAACAACTCGTTCTTTTGGTTCCCTGTTCTTTAAAATAAACTCGAAAAGTGTCTTGTATGTAAAACACATCGATCTTTCAAAACAATAAAAGAAACAGAACATATATTTTTTTAGATGTTTATATACCATTTATCATCTTTCTACACACTTTTCGTCTGTAATATCGTCATTTACTCAAAATATATTTTTTTACATTTTGGTCACGTTTAAAATGGTAAGGCTTTGTAAATAAATTAACTTAAAACTAAACTGTTAATACTTTTTGAAAGCTTAATTATTTTATAAACGAATTAATAGCTTTTTTAAATTAAGAGTTATAAATAATATTTTTACGACTTATTAAACATAAAAATTTGAATATTTTTTAGGTTTTGAACTTAAAATAGTTTTGAAACGTATTAAAACACAAATCTGCAAAAGTCTATTCACACGTCTATAGTACATACTTTGACGTTATTTAATTAATTAAAAACAGTAAAAATTGAAGGAGGAGTAATATTTTTAAAAAAAAAAGTATTTTTAAGCTTAACAAACTAAAAAAATAACAAAAATATTTTTTTAAAATATATATATATATATTTTTCACCATGGGAGGATATATATATTATGGGGGATATATATATTTTTATTATTGTTTAGAAAAAGATGTTCTAATAATATAAAAAACTGGTATTTCTGAATTCATTAATAAACAAATTAGGATTTGGGGCTCGGGTCTCCCTTAAGTATTGTGTAAACTTATTTTGTTTACTGTGACGCATTTCAATTAACCCTTGTGCAAAGAACGGGTACTTTTATTGGTAGTGAATAGTTTCATGAATTACCCAGAGAAAGAACGGTATTTGCTTGACGTCTGCTTCGTGTCAACGACTCCCTTTCTCATCCCTCCTCGGAAACGAAATAAACTTGGAATTTTCTAAAAATAATATTTCTTCTTGAAAGAATTCGACAACTATTTTAGCCGCGACCGTCTGTTGAAGGTTTCTGCATAAGTGTTTATTTTCTTACTCCAGTGTTCACTCTAGTTGTTTTTTGAAGGGCGGTCCGCCCTACCCGTCCTTTTATACATCTTGATAGCGCCTTCATGCCCCTTTTTCAAAAATGCCGCCCTCTTTTGGAAAAATTCCGCCCCTCTTGCCCTTTTCAGTCAAGCACAAACGTCCTTGCTTATAAAAAGGCAACGATGAAATTTTTTGCGCGTGTGTAAACTGGAATTAAGTGAATTATGACCGTAGAAAAACAACCTCCTTTTTTACTGCGCGTGTTGTGCAATCGCGATGATTCCGCTTTAATTTCGATCAGGGGTCGTTTCCACGAATCCTTTTGATTGCCTGTGCTCGCATATGACATGCTAAGTTTTTTCTGTGTTTTTTTTAAAGAGAAGATGGTTTGGGGCGTGGTTACAAGATTAAGCATTTTATTACCAAATTTTGGATTTAAGTAGCCTTTTCATCAGTTTTGTAAGAGGTCTGATTAATGCAACTTACAGATTTGGTTTTTAAGGAAAAAATTTATTTACAAATGTTAATTTTTTTTTATTTTAAGTAGTATATTCATAAAGATACATACATTTTGTATGGGTCTTTCCTTCAAGATAGACCCCGAACCGTCAATTATAGCCCGATATGCAGCTCCAGCGGAATGTCAACCAACATTTTAACTTGTTTTCTTTGGTCACGTGTACGATGTGTCAACATGTGGACACGCCCACCCCAAACTTTTTTTTTTTTAATTGCCCTTTTAAAACAAGAAGAGCTTTTTCAAAAACAGAGTGCCCTTTTATCGCCAATTTCTAGAGTAAACACTGCTTACTTAAAAAGCGTATCCACAATGCCAAATGGCGGTTCACCGAATAGCTCTTAAAATATGACATTCAAGCTAAGTGGGAAATTGGTCAAATTTATTGCCAGTTTTGACGCGAATAAATCTTTAAAATTGGTCAGGGTACAACAATAATTGGCCAAATCTTGCAAAATATAAAAAATATTGATATTTCAAAACCTTATAACTCCGGGATGAATCAAATTATTAGTATAAACAAATTACCATTGTGTATGGGATATGTCGTGGATGATATGGATGATCATGTCGAGAAGGTTAGCCTTAATTCATTTTTTTTTTACTTTAGAAACACGCAGGGAAATAAGTCAAATTTTGGGGAAAATGTGGCCGGTATCATTGCCAGATTTAGAGTTAGTAGGACTTTAGGCTGATAAGTGGTCCGCCCAGGCTGAAATTCCGCAATCCCCCCACTAACTACAGGGCAGGCGGGAGGTCGGAATGTTTTTTAAATATATATATATTCCAGATCTGCTAATTAAATCATTTTTTAATGTACAAATGAAATCGGGATACACTGTTTTTTGTAAATTTCCAATACTATGCTTCAACATTTCAACGGTTTCAAGAAATCTCAAGGTGCAATGGCATTCTGGAATCTATGAAAATGATAATGAAATATTGAACTCGTCTTTGTATTACCCTCAAATGACCCTAAGCAAAATAAAAATGTGAGGTAAATAAAAGCAACCGATTTTCAAAAAAAGAGTAAAACTATGGTATTGTAATTTTCACAAATTAAACACATTTTTTTAAAGAACATAAAAGTATAAGGGTATATTTACATTGTACAAATCTGTTAAGAAAAGCTATTTATGACAAATTTATATCTTACTTTAAATATTTTGCTTTTCAGATATACCAAGTAATGTGGAGAAGATATTAGAATCAGTTGTCGATTATCCCTTTTTAACACCTCAAACTTATACAGGTAAGTAACATAGAGTCAAATTTTCTTTATATATCGTCTCCTCTGAGCAACAGTAAGAATCTAAAAAAAACGATAATGAGTTTTCGGTCTTGCTAATATTACCAAATGTGCCTTTATTTAGTGGAACACTCGGACATTTTTATGTCTTCTTTGAAATCCCTGAACTACAGCCTTAGATTTTCAGCATTGAAAAAACAGCATATTTTAAAATCAAGTTTATGGGAAACTCTGTTTTTGCTCATATCCTACTGTTGCTCTGAGGCGACGATATATAAAATACGATATATCTATGTATAAACAAGCTTTTTTTTAATTGTAATATGTGAAATCTTTAGTTTGAATCATTTATAGTTTTAGCTAAGAAATAATATTTTTGTTGATGGGGAAAATGTTGCTACATTGATGTAGGATTTAATGCTCAAAATTTGCAAATTTGTACTTATTTTCTTTCTAGAATTTATTTGTGAATTATTTCTAAAATTGTGCTTTTGTTTGATTGTGAATTCGAGGTTTTTTTTCATGACAGTATTTTTAGTTAAGGAAACTATAAAAATATTTTAAGGTAGATTTTTAGTTGAAAACTATTAAGTTTATGAAGCAAACGTAGGTATTTAATTGAAACCTTTACCCTTACAAGCTTGCTTTTATGGAGATGAAACAACATAATACACAAAATCATACCCTTACTACTTCAAATAAAATTGTTACAAATTTAGTTAATTATATTGAAATTTTTAAAAATGAAATTTGCACGAATACTTTTATAATCATTTAAAATGTACGTATACCACGTGTTAAAATTGTATTTATAAAATGTATATGTTTAACCACCGACTTTGTAAGTAATTTATTAACAAAATTGTTTTATTTGGAAATTTCTTTCCTATGGGGCATGTAAATAAAGGTTAACAAAGAGTAACTTTCGGGATTTTATTGTAATTAAAATAAGTATATAGGAGCGAGCATGTTCTTTTAAGCAGAATTAAAATTCTCAGTCAAATAAAATTCAAAGTTCTGCAAAATAGCAACTCATAGAAAGGCACACCGCAACTCTTCAATTAAAATTATGAAATAGGGAATATTATCGTTTCACAGCTTCATATTTTGAATAGTTATAATTGTATAAGCAGTTTGAAGAAAAGAACAGTAAAAAATCCGTTTTTCAAACTGGTGATTCAATTTTACTAAATATTTTTACTATACTCGGGGACAACCTAAGTTGAACCTGAAGCAGAAGCTATGATATGTATAAATATTCAATTGCTTTAGGCTCAACTTAGGTTGTCCCCGAGATAAACATTCCATTTGGGGTAGTAAATATTTTTATTCCAGCGTGAAAGATGAAATTTCATCGTTTTATTTCATAAACAAAATATGATCTCTTAATCAATATAAATATTTTTATTCCTTAACATGAAAATTATGTTGATTTTCAGAACCCATTTCGTCAAAGGCTCTGACTGCTACCCTCTCACAGGATGTGACGCCTGAGAATACAAGTGGCGACCTCTATGACCAGATTCTTCCGTCAAGAGACCCGACTACACCCTTATCGAGGAATTATTTATATGAATTATTAAAAAGCAATGAAATTCGTGTTGAAACATCCTCAACACTCGCAACCACAATCCATGCACCGCCCCCACTTTACCATAATTCCCAGTAAAGTTTGTACAAATTCATTTGTATAGAGAGCTTATTTTACAAGAATAAAAATAGTAGTAGTTGTCTAACAAGAAATGTATTTGACCAGCATAAGCTTTAATCTGCACTATACATTTTCAAAACAATGTTTGCCGTGTAATTTATATTTACTGGGATTTACTAAGAGAGAGAAATAAACTCAATACCAATAATCAATATAAAAATAAATATTTATGAAAATTAATTGTAGCACACTGTAAAAAATAGGTACTTAAAATGGGTATCTGAACATACTCGTTTTACTTTGAATACAATTGCATCGTAAATGAGCGATGACGTACTCAAATTTTAGTTCTCGTACTTTCTAAAAAATGAGCAGTGTGATTTAATAATGCTAAGCTCAGCTTCTATCCACCTTAACAAAGCGACATGACACAGTTATAATAGTTTTTAAGAAGATGGTTTTCCACATTATTTGATGTCGATTGCTTAAAAGGAAACTGAATTATTACAACTCAATTATCTTACTTCCCGTTCTTATCTTAATTCCAAGTAAATTTTTGCAAATTCATTTGTATAGAGAGCTTAGTTTACAAGAATAAAAATAAGAGTAGTTGTCCAACAAGAAAGGTATTTGACCAGCATAAGCTTTAATCTGCACTATACATTTTCAAAATAATGTTTGTTGTGTAATTTATATTTACTAGGCGGTAGAAATGAACGGAATACCAATAATCAATACAAAAATAAACATTTGTAAATAATTGTGGCACACTATAAAAAAATAGGTACTTAAAATGAGTACATGAACATTCTCGTCTTTCTCTGAGTACAATTGCATCGTAAACGAGAGATAACGTACTAAAATTTAAGTACTTGATGTACTTCCTAAAAAAAGAGCAGTGTGGTTTAATAATGCTAATCTCAGCTTCCTATTCAAGCCATATTAACAAAGCGACTTGACTGACACACTTAAAATAGTTGCTCTGAAGATGATTTTCCACATTTTTTAATGTCGATTGTTTAGATACAGTAGTTTCATATAAAAATCTGTAGTTTTTTATCCAGGTAAAGTTTCTCAAAACATGTAATTTCCAGTATGTGTCACTAAACATTTTTAAGAAAAAAAGAAGCAAAATATACCCGAGCTGAAAATAGCTGAGTTTTGCACTCTTTCAAAGTCTAAAAATGTTTCAATTTAATTTATAAACAGTCTGTTGAAGTAGAATGTCTTTGCGTAAATCACTTCAAGTCGTTAGACTAGCTATCCTAATGAAAGAAAGGGGATGCCAACTTCGAAACAAAATCTTCTTTTATTCATCTGCAATTAATTTTAGAACTCAATAAAAGGGTTTAAACATATTCGTTAAACAAAACAGAAGATCTCTGTCACTTCACAGTAATGTATTTTTGTAAATTTATGTAGCATCTCTACAATGTTGCTGTTGTCAAATAGAAATTTAGTTTTATTGACAGAATTTGTAGATCACACACTTCGTTGCTACAAAATGGGTACACTTTAACTGTGTTCTTTATTTTTATTGATGTATTCCTTTTCTTATATTTCAGTATGAAACATATACGTATTAAAAAAAATCTAAAATTTACTGACAGAAGAATATTGTATTTTATTCATTGAACTGTGTGATGTTAGGAACTTGAATAGTATCACACAAGTGTATAAATCTACAATTAAATATGATTATAATAATTTAACTATTTAATCTACAATTTGCTCCAATAGTAGATTCACTGATCTACAATTTGTTCTAATAATAGTTTCACTGATCTACAATTTAATCCGTTATTAGTTTCACCGATCTACAATTTTCTCTAAGAATAGTTTCACTGATCTACAATTTTCTCCAGTAGTAGATTCACTGTTCTACAATTTGCTTCAATAATAGTTTCACTGTTCTACAATTTGATCCGTTATTAGTTTCACTGATCTACAATTTTCTCTAAGAATAGTTTTCACTGATCTACAATTTGTTTCAATAATTCTTTCACTGATATACATTTTCCTCCAATAATAGTTTTACTGATTTAAAGTATGCTACGCTTTATCTTTTTGTCAAATTTCAAAACTTTTGTCATCATTATATAATCAAAATTTTCGAAATGACGATAAATTTTGATAAATTTATTTCATTATAGTTGATTGCAAATAAAAATATATATTGTAATTTCCCCAAGATATTGTTTAAAATAATATGTTTGAAAATAACCATATGCGAAGTCAACATTTCATTCTAAATTATATAGTTGTAACATTGCGTCCAAAATTATCTATCTGCAATATTGCATTTTAAATTATTTAACTGCAGCAATGCCTTTTAAACTAGTATACATAATACATACAATTATAGTGTTCACATAGTTTTAAAAAAAGGCAGGGGGGGTTTGTCAAAAAGGGCACTATTTGTTAAGTAAAAGGGCACTTTTTGTTATGTAAAAGCATAGCAATCCTACAGACCTACGTTTTTGCAGAAAAATATTTTTTTTAATTACAGGGCGCAAAGAAGATATTGAAAAAAGGCAGGCACATTTTCACTTCTAAAAAGGGCAGGGCGCATCGGCACTTACAAAAAACGGCAGGGCGCGACGCCCTTTGAAAAACGCATAACAGGAACACTACATACAATATTAGATTCTAAACAGTGTATTTGTAACATTGCATTTTAAAATTGTGTCGTTATTTGTATTTCTATCTGCAACGTTATATTCTATAATTGTCTACCTGCAAAATTATTGCATTTTAAATTAACTATCTGCAACATTGCATTTCAAATTATCTATTTGCAACATTATATCCTACTTTTTAACACTCTATATATAGATAAGAGTGTCTGTGGGTTTGTTTTTTATACAAATATACAGTTTTATACACTGCCTACATAATATTTCAAAACACCACTATCTCTCTTCCTATACATTAAACCCTTAAATCAGAATATGACTTCAGTGTTCACTCTAGGCGTTTTTTGAAGGGCGGCCCGCCCTGCCCGCCCTTTTTTCATCTCAATAGCGCCCTCATGCCCCTTTTTTAAAATTGCCGCCCTCTTTTGAAAAAATTCCGCCCTGTTTGCCCTTTTCAGTCAAGCAAAAGCGTCATTCCTTCTCTAATTGTCTTAAAAAAAGGCATCGATTATTTTTTTAAATTTTTTTTTATTATCGTAAACACCTTATTTTAACTACGCCTGTTGTGAAATCTCGATGATTCCGCGCTAATATCCAGCACGGGATATTCCTCGAATCCTATTGGTTGCCTGTACCCGCATATGAAATGATAAGTTTTTTTTTCTGCAATTTTTTTTAAAGAGAAGTTCGACGAAGTTGCAAGACTAGGCATTTTATTACCAAACTTTGGATTTATGCAGCCTTTTTATCAGCTTTGTAAGGGGTCTGATTAGGGCTACTTACAGATTTGGTTGTTAGGGAAAACATTAATTTTTAAATGTCAAATTTTGGATTTTAAGTAATATCTACATAAAGGGACATCAATTTTGTACATGTCTTTTCTTCGAGATAGGCCCCGAACCGTCAACAATAGCCCAATTTGCAGCTCTAGCGCAACATCAACCAATAAATCGGAACTTTCTTTTTATTGATCACGGGTTCGATGTGTTAATGTGTGGCCACGCCCACGTTAAATTTTTTTTTAAAGTGCCGTTTTAAAAATAAGAAGGGCCTTTTCAAAAACTAGGTGCCCTTTTACTGCCTACAGCGCCCTGCCCTTTTTTATTTCTAGAGTGAACACTGTGACTTCTTAATAAAATCATCAGATGGCGCCACGGTGCAGAAATCAGCCAAACTCTACGAAAGATCAAGGGAATTCCGGATACTTCATCTAGTAATATATAAGCAACATATATTCAATTTAACTTTCTGATCAATTTGCGATTCAAATTATCTATTTGCAGACATTGTATTCTAAATAATATATAAGCAACATTGCATTGCAAATTAACTATCTTCAATCTTTATATTCTATAAAATGTATCGATAATGCTACATTCTTGACATCCATTTTCTATTCTAAATAACGTACCTTATTGAATTCTAAACTATGCAACTGCAGCATTCTATTATAAGTTGTCGCATTATTTGTATTTGTATATACAACGTTATATTCTACATTATCTATCTGCAACGTTATATTCTACATTATATATCAACAACATTATATTCTACATTATATATCTGCAACATTATATTCTGCATTATCTATCTGCAACAGTACATTCTACATTGTCTATCTGAAATGTTATATTCTACATTATCTATCTGCAACATCTGCAGCAAATTATTTAACTACATTATCTATCTGCAACGTTATATTCTACATTATATATCAACAACATTATATTCTGCATTATCTATCTGCAACATTATATTATACATTATCTATCTACAACATTATATTATACATTGTCTATCTGAAATATTATATTTTACATTATCTATATGCAACATTGTATTCTAACTAATCCACATTTAAGACTGCTTCCTAAGTTACATTATTTAACTGCAGCAAATTATTTAACTGCATTATCTATCTACAACGTTATATTAACGTTATATTCTACATTATATATCAACAACATTATGTTCTGCATTATCTATCTGCAACATTATATTATACATTGTCTATCTGAAATATTATATTCTACATTATCTATCTGCAACATTGTATTCTAACTAATCCACATTTAAGACTGCTTCGTAAGTTCCTTGTCATAGGTGGAATGGATAAGTTCTTTGAACTTTTAACTTGAGAAGAATACCTAACTTTACATAAAAGAAAGAATACCTGGCACGGGCACCAGTTTGCATTGTCTAAAACAATTGTCTCTCTAACGCTTGAAGAAGACACACGTCGAGCGGAGAACTAATTTTAAATTCTTCTTTAGACAGAATGCCAAGGGGTAGACAGGTGTTCGGGTTGCGTTTGTCAAAATTAAGTTCTAGGATTGAAATAAAAGTTAAAAGAAAGAAGGAAAAAAATCATTTTCTTTGGGCTGGATGTCCAAGTAATTGCACTCTCAATTTAAAGTTTAGAACTGTTCTATGGATATATATATATATATATATATATATATATATATATATATATATATATTTAATAACATCAATTATTAGACAAACACACAGAATAAATCATACATATTCCTGCAAAGCGCTTAAAGCTGCATTAACACAAGGAACTGCAATATTTATTTAAATCAATAAGAGCGAAAAGTTCATCCAGCCAGGAGTCGAACCCGGGACCCCTTGTTTAGCGCACAAGTGCTCTACCACTGAGCTATCCGGACGACACCAACCTTCAGAAACTTTTCACTCAGAACACAGATCGGAAGAGTAGACACCTACATTAATACATAAATATTGCAGTTCCTTGTGTTAATGCAGCTTTAAGCGCTTCGCAGGAATATGTATGATTTATTCTGTGTGTTTGTCTAATAATTGATGTTATTAAATACATTCACGGTTCCTTGTGTTAATGCAGCTTAAGCGCTTCACAGGAGTTCGTGTTATGTGGTGTGTCTGTATGTGTCTACTCTTCCGATCTGTGGAGTAAAAAGTTTCTGAAGGTTGGTGTCGTCCGGATAGCTCAGTGGTAGAGCACTTGTGCGCTAAAAAAGGGGTCCCGGGTTCGACTCCCGGCTAGATGAAATTTTCGCTCTTATCCGTAACGCATTTTGGCGGTTTTGGTTGGCGCGTTTAAGTTGGTTAAAAAAGTTTAAAATATTTAAAAAAAATAAAAACTTTAACCTTTTTGTTAATCCACATCGCAAATGTCACGTGCATACAGTTCATTCGTCATATTTCAAATTAACTAATAATTTTAGGCAACAATGTTTCAAACATAATGTCTTAAATAATAATTCTACAAATAAATTCATTTCCATAATCATTTCAATCTCCATTTAAAAAAAATAGTTTCATATAACTTTGGCACTTAATTGTTTTTTAATTTTATCGATATCAAGATACATCGTAACCATTCACTTTCTATATAAGGTAAGATCATTTATAGTGCTATATATATGGTTTTTGAACTCCTCCGTACAATTTCCCTAATAGTAATTTTTAGCGTAATGTTTATTGGCTCAAAGAATAGTTTTTTTTTTAACTCAGACTAGTTCAGTTTTCTTCCTTATGTTATGAGTATCTCAATGAACATTATAGATTATTTAATAATAAAAATTTGACTTTTATAACTTAGAAAATTTGAATAAAAAGCATATTGTACAATGAATTTATCTAAATATTCACCTAAATTCGTTTCAAAATATAATAATTCACTTTGCGAGTTTTTTCTCTTATTTTTGTACTGCAACTGAAGAGGTATTGGTTTTAAAAATGTTATTAGAAGCTATTGAGAACCAATAAGAGTTTAAATACAATAAAAATAATTAAATTTTTATGCATGATATCATTAGGAAAAGTTAGTATTTGGTTAAACTAAAGAATAAGGGGTTAGTCCCCCAAGTCGTCAAAATTAATGTCGCCAAATATGATTTGAGTTCAATTTGGCAATACTGCGCAATACTTGCATAATATGCTTCAAACGCATGCGCAAATAGTCGCTTAATATTTTCTACAAGCATGCGCAAATTCGAATCGAAATAGTAATATCGTTGTTTTCTAATTGTCATTTTGTGATAAATTATTATACTAGTTTTATATATGCCGCTATTTCGTAATAACTTATTCCATCGTATATTTAGTAATAGTTTTGTATAAGTTATAAACCCTCCTCAAATTACGTCAGGTAAGTTTTCCATTCCGCCTCTCATTGGTTTAATCTACAGCAAATAGCTCCACTCACATGTTTACCTTACATCGATATCTCAGTATTGAAAATGGAAACCCTAGACCTTCCACGCCAAAATTGTCGACAAATATTGATTTGTTGGAATGGTTCCTTTTTCTTCGCTTTTACCATCACATAATTTATACATGCATAATTCGTTTTAAATTAAGTATATTTTTTCTATGGTACTTTTTTAGGTTAAGCTTAAGTAAAGAGAAGCACTCCGCCAAGGCATAGAAACAAATGTCGCCAAAATCGAATTTACTTTTATATGGTAACCCAATGCAATATTTGTGCAGCGGATACCTCAAGTTCAGACATAATTTTGCGTGTTTTTAAGTACATTTTCCCATGATATTTCTTTTGTAGAAAATTTTAATTTTTTTTACGCAACAAAATGTCTATTCATAATCTCATATTAGTTAACACTAGAAAGTAACTCGCTTCAAAGTAACTCACTTATAAACTCACTTCAATACATGGTATGCATATGGATAAAAAAATCGAAACCTCAGACATTTTGTTGAGATATTTGGCGGAGTGCCCTCCCTCATTTTTTTTAATTTTAAGTAATATTAATAAGTTAATTTGTAAATTTTGTTATTAAAAACTAGAAAAAGTGTTAATATTAAAAATACCAGAATCAAATTGGATTAGACAGTTATTAAAAAGTTAAATTTTATTTATATTTTTTTTTATTCTAATTTACCATTATCTCATATATTAGAAATTTAAACCATGCATAGCAAAGGAGAACTTGATACTGATTCATCCAATGGAGACAAAGAAGAGGAAATGGAAGATAAGGATCAGAAGATTCTACTGATAAATGGTAAAAAAAATGGTTTATAAAATATTTATTATTTACTGTAAATATATTATTATGCTTGTTAAGTAGAAAACTTTCTGAAAATAGATAAAATTTAAAACTAAACATCAATAATTAAAAAGTTATGCGAAACTGGTTGCAACTGGTTCCACGAAGCAGATGAAAAGGACATTTAAAATCGTTAATGACTAGGCAAAACTAAACAAAAAAAAAGGCATATTTTTATTTTAAAGACATTAGATTCAAAAACAAACTTTTTAAAATCTCATTTTCGACTTGGATGATCTAAAAACAGTGAAAGTCGAGAATCTCTTGACCCAAATACTATATAATTTCATTATTCTGTACACTGTAAAAAAAATAAGGTGCTTAAAAATGAGTACCTGAAAAAAATCGCTTTTCTTTGAGTAAAATTGCATCGTAACTGAGTAATGACGTACTCAAATTTAAGTAACTATACTTTCTCAAAAATGAGCAGTGTGATTTAATATTTTTAATTTCAACTTCTATTCCACTCAGCATCAAGACAAAGCGATCTGACAAACTTAAAATAGTTATTCAGAAGATGGTTTTCCACGTTGTTTAATTTCGATTGCTTAAATGGAAACTGAGTTATTACACTTCAATTGTCTTACTTTTTATTCTTTTGGTACACATTTTTTAACATGTCTGCTGTTTATAACTTCTTCAAGTCGCCCTGGTAGTTTAACGGATATGGCACTGGAATACGGTGCATGAGGATATGGGTTCCATTCCCGGGAAGTCTTGATTGAAATTGTTGATATTTGTTGAAAGTGGTTTATGAAGGCAGCCTATATAGGCAAGAATCTGTTTTATTAATCATTGTACTCATTTTTGAGTATATGACTTTTTCAAAATTTAAACTTATGTATTCAGAGCCATTATAAGCATCGAATGTACTCAAAAATAAGAACACTTTGATTAATTTTGAATATCTATTTTTAACAATGTATACTTCATATAGGGTAATTGAAAATAAACCCACTTTCAAGATAGCTTAACCATAGATAATCAAGCATAGTTCTCTGGTTAAAATAGTTATTCAGAAGATGGTCTTCCACATTGTTTTATGTCGATTGCTTAAATGGAAACTGAGTTATTACACTTCAATTATCTTACTTCCCATTCTTTTGACATACCTTTTAAAATACCTTCTGATTATAACTTCTTCACATCGCCCTGGTAGTTTAATGGATAAGGCACTGGACTATGGTGCACGAGGATGTGATTTCCATTCCCGGGAAGTTTTTATTGTAATTGTTGATATTTATGGAAAGTGGTTTATATAAGCAAACATCTGCTTTTTAATCATTGTAGTCATATATGAGTACATGTCTTTTTCAAAGTTGAAACTTTTGTGTTCGGAGCCATTATAAGCATCGAATGTACTCAAAAAAGAGTACACTACTTTTTTTAGTACCTATTTTTAACAGTGTATACTTCATGAAGGATAAATGAAAGTAAACCCACTTACACGATAGCTTAACTATGTATTCGGAGCCATTACAAGCATCAAATATACTCAAAATTAGTACACTACTTGTTTTTGAGTACCTATTTTTAACAATGCATACTTCATATAGGGTAATTGAAAGTAAACCCCCTTTCACGATAGCTTAACTATTATGTAATCGGAGCCTTTACAAGCATCAAATGTACTCAAAAATCAGTACACTACTTGTTTTTAAGTAAAATTTTTTTAACTGTGTATACTTCATATAGGGTAATAGAAAGTTAACCCACTTTCACGATAGCTTAACTATGTATTCGGAGCCATTATACTCAAAAATGAATACACTACTTGTTTTTGAGTACCTATTTTTAACAGTGTATACTTCATATAGGGTAATTGAAAGTAAACCCACTTTCACGATAGCTTAACTATTATGTAATCGGAGCCTTTACAAGCATCAAATATACTCAAAAATGAGTACACTACTTGTTTTTGAGTACCAATTTTTAACAGTGCATACTTCATATAAGGTAATTGAAAGTAAATCCACTTTCACGATAGCTTAACTATAGATAATCAGGCATAATTCTCCCGCTAAATCCCTCAGGCTTGAACGGGAACCGAGTAAGCGTTTTCTGACAATTTTGGCACCTCCCCAGCCCGTGCAATAGTATTTTCGTCCTTAAGGACTCGTTTGTGGCTTCCACTGTCTGTCTCAAAATGCTGCCGTCTCTCTTATCCCATTGCAGGTCCCGTGTCTTTCAATCAGCAAGAAGATTGCTTGGTAGGTCTTACAATAGAGAATCGGATTTAATTGTTACGTTGTGTTGAAACCTGCTATATTTAAGAAATGTAGTTAACAGACTAACAAACATGTTATTTTTTTTTTATAATTTAGAATTGGAATTATATTTGTGTGTTATATATTGTAGAGTTAGAGTATATCTTTTATCTGAATATTAATTATTAGGGTATGTAGGTAACTGAATGATAAAACTTGGATTGGGATACACATTGTCACACAAACTGCACATGAGGGTGTTTTAGTTGAGCAGTTAAGTATTATTCACGATAGATGGCGCAACCAACATAACTTTCCCATTAAGTAAAATATATTTAAATTATTAAATAATATTTTTTATATTAAAAGGGAAAAAAATGTTTTTTTAATCTTGCTGATGATTAAAAAATTTCTGGTTAAATATTAATAGATTTTGTCGTATATGACATGTTTTTTTTTTTTTTTTTTTTTTTGGCATTGAGCAAGCTAATCTATAGGAATTTTCGTGTTCTAAAAAATAAATTACACTACAATTTTTTTTAAAAAAATCGCCCCCCAAAACTATATGACTTTATTATGTGGATGTTTTCAATGACTATTTCTGCCTTAATATAATTAAAAGTAATGGCATGCATTTCTAAAATGTACATTCTACTGGACGTAGCAGCAAGGCTGAGGACAAAATCAAACATTCCAGAAGATGAACTTGACCGACCTGGCATTATTTGAATTTGACGTCTAAGAATTTCTCTAAATCTGATTAATTGATTTTATTTGAAATTTTCTCTGCAACGCGGTTTTAGGTGTTTTTGCAATTGGGTGGTTTGGCCGTGAAGTGGTATAAATACCCAAAATCCGAAATTGAACTAACACTATTTTTACGTACTATAACCATAATCAAGTGGTCCGAAGGCATTTAAGGCATATCAGAAAACATAATAAACATGCAATTTTGAAGAAAAGACCCTTGTACATTTCCATCTAATAAGTTCTTTTATATGATTATCACATTAAACGATTACTCTTTTATTGTTAGAGGATATAGTATTCTAAGATGCATATACAAATCTAAAGTTCAATTCCGATCTTGAGGAAATTTTGCACACTTGGGACCTTCAAAGAAAAGCTAAGATGACTGTCTACATGAAATTTAGAACGACCACTTTATTTTTCACCCCGTAACTCGCTTTAGCCCATTGACTTGTTAATAAAACCTATTTATAAAAATACTATACTGTAACAATGGAATATTTCGGAAATCGGAAATCGGAATTAACCTTACGGTGTGTCGACCTGAGGTCCTTACACCTTCATCGAATTAAGTCTAATAAATAGAATAACGTTAGCAGGGTTTAAGTTTAACTAAGAAGTTACTAATTAATTGGTGGGGGTTGGGGGCCCTAAGGCTAAACGCGAGTTCGTTAGAAAAAAAAACCTGAAAAATAACATCAGTAGATGGTGTGTGTTAGAAATAAGTAGAGACAACAAGTGATTTGTAGTACATATATATTTTATTATTATAAGATGCAAAATACACAACATTGAAGACAATAACATAACCTGGCTACTAGCTAAGGAGCAGCTGTCGGAAATTTGACATGTCAATGTGACAAGCAAGTCTAGAAATGCCTACCAGGTGGGGTCGTGATGAATGGTTCTTGGTCTTTTATGTTTTTGGTTTACCTCGTGATCACTGTGTGATTTCTTTAAGGTGTTGTATGTCTGAGTTTTCGATTGCCATGTTATAGTTGTGTGAGATAGTCAGTATTGCTGTGTCAATAGTTTCCATTTTAAGGTCCCTGTGTAAGATTGTATTCCTGACATACCTTGGTGCATCTGTTAGCCTTCTAAGGGCTTTGTTCTGAAATGTTTGAAGTTTCTTTCTGTGTGTTCTTCGAACTGCAGCCCAGGCCGGACAGGCATACAGCAGAACTGGTCTGATCATAGTTTTGTAAAGAATTACTTTGTTTCTAAGTGTCATTTTTGAGTTCTTCCCAATGAAGGGATTTAAGCTTATACTTGCACCAGTCGCTTTGGCGAGAGTTTGTTTAATGTGTTCTTTAAAGCTAAGTTTACTGTCTAGGTGTACTCCTAAGTATTTAGTGTGGTGTTCTCTCTTGATCTCTGTATTAAAGATCTCAAGATCGGTGTTGTAATCAACTAATGTGTTGTGTTTGCGGAAGAGTACCGATACACTCTTTTGAGCATTAATTTTGATGCGCCATGGAATATTTCAACATGAAAGATGTCTTATATAGTCATCTATGAGGATGGATAAACATTGCATTCTGATTGGGTGATGAGTAAATATCGCCAATAAATGGCTAAAATGTCGCCAATTGAATAAAAATGTCGCCAAACTAATAAAAATCTCTTCCAAATTAATAAAAATTTCAACAAACGAATAAAAATCTTTGCCAAATTATTAAAAATCTCTGCCAAATTAATAAAAATCTCTGCCAAATTAATAAAAATCTCATCCAAATTAATAAAAATGTCAACAACAAAAATTTCAACATAAAAATCTTTGCCAAATTATTATATAGACGTCTTCAAATAAATTAAAACAGTTTCTAAAGGATTACAGATGCCGCCAAATGAACTAAAATATGATCATACACGTAAAAATATCGCCAAAAATTAAGAAATTATTCTCAAGGTGGTAAAATTAATATCATTTAGCACACTTGACCCTCAAAACAAGAGGAATGTCAAAGTCTACATGAGATTTTGAAATACCACCCCATCCCTTCTCTTAATTAGCAGGAATGTTTTCTTACTAAAACCGCCAAATATTGCCACTGTGAAGAAATCTATCAACACTCAATGTAATAGAGTGTCTGTGGGTTTGTGTCTTATATAAATCTACAGTTTCATTCCAAGACAGAAGTTTTTTCAGGGCAACGCCGTACACTTCAGCTAGTATAATGATATAGCACAACCCACTATCGTGAATATCACTCTCAAAAGCAATAACAGTTTAGAATATTTTTTTCTGTGAGGTGTGTACCTTTTTTGCTAGCGTCCTCAGTATGTCAGGTTTAGCAAGACAAGTGCCAAAACATCCTGCAATATTTATAGTCGCCATCTTTCGGCACTTCGCAGGTTTCCATTGGTGGTTGGAATTGGCCGCTTACCAATCAGTTACATTATTCTCGGGCGTAAACTCGCGAAATTTATAGCATGGTAAATGTATCTGGTTTATTTTAAGGCAAAGGAAGTTTTCAATTTAATCGTATTTTTTTAAATATTAATTTTAACTCTGATTTGTGTTACCAACTGTACCTAAATTCTAAATTTAAACTAGCTATGATCCGATATAACTGAATGCTAAATTTAAACTGTATATTAGTTGTAAGAGTTACATAACCCTCTAAGAGGCGAGTTGTAGGTTTGCATTCGCTGCATAGAAGAGTTTAATTTATAATTCCAACACATATTCTTTTTTTTAACAAAATGAAAATTTAAACTAGCAATTATTTTATAATGACAAAATAATTTTTGTTATTGAAAATGTTAAAGGAGTTGATAAAAAAAGTGCTGCATATTTTATTTCCACCAATTTTTTTCAAAGGGTCAAAAAAAAAAAACGTTTTTCTCTTCCATAGGTTAACATTCAAAGTCGAAATTCAGATGAACCAAAGTGTCTTAACAGCTAAGCATATGGGGGGAAATAAATTTATATATTAACATGAAAAGATTTTATACAAATTTTTGTAAGCTGCCTTTGTTGTTAAATGAAATTTATATAACCTATATTTTATTAGTTTTAGTTCTCTTTTAAGTTTTTTGGCTCGTAAACTGGCTTAAAGTTTAAATTTGATTTTTGAAAAAAAAGTTAAAACGGTCCGGTTAATTGAAATTTACCGATAGATAAATGCAGGACAACGATACATTTGTCACAAAAGGTTCCCAAGGGAGACAACCTATCAAACAAAAAAAAATATCCAAAAATCTTATTTAGAAAGGAAATCATGCGCGATCATACATAAGAAAATGCATAACAGTCGTTGATAATCTCCTCCTTGGCGCGTTTGGAAGTATTTATTGAAGCCCTAAAGTCGGTTAAAATTATTCAACAGAGTCCTTTTATTGTAAAGCTAAATCATATATGAATGACTTTTTACGTTGTATCGGAAAAATGTCGTGAAATTCTATGACGTTAAATCAAAAAGTTGTAACACTTTATAACACCAAATTGAAAATTCAACATTATGTTAAAATCTGAATACTTAAGGCACTAAATCAGCGAGAATTTCAATTTGCATAAAAAGAACAGGGATAAGAAAGCTAGTTGTACGATGTCCAGTTCATAAATAGGTCAGTGATAGAGATTAAAACCGAATTCTTAACTTCTTTAATCGCGCGTCATAATACCCTACAATCAATGTAGGTAATCATGCTTCCGGTTGATAAAAAAAGATGCATTCGGTCAAAATCCCTAGACCTTTTATTCATTGATATGGAAGTATGAGTATTAAAAGACTACCATAGTTCAGATGATAAAAATGTTTGAGTGTGTTTTGAGACAGACATTTTATGTTAAGTATTTTATCCATTATTCGCGAAATGATGAATACTGTACACCTTTCATACGCTGTAAGTAAAATTATTTTTATACTATATGATTCATTCTTGTGTTTTATTGTGTATTTATTAAGCTTCTTGATAGTGTCTTCTAAAAAACAAATCGGGTAAGCACAATCCCACACCACTCGGCTCGGCCTTCGCATTCTTGCGTCTTCGGTGCATCTAGATATTTCCGCACTTGTCATAAGTTTAGTTTTCTTAATAGTGAGGTTTGTTTTGAACTACTCTTTCAATCTTCTCAAAATTCCGATACTGGTTTAGAGTTATATTTTGGCTTCAGGTTGAAATCTTCCATAAATCGCCACTTTCCACTCCACACAATTTTCCCACAAGTAGTTTAAACTGTCAACTTGTCAAATTGATATACATAACTTGTCGTTCTCTTCAATTTAAGTAAAAATTTGCCACGACCAGTAAAATAGGACTTAAGTAATAGTTGTTAAACAATCCTGCATATGTATGCCTTAAATGCAGCTCATTTCCATAGTTATATAAAGGTCAGAAAGGGCAGTGGATTAGTGGCCAACTTACTCGGCGCGGCTTACCTTCATCTACGCAACAATAGATCATTTATCCTTTTAGGCTGATTCTCCCTATGGGGCTTTGAAATATCAACAATCAATATGCCGGATATGTTTTGCCGATGACTGCTGTACCCAGACCAATATTAAAGACGTATTCTGAAAATATGCTTTGAGATTAACTGATTTAATAAATGGAGAATAAAAGAAATTTTAATATAATTTTCGTAAATCGCAACATTTGTTTTTATATAACAAAAGCAAAGAAAATGATCACAAAGTCCAGTTAAATGCGATATAATATTAGTTAAATGAATGCCGAATAACCAAAAATGCACTGTTAAAAGTAGGTTCTCAAAATAAGTAAAATGTACTCATTTTTGATTACATTCTATGTTTCTCATGGCTCCGAATACATAAGTTTCAATTTTGAAAAAGGCATATATTCGAAAATGAGTACAATGAATAAAAACACCAAAATTCTAGCTTACATAGGCTGCCTTCATAAATCACTTTCAATAAATATATAAATTACAATCAAGACTTACCGGAAATCGAACCCAGGTTCTCAGGCACCGCAGTCCAGAGCCATTGAACTACCAGGACGACAAGAATAATTTATAAACAGAAGACATGTTAAAAGCGATTTACCGAAAGAATGAGAAGTAAGATAATTGAGTTGTAATAACTCAATTTCCATTTAAGCAATTGACATCAAATAATGTGATAAGCCATCTTCTAAACAACTATTTTAAGTTTGTCAGATCGCTTTGTTAAGATGGCTTGAACAAAATATGATATTAACAATATTAAATCGCACAGCTTATTTTTGAAAAAGTACGATTACCGAAATTTGAATACGTCATCGCTCATTTACAATGCAATTGTAATCAAACAAAAACGAGTAGGTTCATGTATTCATTTTTATGTACAGCCGCGGAAAAAAAAACGAACCACCGATGATTAATTCGTTAGTTTTTATAGTAGAGCTAAACTTAATATACCATTTTGTAGGGAATAAAGTCTACTATACATTGATATACAAAAAATTTGCATAGGGGACTATCTTCATACTCGAATCCGCACCAACTTTAAAATTTTCAATAGCAAAACCTACTTTTGATAGCGCAGAAATGTTCCCCGCCCTCAAAATAATCTAAATACAAATTTTGGTTAATTTCCTACATTTATATGCAGAGATATTAGACAATATGTATCGATCTTATTTGAGGGGCTACTTCCACAGTGAACAAAGTATTAGTGAGACTTCGAAATAAAGTACGCTGGTAGAAAAGTCGTAGTTAGTCGTGGTTCTTCTTTTTCCATGGTCATTCATTCCCCCACTCCCGTATACCCTTCGCCTCTATATAAGAATTTAGAATATTATGCCAACGCGATCACTGCGCTTTTAATTCTCAAAATTAGTAGATTTCTGTTAAGTTCTGCAGATTTTAAATTTGTGTATGACCCCTTAAATGATCATTTGATGCACATTATAATATTGCCAAAAAACTACAAAGAGGAAAATCATGAAATTTTAGATATGCATATAAAACGCTTTTCTGAATCCATCCCTATCAAAATATAGCATGGTTGCTATTCATAAATTTTATGAATATTAATATCCTAATTTAAATAAAATTAAAAAATATACATATAAGTAATGAAAGTTAGTGTATTTTATTTGGGTTTTTTAGAAGTAACACAGATAAAAATATCAGCTTAATAAAATTATTATTTCGAAAGATATGATTAAAAGTTTAAGAAATTCATTTAACATTACGAGTTCTAAACTTTCGATATTCATAATTAAAAAACTACTTAACCAAATGACTTGCAAATTGATATTCAACGATAAATTTTGTCGTAGATTTTAAATATTGAATCAAAATTGGGTGTTGCTATTGGAAATTTTAAAGTTGGTGCGGATTTTAATATGAAGATAGTCCCCTATGCAAATTTTTTGTATATCAGTGTATAGTAGACTTTATTTCCTACAAAATGGTATATTAAGTTTAGCTCTACTATAAAAACTAACGAAATAATCATCGGTGGTTCGTTTTTTTTTCCGCGGCTGTACCTTCTTTTTTACAATGTGAATTAGAACAGATATTCCTTTACGCATAGCAAAGACACATGAAAATTTAATGCAAATACATATATCTAGAATTATTGTTAATCTCGTTCTTTTGGCTACCTGGTTAGCACTGAAAGTCGGTTAAATATATATACAAGGTATTAAAATTACAGTCACTGTTTTGAATCATTTAATTTTACCTTTTTGAGTGGCCAGCAAAATAACAATATTTTAAACTTTGTTTTCTCTATTAGAACGTAAATTTAATTTTATTTTTATACATATATTTGGTTTAAAAATATTGTTATACAGAATATATTTATGAATTTAAAAATAGTGAGTTAATTTAAATTTAAAAATAGTTAAATTGTTCGAAGAACTAATTACGATAAATATCGCGATTTTCTGCAAAAACGTTTGGTCAAAAAATGTAACCACAGCCTGTCAGGTTAGTCGGTTAAATTATTTCTGCAGTTACACAATTATGAAAAAAAAATTATATAAATATAACGTATTTAATTGTGAAATATACGCAGTACATTCCATTGACAAACTAAATTCTTAGAACTTATTAGAATAAAAAGTTCCAATTTTTTCTTCATGTTCGTGGGATCGTTGAGCAGAATGTTTCACCGCAATTGCGTACGAGGATTCGAACATTTTCCTAACATTCAGAAAAAGTTCTATTATCAAACGGAGGACTATTCCAGACATCATGGAATTCCAGTTCCTTTTTGACATATTTTACCATCCCTATGCAAAAGGTTTTTTTCTGTTTATAGTTATGGGTGTAATTAATAGGATTGTGTTTACGAAATTTGTGCACTTGTCCACCTTTAGTATTTGTAAGTATAAAACTTTGTAAAATAAATTACGTGAAAAATACTGTTTTTAATTTTATACACGTGTGGCAGCTGGGAATAGGAAGATTCCTGGTTCGATCCTAGGCGATGGATTTGACACACATAAAAAATAATTATATATTTTTTGCTATGCTCTAATTACTTTGTTTATTGCTACTAAAGCTAAGCGACTTGTTTAAATTATAAAAAAGTAGTAGCGAAAACAAAAAATTATTACTCACTGTTAAAAATAGGTATTCAAAAAGCAGTAAAAAGGACTAATTTTTTATTATATTCCATTCTTGATATAGTTCCGAATGCATAAGTTTCATTTTTGAAAAAGTCATGTATTCAAAAATGAGTCTTTTTTGGTGCGATTTTTTATTTGTGCGATTTTTGTTGTTCGATTTTTTTGTGCGCTTTTTTATTTCTGCGATTTTTTGTGCGATTTTTTATTTGTAAGATTTTTTATTTGTGCGATTTTTTTTGTGCGATTTTTTTGTGCGATTTTTTTGTGCGATTTTTTATTTGTGTGATTTTTTTTGTGCGATTTTTTTTGTGCGGTATATGAAAATTTCAATCAAATTGGAACATAATTGATTATCTGGCTACCGAGACATATACAAGCGTCTAGTGAAACAACAATCGTCGCCAATGCTAATCACCGACTACATGGTAACTGAAAAAAAGTCAACTCTAAACGAGTGCGAGGTAGTATCTTCAAGTGACGAAAGCGATTTTGAACCAGTTTACCACAAGAAAGTTCGCGTATTGTCAGACTACGAAGGATAATGGTTATACGTTTTGAAAAGTTTTGTACGTGTAAAATAAGTACTTGTAAAATAAGTAAGTTAATTGTTTTGCAAAACTTATATTATTTTACCCAATTAAATCAATTTCACTTTTCAGCACGTTCATGATGTATGTCACCTTTTGCATCGCGTTTTTCAAAGATATGCGCTTTAGATCACTAGTAAAATTAAATTAATGACCAAGCTCCAAGACCATAAACAAGCTGTGTTTACTAATCTCACGTAGATTTGTCGTTTACGGATACTTTTTTTCCTATACCAAATTTCCTAATATTGTAATCATTAGGGATTTGATAGCTATAAAATGGGTAGAACATACGAATCTGGCTCAACTAAAAAAAAGCTAGAAAGGAAGAAAGAACAGAACTAGAAACGTATGAAAAAACTCTGTTGCAGAATTGACCATTAACGTTATTAATTCAAATTCTCAAAAGAAGAAAATTAGTAGTTAAATTTTTTTTTTTTATATTTGCATTAAAGCTGACTGATTACGTCATTTTGTATAGTGTGCTTGTGCATAAATTTAGCAGTTTTATTTTGCATTACGTCAAGGGGCCCCCTAATGTTCTTTTGCCCTGGGGCCCTAAGCTTCTAAGTCGGACCCTGGTTATTTCGTAAGGATTTGAGTTATTTTCTACGTGAGACTTTTTTTATGCGGTCCCTATCCACCGCATAAAAACAGGTTTGAGTGTAGTTGTTTGACACCGACATCGAGACTTCGAACGAAGCTGACTCGTCAACCTGCATCGAAAAAGCAAATCGGGGCATTAAACCCCTTGATAATAGTCCCAATTAATGTCCGATGTGTCGCAAACTGTTGAACAAGTTCAGATCCACATAAACTTCTTTCCTTAATCTAAATAGAGCGCTCCGAACTTAACAACGGTGTGGGAACTGTTCTTTTCAAGGCCCCTGCCAATTCTGTGGGGAACAGCCAGAGGTCAAAGAAAGAGAAGCGGCTTGGAAAGAGAAGAGAGGATGGGTTTCTAAATTTGTACCTTCTTTTATCTAGAAGGTTGGGATATTTCTTTCTGTTTCTCGTCCACGTCTGCTTACTCGATGGGTTTTTTTATTATTATTATTTTGTTTCTAAACTTGAAATGATTACACGTGCAGGATTATGGTGAATAGAGAAAAAGGGTAGTTTTGTTTGTAAATCGGTAACTTGTTACAGAAGCGTGACACTTCATATTTTCATGGGGAGCTCAGAAAATTCTCAAAAATTAGAACTATCGTAACTGTTTTTGACTATTAGCGGGAAAAGATAGTGTACAATAAGGACTGACGTAAAATTAGAACTTCCAAGTAGAAAAATGTGGTTTCTATGAAAAATAGTTTATTTTGTTTTATTGATTTTATTAGTATTAACGTGCCTATGCGAAATTCTCTCATCGACATTTCCTCACTTCATGGGAAATCTGTGAAAAGAATAAGTTCAATTGTTGAAAATGAATAAAAAAAGCAGATGGTAGCCTACATGGGTTACCTTCATAAATGACTTTCAATAAACATCGACTATTACAAATAAGATTTACAGGGAATCGATCCCAGGCCCTCAGGTATCGCAGCTCAATGCCTTATCCGTTGTACTACGAGAGCGACGTGAAGAAGTTATACACCGAAGAAAAGTTAAAAAGGTTCGCTAAAAGAATGGGAAGTAAAATAATTGAGTTGTAATAACTCACTTTCCATTTAAGCAATCGACATCAAATAATGTTGAAAACCCTCTTCTGAACACCTATTTTAAGTTTGTCAGGTTTCTTTGTTAAGATGGCTTGAACAGAAGCTAATATTAGCAATATTAAATCATACTGCTCATTTTTGAAAGAGTACGATTACTTAAATTTGAGTACGTCATCGCTCATTTACGATGTAATTGTACTAAAAAAATGTAGGTTCAAGTACTCATTTTTAAGTACAATTTTTTACAGTGTAGCTCTTATATTACTTAAAAATTTTCAAGAAAACCCCCTTGAAATTTCCAGAATATTGCTGATAAGCATTCGTAGATTCTCTTAAAATTATAAAGAAAAATAGAATAAATAGAAAACGTAAAATCTAAATAGCTTCTTACTTTTGAGTTGAATTAAAGAAGCTAATTCAACTACGTATGTAAAATACATAAAACATATAAAATATATTATTCTAAAAAGTCATTAAGGTTTGCACCATTACATTATTTCAGCATAAAATATCCCATGTGTTCCTAGTAATCTCTTACAAATAGCTTGTTCCTTGAAATGTTTTGCGATAAGCATATTTAATTCTGCACGTTCAGAATACACCGGTTAATTTTAGTGAAAAAGATTCAGATTTTCAAGAAACCTTCTGCTTTTGTCAAAATTAATATTCACTTCATCTTGATGGATATGCTGACTTCTCTAATGGCTTTTTTTAAATACCATTAATTTATTAACCATTACAAATTTTAAAGAAGATAACGTTTCTAATGATTGGACGAGTCAATGTCCCGTTCTCAAAAACTTTCTTTAGCCAAATTCTCCTGTTTCGTTTTCTAACTTTTAGATTTGCCTATCAAAAAATATTTCTTATGCTTGTTTAGGTTTAACGGTAAATTATATAGACCTCCTCTTTGCTTGCGGTTTATTATCAAACGTTGGAAGTAAGTTTTGTTTAAAGTTTCTTCACAGATTACGACCTACAGCAATATACAGCGTCTAAGAGAATTATCTTTACAACTTTGACAAACTTTCAAAACTTTGACCGCATTTGCGCAAAGGATCCCCGTGGTCAAAATTCCTTTTTGCATTCGTCTTCAAATTAATAAAGACACGTTTTTCGCACAATTTCATTTCAATTAAAATATTTTTATTTTCATTTGTAGAAATGGGTAAAAAAAATTGAAATTTTCAAAACTTTGACCGCGTAGTCCAAGGGTCAAATATTGTCCGATTTAGAATATTTTATTGATAATCACTCTTCTATTGACGGGTGCCATCTTCTCCACACTATTCTATTTCGATTTGAAATCTTTCGCTTTTTTTCACTCCACTCTAGTATATACATATAAATTAAAACATCTCGCAATTCAAACAAATTTACAACTTCGAATATTGGTAGAGGGTGTACTCTCTGAGGGATTCAGAGAACATTCACTCGTCTGCAACTCAGTAATCTAACAGCATCAAACCCCCATTAGAAAACAAAATACATTATTCGCTTACATCCTACTCTTCATTCCACATCACCCTATGACGACAATGAGAAAGAACACTGCCAAGCTCATCCCAAAAAACAAGAAAATAGCGCTCCCGTTCAAGAAAGGTGGGGTGACCCGGGAGAATTTACCCACAAGCCCCCTCGAACGGAATCTATAAATAAGACCCACCGAGTCCTCAACCTTGCCTTTGGTGTGTGATCTTCCGAAGTGTCTCAGTCTATCTCTCTTTGTTGTTGAATCTTGCAGCAGATCTCGAGATGGTTGACGCAGCCACCATTGAGAAGTTGGAGTCTGGCTTCAAGAAGCTGCAGGAGGCCACCGATTGCAAGTCCCTGATCAAGAAGTACCTCAGCCGAGAGGTGCTCGATGCCTGCAAGGACAAGAAGACAGCTTTGGGTGCAACCCTCCTGGATTGCATTCAGTCAGGTGAGTTTTGAAGCATTTGTGTTTTGTGAATCTGAATTGAAACAATTAAAACTAATCCTCTGAGAAGTGAGGAATAATTTCCCATTTGTTTTTAATGGAAGTTTCAATTTGCAACACCAGTCCTTTGAAAAATTTAAAATTATTTATTTTTTAGAGGTACATTTGAAATTATATCACAGTGAAATATGAGAAATATTGCATTATATAATATTTATGTATGTTGCAGTTACTTCAACGATGTTTTAAGTGCTTTTTCGTGAGTCTGAAGTTAAGAGTCCATTTGAGTCCTTAAATTTTAATGTATATTGCGCCTAAATGTGGTGGGTGAATAACAATTATTTTACTTGAAAAAACTTCAGTTTTTACTTTTTTGGAATAATTGTACATTTGTTTTTACTGGAAGTTTAAATTATATTTCCAACACCAGTCCTTTGAAATTTTTAAAGCTATTTATTTTATAGAGATACATTTGAAATTATATCAAAGTGAAATATATGAGAAATATTGCATTATATAATATATTTAGGTATGTTGCAGTTACTTCAAAGATGTTTCAAGTGCTTTTTTGTGAGTCTGAAGTTGAATTAACACACAACGACTTATTGAATTGACACACAACGCGTCGATATAATATTACCATAAATGCATTTAAATATTCTAAATTAGTTATTTTATTGAAATAAATTTAAATTACACCTTAATGCAATAGATAAAATATATATGACAAGCCTGGAGCTAAACTATTCTATGTTTAAGAAAAAGTTTATTTAAAGAAGTTTCAGATGCCAGTTCCCATTCACTTATTCAATCTTTCAGCATATAGTTTTTTTCACTGAAAATATTTTACACACACTTAAAAATCGAAAAATGATTATTTTTTATACTTATTAAACATTTTAAATATATATTTAAAAATAGCGAATATTTAGATGGATAATGACGCATATATGCGAATGAGTAACACAAGTTTTATCAGTAAAACACATAATTTTTAAATTCACAAAAATAGTCTTTGTAAAATAATTTTTGCAATGTATAGCTATGGGAGACTTTTAGGATCCAATTATTATTAATATAAATATATTTTTTTATTTACAAAAGTGTAAAAAATATAAATTAATCTTCCTACAGTAAAATCAACTTTATCCTTTCTATATTTCGTTCAACTTTTAAATTACTTTAACAATAGCACTTAGAAAGAAGGAGATCAACTATCAACAATTGTCTGTCCTACTCTTAAGGTTCCTATTTTAAATACAGGGTACTTATTACATTTTAACATTCTGATTTGAAAAAAAAAAATATTGTGATTAGTGGATAGGCCACATCACTTTTTAACATTATACCTTTTTATTTAATTGTGCCTCAATATTTACTTTTCTTTTAATTAGGTAAAGCTTTAATAAAGCTATCAAAAAAGCATATATATTTTCAATTTTTTAAAAGTAATATATTTATTTACATTTTAACTTTGTAATATAGGATTATAGATTTTTTACATTTAATTGAAATGAGTTAACCATTAAACGGGTCTATTTGGACAATAGGAATTAAGATTTTATGAAAGTAAGATATTAAAGTTCTCCCCACTTGTTCAGCTTTAATTTATTAAACGAAGTATATCCCTATCTTCTACAATATTCAAAACTTACAACGTAAATTTATGAAGATGAATTATACAAATTTGATTACTTCAAATAATACAACTAAGTAGAACTATACCATATTAAAAATATATACCTCAAATATTATATATAAATAGAATTTAAAATGTAATTATACTCTTATATTCATAAATTCCACATTCTAAAGTTGCCCATAAACAATTAACTTAGTCATTTAAACATAAACATTTTAATGAGACTTTGTAAGTTCTAATTTTCTCATAGAGAGCTTTCAAAAAATTTACTGCCAACTCCTAAAGGGCATGAGTATAGTAGTTAGAGATATTTTAATTAAGTTAATTATGTTTAGATTTACAGAAGAAGCTTTTTATAATGGTTCACTGAATATGAGATTATTTTTAGATATCGTTATTGAAAACTCATATTTTGTTTTAAACACTAATATGTAAATTTGAGTTACTTTTTAATGATAATTTATAACAAATCAATGTTACTTATTAATATTTAAAGAAGTGTTTTTTATTTTATTATTTTTAATTAGCAAAGGCATAGTGAAATACTAAATTCTATGTAAATATTTATTTGAAGGAACTTAAGATTTTTTTTTTGTTTGCGAAAGTGAAAATTAAGCGAAATTATTTTGAAATCAGATTAACGAGGATAGTCTTGGGGAAAATTTAAAAATAAGTTTTTCTAATTTATAATATATCAACTTATTTTTATAAACTCAAATTTTATTAAAACCTATTGCCGTTTAAAGTAAATAATAATCAAATATATTTTATCTGTAGTAAATATCCTTTTTACGCTCCTTAGACGCAACGAATTTTAACACATAAGGTATCAACAGAAAGAGAATTTCATGGACCAGTGACGAATCGGTACTTTCAACTCATAAATATAAACGGTTTTTTAATGCGTTTAGGTAATTCATTTTAACGGTTTTTTAAACAAGTCGTTGATAGTGCTGCCATCTATGAGCAGACTTTTTTTTTTTTTTTTTTTTTTTTTTTTTTAAGCGGGGGTTTGTTTGTGCAATAATAATCGCAAGGGCATGCTAGTAAAATATAAATATATAATATTAACATCATTTCTTAAATATTTCAATTAAAATGGTTAGACACAGCTCAAATTTTCGTAAAAATTTGTAAACATGTTAATTATGTTATAAAAATCTTTCCATATTTCCATACATTAATTAGAAAACAATCTATTTTAAAATGCATAATAAAATTAAAAACCCTGTTAGAATAATTTTTTTTAATAATTTAATTTAATTACACTAACATATAGAACATTTCAAAGCTTTTATAAATATATGTGTCAAAGATTTTAGTATAAGTTGTATGTATGCAATATATAGAAATTTCAATGTATGTTTGCAATATACTAAATGTTGGATTTCTTTTTTGCAAATGTTCTATTCATTAAAACTGAAAATAATTTACATTTTAAAATCTCTAAATCAAAACTTTGTATAAAAACGTTGTTCAAAATTAATACTATAATAATGATTTAAGTTATCCAGATATTTCGAAATAATATTAAACTTTTCCAGTAAACACTTTGGTTGAAATTTTTGTGCTGCATTATAATATACATTTATTGATATGATTGAATTAAAATTAAAATTAAAATTAATATTTAAATAAAAAAAAACTTTTTTTAAATGTGCTATTATTTCGGGCATATTTAAATTCCGCTGCACGGTAATTAAATTTAGCAGCAAACATTATTTCTCTACACTTGTTATAAATTTCAAATATTATATATGTCCATTACCGGGAAAACTGAAGATACGGTTTAAACTAATAAATGTCCCAAACGCTTAAAAGTTTTAATCATAATATTTTGATCAATATTTTCCAATTGACTTTTCATAAAATAGGAGTATAATTATTAATTAGTAAATGTTTCAATCTAAATATTAAAAAAAAATTGTGTATTTAAAAACTCATTAAATTTTGTCTTGCAACAAAACACTTCACACCATTTCGTTCCATCAAGCACATTGATGATCTCTCTTTTACTACCTAAAATGTCGAATAGTAATAACCTATTTTCAGTTTGTAAGGGGTTACAATTGTTTAATTTAATAATACATGTCTTGTTATTATGCACTAGCTGTTACCCGCGGTTTCACACGAGTTAAAAAAAATTTCCTCAATGGTTCGTTCTTCCCGTTTGTTCAAAATAACTGGTATATTGTTCAGACATCTCCGGGTACATCTTCGAATGTTAGCTTTTCCGACAGTTTTCCCTTTGAAGCATTGAGTTATTTCGCCAAAACAATTTTTGATCATTATCATTAATCTTATCGTAGGAAGGAATTTACGTCATTAGCTCGTTATTAATACGTAATTTTCTTTCTTACTAAAATTTAGTTTTTTCTTAATTACTATTCTAATGCCTTTATTCATAATATGACTCGCGTAAATTTTAAAAAGTTCTTTTTTTGCATTTTTTGTATTTCATTTTTGAGAAAGGTGTAGTACGAATGCCAAACATAATAAAACGCTAACATTCAGTTTTTAACTTGAATTTTTTTTTTATTAATTCTCATGCCAGCTTTGAAATCTTTTATTTTGCTTAAGACTTTCAATCAAAGCAGTTGCAACATTTCCCATCCGAATTTACAAACGAAATAGGTATTTAACAAAACTGCTTCAAATATGATACTATACATTTTCTGAGTAGAGAAAATTTATTTATAGAGAGAAAATTCCACCCTAACCATTCTGTTGTGACATACAAATATAACATGCATATTACGAGATATCTTCTACAATTATTCAAGTAAAGAGAATGTGTAGGTATTTTAAAACCATAATGACTATGCTATTATAACCTTTTAATACTGTCAACTTTCGAAATGTTGACTTCGAATCAACCTCATTTTAGTGTCACCATATAGCCTTTAATTTAATTCCAAAAACTAAACCTTCTCTCCTCCTCCCCTACAGGAGTGGAGAACTTGGACAGTGGCGTTGGAATCTACGCCCCTGACGCCGAAGCCTACACCCTGTTCGCCCCCATCTTCAACCCCATCATCGAGGACTACCATGAGGGGTTCAAGCCCACCGACAAGCACCCCGCCACCGACTTCGGCGACACCACCACCCTCGTCAATGTCGACCCCACCGGAGAGTATGTCGTCTCCACCAGAGTGCGATGCGGAAGGAGTCTCCAGGGATACGCCTTCAACCCCTGCCTCACCGAAGCTGTAAGTGTCCGCACTTTTCATTTCAATACACTGTAAAAATAAGTACAAATCTATATATTCTCTTACGCGATAATTGAAAAACGCTGTTTTTCCCTACGCAGAATGGCAACATCAGTATTTTTTTATGTATTTTTCTATATATTCTCTTACGCGATAATAGAAAAACGCGGGTTTTCTCTACGAAGATGGCAACATCAGTATTTTTTACCAACCCCAAGGATTGCAAACCCTAAAGTTTCTATCCATTTAATTATAATTAAAATTCTATGGGACTCAACTTTTAACATTTTAAATTAATTTTACTGGGTATAGAGTAATCGGCAACATTGCCTACGCTCTCCTCCTTCGTACTGTAAAAAAACGTACTTAAGAATGAGTACCTGAACCTACTCGTTTTTCTTTGAATAAAACTGCATCGTAAATGAGCGGTATCGTATTTAAATTTAAGTAACCGTATTTTCTCAAAAATGAGTAGTGTGGATTATTTTTGCTAATCTCAGCTTCTGTTCAAGCCATCTTAAAAAAGTGACCTGACAAACTTAAAATAGTTGTTCAGAAGAAGGGTTACCACACTATTTGATGTCGATTGCTTAAATGGAAACTAAGCTATTACAACTCAATTATCTTACTTCCCAATCGTTTGACACAAGCTTTTAACATTTCTTCTGTTTATAATTTCATCAAGTCGCCCTGGTAGTTTAACGGATAAGGTTCTGGACTACGGTGCCTGGCGATCTGGGTTCAACTCCCAGTAAGCCTTGCTTGTAATTGTCGATATTTATTAAAGGTGATTTATGAAGGCAGCCTATGTAGGCTATATCATCTGCATTTGTTATTAATTTTGACTCATTGTACTCATTTTGGAATACATGTCTTTTTCAAATTTAAAACTTATGCATTCGGAGCCATGATAAGAATTGAATGTACTCACAAATGAGTACATTTTACTTACTTTTGAGTACCTATTTTTAAAAGTGCAGGCATCTGTAGCAGTGCATTTTTATGTAAAATAAGAACACTAAGAGTTACACTCAAAATTTTATTATTGCAACAACAAGGCTCTAATATTTTAAAATACAAATACAACGTTAAAATACGCAATAAAAATCCATCAAATATGGACATGTTTCGGGAGATACATCTCCCTTCAGCAGAAATTTCTGCTGATGAAGGGAGATCTATCTCCCGAAACATGCCCAGATTGGATGGATTTTTATTGCGTATTTTAACGTTGTATTTGTATTTTAAAATTCTTAACGCAATGTTCGATAAGACGAGTTTTTATCCTAAGGCTCTAATAACTTTGAATAAAATGTCATTTGAAGACGTTTTCATAGGAAATCAATATTTGTGAATCTTAATTTTCAGAACTACAAGGAGATGGAAGACAAGGTGAGCGCCATTTTCGCCACCTTCGACGGCGAGCTGAAGGGCAAGTACCACCCCTTGACCGGAATGGACAAGGCCACTCAGCAGCAGCTCATTGATGACCACTTCCTCTTCAAGGAGGGCGACAGGTGAGAAGAAAGCGTATAAAATTGTATTCCTCTAAAAAAAACTCGCAAATCAAGTTCTTAAGGCAAACGTTTTTCTGCCATTGATATTTATTTAGAATACATAACTTCTTTTTAAATAGTGTGAAAAAAATTAAGATTATGCTCTAATCTGGTTTGGTTTGGTTTGGCTTTGTTAATTAACGCCGCACTAGAGCTGCACAGTGGGCTATTGGCGACGGTTCGGGGTCAATCTCGAAGGAAAGACCCGGGAACACATACACATTCACACACACATTCATACATGCACCATGTTATTTTAGAACCATTAATTTAGATGACGAGGAAACACCTGAACTGGCACCCAACGCCTTCAATAGACGTCGGGTCTTTGGACCCCGATCAGATGTATCATGCACCAATCCCGTATACACGCCAGTATAATTTGTTGGATATTCTGGACGACTTTCTAGTATTTTTGTAGCGAAGCTGGCAACCCTCGGATCGCAAGATCACTACTCTTTTACTTTTCTATGTCAAGTCCAACGCACAGATTCGAACCACCAATCCTCTGATTAGTAGCTGAACGCCTTACCAACTGAGCAACTGGGGCTCCTCTAATCCGAATTGTGTGTTATGCACTTTCAAAATGTCATTGAAATTACCAAGTCTTTAACCTCTGAAAAGTGAACAGAAGATCGAAGTTTTAAAATTGTTTTCACTGCAAGATGGCTTAATATTTCCAGCATATGCCTTTAAAAAATAACCATTTCAGTGGATAGAGGGGAGGATCAATTTTATTTCAATATATATTCCACAACTGCGAATTAAATAAATAATTTTTTAGTGTACAAATGACATTGGGATACACTAGTTATATTCTTCGTTACAAAATTTCAACGGTTTCAAGGAATCTCAAGGTGCAATGGGATTTTGTAATCTATGAAAATGATAATAACATATTGCACTCATCTTTGTATGACCCTCAAATGGCCCTGAGCAAAGTACAAATATAAGAAAAATAAAAACAACCGATTTCCAAAAAAAAGTAAAACAATGCCATTGTAATTATCACAATTTACACATATTTTTTTAAAGAACATAAAAGTATTAGGGTATATTTACATTGTACGAATCTGCTAAGAAAAATAGAATTTTTCTCCATCATAAAAAGATGTTAGTATACCATTTATTTTAGTATACCATTATATATACCATTATATTTATTTTAGTATACCATTATATTTTCCAAACTATTTTTTCCGCAAGTTAGTTGATTTTGTTTTGGGTGTGTGTTGTACGGGCCCCTAGTCTGCCTATGCCTATATCCGGCCCCAACGCAAAAGCATTTAATAATTAACCATTTACAGCCAAACAGCATTTAAAAAACGTGCACATAGAATATTTTCAGAGTTCTGATTTGTTTAATTCTGTTCTCCAGGTTCTTGCAGGCCGCCAATGCCTGCCGATACTGGCCCACCGGACGAGGCATCTACCACAACGATGCCAAGACCTTCTTGGTCTGGTGCAACGAGGAGGATCACCTCCGCATCATCTCCATGCAGAAGGGCGGAGACCTGAAGGCCGTCTTCGAACGTCTAGTCAATGTAAGCACCTATCACATTCAACCTTCTATGCTCGATTGCCACGCCCTCAACCATTAAGATTATATTTTTTATTTTTAGATTAAGTTAAATGTGTTGACCAATCAGACTACACCAAAACATTACCCATTCGTTTACGCCATACGAATGGGTAATGTTTGGGTGTAGTCTGATTGGTCAACAAATTTGACTTTTCTTTATAGATGCAGTGTGGGTTTCTCGTTTTTGAGAGTAACTCATTTGTAAATTTTGAAACAACAAAAAAAGTGGAATTGTTTTTACGTTGATTTTTTTTAGTAGTTCTTGTACGCAGTGTTCCTTAATAAGGCAGCTGATATAAAACGAACTTTTTTCAAATAGCAGTAATCTTCGAAGGTAAAAACATATTTCAAAAGTAAAACATCCAATCGAATGTTCTTTCTAATACTTAAGATTTTTATCAAAGCCAGTTTGTTCGAATAAACTTTGTACTGCTTGCTTCATTTTATAAGTTCCTGCATTCTGTTTTATGAGTTAAAGCTTTCAAAAAAGACGAATACGTTTTATGGAATAAATAGAAACTTTTTAAATAGTGACTTTTGCGACACTTTAGAACTGTCTTTTTAAAACTCGAGTTTATTTCATCGCCATCTTCCAACAGCATTTAATGGATGTATATATTTAAACGACAAACCTAAGCACGTTTTAAATTTCTTTTATATGCAAGCTTACTTTTGTGAAGCCAAAAAACGTGGCAAACTCCTTTTTGTGAGGAAAAAATACACTTCAATTTCTGGATGTACTCCATCTATTTCCATTCATGAACTTAGAGTGTGGTGCAATCACTTACACAGGTGTCAGTTCCTCTTGACATTGCAGATCTATTTCTAGGACGCTTTATGTTTGGTCTTTTTTTCTGTCTGGCTCGATGCCTACCATGCCACATATCCACCAATCCCTATCGTCGTTCCAAGCGACTTATCTTCGCTACTGTCGACAACCTTTTGGCTGACTTGTGAAGGTCACAACAGTTGTTCTAAAATGCTGTACATTCTTTCGCATCTTAAATGAAGGTGACTTTGTTTAGGATTGAAACATAGTGTTAGTTAAAGATCGTTTGTTTGAGGTAAAGAGCAATACAAACATGGAATACATTTTAAATTACTTCAATAATAACTGATCCCTTTTAATAATAACTTTTGGTAATAGCTAAATTTCGTAACTTGATAGTTGTTGGAATGTGCAGTATTTTGGAACATAAGAGTTATTCTAAAATGCTGTATTTCTCTTTGGACACTTAAATGAAGGTGACTTTGTATTGGATTTGAAACATCGGGTTAAAGATCTTTTATTTAAGCAGTAAAAGAAATACAGCCCAACTTAAACGGATTTTGTAATAGCTGATTTCTATAACTTGGCTGCTGTAATTTGAATTTTGTAAATTTATAGTAATCAATAATAATCGGCTGATAAAAGTAGAAGCATTATCTCTCTGGCTCTACGGTTTTATGGAATTCTTTAAAGGAATGTAAGTATTCAAACAAAGAAAATTTAAACATTTTGGGCTTCATATTCATAAATGATTCATTAATTGACTACTGTAATTTTATTTTCATCAATTTATAAGTTGTGTAGACTGATGTAAAAAAAATAATAATTCTTAAGATTTTAATTATTCCACGTTATATTTCAAGAAATTATTTTAATGCACTAGATGATTTATATAAAATCAAGTTTACAATTATTTTTCGTCAATAATAAAAATAATAATTATGAATATATGTACCACACAGAGTCAGATAAAAATTTAATCTTTTGTCAGAGCATCCGAAACAGTTTTTGCAGTCAATTTGCGCAAACTAGAATGAGGATGAATAAAATCGCACTCATTCACTATAACTTTTTAAACATAAGACTAAATTTTAATTAACACATAGTATCGCCAGTGGGCTTATTGAATACTTAAAATTTTTAATTAAATAGAAAATTGAGGCTATGTTAATACTATGCAGCCTTCCATTATCTTGAATTCCTATTAGTTTAAATAAAGTTTATATTAGTAAATGACGAGAAATATGCAATAATATTATTATTTTTGAAGATACAAATATTAAGTGTTACTCAGTTAGTTCCAACAGCATTTAGATGTAATGTGCGTTACAATTGAAGTACTTATTATCACACTGTTAAAAAGGCACTCTCATATTTGACGAAATTTTTGTCATTTCTGAGAAAACAGACACCCGCTATATGTTCCGTTTAAATATTTCGTCAAACTTAAGAAATTAATTTTGTCGGGTTTTTTAACGAAATTTATTTCGTCAAAAATTAGACAATAAGTACCAATTATGAGTTAATACCCCTGAGGAGGACCGTAAAGAAAATTGAGTAAATAACTTTTGTTAAAATGTTCAATATTCACGTTTCGTCAAAAGTTACATGATTCAATGACGAAACTATTATCAAAATATGACGAAAGCAGCCTTGGCGATCGCAGTAATCTCAAAAGTGTGGTTTCTAAAGTGTTATTTCTAGGAGTGTAATTTCAATTATACTATGGACTCTTCAAAAACTGAAATGTGAACTTTTTTGTAATCGTTAGGCTGTGAAAAATATCGAGGCCAAGCTTCCCTTCTCTCGGGATGACCGTCTGGGATTCCTGACTTTCTGCCCAACCAACTTGGGAACTACCATCCGCGCCTCGGTGCACATCGCCCTGCCCAAGCTCGCCAAGGACAAGAAGGTCTTGGACGACATCGCAGCCAAGTTCAATCTCCAAGTCAGAGGTAAATATTTGTGATAGTTGCACTACAACTTTTAACCAACTGAGCAACCAAAAAATCACACCCAAATTGCGAGCGATTATTTATTGCATCCAACTCAGGGCTTCCATGTCTCAGATTTCGTAATCGCCAAATTCGGATTACCACAATCCATTCAAAATAGCCAAATTGTCGATAGCGCAGCAGCGAGTAACAAGATATTTTGTGCGATGAAGAAGTTGGTCAGTAAGCGAATGCTATTTGAGTTTTTCAATTGCGTGCAACTAAATAGTTTATTTGCATGTCCCATAGTTGCCAGTGGGCGGCTAGCCTTTAAGACTTCATGGCAGGTTATATTAGGAACAGCTACGGCATACACTATTGGGTTGAGTTGGAAAATATTATATTTTATAAGCTTCTAAATTTAACGTCAATATTCCTTCAAATTACGATTATAGACATGTTGGTTCAGAATAAATAAAAATGGGAATATTTTTTTTCACAAAAGCATTTATTAAATAAGGTTATACCATAAGATTTTTTTTACCCCGCCAAATTAGATGAATCTAAAACAAAGAATCCAATACGGATATTATACGCGCAATTTTATAATTATAATACAAATAGTCAAAGCACAAGTATTAAAACTTCCCAACGCTCACGGTAAAATAATCTTCCTTAGAATCTTACCCTCCTGAACTTTGCTTTTCCGGTCGAACTTTTTTTCTGTACAACGATTTAACGTGTTGTCTTCCGAGAGATGCGGAGAAACTAAGCGACTGCATACTTTTTAGATAGTAGAAAAAGTAATTTGTCTAATGTTAAAACAACTAATCTTTCAAAAACTGCGTTCGTAAGAAGGAAGTTATGCAGAGTTTCTTCAATTGGTGTTTATTGAAAAGATTGAAGGTTCTGAAGGTACGCTGTTGTCAATAAGAAAAGGGTTGTAAAACGATCGAAATATGAGCAATTTGAGAATTTTAAATGTCACTAGTGTTCTGTTAGTTCTTAAAGTATGAAATAACGAGATGATTTTAGTATAAGTTTTAAATACTATTGTCTTAATAAAAATTATTTTTAAAAAAATAAAAAGGTTTTTTATTTCGTACTTGATGGAAAGCGTACTAAACAGATTGTTTGCGAAAATAAAATCCTTTGTTTAAACCACAAATCTCGCGATAACAAGAATAAAATTTGGCGGTACCCCATTTCCCAAATTCTAGACTACGGCCAAGGACATTTGGACCACGACCGTTTTAATGTAAACCAGAGCTCACTCTACATAATGAGTCTTCGCCTAGCCTACAATAAATGGAATATGTCCCAGTAAATCCAAATAAAGATTTTCTGTGTAGAAAGAGTGGAGGCTGGTCGTTCACGTTAAATCAATCGTAGTCTAAATATTCTTAGGTCGAATGTGGCGTGAAAATTTGAAAAATGATATACCAGCTCAGGTTTTGATCTCTATTATCTGACCGTGGTTCAAAAATAAGAATCTTTCCTTCTGGATAGATCCCTGTGACTAATTATTCTCATTGTATAGCACTAGTGCGTTTGGTTTGGTTAATTTACGTCGCACTAGAGCTACACATTGGGCTATTGGCGACGGCTTGGAACCTATCCCGAAGGAAAGACCTGGGAACAAGACCTCGTATTTTTGAACCATGGTCAGACGACGAGGTAAACAACTAAGATGTCACCCAATGCAATCTCAATATGAGTCAGGACATTGGACCACAATGAATTTAGCACCAGTACCGCATACATGACATAGCCCACGGTGCAGCTCTTGTGTGACGTTTTTTCAACCAACCCATATACACGACGGTGGTAATTGAGGATAATTTCGGAACGACGTTTCGGGATATATCCCGGCAAAAAGAACCGAGAACACTATATGGAAATTTTAACCGCGGTCAGATGAAGACAACCCCAGAAGAAAGGAATTGAACTACGAGAATTATTGTGTAGCTCTAGGTTTGGTTTGGTTTAAGAACGTCGCACTAGATCTGCACATTGGCTATTGGTTCGGGGACTATCTCGAAGGAAAGGCCCGGGAACGATGCCTCGTATTTTTTAACCATAGTCAGATGACGAGGACAAGACCTGAGCTGGCACCCAACGCCTTCCATAGACGTCGGGACTTTGGACCCCGATCAGATTAATCGTGCACCAGTCCCGTATACACGCCGTTAATTTTTTGTGGATGTTCTGGACGACATTCTAGTAATTTGGTAGCGAAGTTGGCAACCCTCCGATCGCAATATCAATACTTTTTACTATTCTTTAGTCTAGTCCAACGCAAGGTTTTATTTGGTGACCCTTGGATTCCCAGCTGACGCCTTTATCCACGCGGCCACGGAAGCCTCACACGACTCTGGTAATTGAGGATAACTTCAGAACGGCGTTTCGGGATATATCCCGACGAAAAGAACCGAGAACACTGTATGGATATTTTAACCACGATCAGATGAAGACAACACCAGAACTAGGGAATTGAACTACGAGAACTATTGTGCAGCTCTAGTACAAACGCTAATTTAACACTATACATATTCTTCCTTCTATTCCAGGCACCCGAGGTGAGCACACCGAGTCCGAGGGCGGAGTGTACGATATTTCCAACAAGAGGCGCATGGGCCTCACCGAGTACCAGGCCGTCAAGGAGATGCAGGACGGCATCCTCGAGATGATCAAGATGGAGAAGGCCGCGGCCTAATTGGACAACCTCTTCATCTATTCAAAGCAACTTTTCACTGTCATAGTGTATCAAACCTCTCATGCTCTCTACTGTTGCTATGGCGATAGCATCCGTTTAGAGAACAACCTTCTTTCTTTTTGGAAAAACCGGAATCTGAATCATTTAAATAAAGGTCTTTACTTGTGGGTGGGGAAAAGTACCTTTTTGTATTATTTCAATGGGAAGGAAATGTTCTTTCGTGGATCATTTTACTACCATGTTATTTATTATGTGTTTTTTTTTCTCTTGTTGACGAAGTAAAAGTTATCTTATTATTGTGATGGATGTTTTGATTTATTGAAATGCTCATTTAAGTGAACTGCAATAAAACGCATTTGAATGCACAAAATGACCATACAAAAAAATTGCATGTTTTTCGTCCACAATCAGGGCCGGGTTTAGGCATAGGCTGCAGCCTAGGGGCCTGCACCACACATCAAAAATAATATAGAATAATGAAAAAAATGGGTGACACAACACTTTAAAATTTCGACAACGAATTTTATGTGTAGGCGAGTGTCATAAGTAACATAAATCAAACTAGTGAAAATAGTATTCTACTATATTTTATGATGTAGAAAAATAATATTTTTCTTAAAAGATTTGTACAATGTAAATATAACTTAATACTTTTATGTTCTTTTTTTTTAAATTTAATTTGTGATAATTACAATGACATTACGTTGCATTTTTTTTTTTTTTTTGGAAATATGTTATTTTTATTTTTCGTGCATTGTTATTCCGTTCAAGAAAATTTGAGAGTAATACGGAAAAGAGTGCAATGTTTTTTTTATATAATTTTCATAGATTTCTAAATTTTATTAAATAAATTTATAATTTTTTTTTAAATTTATAAATATTTTATAAATATATAATAAATATTTTAAAAAATTAAATAAAAAAAAATACAGCGAGATTCCTTGAAGTTGTTGAGTTCTTTAATATAGTATAAGAAAACAGTGCATCCCAATTTCATTAGTACTCAAAAATTATTTAATTTGCAGCTCTGGAATATATATTTTTCAAAAAATTCCGAACCCCCCCCCCCCCCCCCTTTGTTTTTTGGAAAGATAATCCATCCGGCTTTGTTCACAATTGTAAACCTTAAATTGAGAAGAACTTAATGCCTAAACTGTAAGTTCAATTAAATATTTTTTTAGTGAACAGTTAAGTTTCAGGTTTCTGGGCGCTAGCACCATATTTCGATTCCAACACTTTATGTTGGGATCGTCTCCCCAGAACTGACGTTTCAATGAAGAAATCTCAAAGAAGCTATCACGTGACCTCCCGATTCCAACAGAAAGTGCTGGAATCGAAAAGATGGCGCTAGCCCTTGTATAAGCAATTGTGAGTTATTCCATTAATGTTTGAACACCCCCAAAATGAACTTGTGTATTTTTCACTTAAAAAGGACTTTTAAAAAAGGATTCGTTATTCTTTCGTAGTTTTAAATGCAATTAACCCTTTGCACTCAGTTGGCGCCGCTCAGGCGGCAACGACTCGTTATTTTGGTTCCCTGTTCTTTAAAATAAACGAGAACAGCGATCTTGGGTTTAAAAAACGTCGATATTTTTTTCAACTCGTTCTTTTGCAGATCCAAAACAGATTATATTTCTATTTTCTATAAGCATAACAAATTCTAGAGTAAAGAACATAAGGATGAATAACTGTTCCGTAGAAAGAACGGAAAACGCAAAGAGTTCTTGGAGTGCAAAGGGTTAAGTCTTAATTTAATCAGAAGAGCGAACTGCAATACGTTTGGCATATAAACAAGTAACACGCGAGTTATAAAACAAAAATTCTGATTTTTTTTTTTTTAATATCAAGTAATGCGTTAGCTAAAAAAGTTATAAGTATGGGCTTAGATGCTACGTATGCAATTGTAAGTAGCCTTTAAAAATAAAAGTAAAAAGGGCTTATAAATAAAAAAAATTACATAATAACCGAAATACTTGTTTAAAAATTGTATGGACTTCTACGTAAGCAATTTTGATGATTACACTTTTTAAAAGCTGTAACTGTAATTGTGCACAAAAATCTACAAGTTTGCCAGCTCTCTTCTTGCAGATGTTCTATTGCGTGATACTCTGTAAATGCAAGGTACTATTCTATAACAGACTTGTGATGGTCACTTCTTATACACAATACTCCCACTTGGGTTTGATAGATCACTTTAGCCTGATTGGTAGAGTATCGGCGTATCATGCAGAAGGTCCTCGGTTCGATTCAGAGTGACAGCCAAAAATTGCATAGCGTTACATTGGTGACTTCGGATCTGCAGATCAACGCAACCTTCGAACAAACACTTGTGACACTACACGGAATCAAACACCACAGCGTCAACTACTACCAACATATAACTTCACGGCATCAACTACTGCCCACGAGAATACACGTCACGGGCATTTCAATAATCGTTCCTACGTCCGACTCACTGAGAGGGGGTACTGGGGTAGTCACTTCACATACCCGATACTCCCACTTGGGGTTTGAGTGATCACTTTAACCTGACTAGAGGAATATCAATCATACAGAAAGTCATCGGTTTGATTCTAAGGGACAACCAAAACGTGCGTAGCGCTATAGGCTTATGACTTTAGTGCATATCATCATCCAAAGACTCGTATTTTAATTCTTTATTCTTATTAACATATTCAAAATTACACTGTAGCTCATTCAGCAAGTTGAAAACATACAAGACGTTTTTATACCACTATAGGATTCTATAACTTCGATCATTCTGTCCTTAGTGTCAAACACAAACGTCTTGTGTCATAATTTGTTTCTCCTTAATAATTTATTAATTTTCACACACATTTTCAAACTGGAACAGAAAAACCAGTTGTAGTCAACTAAATAATTAAGGGTTGCATAGGTACATAATTAATGGGCACTCCAATATCCAACATGTAAAAATGCGCATTTGGCTTTACATCTATTACATTTGCTACGTCAGATTCACGCATAATTTAGTGATTACTAGTGAGGGTAATCTTTAAAAAAGCCCAGTAAAAAGGAGTAAATTAGTTACGAATTTTAATTAGTTTTAACTTCATGCATGGCCCGCTTAGTTTGGGCCTTTGCGTGGAAAAACAAGAGTAATATTCATCAAAGGTCGCAGTGACTCAGTTGGTATAATAAAAGAATTGCGATCAGAATGCGGGATGGAATTCCATAATCCGAAATAATAGTTTCCAACTCTATTTCCAACTAATAGTTTTATAAGAAAATTAAAAAAATCGCAACTTTTGGGAGTTTTGTGCACATGCACAGTCGCAGCTTTGATTTCTTCTAAAAAAAGAATTATCACAATCGCTTAGATAGCAGCCTGCCCTACCTCCCTTCCTCCACACTAAAACAGTTTGGTGGAGGATAAATACAGGTAACAATCGCACCAGCTGCAAATTGTGATTAGTCGAAATCGATGTCATATACCCAGCCAAATTAGAAACCTGCACGTAATGCTGTGTAAACCAATCACGTGGTTGCTACAGCTCTAAAATTTCGTAGGTTTATATAATGAACCACCAAAATCATCTTAAATAAATCTTTATTTGATAACCAGGTCATCATATCATTGGCTCAGAAGTAAAACCACGTATATTTAAACCAGCCGTAGTTGGCGACGGAGTAACAGCGATAAACTTCGAAATGTGAATGACTTTAGTGCTAATCATTAACTTGGAAAAAACATTGACTTTGGATTCTATCGCCAAATACAGATGGTAAATCTTTGGTTAAAATATAGGTGGTTTTGCTTCTAAGTCGACGATACGATATAATAAGTACGCTCTAATATCCTTTACATATCCACAATCATGACATGCTCTCAAAAGTTTTGACACCATATATGCATATCACTATTAAAAAGGGTTATAAAAATAAATCATTTATGACTAGAATCAAACATGTGGTAATTTAAATGGAAATGAAACAAACCTTCATAGGGATAAATAAATCTAGAAACATTTACAGTAATGAACCAGTAATAAAGAAATATTCATGAATTAATATACATTAATAGTAACACAATTTAGTGCAACCAACAAGAAAAAAGAAGATACTATAAACCTAAACAGTTATCAGAACTTCAAAAGCATTAATAAGTCACTAAGGGAAAAAGTATTGGCAAATATGCTATGTGACTTTTTATTATATCACAATTCGCTTCAGATACGAATTAAAATATATTTTTAATATATACTACAGTATATTTTATTTTATCCGGAATAAAAAGATTTTAGCGAATGAAAATTACCAATTACTCTACCATTAATTAAGCCCTATGCAGCATTAGAACTTCAATTAAATTTTTCTGGAAATACTATTTTTGCCATGGAACGGAATATGTGAAAATGTTAAGAAATGGTTGAACTTTCTGGAAACAGATTACGGAGAAATTGAGTTTAAAAGAGGGCTAGGTATTGAAAGCTTAAAGGATGAGTGGTAGCTAGGTTTGGGCAATCTTGACATTTTCACATTACAATGTACCGCCAGTCAAACAGCGATATTTTTCGATATATCGATAATGTTCGATATATTTAGATATCGATATTTTTTGGATATCAATATTTTTTTATATCGATATTTTTGTTGATATCGATATTTTTTTATATCGATATTTTTTGATATATCGATATCTTTCGATATATTACTATCTTTCGATATATGGTTCCGGCAGAAATCGAAAAGCAGTGATGTATCGGTCTTTTCCGAAATATCGTCGACATGAAAATCGCGAAACCGATACCAAGATATCTGCAAAGCGGGATTTTTCAATAAATCGTTACATCGCCCAGGGCTAGTGGTACTTAGTAAATATCACATGATATTTTAGTTGGGTTTATAATTATAAGTATTTCAGGATATAATTGAAGATTTACAAACGCATACCTAAACACCAACTTTTGTTTTATAATATCTTATATCAATAATAACTTTAATTGGAAGATCTTAAAATAACTACCATTGGCACATTATGGTAGATAAAATGTATTATTGTAAATATTTATTTCATGAATATTTTATGAGAATTCATAGGAATATATTTCTTTGAATGATATACATAAAATTACTTAAAAATTATGACAATCTATTTAGAATTAAAAATCTAACTTCTGATCAATTTCATGCACTGATATGAGGAATAATTAATCAAAAATCAGATTCGAAATTATTAATAAAAATTTATAAGAAATAATAATTTGATTTTTGTTAAGTACCATTTGTTTTTTTTTCTCAAAGATAATGGGAACATTATGAACAATAGACGGGTATCACAATTTTTCTATTGCACACATAAATCACAACTAGCTGTCATAATCCTGTTTGATTGTCATCTGACCAATTACCATAGCAACCTAATATCTTTCAATAAACAAGAGGTAGAAGCTAAATATAGAGAAGGTATATAAACTATTATTTTTATAAGTTTGGGATTAAGACAAATAGTTGAGCAATCAATAAAATGTATAATTGTTCAGTTGACAAAGTATTGTATATTGAAGGAGCAAGTAGGAGAAAGGATATGTAACAATTAAAAAATGCCATATTTTGCATGGATGAAAACAGACTTTTGATTTCTTTTTTAAACATAATCCGTTCATCCACTATCTCCTTCAACAATTGAGTCTGAAAATTTTTGATTAAATATTGAAGTTTCAGTCAAATGATTCAACATAAATATAAGTTTTAAAATGTGTAAAAGCATATTTTGCTTTGTAATAAATATTGCATACACAATACAATATGTTCAAATTACTTTGGTAATATACATTTTTATCAATATATAATCAAATATCAATTAAATGAGAGAAAATACACAAAGGCAGTACACAATATTCCATGATATAAAACATATGTAAAATGCTTCACTAACTCAAAATAATATTTTGCATATTCAGCTAAATATAACAATTATTTTTATTACGACAATTTTAAAAACCTTAACTTTTTTTTAATGTATTTGTAATAACAGTTTTAAAGGTATTTTTTAATTGGGTACAAAACATTTCAAAATAGGTTTTTTTAATAAAATTAAAATCAAAGAAGAAATCTTAATGTGTAACATTTTTAATGAGTCATTCTCATTAACAAGTACAACAAGTTCTATTGAACAACAATATACATACAAAAACATTCAAAGTATAGTGTTAATGTATATCAAAATCTTAACTGGACGTCAAGGGTAACAAACAGTCAACCATTGCTAAACTATTACTCTTTTAATTTTAGGATTTAAAGAAAAAAATAATAAAGATACAATAATTTGGCACAACTGCTAAAATTTGCATAAATAAATTTATGTTTAATAGTTAGGGAATTTTGTGTTATTGTAATATTGTTATTTTTACATCTTTTGAAATAATTAAATTTAACCCAAATGTTACTTTTTCTATACTATAAGTTTCCAACTGAAACATCCCCTATCCCTAAAAAAAAATGTCCAAATAACTGAATTGGAACAGAAATCTTGAGCTTACATAAAAAAAAAAAAATACCCAGTCGAATTGATAATTGGTGTGGTTCTAAAATTGATTGGTGCACTTTTAAATAAGCTAAAAGTTGCAAATTTCCAATTTTAAATATTTCAGTAATGACTTATTTATTAAGTTTAGTTGATTTTCTTCTCGTAAAAGCAATTCTTGCGAGTGTGTACAATTCTAAATTGGTTGGTTCTAAAATTGGTTGGTGCACTTTTAAATTAGCTAAAAGTAGCAAATTTCCAATTTTAAATATTTCAGTAATGAATTATTGGTTGGTGCACTTTTAAATTAGCTAAAAATTGCAAATTTCCAATTTGAAATATTTCAGTAATGACTTATTTATTAAGATTAGTTGATTTTCTTCTTGTAAAAGTAATTCTTGCGAGTGTGTACAATTCAAATAAAATAAGGCAACCCCTTTGAGTGAATATTTTAGCAAGGGTTAACTGAATAAACAAAAACATGGTTTAAGTAGGACGTTGGTGATATGATATGTAAATATTTAAAACAAAACATAACATATGTAAGGTAAGTAGAAATGGTAATAATGTGCTTGTTAAGTTGTTAGAGAAATTATTTACATGTGCGACATATACAGCAATATACTGGTGAAGTGAAGTTATACTTTTCCCAAGAGATTAAATTGAGTTTGTTGCATTGTAGTTAATTTGCTAAATATCCAGCTCACAACGGCAGTGTAATATGGACCAACAAGTAAATCACAAATATTTAACTTCTATTTTAGCAGCGAAATGAATCTTTCAAAAAAAGTCTTGCCAACATGTGATCATTTTTAGATAATATAGACGATTTTAATTTACAATATGTAATACCTTCGATTAGACTATGACAAAAATTAATGAAAAATACATAAAATTTATTTCAATGTTAATTAACAAAAAAATTTATTAAATACAAAAACTTTTTAAAACTATAATTTCTGCCATAATTACATTATTCTTTGGTTCTCTTTACACAAATGGCATTGCAGATTTCTTTATTACTCAATAACAGACAGGCTTAGTGATAAATTACTTTTCAAATGATTAAATCTCGATTCAAATGATAACCACATTAATATTATCTGCATTATATTTCTTATAAATAGATTGAAACTACAATGTGATAAAAATAAATTAGAGTGAATTCCCTAAATTTAATTTGACAAAGATTCAAAATCTACATCATATCACATTAGACTGGAGCTAAAACAAAAGTTTAAAATTCACGAACTGGTTTTTAAAACAATACAGCTGTGAAATTCTATGAAAACTCTTGAGCAGCTTAAAACAACTAGGCACTATTTCAAGCTATTCTCCCATAAAAGTAAAGCAAGTCTACGAGATCTCTCAAGGACAGAGTTTCAAGTAAAATAACTATCTCAAAACGGGACCTACTTTAAAATACCCAAGCATTTATCCACAATATTAAAAAGAGTCATAAACTTGGTGCCTAATGAAAAGAATATGATATAATTAGTTCGAAATCTAAATCAACTTTGAGATTGAAAATACAAGAATGAAGATAGGCATGCATTGAAAAGTACCAGTTTTGTCTATAGAAACGTAAACTTCCAGAATTCTCTCGAGACCAATACCAAAGTCATTTAAATATGTTTACAATTACGGCAGATCTCATCTTTTCACAAGCTAAATTTAATTGCCAATAGACAACTTTTTACAAAGTGCATATAAATATCCTGTCTACTGAAGATTCTAAATTAACAATTTTTACGATTCCATTTAAAAGCCACAAATAACTTGAAACTAGCCTACATAAAACAGTTGATGCAAAAGTTGTGTGCAATAATTCTATTTTTAACAATTGAGAACAATACCAAAGTCATTGAACTATTAACCAGCTTAAAAACCTCTGACAATTTTTTAAAAATCTAAAAGATCACAATGAAAGTAAAAAATTTTAAAAATGGAACTTTAAAAAATTAAATTGAAACATAAACAGGAAAAAGCGGAAGTATCAATTCAAAGAAATTATAGTACTAACCCATTGGAAAAATAACAATATAAAATTACAACTTGAGAAAATACTTAGATTTGAACAAATACTGGATTTCATACATAAAAACCAAACACACTTTAAAAAGATTAAAATATTGCATCTTTAAAACGAAATATACATAAATACTTTTTACAACATCACAGGGATCATAATTTGAAAGAGCATGATCAGTGGAGGAATAATATAGACAGGAGTAAACACTTAAATATACAACAAGCTTTTAAAAATGTCTAACATTCAAATACATTACAGTATTCATAATTGTAAAGCGTTAAAACTTGTAAATAATATTTGAGCAAAAGGAAATGCATGTACCTAAACATGCATAGCAAAAAAAATACTTTTGTGGGATTGTTTCAGCTCTAACTTCATTAAAATATTCCCTCTGAGAACCATATCACATTTCCTAGAAAATAAAAAGTACATAAGGAAAGTCCATAATAAAGTACAAAATAAAAGTACATTTCATAATGAATACTATTATAATTAAAGACAAAAATGTGTGTTTTAAATGAAACTCCTTTGTAAAAACCTGTCATTTTCCAAATAAAGGCCTCATCTAAAATATTAAACCCTAATGCTCGAGACATATTGCTATAATATATACCGACAGATCGATGTGTGCAAGGCTAAAGTAATAAAAAGTACATAAGAAAAGTACAAAATAAAAGCAAAAGTACATTTCCTAATGAATATTATTATAACTAAAGACAAAAATTTGTTTTTTAAATGAAACTCCTTTGCAAAAACGCGTTATTTTCCCAAATAAAGGGCTCATCTAAAATATTAAACCCTAATGCTCGAGACATATTGCTATAATATATAACGACAGATCGATGTGTGTAGGGCTAAAGTAATGAAAAATACAAAATAAAAGCAAAAGTACATTTTACAATGAATACTATTATAATTAAAGACAAAAATTTGTTTTTCAAATGAAACTCCTTTGTAAAAACCTGTCATTTTACCAAATAAAAGCCTCATTTAAAATATTAAACCCTAATGCTCGAGACATATTACTATAATATATACTGACAGATCGATGTGTGTAGGGCTAAAGTAATAAAAAGTACATAAGAAAAGTACAAAATAAAAGCAAAAGTACATTTCATAATGAATACTATTATAATTAAAGACAAAAATTTGTTTTTCAAATGAAACTCCTTTGTAACAACCTGTCATTTTACCAAATAAAAGCCTCATTTAAAATATTAAACCCTAATGCTTGGGACATATTGCTATAATATATACCAACAGATCAATGTGTGTGTAGCTAACTTTCTAAGTCCCAGACATATTTTTGTATTGTATTTTTTCACTGTCGCCAGGGCCTGAGTAATGCATAGAAGCCAGGGAAGCCTGCATTTAAATAGGGGCCCCATTGCTCTCAAATACACACTGGAGAAGAACATCAAATTGAACTTCTACATGCACTAAAATCCTTGCCATGAATGGCTTTAAAATTAAATACATTACAAGTAATATAAAAAAATATATTAATAAGTATTCCAATTATTCTGTACAGCTGTGTTTTTTTCCTTCATTATTCGAAAAAATTATTCCAATTTAACACAAGCGGCAAGGGTTTTCTAACTAAAATTTGCAATGCAATTTTTTTAAGGTATATTTAGTAGCAAAATTTGTTAGGGGTGTTAAATATTTATATAAAATGTGTGATTTGGTTGCCCTAAAAAATTTAATGTTTAAGCCTGGGCTTCACAAGCTTTTTCAGTAACCAGGCCATGACTGTCGGCTGTTTTGCCACAATCATCGGCGCTTTATCGCAGAGGACGTAAGCTTATGCATGTATCTCTCCTCCTCCCAAAGGAGAAAGTAAAGTAAGAACGTTGTGTTGTGCAATAAAAGAAATAAATATAAAGATATAATGAATTTCCAATAACTTTTTATAATTATAAAGCAGATTTGGGACAAATTGTGAATGATGTTTAAAACAAAATATTCATTTACTAAAACTTCTAAGTCAATCAAATAAAATTCACATATTTCCCTTAATTCACAGAAAAAGCATGCCTGCAAAGGAGTTTGAAAGTGGGGAGATTTTATGTATTCTACTTTAGTCATCTGACATTCTTATTGTTTATACACACATGAAATAAAGCCACTTACTTATACCATAGGAGTCTTCTTATCCTCCCATAAGCTGCCGTAAGTGTGAACACGTCCATCTTGAAGGGGCGTTTGCTCGCGAGAAGGAACGCGGATTATTTCTTGAGAATTCTCGGAAGACGCCATCTTCTCTTCAGCATCCTCGATCAGACTGTACGGCCCAAAACACTGGCAGGGATTGAACCAGGCCACTAAGGCCACAAAAAACTGCAATAGACAATCAAAATTATAAGACATTTTTTTTAAATAATTTAAGCATATGTATCCTGAGCTGAAATGGAACAATTTAATCATTTTCAAATCTACACATAGCCACCAGTTTCCCCATCAACCACATGTCAACATATCTTAAACTTGTACATCAATACGATTCAAACTCGGTACTTTGATAATTTTTATATATGTTCAAATATGATACGATTAGCGTTTTTCTAGTAGCTTATATATAATCTAACTATGGAAATATCTTGTTTTTAAATTCTTAGACAATGTCTACACAGATTTATCCAATTCCAAAATTAAAGAACACTAAAAAACAATTCAATATAGTAATTTCAAACAGTATTGTTATAGGCATTGACTAGTAATAACTAAAATTATTAAAAGAGTTATAAAGAAAACAATTGTTTTTGTTTGTTATCTTCATACCCCTTTTACATGGTGAATCTTTGGTTATCGAGGGTCAAACAAAAGACCTTTACGAGCTCGCTCGCTGCTCTTTTAGCTTTCAATGGACATGATTCGCCACAAATAAATGATTAATTTTAACTTCAGTTTAAAGACATTCAAGTTTACATAAGCAACAGATGAAAGTAATTAAATATATTATTCACATACAATTTATTAAGATCACTCAGTACCCCAATATTTTTTTCTGTAATTAGAGATAAAAATTAATAAATTTTTGATGGTTTGATGTAAATTACACAGGAAAGAATATTTAGTTGGAGAAATTATGAAATTCCTTCAAACTTTTTCAAAATTAAAATTTTTATTAAATTTTTCACAAATTTAAGACATTTTTCGAAACTTCTTTTTCGGATTTGAATTTATTTCATTGAATTTTTTTTATAAGCAGTCTCATTAACTCATACTTAATAACTTTAAGAATTGAATTTTTTATAAATATTGTAGTTTAAGAAAAAATAAGTAAAAACACATTTTTAACAAAAAACACAAATTTGTAAACATTTTTATTTGGAAAATGAATTGTTTTTAATATTTTTCCAATTCTAAACCTAATTCTATTCCATATACTCAGGTGTACATGTAAAAAAATCATGCTGATTTACATATTATTTTGAGTTTTAGCATTATTTTGAGTAGGTGCATGTTCACAAAAAAAGCAAGCTGAGATAAATTGATTTAAAGATTTTAGTACTGAAAATAGTATATTAAAAATGTATCTATTGATACAAATATTTTTTCATACATTTATCAATCATATTATGTAAATTTAATGACAAAACAAGTATTATTTTAACTTTCTGTAACCACAAAAAATAACACCCCCTTCCACAATTCAATGCCAAAGTTATGTTTTTAAAATCGCAATAGATTAATAGAAGTTAAAGTCACAACGGAAAATATCCAGATTAAGGGAAGCTATATAAATGAGATGTATTTAAATATAGAGTTTGAGAAGCTTTTAAAAATGTCTGCATTTTTTTCACAAAAAAAAAATTAATAATTTGCTTGACTATAATCTTCAAGAAGGAAGCTGTACTATAGAAAAGTAGTTTGAGCATAATTTACTCACAGCTGCTAAAGTACAGAATGCCATCAGAGTTGAAGCTTGTGGAAAGGTTAAAAAGTCCGAAAGGACACCTCCTAAGGATGGCCCGGTAACTTCACTAAAATATAAACACTTATTAAGTTTATATGTCAAACATCACTTTAAAAAAAAAGTTAATATCAGTAATATACACATATGAATGTTTAAACAAATAATAGGTGATTTTTTTACATCATAAAAAATGCACATAAAATAAATATGAAAAAAAAACCTTGTCTTTCTTTTAACCCTCTATGCATAGCATATAATGCTACACAACTTTAAAATGACCGCTAGTTGCATCCATTGAGTTTTATGTTAACTATAATAGTACTGTCACGTAGGGAACCATGTGCCTAATTCTCATAATTGCTGCTAGGTCCCTTATCTTTATTAAATTATTGTAATTAAGGCAATCGGTTGCTTTGAGGTCTGTTCTTCTAAAACTGGTTCGTGTAGGTGAAGTTTTCGAAGATTGTTTTATTACTTACAAGTATAATCTGGCTCTACAAAAAATCCTAGCTGATACCAGAAATATGTAGATCATATTTAACTACATTTTCATACTTTTTGAAAATTATTTTAGTAATTACACATGATGTTGCATATATACTACACAACAGTTTTAATTATTTAATTAAATAGGCACTTAGGATTTTTTTTTGTATATATTTTCAGCTGTCCAGGAGCAAAAAGAAAACAAAAAAAAAATTATTAAAAAAGAAAAAATCTTGCACTAGAGGGTTAATGTGAAAATTACCTTATGTTAAAGATTTGTTAAGTTTATGTAATTGAACAATTACACAAACACATAAAAACGATTTCTGTTTTACAATTATATTATTATTATTTTTTTTTTTTTTGGGGGGGGGGGGGGGGGGGGGTGAAATATAATTATCTCTGGAAGATAATTCAAGTTTGAAATACTTTACAACATCTCCCATCTGGCATCAATGTAAGTGAATATAAAGATAGTCGAGAAGAAAATACCTTTTGATGGAATTTAAGAAACAGACACACAATTTTGTAGATTATTAAAATTTATAAATGGTAATAAGATAGATTCATGACAAGAAGGGAATAAGTTGAAAAAAATCGGTCGACCCATGACTAAAATAAAATTTAAACAAAGATAGTAATTCGTGGAAAAATCTTGTTTCTGGTAATATGTGATGCTAACATTATCAATAAAAAAAAGCTTTAGAAATACGCACACAAAATTATTACAAAAATAGCTATATAAATTTGGTCTTACCCCAGGGAATAAACACTATTCCAAAGACCGGAAACTACACTATAAGTGTTTATATCATCTTCCAAGCCACCATTCCTAAATTTAAAACAATACAAAAAGAGTTAAACATAACATCAACTTCAAATGTTTCCAAAATTTTAATTTAGAATTCAATGGTCAGCTCTAGATGCCAACTAAAATTGAATGAAAATTTTACACATTAGTTTATAATATAATATTTCCCTATTAAAATTAGAAATGTATAGACATCTTTACTAATAAAATTACAAGGGTTTGTTTTAATTGGCTCATTACTCGAAAACTAATGATCCGAGTTTAATAAGACTTGTTAAAGTCATAGTCCCCATTTGGATAAAAGATTTAAACTCTACTATTTATTTTTTATCTCAATTAAAAGAATTGCAGCTGAGTCATGGATGTAAAATTTCATATAAGTCTGTTAAACTTTATTCATGCAAGTCTGTTAGACATTGCATGAATAAAATTATAATAAAGGAGTTACTATATTAAAAGCACATTAAAATAAAATATAAAACGTGTAACATCCACACTACAATTTAATAACGACTGCATAAATATCTACATGCTACAAAAAATAACAATTTCTCTTAAATTTAAGCATAAAAAGTTTAAATAACATTATAATATAAACTATTCAAAAGAAACTAGAGTATCAAGAATAAGATCAGACACTGCAAATTGCAAAAAAAGAAATTATATTTAGAGTTAAAAATACATTTTTCAATGTTAGTACATAAATATTCAAAACTCGTAAGTAAAAAGTTATTAAATAATTAAATTTGAGACAAACCAAAAAATATTAATGTACAACAATATATAAAGCACTTTACATAGTATTTTAATAATAAATTACTTTTAATAGCATAGAGCAATTAAAATTAACATGGTTCATACAGATTTTCAGATGTAAAAATTAAGTAGTTCTTAAGGACCTCTCGATAATTTTTAAGGTCCTCTTATATTTTTTGGTGCCGTTGGCGGAGAATCGTAATTTTTATGGTGCAAAATTGGCGCAGGATCAAGTTGGCGAAGGATACCACTTCCAGCAAACTCTGGCGCAGAAACGTTAAAGATGCTACATTCTTGTGAATTTCCCCGATTTTCTAGAATGAGTAACGATTCTTCACAAAACAACAAACGAGCTGAGCTCCTAACAATGAAGTGTCGTGTATGATAATGAATTACCATTGACTAAAAATCAGCCAAAAGAGATCAAAAGTGCACTTTTCTGTCACTAAATTCGTCTATTCACGCCTTTCTCACCTTGCCTATTTACACTAGCGTATAACGGTCAAAAGTGTGAACATGGATCAAAGTAAAATCCGGAATTCTACATTCCGATATTTTTAATGCACCCAAATCAATCCCCAATGCACCCAATCCAAAATTTAAAAAAAAAACTTGGAATTTCGGGTTAGACATGTAAAAATACCACCCATGTGAATTAGTAAAAAAAGCTCATGCTTGATAAAAAATTAAGGACCTTAGTTGAAAATTAAGGACTTTAAGGGCCCTTAATTAAGGTCCTACCTAAATTAAGTAGTTCTTAAGAACTTTTAAGGACTGTGCGAACCATGATTAATAGTTACATTGTTAATTAGTAATCAATTTGCTAGTACCTAAAAATTTACTAGTACCTTTCTACATGGAACCTTTAGTCAAAATCTATTACAGAAAACTTAATATTAAATTTGCACTCACATAGCTGCAATGAACATACTCTCAAATGTAGGAACATATGCAGCGGCAAACGAGAATCCTAGCAGTATTAAAGCGACTATGCTAAGCCATAAGCTCCTAAAATTCATAAAATATTATTAGATAATTGCAAAATCAGTTCGAATGCAAATATAAATTACTTTAAAAACCATCAACAATTTTTACATTATACAGTTAAAAATCAAAATTACTAAATACAAGGTAAATTATTAAGATGGTTTTTTATTATAATGCATTAATGGTATAGTTTGATTGATTAAAATGGAGAGAATGCTTATTAATAAGAAATTCTACTTAAGAAAATTGAACTATTTTAAAATTACGTCTAAACAGAACATTTTGGCAACTAAAACCTAATTTTAACTCCTAATTTATTTCGAACTTTGCATATATTTTCAGTATTTCACAGAGTAAACACAATATAAAAGTTCATAAAAATCTCTACATTAAAATAATTTTCAAATTTAAAGCATTAGGAGGATTCTTAAAATTATTTTCAACTCTAACCATTGATTTTTTTTAAGGAATGTGTTGGATATATAAATTATACTCTTGTGCATTGAAACAAACTTACAAATTCAATATTTTGTTTATTCATCAGATGATAAGAGCAAAAATCGACCAAATGCAAATTTATACATTTTAATAAATAAAAATTTAAGTAGTGCACTTCAGTTAACACAACACCAAAAAATCGATTTTCTTTATTTGTAACGATTAAATTGCTTTTAGTTGTCAAAACACTATACCATTTTCCTAACTATTATTTTTGCACAGAAAGGTATTTGAACTTAGCAGCTAAAGATATTTTTAGAAATAAATGCAAATATAAAAAAGTAGCATACCCATCTAGTGGCATAAACTCGGAAGGTCCTATTAAAAGCATGGCTAAGGTAACTAATATTAAACCAACTATCATTATTGGATATTTGTTTTCCTAAGGAAAAAAAAATATTAATAAATTTTATGGAAAAAAAAAAGAACTAAAATAAATATTATTTAATAAAGTGGATTTTCATAAAAAATTTATAAAGCTGTAAAAAATTATGTAAAATTTAATTTTACAGAACATAACACATTTTTTTTATCCTGTCCAATCTAGGATATATTGTCAGGTCAGTACTATAACTATATAACTCCATAGGTAGATTAAGGTATTGCATATAAGTTAGTAGTTAAAGAACTAAGACAGTGGCGGACTGGCCATAGGGTTGACCTGGAATTTTCCCGAGTGGCCGGTTAATATTTTTAAAAAGTGGCCGGGTGATATATTGAAATTTTTTTTTAAATAATTTATTAAAGGTCAACGCCGTTTTTATCAATAACGTATAAAATTTGAAAACAGGAGGCCATGATATCTCTAAGAAAAGCCAAATTATTGCCTCATTTGAAACTCCGCTCCAGCCCTGATTTATGGGGCTGCGGCCGCTGAGGTGACACGAAGCCAGTTTCAAAAGTGTTTATTTCTAAAGTAAAGGAGGCCGTCCGGCCCGGCCTCCACTGTATTCTTTGGACAAGTGTTTATCGGTTGAAAGAAGGAATAATTTTCTTAGAATAGGACCGTTGGTGGCTTCTTCTTGAAAATCGTTCCCTGAAAGTTTTAGGATTGCGAAAAGACAGTAAATGGCCGAAAGGTGTACACTATCCCGTCTGTCTATAATAATTGAAGGAGACTATTTTGGAACCCCTTGTCGTTGGGAGACGTCAAAGATCAGTCGCTAAAAGCGCGGTCATTTTAGAACCACTTTCCTCTCTCCCAATAACTTTGATAACGGCCCAGACTTTTTTTTGTTTGATGAACCTCCCAATAGCAGGGGCAGGGCCTGATTACCGAATAGGCCCGGGAAGCCCCGGCTTACACTTCACATTTTTGAGGGGCCCCCAAATCATGCATTTTATATAAATATTTAACTGCCCTAACATAGTTTGCTACTAAATTTACCTTAATAAAGTGGCATTATTAACTGTAGCAAAAAAAAAAAATTGCCACTTGTGTTACATTTGTTCGAATATTGGGGGAAAATCAAAAACATACAGAATATTAGGAATGTTCATTAATTATTATTTTTTTAATATAATTTATAATGTGTTTCGTTTTAATGGAATTCAGGGGCAAGGATTTGAGTGCATGTAAAAGCTCGATTTGATGTTCCGTTTGACAGCCATTCTCCCCCATTAACATAAATTATCTTCAATTCTATCTAAATTTTCTTTTTATTATTATTATAATTCAACATGTACCAAACCAGCAACTTTTGAAAACTACAATAATCTATTTCTGGGTGCATCTCCACTTTCAACAAACACATTTATATGAGCAGGGTCGCCTTTAGGGGTGTGCCACAGGTGCCGCCGCACAGAACTCCGCGCTTTATGTTGTGCCCGCGATGACATTAAACAATTTCTTTAAAAACAATATAAAATCGATTTTTAACGTGAAACCTCTTTAAATCATTTACATGGGAAATCAGGATAGAAACATCATGATATGGTGTCCATTTCGACAAGTGATGAATAGCACAATTTACATAGATTTGGCTTCGTTTAATAGGAAATTATGCGGTCATGCGTATAAAATCATGATATAAAGCAAAGCACATACGGGACGTGGGTGAGGGGGACGTGGTGTTAGACGAATCTGCTTGTTTATCTTTCTTCTTTTGGCGACCAATCCCTATCAATACAATCTGCTGTAATGACACACTTGCTCCGACTTATTTCCTCTTCGGTTTTTTATGCGTAATTTAATTTTATTTAAATTAGAATGCTTTGTTAAGGATTTTTAACTAAATATATATATATTAAATAACTATTAAAAAATTAATTTAAAAGCAAAAAAAAAATTCTCCCATTGCTACAGATAATTTATACAATGTGCTTTTTTCATCAACTTATGCGCTATTTTCATGTAAGAATGGTGCAAAACTGGTCTTGCTATAAAAAAAAAATTAAATCTGATTAAAGGGGCTCCGTGACTTCCTTTATACAAGGCCTCCCATCTGCTAAGGGCGGCTCTGTATATGAGACTACAAAAACAGGACAAAAACCCCTTCACCTCATCTCCATTTTTTTCTCCTTTCCTAGCAGTTGGACGCTCTAAGAGTTGGCCAGTTGTTTTGGGTGGCGTCTGGTGCTCTCCCCCCCCCCCCTTCTCCCCCACCTAGTCTATTGGTCACCACTCAACAGGACATATCTGAAGGGACGAGCAACTTATAATAGGGGGACAACTTTGGCGACAGCAGACAAATTACCCACATTCCTCTTTCTCTGAAACCAAAACATGCCGATTTTCAACAACATACTCGTTGTAGGAAATGTAAATTAAGTAGCCCCAACAACCCTACCCTAAACAAACGTATTACCACTATGCAGTTCATTTCACACCCGCTGTGATAATCAGATCCCCCCTAGTGTTGTCCTGAGGTCTCCATCAGGGCGATGCGATGCCCATAGCCTCCTGAAAACTCAAGTAATCAACAAGTCTGGAATATGACAATGAGGCAGCAAAGAGCTTTTTTTTACCCGTATTTGGATTTGGGTAATAGATTTTCTAGAAGGATAGTAAAGTTAGTTGTAAGAGCTGATGAATTATAGTTCTAGTAGAAAGAGCGGACCTTGTTTTTGTATAATTTTGTTAAAAATATATTTGAGATGAAAAGGTCAAAACTTGTTGAAAACAAATTAAAGTAAGAATCTTTTCATTTACATTACACTTTTTAATGCTTCTACTTGGTGGCTAACTGAAGAAATTAACTAGTTAAAAAAATTATACTAACATTGTTAAATCATATATGTTAATTGTTGTCCTATATATTATTTTTTTATTCCAGGAAAAATATTTTCATGATGTCAATTTATATTTATTTTATAATATTAATTAAAGTACTTTAATTATATTTTGCATGAAATGATCTTGTAAACATTTTAAGTGACTGACAAAACAATAAGACAGACTATTTTGAAGTGGTACTCGCGCTTTCGGAGAAATTCAAATATTATTTTTAAAATTTATTTCATACGATACATTTAATTGAATACAAAAATCGGCTATATCGCGGTTATATATCGTTTTATTACTGCAAAAATGGAGGAAGGGGAAAAAATTCTCAGCAATTTGAAATGTCTTATAGGAATTCAATTATTTAAAGTATATATATATATATATATTTTCATATATATATATATATATATATATATATATATATATATATATATATATATATATATATATATATATATATATATATATATATATATATATTTACTAAAATAGTTAGATTTAACCCATAATTTCAGTATTGATCCGAACTTGCTATTTTGACGGGTTTTAGAAATACCATTTTTAAATATCATTTAGAATAATTAAAATTTAATCTTATACATAGTTTTATGAGGAACTACGAAAATAAATAACAAACTATTTTCTTTCTGTTGCCCATGCTCACCCTGGAAATATTTTTTCCTCTCCTGGAAATATTTTCTAACTACAAACCTGTCTTGAGGTTGAACATGTTGTAGCCCTTTTTGAACACTTGAAGACAATTTAGTTCCCCCCAAAAATACGCAAATGCCTTTAGTTGAAAGTTAAAATTTTGAAGCCTCCAATATCTTTGATAACTTTACGCCTGTACTGTGTATTCAATTATGCCGTTAACGTGATCTATTCTGCAGATTTTGTTATCAATCAAATGTGTCATTAAAATTTTATTTTACTTAGTTATAGTAGAACTAGCTATATACATTAACATCTGTACTGTGTATTTTTTTTTATTAAAAAAAATATTTTGTTTAATTACTTCATAAAATTTAACGTATATTCAGTTAATAAAAATATGAGTTCAGCTTCGAAATAAGAGTAATATATGTGCCGAAATAAGTGTTTTAAGAGTGTTATTTATACTATTTTAATAAAATCAAAAATATTGCTAAAATAAATTTAAACTATTTAATTTTTTTAAAATTATTTTTACAAAAAATTAATAAATAAAAATATTAATAAATCAAAAATATTTAATAAATAAAAAAAATTCTTATTAATTCTTTTTAAATATTAATACATGTTTTATAAATAGTTAAATATTTATATTATTCATTATTTGGTTTTCAAATTATTTGTTCGTTATTTCGATAGCATCATCAATTTTAAAAAAAAAGTGGTGGCCGGAATTTAATACTTTCCCGGGCCGTTTTTGAGTGCCAGTCCGCCCCTGAACTAAGAACTTATATGTAATACCTTAATCATCCTATGGGATTATCCAGTTGTAGCACTGGCAGGAGGATATATTCCTGTATATATTTCCGATAAAAAAAATTATTTAAAATTTATATGAATACACATTTAGACATATACAATATAGTAAAATAAAATAGTAATTTACATTTTAGTAAAATAAATATTAAACATGCAAATTGCGCATTAAAATTGTGCATTTATTTAAATATTTTTAGTATAAAATTTCAATAACATTTTCATACTATTGCAGAAATATTTAATATTATTGCTCACATAACAGTAAAATTCGTGAATCTTATTGATAAAACAACGAATATAATTAAGTGTGAAAGAAAATAAAGTTCTGATAGTTGATATTTTCCAATTTGAAAAATGGTAATTTTTGCAGTTTTGTGAGAATATTACTTAGACTAGATATTATAGTATTATATAGTGTAACTTAAGAAAAAATTTATATGCAATTGTCTATTAGACTGGTGGACAATTGCTAAGGACGGATTACAAACAGCTATCACATTAAATAGTAAGCTTGGTTGGATGCCAAGTGAAATAAAATAATGTCAGAATGCTAGGACATTACAATAGAGACAATTTATTGTGCTCTTAAATACGGAAGACATACCGAAAATTGCCAAGTTCGTTAATTGATTTTTTCCCATTCAACTTTGCTTTTTAACAATTGTCAACACGCATCAAATCCTTTATATCTCTTATAAGCGCTATCATGTGATGAACAAGTTCGGCAATTCAAAATTTGCATTAGCACAACACATCTTACTGTATCCCGCACTTATGCTAATTTCCACATTTTCCTGCCTTCCATTTTGTGGTTGCTATTGTCATTCGTCCTTAGCAATTGTCCACCAATGTAGTATGTTACAATTACACTGGATGATGATGTATATAGAACAAGAAGTTACACCTTAATTACTAATTAGTTAACTATAGGATTAATCAGCAATTAAAAAAATACTTCCTAAAATATATTTTTATTTGTGAATGAGAATATTAAAATACATAATTACCACTTTTCCACTGACCCAACCAACTATTGGGGAGGATATAGCATAAGCACCAGAAAGCAGAAGAAAAAGTAGCCCAATAATACTTGTGTCCAGATTATACTATAAATATAAATGCATGATTTAAAACATTTTTAAACTACAATCTATACTAATACAATTCAAAGGATATCTATATTAGTCTGTACTAATCTAAAAAACTAATGACTTTTGAAGCAATTTGGTAAAATCATATTTTTAATTGAAAAAAAGTTTTGAAATATTAGTACATCTTAATTAAAAGATGTTTTTACTATATATTTTCCAATCAAAGTAAACGTTAAATTTTGTTTTTGCTAATCTCAGTATCACTCCTAATGAAACTTGATGAGCCAAAATAAAGGTTAAGAAGGTTTTCCCACATCATTTGGTGTAAATAATTTAAAAAGGGATTGAGTTATTACAACTCACTTTTCTTTACTTCAAACTTTTGGCACCTTTTTCATGATTATTCTGACTGAACTTACTTCAAATTTTTGGCACCTTTTTCATGATTATTCTGACTGAACTTTTTTGTAAATGTCAGAAAAATCATGGAAATGCAATCATGAAAAACGATAACAGGATCAAAGTTAACAGATTCACCAATTAAACTTAAAATCATCCAAAATCAGAAAAATTCAACGTTATCTTGAAAAGTTTTTCAAGAACTTTTTACTAATATTATGACAATGAAACTATCTAACTACTTAATTTTATTTCTATACGCATTTAAAAAAATGTAGTTTGTATTTGTGTTAAACAATAGTGTGATGAAACAATAATGCTACTATTAAATAAAATATAGAAAAACATATATGACATCGACAGCTAATTAAAATATTTAATTAACTAATAACACTAATTCAATAATTTCAAATGTAAATTTCTATATATCAATGCATTTCATTAATTTATTTTGATATTTTTAAGATAGATCTATTTTGATATATTTACAAAAAGTTTTCACAAAAATTAATTTTTTCAGGAAAACATACAATTAAAAAAAACACTATTACTAAACCATTTTAAATTTTTTAGGCCATAGGCTTTTTCATATTGTGTGTTATTTTAACTAACCATGCGAGACAAACATATTTTCACTAGTTAAATTTAAATGATAGCAATTTCTCTGGAAGTTGTATGCTTACTTGACGCATATGTGGTTCTAGAGTAGGATCAATAAAACCTTGAGCTTGTGACGCAACTGCTAAAATGAGGCATACTACAACAACGTGGGGCATAGACAGCAATTTTTTGTAAGACACAGAAGGAGTTAAAACCACTTCAGGATCTGAAACACATTTTTTTTTTAAATTAAAGCTCAATATAGTTAAAGTAATCAGCATTAACAACATCATACTCTTAAAAAATATTTTAATAAATAAAAGTAATGGATAACAGGATCAAAGCCCAGCAGGTTTGGTCCCGATTAGGCTGGGTTAGCAGTTACAAATAAATTCATTCAAAATAAGAATAGTTCAATGTGTTATCTTGAGTAGCTCTGCAAGTATTATTTAATAGTATTGTGGCATTGAACATATCTAACAACTTAATTTTATGTGTGCATTTCTTAAACATTTAAAAAAAAATGTAGTTTAGTATTTGTGTTAAACAAAACTGTGCTATAACAATAGTGCTACTATTTAAAAATATATATGGAAACAAATATATGGTTTGGTTTTGATTAATTAACTTCACACTAGAGCTGTAAAGTGGGCTATTTGCGATGGAACAAATATATGGAATTGACAACTGATTAAAATGCTAGCTGTATGGCCCAGTGTTGCTGGGAACTCATTAAGTCATATAGATTAAAAAATAAGAGTTGTCCCTATCGGGTTTTGAGCTCTCGAACATTCCCCTAATATAATTAAGGGAAATATATTTGTTTTACCTCAGACTTCATAAAAAAAGTCAATTAAAAAATTTAATTTATTCATATAAAAGTATTTCTACTATTTAATTTTATAAAAATGTCTTGCAAATAAAGTTATTGGAAAAAAATAAGTGCACATATGATCAGTGTTAATAGCTTATATATAATTAATATAAAAAATTAAATTCATTTTGAGGAAAAATAAATAAAGGTAATTATTTTTAGCATAACAAAATATGTTAAAGAAAGACAATAAAAATAAAGAAAATTTACCTGAAATATTTTTAAATGAACTACACAAAAAATACTAGCAAAACTGAAAAAACTACAGAAATCCAAACATAGATGGTGCCATGGGTATGTATACATTTGCTACGGAAAAACGATATTTCTTATGGATGGAAATTTTAAATATTAATTAAAAAATAACTAAAAATTTTAAATACTGGCTCATATGTGCACAATTAGAGGTTAAAGTGTGTGTGCGTGCGTGTGTGTGTGTGCGTGTGTGTTACTTGACTTTTAAATTGTAATTTAAATTTTCTAAACAATAAAATGAAAAGTACAGTGCAAGTATTAAAACAAACCCATTTTTTTATTATTATTTTCTCCATAATAAAAGGGGTCTGACCATGTCTTGGTGACCAGACAATATTCACTATATATAAAATCCTATGCAAAGTACTGTCTCATTTCAGTCTCGCAACTTTATAGTAATATATATATCTCTCTGTATATGTATATATATATATATTCAATAAACTTATGTAATAATCAATTTTTTTTATAGAAATCACTCACCTTTAACATTTCGCAATAAATACCAGCAAAAAGGGACAATAAGAACAACAAAACCACCTAAGGCAAAAAATGGTGCACCAAAACCTCCAACCTTCAAACAAACACAAAAATTATAAAATAATTTTTTATTTGTTAACTTTTTACATATTATTTTTATCAATGTACCTTAACAGTATTATTAGAAAAATAATAGGATATTTGTAAATATTTTAAAATTTAGAAGTTTCAAAAATGTATTTAAAACATAAATAACAAATTAAAATAAGTTTCCTTTGTCAATGGGGGAGTTTCACGCCAAGAAGAAGAAGACCGCTGTTCCAACGGAACATGGAGACGTATTCTAGACACCGAAAAAGTTTCGTAGAATTAGTATGGAAGTACAGCTGCTGCAATATACTTTTTAAGATTTTTCTTTTTAAAATACTAACATGGTGATTTCGTATAGTGCATTCGGTTGCTCAACACTGTTTCGAAAGCGGATTGTATTGCAAGAAGAGTTTCTTTTCACAGTTTCCCTCATTCTGATTCTAATCTGATGAAAGCATGGCTAGCTAGGATAAAACAAGAAAACTTCATTCCTACGAAATATTCAAAGTTGTGCTCCGATCATTTTGATCCAAAATGTTTTTTCAAATAGGAGGAAATATCAAACGATATATAGAAAAAGACAATTTCACTTAGTTTTTCTGCATATGAATAAATATGTTATAAGCCGAAATTCACTAACAAATGTCTTTTACTTAAACTTTGCATTGTTAAAAATAAACGATGAAAATACACAGCTAAATTATCTCGTTAAAATACAATACAAAGTTGAGTGGAATAAGCGAGCGGAGCGACCAAACCACAGGCTTGTCTGCTAAAGAGAAGAAATCGAAACTACAAGTAGGGAATTCATGTTACTACGTCACGTGAAACTCCCCCATTATTTTATATTGATCTATGCATAACATTTTTAATTTAGCTACAATGAAATTTGAATGAGCTTAATTATACATATTATAAAATTATTAGACATTTTTCACTATACAAATTAAAATATTCTTTAAGAGCAAAAAAATATAATAAAACAATAATTAAAATTTACTAAGAAACATGTAAGATAATTAACTATTTATATGTCTTAATATATTAAACTCATTTGGGTTAATAAATTTCTAGTAGTTATTGGATATTTAAATTATTTGGTAGTAAACACAGAATTTTAGTCAAAGTATAACTAAATATCCTAAAGGCAAAATTTATTTACACAACACAATATTTATTATTATTTTCTTTTAAAACTAATTATCAAATTTTTTTTATAAAAAATGATACATGACAAAGCAGAAATCTTAAACAATTCAAATTTAATAATAATTTTAAAATATAGGTTATACATGAGAATTTTCAATAGTTATTTGTGAAAAAACTACTAATTAAACTTAACAAAATATAATGCAACACTAACCGCATATAGAGCACCGCCAATTGCAGGCCCAATGCTCATGCCTACTCCAATGCAAGTTTCTGTAAAACCCTTTAAAAAATAATTAAAAAGTTTAAGATATTTGAGTTTGTTTAAATTTTATTTTCATAAAAATGCTTCAGTAATGAAATCAGTAATACATTTTGAACCAACTTCAACTTAAGTATGATAAGTGAAATTCAATGATAATATTAAAAATGCGAAATATTTTAAATAACAATTTATAAGCAAAGAATAATATAGAAAAAGTGACAAATGAATAGTTTTATTTTAAATATATAAAAAAAAATGGTATTTATTGAAATATAAAAGTTGGACTCAAATAATTTTATTAAGTAATAAAAATAATTCTGTTGTGGTTAATATAAGTAGCCGATACAATACTTCAATCTTACAGTGGTAGCTTGTGGGGTACAGAAAGTACAGCCAGGCTGCACCTAAATTTATTAGTGTATTTTAAAACTCCTTTTGATATAGAGATAGAGCATTTGGCTATATTATGAAAGGTCCCAAATTTAAACCTAACCTAGTTGGTTGGTTGTATGGGGTTTATTGCACGGAGTAAAGAAAAATGTGGAGATGAATTGGTGAGATTTCCTGAGACGTAAGGTAGCAACCCCAAACTAGGCACAAACAAACCTAGTTTGCAGTAGTTTTTCAACGAGGAATGCATTATTTTTAAATTAAGAAAACGCATGCTAAAACTTAAAAAAATGACTGTTTGTGCAGTTGTGAGATGCAGTACAAGTTCCAAATCGATAAAGGATGCTATTATTTCCACTTCATAGATAAATTAAATTATAAAATAAATTATCGCCAAGTACTGGTACAAAGTAGTGCTTTGGAATAGCGCCAAGTTCCTACTTTTTAAGCGATTGTTTAATTCACATTGCAAACCGGTTTTAGACTTGTTCGCACCTCCACTTTCTTCTTTACTCCGTGGGTTTATTGGCACAATAGCCAAAATGGCCAAGCTGCGCCAAACACAAGGTAATTTCGACCAAACTAAAATTTTAAAACTATACACATAAGCAGAACTTAATTAAAGAAGAATAAACCTAACCTAGAGTTAATTACTACATTCCAAAAAAAATTCCTACTTCAAACAATTAGTTAAAATAACTCCATTTAACAAGTACTTACGAATACAGTTCCGATATCATCCGGAAATTGGTCAATGAGTATTGTGCAAGAGGCAGTGCAAAAGGCAGCAGCCCCGAGAGCTTCAAAAGAACGCACCACGAAACATAGAACAGTAAATTCAATTTCACCATTAACTTTGTCGAGTAAACTGTGAAGGAAAAAAAATATAATAAGTAATTGAATTTTTAAATAGGCGGGGGGAGGAATGGAAAAGGAGAAATAAATTATTAAAGCATACCCAAATAAAATGTTACATGATCCACAGAATCCTACACCACTCAGAAACATAAACTTTGCTCCAACTGTAGGAATCTGCAAAAAAATATAAAAAATTAAATTTTTAAGTTTGCAGAACAATAAGCATAATTATAAAAAAAGAATAAGGGAATAAAACATACAATTAACTTTTTAAAAAAAGTTTTTTATTTTTTAAATATGCAAATAATTTTTTTAAAAATTAAAATGTAACAGCTAAAATTTAGTTCTATTTGAGGTTGTTTGTATGAAAGTGACTTGTATGTTTTTTATACATATACTTAATACCATCAATTTTCATAATGGTAATCTTTTTTTAATCTTTTTATCTAATAACTTTAAAGCAATAACAATCCTATTATAAAACTTTTCTAATATTTTCAAATTATGGTTGATTAACTATATAATCAACCATCATTTTAACAATAATGGCTAAACAAGCCTCTTACAGTTAAAAGAAAATTAAGCAGTCCAAAAATACATTTTTACTAGACAAACACAACTGGTACTTTCATACACAACTGGTACTTACCTATTATTAACAATTTACAACAATATTATATTTAATTAAAGGATAAAACTTAAGACAATTGTAAAAAAAAGGTTTTAAAAACTTACTATTTTTCCAAAAATTGGAGATGTTAACATCACAACAAGAGCATAAATACTAAATACAAATCCTGATACTGCTTCACGCATTCCTTTGGCTGCTGCCTGAAAAATAAAAGTTATTTTCTAATATATGCTATAGAAATTGCACTATAAATAAACATTTGAAGAGTTTGGTTTTTTGCATTCTATGACTTAAAAAATTAATTATTACAGCTAATTAAGTAGCTAAAAATTTTGATTAATTTTACTTAAGATAATTCAATAAAAAAATTGTTTCGTAATAGGCGCTTTAATGATCTGATTATTTTTTAAATTAATTTTTTTTTTCTTTTGACAAAACATTTCTTGGGCGTAGTGTCTACCTCCAAAACTAAATCCTGGCTATGCCACTGGTACTGCCTAAGCATTACTTGAAATGTCTGACATTTAAATTTATACAATTTCAAAGAAGTCAAAAGTTTTGTAGCATATTTTTTGCAATATAATCCATTGGAATTTGTGGTGAATACTAACATTCCATGTACATCAAATTCATGTCTACAATTTAGAGAAAAAAATTTAACCCTCTGACGCTCATAGATGTGATACCACGTTCAAAGATCACCAGTTTTTCCTTTAATGCATCTATACTCGGAGACAACCTAAGTTGAACATGAAGCGGAAGCTATGATATGTATAAATATTCAATTGCTTTAGGCTCAACTTAGGTTGTCCCCGAGTATAGTATTTAAACTCATAAAAATACTCCATTTTTCAAAAAATTTAAAATCTAAATTTTTTAAGTATAACTTAAAACCTATCCCTTTACAATGAATTAAGATTTTGGTGAAAATATCAAAGTGCATGCCTAGGAAAAAGTATTTAGAATTGCAAATTGTGAAAACAACTTTACAATTGCTGAAATAGTGTAAGTGTCAGGAGGTTAAAATGCATGTGGCTATAGAAACTAGGGATGAACCGGATAGTGGTTTTGCCGGATATCGGATATCCGGCGCACATTACAAACCGGATATCGGATATCCGAACTGGATTTTGCCGGATATCCGATCGGATATCCGGCAGTTTATTTTTTATGATAATAAATTCTCATACACACTAAAAAAAACGGAAATCGGTAAAAAAATTTAAAATATTTTTTTATTCTGTAATATTTCCCAATTCCTTATCTTTAAAGTGATACCAAAATTGAATAAACATTCAAAGAACTTTTTTATTTACAAAGAGTTATTCTCTAGCAATGGTCGTATGTTTTGTACATTTTACACTTAATTTCTGAATAACTGAAATTTTACCATATGCCCTTTCATTCCAAACATGAAAACTCAAGTTTGCTTAAGCTTTTGAGAAATTTATTTTTTAATTCAACTTTATATTAGTTGTGAGATGTGATAACCCTCCACCATAACAATTCGTTAAAAATATAATTTTAAAGTTAAAAATTTGAAAAAAGTAAGTTTTTTAAAGTCTCTGTTGGTTAAAGGGAGAATCTGCACACTGTGAATACATTGGTAAATTTTCAGGAAAATACTTAAAGCAAGAACAAAGAAAATTGATCGCCACAAAATAAAATTTTTGATGTTTTATTCATCCGGATATCCGGCATGGAAAATCGGATATCCGGCACTTTACTTCCGGATATCGGATAGTTAAAAAGCAGCCGGATAGGCCGGATACCGGATAGTTACCGGATATCCGTTTCATCCCTAATAGAAACAAACTCAAATGAGAAACTTCTCAACGTTTGAATTTTGGTGAGGTATAATAATAATGTGTGCGATGTTAAAATATAAATTGTGTGTGGAGGAAAAGAGGGGTGGTATTATGTTTTCCTTTGTACATTTATAATTCCTTGTACCTTATATGAAATACCCTATACAATACTTAAGTAATAGAAGTATTGAAATAAAGAGACAGTTATTATCATTTTAACAAAGTTCATTATTGTTTCTTAATACTTTTGACTTCTTTGGAATTGTATAAATTTAAATGTCAGACATTTCAAGTAATGCTTAGGCAGTACCAGAGGCATAGCCAGGATTTAGTTTTAGAGGTAGACCCTAAGCCCAAAAAATGTTTTGTCAAAAGAAAAAAGTTTAAATTAAAAGTACCTTATATGAAATACCAGATATAATACTTAAGTAATAATAGAAGTATTGAAATAAAGAGACAGGTATTATCATTTTAACAAAGTTCCCTAATCGACAAAGTATATTTTAGAGTTAATATCCTAATATCCCGGTGTAGTAGCCAAAGTAATTGAATATTTGGCTGATTTTGTTTAAAAAATGCTTCACATAGCAGCAATTTCCCATATAAGACACAATAAACTATGCAAAAAGAATGGCAATAAGTAAAATTATGAATATTCTTATAGTAGAAAAATTATTCATTTAAATTAAAAACAAATGCTTCAATACTGATTATTCAAATTTTTAATGTGTGTCATAATTTATTATTGAAAATAAGTATTAATTTAATAGTAAAGTAATATTTTTTTACTGAGAAAATTTACATTTATTTACATAATGTAATGTAATCTAAACTTATTCAGCAAAAAATAAATTATGACATTTCTTCTTTTTCCATTTTTAAAATCAGATAAAGGATAATTTATCTTGATAATTATGATAGAAGAATCCTTATCAATCGTAACTACATCATTCGATAGAACTATCAGTATAAATTCCCTGGTGCATCACTTTATACAGTTTCGCAATATTATCAGTTTATCAAATTTTAATGCCCTATAAAAACCCATAACACATTCTTTAATACTTAAGAAATTATAGTCATTAAGTAAAATTTTCTCAAAAATAATAAAAAATTAAATTGAATTATCCTTTGCTCTTCTAAGCTAATACACACATTAAAAAAATCAAGACTATTACACAAAAATATATAAAAAGAAAATTAGAATTTTATTTTTAATATATAAAAAAAATCATAGGTTTTAAAAGTAATTCATTAATATTAATTATATACTATTTTTCAATTTCTTTAAAATATAATGATATAAGCAATTTTCCGATAAATGAAATATATAGTGAAAAGGATATGGTTAACAATTGAATTATGGAACTATAATTGGCTAGCCTGTAACTTAACTAATCTATGATCCACAGATTTTTTAGTCTAGTTCATGGTCAGCCAAATTTTCTACGTTTTAGAAATCACAAACGTGGCAATATTTTTTTTTAAAAATGCAGTCAATATTTTGTAATTAAAATTCTTAACTCAAATAATGCAAGAAAAAAACTGCAATACAGTGATATGCAAAAATCAAATTACACTCACTTTCTAATACTTTTATCATAACTATCGCTAAAGCAAAGTACATAAAATAAATTTATTAATTAAACTTGAGAAAGGCCATCACAAACTGGTAACTATAACTTATTGAACAGAATGTGCTGCTTAATGTAATATGCCCATCAATACAATAAGAAAAGGAATTTGGTGGAAATTTTTGATATTTTTTTAACTTCTCTTTCCTCTAATAAAACTACACACTTGACTAATATTTTAAAATAAATAAAACTTTTTTTAAGTTATTCTTCGCTTATTATAAATTTAGGTGCTTCACTCAAATTTTTGAAATTTCAATAAAATATAAATTTTAATTATTTTTTTTAATATAGAAAAATACCTTTTATACAGGTTTACACCGACAAAACTAGTGTTTATTAAAATACAAATGCAACGTTAAAATACGCAATAAAGTCCGTATAATCCGGACATGTTTCGGGAGATACATCACCTTTCATCAGCGGAAAATGCAAAGTCTGTGTGTAATGAAATATAAATAAACCCAAGAAATCTAAAAGCAGGCAACCCCTCAAACCCCTCCCATTGTAAGTAAAAAAAAAAAAGGAAATACCGAATTACTGTAAAAATCATAAAAATAGAGATTTTAGTGGGGGGGGGTGCCCCATTGTGGGCATGGGGTACTGAGACCGAAACACAATGACGTCATGTTAGGTTTAATTTGAAATAAAGATAACAAAGGGAATAGATCGTCAAACGGGGTCGTAAAATAAGACTTAAAAATGACAAGACTAAGATGCTCCAAGACCACATAATTTCGTTAATATTAAAATACTTCAATATAAGTTGCCAGTTTATTCTAAAACAAAACAATCTCTCATGTTTTCTATAACGGTTTTTAATTTATTGTTTTTGTTGGCCCGTGAAAATACTGGCTCTTTGAGAATTATATAAATTTCGCGAAAAACAATCGAGCATTTTTTTTTCTTACTTTTTGTACGAATCAACCCAGGACGCAGACCAGTCCGCTTGTATCGCCTTTTTTATTTTTATTTAATTCTAAAAATAGATCAGACACTCTTTCTTTCATCAAATATGTATATGAAACTTTTTATATTAAAATGTAGTATTGCGTAATCTATAGGCGCCGAACGTCTGCGTTATTTCGTAATTAAATCTTGTTTATTACTCTTTGCGGTTCTGTTCCGGCCGACCCCTCCCCCCCCCCCCCCCCCCCAAGTTTGGAATTTCGAGTTTTAAAAATCTCTGATTTGGGAACACTTAAGCCCAAAGAATTAGCAAATGAAAGCGAGGGAAAATTAAATTGCCCAACTTGTAAGATTAAACTTAAATTAGACCTCCGAATGGACACTGCATTGTACGTCGCTGCATATCGGAATATTGGCGACGGTTCGGGGCCAATCTCGAAGGAAATACCCGGGAACAATGCCTCATATGTTTGAACCATGATCAGATAACGAGGACAACACCTGGCGCCGTTAAGTTGATAAATTTTTTGTTTCTTTTAGATCTTTGAATTAAAATGACCTTTACAATTTAAATTTAATTAATGGAAGTTAATATTTATTGGTAATGAGTAAATAATTTTCTCTGTATTAAATTATGTATATTTAAAGTTTAATTTAAAATTAGCAGTGGCGATTGGATTGCACAATTCCATGCAATTTCGAATGTTTTTACTTCCACTATACTTTAGATCATGTAGCCTGTATAATTTATATTATTCTTTACTAGTTTTGGTCAACTAAAACGCTTATTAGATCTTTAAACTATCATAACTATAAATTATCTAACTAATCGTTACCACACATATAAGGATTCTCAAACTTTAAATTTGTTCTCTAAATTTATTTCATAATTAAGGAGCGAGTTACTAATTTTAAAAGTACAGTTATTGACAACTGTTAAAAGTAGTTAATGACAGTGATAACTGTTGCTGCCTCGATATTCAAATGCCAAAGTATTCCTTTTTACTAATGAAAATTTATAAATTTTGTTGAGAAAAAAAAATTGTGGGGGGGGGGGGGAGAAATTTGTTGATGTTTTTTTTTTGGGGGGGAGGGGATTTAAGGATTCTCACTCTAAGGGGGACCCCCCCAAAAAAACGGATTTCCTTAGGTACGTTATCCCCCCCCCTCGCGAAGGGGGCGAGGATAAGTAAAGAAATCCGTTGCTCAGTCAGTGAACCCCCCCCATGAAAAATCTATACCTACGTGCCTGTCTAAAAGATTTCTTGGGTTTATTTATATTTGTTTGGGTTTATTTATATTGTTATTTATATTTATTTACATTTGGGTTTATTTATATATGTCAGGATTATACGGACTTTTATTGCGTATTTTAACGTTGCATTTGTATTTTAATATTCTTAACGCAATGTTCTACAAGACAAGTTTTTATCTTAAAACTAGTGTTTATTAAAATACAATTACAATGTTAAAACTGCGCAATAAAAATACATGAAATCTAGACATGTTTCAGGAGATACATCTCCTTTCATCAACAGCCAATGAAGAGAGATGTATCTCCCGAAACATGTCCAAATTTCATGTATTTTTATTGCATAGTTTTAATTTTGTATTTTAATATTCTTAACGCAACGTTCTGAAATCGGAGTTTTTATCTTAAAAATACTATCGCCTAAAATCATTATATGAAATGCCCATTGAAACATTTATGCAAATATTGACAACCAACTGCAGGCTCAAGACCCAATGAATATCCAACTTCTTAAAATCCTTTACAGTTAATAATATTTACTGACAAGTAGTTCCATTTGTCTATTACCCTCTCTTATAGAAATAGTGTTTTCTCCCTTCCCGATTACAATGCAATTAGTTTAATTTAAATCCATGACCTCTCATTCTATCACTCATATTGAAATCCACATCTTTTTATTTAATAAGTTTGAACAGTTGAATCAAATCTCCCCTAACCCTTCTCTCTTCCAGAGTATACATATTAAAATGTCCTAATCTATTTCTCATAATTCATGCCTGAAAACCCTTGGATCATTTTAGTAGCCCTGTGCTGAACTTTCTATAACAAATGCTAAAAAATATTTTACTTTTAACGATTATAACAAAAACGTTCAGGGAAAGGACGATGACAGTCCACCCAATAGAGATTGCACAGATAATGAAAAACTAATTTCATATCTAATAGACTAGCAAAACATTTTAACCATTAAACTTTTTTTTATGGACAACTGTCTTTCTTTCCATTTCTGAACTTGGTCTGACGAAAGTACAGTGGCGAGACATTAGGATTCAATTTCAACAAAAAGAAGTGGACCCTCATCGTTTACTCCCCTGAACCCTTCAAGTGTAAATAAAACAATGTCCTGAACATACCTCTCGAGGGAAAAAAGGTGCTATGATTGACATGCTGAGAAAAGCAGTAAAATCCACCAGGCACAAACAAAATGCAATCCACTTTTGTTCATAAGTAAACTTCACTTTCTTTGGAAGTGCTGCCTTCTCTCCAACAAGCCCAGATGTACCCTTAAACGACCGCTGAGATGTAACCGACGGAGACCTAACAAGCTTTTCGCCAGGTCGGACCCTGGGGACTCCCATCAACTTCCCTTTACTCGATGAAACGACCGAAATCCTTCGATTTAAAGTCGCCAAGGGCGTCTGCAGAATATCTTCGGACACACTCCGAATCATGCTCGGCGTATTATGCAGGGACTGGATCATCTCTTCGCTGCAGTCGCAGCTTTTCGAGAACATAACCTCGGCCGTGTCTTCCTCGTCGGCCATTGAAAGGGAGACATGAAAGCTCCGGCTGCCATCGGGTAACGGCCTAACAAATATTTTGCTATCACATAGGTTGCCATTAATTTTAAAGGGGGAATCGGGGATGAACCTGGAGAGTGTAGTTCTTGGGGATTCAGAGTATCCTACTCTCAGGTGCTTGGGTAGCATGGAGACAGAGGTGTTTTCGTCTGATTCTGAAGACTCCAACAGCTTCTGCATGTGGGAGACGTCAGAGAAGTGATCATTTTCATTGAAATGATGCAAGTGTTTATTTGGTTCGTCGGCATCATCATTTGGTATAGTTTCTTTGGTTAGAGAGTTTCGGTCTTCCATGATTGGTTGATTGGTAATTTATTTAAGGAGAACTGAAAATAATAAAAATAATTAATTACAGCAAATGTAATAAGAAATAAATAGTGTCGTTATACTATTCATCATTAAGTTTAATAAAAATTAATGTTTTGTTGATAAGTTGCAAGAAGTTTAGAATGGACAAATATTGTTAACATCTTAATGAATTATAACATGAGCATCTCAATAAGATAGTGCATTTATTTAGATTTATAAAACATTGTATTAATATTCCGATAAAAATAATCATTAATATAAAAGTTTAAAATATTTTTTTTAATTGCAAGGAACAAAAGACTGTTTTGAAATGTTCTAATAATGTTCAAAAAGGACATTCTGATGGACTTATAAAAAATATTTTTTAAAAAAATGAAAAAAAGATTTATCTGTTACTTTATTAATTTATTTTAAATGCATACTTTTGAAGCACATTTTTATTTACACAATAAAAAACAAAATGTAACTAATGCTTCATATGTTTTGTTACAATTATTTTTTTATAAAATTACTATTATTTTTTCATTGTATTCAAATAATCATTGTTCTATAAAAATGTTCTTTTTTAAAAAAAACTCCATCATTTGGCTTCTTTATTAAGTAACAATATTTTTTTAATTGTAACATTTTATCTAACAAAACACTTGATAAGTAAACTATAAGTTAATAATTAAAAATGGAGTTTATTTTTAATTCTTTTGTATTTTAAGAATCTTATAAAAAGTATTCTAGATAGAAAAACTTTTTGAAAAAATATTTTTTAATGTACATTGCATTGAAGAAGTATACAATATTTTTTTTAACTTACTACTTATTGATTAAATCTTCAGATTAAAACTAATTCTTTTAAATGAAATATTTAATATATCACAGAAGCATAGCTAAATCATGAAAAATCCCTTTAGTTTAAATGTACAAAACATGTGCATTAGCTCTTTTTAATAAAATAGTTGAATTAACAGTTAACAAATATTAAAATAAAATCTACTTACTTATAACAAAGGACAACTGTGGTTTATAAAATTACAGAATAAAAAGGAAAACTGAAATCACCATAAACTAAAAATAAAGGTTAACAAACATTCGTCTTACTTGTTCAATGAAACAGATTATGGTTTCATAACAGACCCAGAGTACATATGCAGACATTTATCTGCCTGATAAGAATATTACTGACGGGCCAATTCGAGTGGAACTCATTGGTATCTTATTTTAAAAGCATAGTACAAATGATAAGTTCTAGCACAAGAGCAAACAATGGATTTGAAATCAAAATGAACATAAAAGAATGCCGTCGATCAGACGTTGCTGCCAGAAAAGAAAGCAGCTACAAGTGTTGTTTACATGTAAGATATATTGCAGCAAGTCAAAATAATAAATACAAAATGTATCTGAAGATGGTCATGGACCTATTTTGCAATTGATGAGTAACAGTCAGTTGACTCATCACTTATATATGACATTTATTAAATAAACCAATATTTACTCATATTTGTTGCATTTACAATGGAGTTACATTAAAACATCTCTAAGGAGACAACTCATTGTTCCAGAAAAAACTGGTATCCCAGAGATGTGGTCTTTTAATAAGGTCAATGTGAATTACTAAACAGTTAATTTAACTCTTGCACTCATGGGAACAGATGTAGTATAGGACATTTGGTGCAGGTTTTTTGGGGGGGCGACGAAAAATTGCTGTTAAACATAGCATAGGGTTGCCAGATTGAAAGTCGCCACAAGTATCGGAAAATACCAACAATGTCAGGTCGGGTTGCCATACTATAAATTTATTGTCCCTATAAAACACGCCAAAAAAAACCTTGTGCGCCAAATGTCTTATACTACATCTGTACCCACTCATGAAACATATTTGATATGTACGTTCTTCAGTGTTCACTCTAGAAATAAAAAGGGGCAGGTCGCTATTGGCAGGAAAAGGGCACTTCTAAAACAGTTTGGGGTGGGCGAATCCACCCGTTAACACTTTGGGATGCTCTTTGCCCGACGAATAGGATGCCCTTTGCTTGAAATTAACGCATATTCATCGCGAATACGCAACTAGCGTAGTTAAAAATAAGTTTTTTTTCTTCTGTCTCAAGTAATTTAATTCTGATTTATACTTAAAATCTTAAGATCAATGCCTCTTTTTAAAGACTTTTAGGGGAGCAAAGACGTTTGTGCTTGATTGAAAAAGCTAGGGAGCAAGAACACTTGTACTTGACTGAAAAGGGCGGAATTTTTTCAAAAGAGGGCGGCATTTCCCACTAAAAGGTATGAGGGTGCTATGAAGATTTAAAAAGGACGGGCCGCCCTTCAAAAAACGCCTAGAGTGAACACTGCGTTCTTCTTATGGAACAGTTACTTTCTGTTCATGTTCTTTTTAAAGAGGTATTCTTTAACATGTTCTTTTTATGTTTAGGTTAGATAATTATAAAAGTAATAAAGTTATCCAAGAAGCTGAATATTAATTTCAGTATACCAAACATATATTTAGTGGTTTGGCAATTTTTTTTTTGAAAAACAAAACACACAAAAAACAGGGCTTCTGAACAATTTCAATCTGAAGAAAGTTTTAAATCATCAACATATTTGGTGCTTTTTTTGTTTAAGGGGTTGTCATTATTTGTATTTGTATAGTAAAGGGTATGATAAAAATACTAGAAGCACAATTCTAGTAAAGTTTGTGAGAGAATAACTTTTTTAACTAATGAATATGTTGTTCTCTTTCATTTTTAAGAACATAGAAAAAAAATATAACACAACATTATTTTGCTGAGTTACAGACGACACTTGAGTGCAAAGGATAACTAAAATATGTTGATACCCATGCGATGTTATACTTTTAAATGGAGTTCGATAACGAGCAAGCTAACGAAAGAAAATGCCATATATTGAAGAAAAAAATTGTTAGAATGGGTTCAACATAGGGCTATGAAATTAATTAATTCAAAGTACTTCAGGAATAGCAACTGGATCTGAATTTTAAACATGTATACACTCAAAGAGAAGAGGACTAGAAGGGACCTTATTCAACTTTTTTTTTAATTTATCAAATTGAATGATGTTGAAGGCATAATATTTAATACAGTCAATAGGACTAGAGGTCATGAACTTAATAGGGTAGGTAATAAGCATCATTTTCATAATAGAGCAATAGATAAAGGGATTAGTTTTCCTGAAAAGGTAGATAATTCGTCAGGAGTTGGCAATTTAAAATGACAACTAGATCGCAATTGAGGGATTGTTAAGAAGTGTTAAACATGATCAACCCTGCTAGGCTTAGAGCCTGTAGTTGGTCGTCATTGTATTTGGGGTTAAAATTAAAATAGAAAAATTACATCACATACGACTTGGTTTTAGAAGGAGAGAACTTTTTCAACAAGTTAAAAAAATTCTTTGACAGAGTGTCCCCTCTCTCTAAATCATATGGTAATTTACAAATAGAATTCATGTAATAAGTAATAATAATAAATGTAATAACACAAATGTTGAAAGAGCTAAAAAAAAAATACATAATTTTTTTTTAAAAATTACCATAACTTAAAAATACATTTACAGAATATGTATATAGACACAATTAAAGAGCTTTGTGCCAAAATGCCACAAAGTGCATTTTTGAAGCTTTCAAGGAAGAAGCAGTTACACACTTTGCTCCGGATAGGCAATGTTATTCGATTTATCTGTACATTCTAAAGATAATATTGGGTATTTTCATTACAATAATCACATTATTTTGTACAAATATACTGTTTTATTTGATTGTACATGAAAGGTTGCCATACATTTTAACTATCAATTATAGCCAAAATGTGACTTGCATGGTTTTGGCACTAAAATCTTTCAACATTAAATGTTTTCTGGGTCAAGATTTCATTGCAATGGACAATTACCAAATTATATTATATCCCCAGGACACAGTAGTTGAAATAAAAAGTAACAAGAATCCTGAATTTAGAAATAAATCCCATTTAGCAATAAATCTGACTACTGAGGAATCCAAAGTGTTTTCTGAAGCAAAACCTCTTTCACTTCATTTAACTAAATGACCTGAATCAGCATTGCACAAGGAAATGGACTTCACAACAAAAGTAAACTTCCTGAAGTCCTTATTCTGTAATTTACCATAAAATAAAAGTACCAAGTTTAAAAACTTAAAAAGAAAGTAAAGAAATTCATGTTAAACATCCACAATTATAAAGTACAAATATTTCGCTTGTATGTTCAATTTAAACATGTAAATCTAGGTTAGATAATCTTTACTGACCTAAATATGGGGGAGCAATTTAGCTGATCTTAAACTTTTAAAGTGCGGCAGAAAACACCTGTAAATTTCAAATTCAGAAATTTAAATGTTTACAAACAAATACATGCAGCATACTTCAAGCAGCAAAGGGACAGTTCTTTCTAAACGGGGATAGTAGAGATTGACAACAGTGTTAAAATGGACTTTTGCCAAATGGCAACCCTTTTACGACTGTCTCTGGGTAGACAATTGATAATTATTAGAGAAAACAATAGAATTAAATTGGGGACACACTCTGAAGTTAAATTTAGATGCGGCGCTGCGCACAAACATAATTAAAACATTAGGGGAAACACCGGTTTTAATAATTAAATTTACTTACGTTAAACAAAGAAATAAAACTTTAAAATGTTGTCCTTCCATAGAAATTGTTCCCTTGGCCTTTGCAGTTTTGGACATTTGTGGATAGCTTTTCCCTTTAAAATACATTTAAAAAAATATTTATTTTCCTCTAAAAATAATCAAAACGAATCTTTTACCTGTCTGCTGCTAAACGTAAAAATTGTTGCCATTCCATTTTGGCAACTTTCTTATGAATTTTTTTTTATCGTATTTAAAATAATTTAAACAGAAAGTCTAGTAAAATTTCTGTAACGTATTAAATTAAAAAACTTTAAAAAAATATTGCAATAAACAATATTTTTGACAAAACATTTATTTTTTTATTATTTATATTTTGTATTGGCTTATTGGCAACATTTTGCAGACAGCCAACGACACGACAGCGGTTTGCATGCAAGCGACCGGCGAGTTTTTGGATCAACAATTAAATAAACATGACTTGGAATAGTATGTAAAAAAATTCTTTAAAATCATAATATATAAACCATATTTCATTCCATTTTTATCAATGTTTTTCAATTTTAAATGGTACTAAATCATCAAGATAGCGGCGTTGTACTGATTAGACATCTTGATAAAAACTGTAAACTTAAGCGTTTTGATACGTGTGCTAATTAATTACATCGATCTCAAATTTTAATAAATATTTGTGAAAGAAATATAAAATACAATAATACTTACAATCGTTCGGCTGATTTGCAGTAAAGCCTTTTTATTTAAATGCACTTCGAGCTATGTATATTAAATGACTTATCGAATATTGATATTTCTTTTTAGAAAAATATTTCTGTGTTTTGCTTTTCATCGCTTCAAGTTGTGCTGTTAGTCATTCTCTCACTCCATCAACCTTCCTAACAAAAGCTGATCAACTTAGACTTAAGAATGTTCTGTCTACAGCCTGGCCTTTAAGCGAAGTTATTACAGCCCATTATGCAATTATTGGTTATCAACTATTAGGAGAAAAGTTACCAGAGGTAAGTCAGATTACGTTCTACTGAAAATGTTTCATTGTATTGCTTATAAAAAAAAAAAAATTGTGAAACTGAAACAAGAACTCTTCTGCTTGAAGAGAAAAAAATCACCCATCGTTACAACTTTCATACAGTTTTGAATTAACTTATAGTTTTTATACTTTCAGTAAAAATAATGAACAACCACTCTGCCAAATAAATTTTCAATTACAACTTTGTTGGAAGGCCTAAGGTTTCCATATCCAACACCAATATAACGATATATATCACTAAACAAGTGCATGATGCTACTTGCTGTAGATTAAACCAATGAGAGACATGGAATGAAAAACTTACCTAATGTCATTTTGGCGATGTTTTATAACTTGAACAAAACTATTACTAAATATACGAAGTAATTGCCAAATAATGATTGGCCAAATTAGCCTAATAACGCATCACAAAATGGCAATTGGAAACTAACTTGCGACTAAAAACAAACTTATGATTTAGATTTGAATTTGAGCATACTTGTAAAGTATATTATGGAACTATTTGTGCATAATTTTAGCACGTATTATGCAAGGGTTAATCTGTCTTATTGGGTCCCCCTTGGCCCCGGTAGCAGAATCGCGGCGACGTGCATCGTACGACGCAGATTTTTTCAAAGGTTTGCAGACAAATTTTTGCAGAAGTCTATCATACGAATTTTTTTTTTATGTCTGCACTACTTAAGAACATTTTCTGCAGATTCTTTTTAGGTTAGACATTTACTTTTCTCTCATTTAAGAAAGTCGGGGGGTGGGAGAAGTTCCGATAATAGGAAGTCGATTCGCGATAAGTTACAAGTGTTTGAACAAATCTCCGCAGATGTTTCTTTGTTGTCGATTCACTTTCGTCAACTCCATGGTACATTTCAGTACCTGTTCTTTGAGAAGATACATTACTAGAAATTAATGAACAGAACCTTCTTTAAGGAGGGAATTTGCGCTAAACGAAAACAGCATTTTATACAGCTTCCACGGCAGATTTCCGACTTTGGCGATAATTTTTTCTCTTTTGAATTTAGAGCTTAAATTTTTACTTTAATAGCTCATTTTTTTTTCTTTTACTGATTTTTATCTCGTCTATATGATAGTCAATAGGTAATCAATGATGAAAGTTTTTCAAAAATCGGCAATTTGACGCCGCGATTACTCCGATTTCGGTGACTAAAAACGCATTTCTTTTGCATATTTATTATTTTTTGTCTAGCTTTGACATGGTTTTCTTAATTTTTGTATTGAGTTTGTTCGGAATTTGTTTATTATCAGCTAACCACAGTTACCGATTTTATCCGAAATCGATGTTTTAGCCCGGTGGCTTTTTCGATTTTCAAGACAAAAAACTTGTTTTACTACATGTTTAAATCCATTTTTCTCGTTTTGAAAGACATTTCTGTAGTTTTAATTTATATATTTTATTATTGCGAACCAATTAGTTATACCATGTTTGTCAAAAATCGGACTTCGCTCACTTCTCCTTTTGTTTTAAATTGGAATATTTGAACATTCCTGTGGATATTGTGTGAATCCTAGTATTTTAAAATAAACTTAACTGCAAAGTATTTTATTTTTTTGTCATGATTCTTTTTCATGTAAAATGACAGTTTGAACATTAGTTTACAGTTAGTTTGACAGTTTGCATTAAATTTAATTCACTATACCAATTTTTCAATGAAAAGGAAATTATGATTTATCAGACTTGCATGTTATGAAACATATATAAATGTCTAAATTCTTAATAAATAATAACTTTAATTGCTTTAGAAGTTAATTTTTGCAATTTTGAGAATTGCATGTTAAAGTACTAACAGATAAAAAAAAAGTAATGCTTTCTTTTTGCACCCTTCCCTTTTTTTATTTCCAGTATGAACTCTGCAATTTATTCTTTAATCGAATTCTTGCTCATGAAAGGTATACCAATAGTTAGGTATATAATAAATTAAGTTGCAGACAAATCTTGTTCACTAAAATCTTGTCGCAGACTGTTAAGAATTTTTCTGCTACTGGGCCCTTGGCGACTTTTCTGGAAATTGTATATTCCTAAACGCTAACACGTCATTGTTCGGCAACAAAACGGTTTTGTTGCCAATCAAAAAACTCCATTTTCCCCTTGCAATTTCTTTTTACCTATAAGGTTGTCAAAATCTGCGTTTTGCACTGGGTTACTAGATTCGGTAAAAAATCAGTAAGTATTGTGCAAGGTTGCTAATTTTAACTTAAATTATATTTGGCAACATTAATTTTGATATCTTGGCGAACTGCCTCCTATTTTCTAACTAATGTGTGTTGGAATATGTTTATACTTAAAAAAATATTACTGATTCATCTGCCAACATCTCATTTTGTTGTTTCAGTATGATGTTACTTCCACCAACCAAATAATTTTACTTGATAATTAAACCCATATTCACAAGTTTGCAACAATCTTGCTTTAAACAAATATTTAAAACAAGGATTGAAAAAAATGGGCACATTTTCACAAATCCTGTTCAATCAGCAAATTCATTATGAGAGTGTTTCTTTTATAGTTTCTTGGTGCCGTTTCTAGATTTTTATTACATATTTTTGAAATTTATACTTAATTTGAAATAGGTTAAATTAAACTTCATCTTTTCGGACAGACCATATTTTTCAAAAATTTCTAAGTTTACTCTTTTTTTAAAAATTTTATATAAAAGAATATTTAAGGAATATTCTTATATTAATATGCATCAATAACTCTTAATGGTATGGAAAAAACAACATATAAGCCATCAGATTATTTAATTTAAAAATGAAAATAAAAAAAATTTGTGGACATCAAAATTGTCTCAAATTTGAAAATGATCTACCTGTTATTGGTCAAAAACATATCTTTAGCCTAGAACAATAAGGTCTTATGTCCTCTGTTAATCCTAAATCTCAATTATCTAATAACGAACTTGCTTTGTCTAATAGGGTCCAAACAAATATAAATTATATATTGTATTATTATATTTTTAATAAGTGTTTTTTGTAATATGGTATTTTTTGAAACATACATTTAGCTATTTCATTGAAGTAAAAATACTATTAGCATTAAGTAAAAATTCTAAACAAGTCTCTTATTTATTCCATGCATTAAGTTTGTTATTTTTTTATATGTATTATTGGACAGGATCCCTGCAAATTCCTAGATTCGAAAATTGACAAGAAGCGGTTAGATACAGTATTCCATGCTACGAGTGCAAGTAAATCATTACCATCATGCAAGGTAAGTTCATTCATACTTTTTAATTCCGTTATAAGATTGCTTTGTCAATAACATTATTAAAACATATTATTTTTCCTCAACTTAGTTAACTGTGACTGGACTGCAACAAGCACTAGATGCTGCTATAGCAGAAGAAACTTCTATGCAAGATATTTACTATGCTGTTACCTCGCTGTCAAATTTAAAACTTAAAAGTACTGTGAAGATTTTTCCTTTAATTTGTTTGTAACACTATTTATGAAATATATATATTGTAATGTCTAACTAGAGTTTTATCTTTTTAATAGTTGATTCTGCAAAGGTTTCTAAAGTTATAAAGGCAGCTCTAAAAAAAGATGACAGTGTGATAAAGTAAGTATACTCTCTATGGTCTGTTATTGCATAAAGATATTTTTATAGTTTTTTTTAAGAGCATCTCTAGGTATGAAGTAGTATTTGTCAAAAGATTTTTTAAGTTATTAAACATTTATGTGCAGTAAAATTTATTTATTTTTAATATTTAGTGTATTTGACTGTAGTGTATCTGCTTATTTATTTAAATTTACAGATTAAAAGTTTTCTATAGATTTAGTACAAATTCTCTAGTCTTAAGTTCATTTTATTAAATTCAACAATTTTTAAAAATTTCTCTTGACTTTATGTTATTCTGCTAAGTCAACTAAATATACTCTTCTGTACTTACTCAACAGCTTTACAATTTATCAAAATCGGTACAGATGTAGTATAGGACATTTGGCACGCAAGTTTTTTTTGGCGTGTTTTATTGGGGCGATAAATTTATAGTATGGCAACCCCACCTGACATTGTTGGTATATTCCGATCCTTGTAGCGACTTTCAATCTGGCAACCCTATTACGTCTTAACGCTGTTTAACGGCAATTTTTCATCGCCAAAAAAAAATCGCACCAAATGTCCTATACTACATCTGTTCCTCAAAATCGAACCAAATATCCAGTCTAGTTCATTCCATAACTGTTTTTAATTTACAGCCTTGGTTATGCATTTCAAATTGCATCTTGTCTGACTGGCGATGTCGATCCATTCTTTGAAAGAATCGAAGATGTGATTGTGCAAGCTGACGAAGTAGATGGAAAATACTTACAAGTTAGTATTTTAATAAATTTTGTATGAAACAACATTTTTAAGGGTATAGAAACAGTATTTTAAAATACAAATGTTAAAATACGCAATAAAAATCCATCAAATCTGGACATGTTTCAGGAGATACATCTCCCTTCATCAGCAGAGAAGGGAGACGATCATCTGCTGATGAAGGGAGACGTATCTCCCGAAACATGTCCAGATTTGATGGATTTTTATTGCGTATTTTAACGTTGTATTTGTATTTTAAAATTCTATAACGCAATGTTTCTATAGGACGAGTTTTTATCTTATAGAAACAGTATAATGACTTTTTCTTCCCAAATTTCGGGGCATTTGCCAAGTGGCGATAATTTAACGAAAATGCCAACCTTATTTTTTTTTTAACTTTGATTTTTGCAACGGAATGCGTATGCATTTCAGTGTAACCAGGATTGTTTATGAAACACAGCATGCTTAAGGGCTGTAATTTTGAAGTACTAAGAATTAACTTATATGGTTTTCGAAAAGGTTATTGTTAAATTTCGTATTGTGTTTGAGAAATATTGCAAATTATTAATTTGGATAAGGAAAACAAGGAATATTATTATATTGTCGGGCTTTCACAGTAAAGATTTCCTTTTTCCGATATATTTCTCGGAAATAGTCAGAAATCTATAGTCAGAAAGTGTGTTTAAATTTCAGTTGACGATAAAATTATACAGCAAATGTGAAAACTATTGGCTATTTTTCGGAAATTTCATTTTGGTTTTAGTTAATTCCTCTGTAGAATAGGCAATTCTGCAAAATGCTAGATTTAATTTAGAAAAAAACATGAAAGAATTAAGTTGTGCTTCATATGATACTGTTTTTACCTGACGATGTGGGCTGCTCAAAGGTTTGCATGTAAGCACCAAAATGATGGACTCTTTTAAAGTTTTACCAGCAGCAATCCTAAGTAGCCCTAATTGCTATAAATGGAGGTTACGAGTCTGTGACTTTAGCGCACGGTTCATGTGTGCTCTTAAAACTGATAGTGAGATGCCACTCGATTATTTTTTTCTCTTGATTTGTTAAAATATGTTTTGCCTATTGTGCATTCATGTGGTGATTAAATCACATTTTAGAGTTAAAATTATGTGAAATTCATTTTGTTCAATTGGCGACTTTTTTTGTTGCCAAAATATTAGACGAGAATAAGTCATACTGCTTCTGTTCATTTGTCGGCAATTTTCCCAAAAATATTTGGCTAATGTCATCTACTTTTCAGTTTGAAGGTGGTTTGGGGATTACTGCAACAACAATTAGTGGTGTATATAAACTTGCTGAAATGGTTGGAAAAGCCCCTGCTTTAACTGCTGTGAGTATCATTGTTTTTCTTAAGCTTTGAATTATCTATTCAGAATTATCGCTTTATGAAAAAAATCTAATCAATATATGTCATACAAAACTATGGTTGGAACACTGACTCGCAACCATAATATATGTTATTGTTCAAAATATGTATTGTTTCCTCTATAAAAATAAAATTATTTCCTCTAGTTTGCAGTTTTAAGTAAATCAGGGATAAGATTCTTTCGCTTTCTTGCTTTACCCGAAATATTTGTTTGTTTTTTCCCCAAAAGAATTAAGTTTATTTTAAAGCTAGAAATAAAAAAATCCGATATATTTTTGTTTTTAGTGTAATAGTTATTTACTTAGAAAGCCTTCACAGGCAACTAAATGAAAACTATTTTATACTACTTCCAACCATAAGAGAATGTCAAATAATTTTAACAAAAATAATCTTACTTTATTAATATCCTCTCTTGTACTTCTGTAAATTGTTAAACATATGAAATTTTAGTATTAACAAACACAGACTGTACATTTGTGTGAGTTTCCTCATATACTTACTTGCTAAAGGTTTGATTAAATAAATGTCCCTTTCCATATAAGTAATATAGTAAAATATAATTGCCAAGTTTGTTTTATTCTAAATACATGCATTAAGTCATTATTTTCAATATAGAATTTTTGTTAAGTATGTAAAACTATCACATTTTTTAGTACTTGTCTTTTGTGTATAAATCGCTCTGATTTAGGTTTTCAACTCGTTTGCATCTTGCATATAATTTACTCCAATTTTTGTTGTAAGTTTTTTAGCCACTCTCATCATTGCTAAAGTTATTAATTATATTAATAAATTTATGGGAAATAATGTATTTCTGACTTGAATGTATAATCTTTTATGTGTTTTTTCCAATGTGTTGTCTTTTTTTATTTTAAAGATTGTTAATTTCAAATTTAGGATCAGGCTGTTAAATTTGCAAACTACTTCTTGAGCAGGAAATTTGTTCAGACTGTTAAAGGGTCAGCTCAGCTGCTAGAAGTATTGAAGATTTTCACAACCAATAAAGTAAGTTTAGCAATTTTTCACAGTTTAAAAAAATAGTTTAATTACTCACTTAATATTACAGTATAGTAACATTCATGTAATTGTAATCATATGCTCTGGTTAACCATTTTCCACAATAGCATTAGAATTTTAAACTAATTTTAGCAAGCATGTATGGTATTTCTGAATAATATTACTATTTGAGAGATTTATTTTCAATGTGTGCCAAATTCACTGAAGACAATTTTATTAAAATAACTGTTCTGTGTTTCACATATTCACCATTTCTGAGTCATACAACTTCACTGTTTCTGTATTGCACATTTTCATTGTTTCTGTGTTGCATATTTACATTGCAATTAAAGCTTAAAATATCTTTAAATATTGAGAAATACTAGGTATGTCGTCCAGAACATCCACAAAAATTATCGGCGTGCATACGGGACTGGTGCACAATAAATCTGATCGGGTTCCAAAGTCCCGATTTCTATTGAAGGTGTTGGGTGCCAGTTCAGGTGTTTCCTTGTTATCTGACAAAGGTTTAAAAAATACGAGGACATTGTTCCCGGGTTTTTCCTTTGAGATAGGCCCTGAACCGTCACCAATAGCCCACTGTGCAGCTCTAGTACAACGTTAATTAATCCATCAAAAACAATATCGGTAAAATATTGAAATGTATTTCTATTTAAAATCATAAGATGTTGGCAAATACTTAGCATATTCTAGTATAAACAAGATTGTTATATTGGAGGGAGAAGGGGGGGAGTGATTAAGGTTAAATATTTAAAATCAAATAAAGCATAAAAGCTACCTTTGTTATTTATAATCATTGTTGTATAATTATGTTTATTACTTAATAATACATGAACATTTTATTTACCACAAAAAGCAACTTTTCTGCCCAAGTAGATTTTTAATTTCTCACATTTATTTCATTCCACCCTATCTGACCCATTTCAAACCCTCATTTTACTTTATATACCTTTTTTTTTTTTGAATTAAAGGTATTTAGCAATATATATATATATATATATATATAAATACATGTATCTGCTTATAGTTCCATGTCCCTGTTGCTGTAACTCTTGCCAGCAACAGTGCACTATCGGATGAAAACCCAAACATCCAAGTGCGCATCACCAATGTTCTGGGTGCATCCCTTGGACCACTCGCTGTAACCGTTGATAAAGTTGTTGGAGATGTTCAAGTTGCTATGAGTAAAAAAGCATTCGAACCAGTAAAAGGCAGTGAGTAAGTATCGGAACCGACTAGTTATTATAATAGAAAACATTTAAATGTTCCTATTACCTAACAAGACTTAATTTTTAAATGTTTTACTACATTCTCATTTTTTATTGTCCCACTTAAATATATTCATAATTTTTATGTTATATAAATTCCTACTAGAAGCATATTTGGTTTATTTGAAAAATTGATTATATGTACAATCTGTTCTCATTCTCTTAAGACTTATTAAAAAATTTCTTAGCAAATTACACATTTTCTAAGATACTTAACCACCTGCCGGATACAAACGTGTATATCCGTTCGAGTATCTGCAGTTTTTCCAATTGTACTCATTATATAAAAGTTAATAAAAAATCTCTTTTTATTTTTAAAAATAATTTTCAAATTTCAAACATCAGGAGGACTTTTGAAAACCTTCTGTACTGATACAATTAAAAAATATATATATTTTTGTAAAAAAAAAAGACTGTATTAGACCAGTAAAAACAAACCTACAAATTCGAAATTTTGCTTATCTGTCAGATTTTTAATCCACTTGCAGTCCAGCAATAAAATGAAAAGTTGTTTTCTCTGCATCAACTGTTAGACTTATTTTTGAATGTATGCTTTTCTTGGAAACTTTCCAAATCTTAATTATATTTGTATAGTAGCAACTTTTAATCGTATCTCAAATCTAAAATAAATTGGCATCTTAACATACTTGATTTTTAGCTCTTCCTTTTGTGTTACATTTTAATTAAAACCAATAATTTTGTATTCTTTTATGATATTTGAGGTTATAGTATAAAACTTATTTTTTAATAAAGCCTTTTTAATCGCAGCATTCTGTACACTCTAAATTTCCTAACGAACAAACCTCTGAGGGGATTCTACTCTGTATTGGTAAATGCTGTTCCCAGCAAGGCGGACCCGAAATTAATCGGAAATACCGGGGCTCAAGTAAGTATTTTTACAAATCACTGTAAAATAACAATTACTAACCATTGTTAAAATTCTGCAATTATTTTGATACCGTAATCTTCCTTTAGATTAGCGTTAAAGTGATGACTGAAGTAGTTGTGGATGGAGCTGAGATAGGAACAGCTTTCCTCGATCAAGTTTCTTCTGCCAAATCTACAAGGTAAAATTAACATTTTTCAAATATAAGAAATTGAAATTTATAAATTTTTCCCATACCTTTACTATGAATCAGAACTATATGTTTAATATTTTAGCCATTTTCTATGGTTGTACAATTATTTTATAAAATTATATTTCTAGGTTTTTCTTTGAAACCCTTTGGGCACGAGTGGCCAATCTCAGTCAACAAAATAATGACCTGTTCTTTTGTTCCATGTTCTTAAAAATAATAAGAACGGCATGTTCTTGAACATAATTTTTCCCCCCTTCTTTCATTAGCTTGTTCTTTTTCTAACTGTAATTAAAAGTATGGCATCTGTAAGTGAACCTTTAACCCTTTGCACTCCGTTGGCGCCGCTCAGGCGACAACATAACGACTCGTTCTTTTGGTTCCCTGTTCTTTAAAATAAACGAGAACAGCCATGATCTTGTGTTTAAAAAACATCGATACTTTTATCAACTCGTTGTTCAAAGAGAAAAATATATTCTTGAATTTAAAAATTATTTCTCACAAATTTTAATAAAGAAAATCTAAAAGCATCAAGTATGCTGATCTAAAATATGACATTCCTCACAAACCATGTTTCTTTTAAACATTTGGCAAATACAGTGTTCACTCTATAAATAAAAAGGGGCAGGGTGCTGTTAGCAGAAAAAGGGCACCCTGTTTTTGGAAAGGCACTTCTTGTTTTAAAAAGGGCACTTTGAAAAAAACAAATTGGGGTGGACGTGGCCACCCGTTGACACATCGGACCCGTAACCAAACCAAAAAAAAATTCAGATTTATTGCATATTGAGCTATTGGTGACGGCTCGGGGCTTAACTCGAAGGAAAGAACAGTACAAAATTGATGTCACTTTGTAGAAATACTACTACTTGAAAACAAAAATTTAACATTTTAAAATTAATGTTTTCTCTAAAAACAAAATTGGTAAGTAGCCCGAATTAGGCCCTTAACAAAACTGATGAAAAGGCTACTAAAATTCAAAATTTGGTAATAAAATTTTTAATCTTGTAATCTCGCCCCAAACCATCTTACAGGCAACCAATAAGATTCGTGCAACGCCCCGTGCTCGAAATTACCGCGGAATTATCGCGATTTCACAACACGCTTTGTTAAAAAGAAGTTTGTTTTCTACTGTCATAATTCACTTAAATTCCAATTTACACAAAAAAATTCATCTATGCCTTTTTTAAAGCCAGCTAGGAAAGTAAGGATGCTTGTGCTTGACTAGAAAGGACAATTGGGGCGGCATTTTTTTCGAAAGGGGGCGGCATTTTTGAAAAAGGGGCATGAGCGCGCTATCGATATAAAAAAAGGGCAGGCAGGGCGGACCGCCCTTCAAAAAATGCCTAGAGTGAACACTGGGCAAATGTCATAAAGCACTAAATGTATGTTTGATTTACTGAGATAATATTCAAGTTCATGCATAACTTTTTTCTGTTTATAAATCCGCTCTACAGTGCTCACTCTAGAAATAGAAAGGGGCAGGGCGCTATTGGCATTAAAAGGGCACCCCGGTTTTGGAAAAGGCACTTCTTGTTTTTAAAAGGGCACTTTCAAAAAAAAAAAATAGGAGTGGGCGTGGCCACCCTTTGACACATCGGACCCGTGACCAAACAAAAAAAAGTTCCGATTTGTTGGCTAACATTGAACTAGAGCTGCATATTGGGTTATTGTTGACGGTTCGGGACCTGTCTCGAAGAAAAGACACATACAAAATTGATGTCTCTTTATGAAAATACTACTTAAAATCCAAAATTTGACATTTAAAAATTAATGTTTTCCCTAAAAACCAAATCTGTAAGTAGGCATAATCAGACCCCTTACAAAACTGGTGATAAGGCTACTTAAATCCAAAATTTGGTAATAAAGTGCTTAATTTTGTAACCTCCCCCAAACTATCTTCTCTTTAAAAAAAACTTAGAATTTCATATGTGGAGGCACAGGCAACCAATAGAATTCGAGGAACGCTCTGTGCTCGAAATTACCGCAGAATCATCGTGATTGCACAACACACGTAGTTAAAACGGAGTTTGTTTTTGACAAAATTTGCTTAATTCCAATTTACACACACACAAAAAAAAAAAATCGATGCCTTTTTTAAAGACTGCTAGGAAAGCAAAAATGCTTGTGCTTGACTGAAAGGGGTGGATTTTTTTAAAAAGAGGCACGAGGGCGCTATTGAGATGAAGAAAGGGCAGATTGCCTTTCAAAAAACGCCTAGAGTGAAAACTGCACTCTATACTTAAGAAGAACATGCTAAAAGATACCTCTTTAAAAAAAAAAAAGGATGTAGTTGTTCCATAAAAAGAACATAAATATCGAACGTGTTTCTGATTGAAAAGGGTTAACTACTTTTAATAGTAGAAAAAGCCTGTAAAACCTTAAACATTCATTTAATTTTTTATTTTTATTTTTTAAATGCTTTGTAACTTAACTTATTTTTGTTAAAATTGTATAGGTTTTGCATCTTCTTAAAGTAATGCATGCAATTATGAAACTGTCGGGAGTGAAAAGGAAACAAGTTTAGTTATTAAAATATATATATTAAAGATTAAAACGTTAATTTGTTCACTTATTAAATGACAAACTTTTATAATGTTGTACTAAAAAATTTAAGCAGATTAGTTGTAAAAAGTATACCGATTTTGCTTTTGGAATGTTGACATGTATATTTTTTCACACAAATTGACAGTTTATGAACAAACTTTTAATATTTTTTGTTGCATAAACAATCATTACTATAAAATTAAACATTGTTTCTTAGCATTGTCTACCCGAAAGAGACTGTCCGTCTGGAAGCAGATACTCATCAAAGAATCTTCATGAAATTTACTTTAAAAGACAAAAATGCAAAATCTTCTATGCTGGCTCATCAGACTTTTGTGATGTTCGTCAATCAGAACACAGGTCAAGAAGTTGTTTTTGTGGCTGAACATGACTCTTCCAATGGTTACAAATTTGATTTAGTAAGTGATTTTTATTTTATTTCTTAGTATTGTTTTTTTATGTTTAACATAAAATAAGTAAATTTGTATAACTAAAACAAACATCATGAAAGCTTTAATCCTCCAAAATGAAAACTTAAAAGTCTAACAACGTAACCTTCATACCATCAATTTCCCTTGCATTCAAGGTAATTTGAGTTTTTTTGACATTCTTAAAAACATTTGGCATAAGAGCTATATGTTGCTCGTGTAACTAAATGCATTGTACATTCTTTCTCACAATGGGCCATTTTAGCCTAGTTAACCAGCTTTAGATTTAAGTTTAATTCTCGGTAAGGGAAATTCAACCTGTAGAGGGCTGTTGCACATTAAGTCAGAATTGCTCATACGGTTTCATGTTAATTATAATGTGGAAGTTTGTAGAAAGGGTATCGGGTTGATAATGGTTAGAAAAATTATAAAACGGAAAAAAAAGTTTAAATATTATGGTTCTAACTTTCATAATATAAGCCTTAAAATTATTTCATATTTTCCAGAATTTCCTGAGTTAGTGCATAGCTCATTTCTATGCAATAATTTGCTCTATCTGAATGTTAATCAAACAACCAACCTAAATTATTGCTGTTAGAATAGGTTTTGTATGTAGTTAATGCGTGCATGTTGGTGAGTGTGCGGTGTGTGCTTGAGTATTTTTAATGAATCTAGGTTTCAATATCAAAAAGAATCTGAAATGTATTGTATATCATTCCAGAAATTATGTAGTTTTTTTTTAATTAAAAATAATAATTTATATTAATAGTTTCATATTAAATTTTATATTGGTTTTGCTTGGTATTTAGAATATGTTTGTTATTTTTAGGATGTTAAATCCAAAGAAAAAGACTTCCAGTTTGCTTCGGGTGCATATGACATTTATCTCATAGTTGGAGATCCTGTCCTCAAGAATCCATTTATGTGGAAAATGGTAAGATGTCAAAGATTGTGGTTTCCAGGTTAAAAAATATGCATTGGGATTTTTTTTTCGATCTGTTATTTTCAGATATAAAAATTTTCCAATGATCTGTGATTTTTCAAGTTCAAAATTAACAATTTTCAAAGCTTAAAATTTTTGGAAAGCATGGATAAAATCTTTCCAGAACCCAGTCATAGTTAAGGTTCCAAATGGGGGTGTAAATGTCTAGGTTCCTTTTATCCAAATCCAGAATTTGTGACTTGTTTCTACCACACTTACAACTGTGGTACTATCACAAACCTTTTTTCATTAAATGTTAACACTACTCCTTTTACATGTACGATTACTAGTTAATTGAAAAAGAAAATTTTAGTTCTAAAACTTGTTTCTAAGGGATGTAGATACATAGAAGATGGTCTTTTAATGGAGTTATATTTAATGTTAGGCCTATAGCCAAACATTCTTGTTAAAAGAATGTCTTAACTGGAGGTCTCTTACTAGACATTTCACTATCTACACATAACAAATTTGCTATGTAAATTTTTTAACTCTATATTAATATTTTTGTTTTAATAAATAATCAGTGTCAAAATCCATTATATATTCTGTGTATAATGCTTCTATTATTCATTAACCCTTTTCAATTTAAGAACATCATTGTTCCTATGCATCCCCCGGTTGCCCAATAGATAAAGACGTTCAGCTAGTAATCAGAGGATTACTAGTTTGAATCCGTGCGATGGACTTCGCAAAGAACTGTAAAAATGTACTGATCTTGCGAACAGAGAGTTGCTAGCTTTGCTACTAAAATACTGGAAAGTCATCTAAAAATATCCAACAAATTATACTGCCGTGTATACATAACTGATTCACAATAAATCCGATCAGGGTCCAAATGTTCCGACGCCTATTGCGGTTGAGTTGTGTACTACCTCTGGTATTATCCTGACCATGTTTAAAAAATATGAGACATTGTTCCCAGGTCTTTCAGGCCTCTGTGGCTGAGTGGATTGGGGCGTCAGCTGGGAATCCAAGGGGTCCCCGGTTCGAGCCTTTGTGCGGACTATACTAAAGAATAGTAAAAATTTGTCATATTGGGATCGGAGAGTTGCCAACTTTGCTACCAAAATAATAGAATGTCGTCCAGAACAACCACAAAAAAACTGCGTGTATACGGGACTGATGCACGATGAATCTGATCGGGGTCCAAAGTCCCGACGTCTATTGAAGGCATTGGGTACCAGCTCAGGTGTTGTCCTCGTCATCTGACCATGGTTAAAAAATACGAAGCATCTTTCCCGGGTCTTTCCTTCGAGATAGGCCCCGAACCGTCGCCAATAGCCCACTGTGCAGCTCTAGTGCGACGTTAATTAACCAAATCCTGGGTCTTTCCTTCGGGATAGACCCCGAACCGTTGACAGTAGCCCAATGTGCAGCTCTAGTGCAAAGTTAATTAACCAAACCAACTTTGTTTATATAGAACTATTCTTCCTCTTTCTGTTCTTTTTTTCCCCAGAATTTTTTTTATGCTCATAGAGGAAAAAACTTTTAATCTGTTTTGGATCTTTAAGAGAACAAGTTGAAAGAAAAATCAATGTTTTTTTTAAACACAAGATCATGTCGTTCTTGTTTATTTTAAAGATCAGTGAACCAAAAGAACTGTTCGTTAGGTTGTCCCCCGAGAGGCGAGGTGACAGCAGAGTGCAAAGGGTTAAGGATAATAATGCCTTAGGGCACAGATGTGTTAAAGTGCATTTTTTGTGATAAAAATTTCATTTAAATCCTCAAATCTTAATCCATATATACCTACCTACCTGTAGTTGGTGAAAAATAAGTTTATTTAATAGAGAGAAACCTAAGCATTGTTTTCTATTTCTTATAATAATTCTACAAAGTTGCAAATGGCCGTCTTGAAATTGAGTTAATTATCAGATCTGTGCACTATCGGCATAGGTATGACTTTTTTTTAACAGATATCATAACTATTACTAAAACGAAAAATAGACTTTACATGATTCTTAACCATTTTAGGGCCAAGTCTCTTTAACTTTCCCTAGTGGTGCTGCTTCATCAACTCCTTCTGAAAATCCATTTGAACCAAAACCTGAAATTAAGGTATGTGAAAATCGATTTATTGCAATGAATGAGTGTAAAATTGTAGATTTAAATGTATATTATTATTTTTAAAAAGTTCGTATTTTATCGCTTAAAGTTACTTTTTTCCTTCAGCATATGTTCCGAGAAAAAGAAGTAACCCCTTCATCGCTTGTTTCCAATACATTTTCTGCCTTATGTGTGGCACCCTTCTTATTAATGTTCATTTTGGTAAGTTTTTGTACTGGTACTGAAATTCTGCTGTATCGAATTGTATTTTTTTTTACTATAAGTATTATTAATTAAAATATCAATTGCAGGATGGTAACATAACTTGGAAATCAGGGAATTGTCATGAAATTTTTTTTATTCTTGAAATATCAGGGAAAAGTCAGGGTAATTTTCGAAATTTCACAAAAAATCAGGGAAATTTTCAAATTTGGATCATTAAAACGGCAATTATCCTCCATTATGCACTCTATTTTGGGTAATCAATATTTCCTTTTAGTTCTGAAAAAGAATTTTTTTTTTAAAGTATGGTTATGCACATTTTTATATTTTCAGTTTTATTTTTGTAAAAACGTGAACCACTGCTGAGGGAGCAGCAAAAGCAAAGTGCATTGGACCTTGAAATTGTGAGCAACATGTGAGGGGCTAATGAATGTGATTTATTGAAGATTGGAATATGAAATATTAAGCATATAAAACATTAAAATTATCTCCAAAAGAAATATTGGAAAAATTTGCATTCTCTGCTTACATAGAACATGATTAATTACTATTATGCCTGCCACAATTGTATAATTTGTGATCAATAAATTATTATTTTAACTGACAATAAGTATTGCTTATAAATTTTATTTATAATGCAGTAAATTTATTGTATTGTAGCGTGGATACTTTGTTTTTATACAAAGCATATATTTCAATGTTTCTTATTGTAATTTTAAAGTCAGGGAAATTTTGTGACACCATCATGGAAGTCAGGGAAATATCAGGGAACTTTTTTTCCAGAATTTTGTTGCCACCCTGAATGAACTCCTAACTATTTATATCATATACTCACAGCCAAATTCTTTATGTAAGATTATTTTTTCGTTTTAGATTTTTAAATTTTAATTTTGAATCCTTGCTTAACCAATGCTTATGTTTTCAAAAGATTTTAATCATAATTTAATAATGAAAAGTTTAATAAGATCACATAATATCCAGCATAATTCTTAATTAATAAAATGTTGTTAATTCATTTTCTGTTTATTTTAAAATGATTTGTTACTATAATGTTTGTGATTTTCTTTGATAACAGTGGATAAAATTGGGAGCAAACTTGTCCAAATTCCCATGTTCTCTCTATGCAGTTGGATTCCATATTGGACTCCTAGGTAATATAAAATTATATTTTTGTTGATGTTTAATATTAATTATTAACAACTGTGCCATTTTTACAAAAAAAAAATCTATATTCCTGTTTATAGTGAACAAATATAAAATAAAATGTTGTGAAAGAGTTTTGATATCAGCATTTTGATCTCCAATTTTGTTTTAAAATTCATAGAAATTTTTTACTAGTTTTAACATTCCGTAGCGATTAGGGTTTAGGTCTTTTAAAATTTTAATTATTATGGTTATTATGTAAAATTGCGAAATTATAAGATAAACCAGTTTATTTTAACTAGATCTGAATTCATAGCCATTCAAAGTCTATGGCCCATTATAGGGAATGAAGCTTTACATTTAACAATCAAATATAAGATGTACTAGTTTTCTATTAAAGTAGTAATTAAATGTTGTATATATACATTTGGAATTGTGGTTGTAGATTCAAAATCTAATAAAATACTTTCAGCCACATAGGATTGTAACTACTATAGTAATGGAATTTTAATATTAAACTAGTTATTAACTTTCTGTTCAAATTTCGATTCATTTTCTTCGATTTTTTTTTTTAATGTTAAATTTCAAAATGTAAAGTAAATTTCCGCATCATAAACAAATTTTATTATTATACTAGTATTGTATTGACTATCTGGATACTATATCACATCCACTTATTCCTAGTTTACTCAGTAATTCACTTGATTTTTAAATTCATTAAAAAAGTAGTGTATCATATTTTAAATATCTATTGTTTTAAAGGTGTCACTTAAGAATTTAATATTTAAAAAAATCATAAAATACTGAAAAAATGTAACTATTGCTCTGAGAACAACTTAAATGTGTATTTCTAATTTTGATGACCCCACTGATGATGAACATATCAAATCCAAAAATGCACCATTTTTTTAATTTATAAAAAAACTCAATTTTGCAATACTTTTTCTAAATCTATATGGTTAAAATGCATATCGTAAAGCTCATACCTTGCAATAGCTGTTTAAACTGTCATGACATTAAAGCAACTTAACAACTTCAAAATCAGATTAAGTGCGGTAAAATATCATTGGATTAAAATAAATAACTTGTAAGTTGTTGTTCCAATTGTAAAGACACAAATTCGTTAGACATCTTTGTTTTAAAAAAAACATGATATAGCTTATAATAAAGTGTTTTGTCTGATCTTGTTAGCAGTCTAATATCATTTAATTTTTTAACTATTCCACTAATAAAAACTCCAATCCTTTATACTATGAGTTTGTCTATAATATTATAATTTTGTTTTAGCTATATTTGGTCTCTTTGTCTGCTTTTGGATGCACCTGAACATGTTTTCAACATTGAAATGGTTGTTAGGATTAGGAGTTTTCACTTATTTATCTGGTTATAAATTACTTAGTAAATTAGCAGCCGGAAAATAGAACAAGGTAAGTACTATTGTTTATTCAAAGAGGTTATTAAGGTTGTGTGTTCATTTACTTGTAAATGAATTCCTATATTTTACATATTGGTTACATTTTATAAATTTAAATTTCAGTCTTGCATATCACATGTTGAAAAGCCGATATACAGCTTTTTGCTTGCTCCACAATTTTTTGTCAGTCCTACAACTATTGGCATAACATGAGTTTGTTTAGACCGCTATAGTGTAGTTATTTAATTGTAGTACTGACACTACAATATGTTTAAATAAAAACTGACAGAAAAGAATTGCACCCACCCAAATAGTACAGCAAACTTTTAAGTGTATTATGCTTTAGGAAAGCCTTTAGCTTTTGAAATTAGTTTCCCTTGGAACTAATATAACTAAAACTCTGATATTCTTTTCAAGAAACGTATTATATAGTAAAAGCTAGGTCAAATAAGCACTGTTCCATTTTTGCCAAGTTTACATCCAAGATACAAATTTAGGTAAATGGAAATTTCTTTAAAAAAATTTTAATTCAATTAAATTTTAACTTTTGGCTTGGTTATATTAATGGGCACTATTATCTGGAACTAAAATTTACTTAGCATAAAATAAACACGGAAGCCCATAAATTATCTTTCAAATAGACAGAATGCATAGGAGAAATTATAACATTAATGTTTTTTTTATTGGTATTTTTAGTGTGTAAATTTCTCTTATTTTTACAGGCATTCCATCCCAATTGCTGGCATTTGCAGAACATCAGGATTACTCATTTTCAATCACACCACAAGAATTGCACAGTGCTTGGAAACTTCAAATGTCACAAATTTGGGACTTATTACACAATACTTATAAGGCAGTAATCTTCATGTTTTTGTAAAAAAATGGATCAAAATAAACTTTTTAATTTATATAAAATGAAGTTTTATATTATAAATCGGTTATTATTTACGAAATTTCCATATATGATGTGTGATATTGAATCAAAATCCTAGTATAAATTTTGCATGTTCATTTCTAGAAAAACTTATTTTTTTCCTCTCTATAGAACAGCATCAAGGTTATTCACATTTGAAGTTTTATCGCTTAAATTTCATCATCAACACCAGCTGCTAAATCTGTTTTAAATTGAAAGAAAAATGGGAGCTCTAGGTATGACTTTTTATGCTAAAAAAAATCAGTAGCTACACCGCGAATTATTTTCTTCAGAATAGAGTTCCGATGTCTTTCCTTCGAGATAGGCCCCGAACTATACAACACTAGTGCGACGGTAATTAACCAAAACTAAACTTTGCAGCATGGATTTTCCTATATATAATACGTGTGGTTTTACTTCTAAGCTGATGAGAAAACTTTTTTTTAATGTATTTGTCAGTTTTTTTATAGACTTTTCAAATCCCGGAAGAAATTATGCAATATATTTCAATAGTCAAGATTGTAGTTGATTATATGGCATTTTTAAAGATCCTGTCACTCCAATTGAAACTGTGGGCACCTGTGTAATTAACATTATCTACATTTTTAAAGAAAGATCTGATACCTTCTAGCAAAATTTCAAACACACACAAGGAAGTATATTAACCCTCTAGTGCATGATTTTTTCTTTTTTAATGACATAAAATTTTTTGGTTTACTTTTTGCCTCTGGACCACTGGAAAAATATACAAAAAAATCCTAAGTGCTTATTTAATTAAATAATCAATTAAAACCATTGTGTAGCATATATGAAACATCATGCGCTAATGAAGCTTTTTTTTTTGTTCTAAACTTCTCCCTGATAATTTTAACTTTTTACAAGGAAAATACGTTTGGAACATGCAGGAAAACATGCAAACTTAAACAAAATCTATAATAAAAAAATATCTAAGGTAGATAAAAATAATTATTAGTAATTTAAGAAAATAATTTTTTAAAAAGTTTATTTGTGATAAGATTTGAAACAATTTTTGTGTTAGTTGAGGCAAAGTTTAAATTGTTTTACATTTTGAATATTTTATAAAGGTAAAACCATTGCAGCCTGTGTTTTTACATCGGTTTTTCTTTTCTTCCCATTCGGGCCAGTGGTCAAACGCATCTCTTCTGACGTCAGACAGAGACCTAAAAACAGCAGACTTTTTTGGCCTTGTTGGTCAGTGTGTTGGGCGTCTCCTTTTTGGTGTTTCCTCTTTACAAATTTGACACAGGGTGGTTGCAATTTCTTTTCTGAATTTTTTTTGGCGGCTCATTCCCTTTTGTTTTTTGTTCTGGACGTTTCTGTTGTATATAATCCAACTATTTATTACTACGAGATACACCAAATGAGAGAACAGCCTTAGATACCAATGTCTCCTTACATTCATAGTATTCCAAATCTTCCAATGTGGCTAGTAAATCTACCTCACCCATGTGTTTGTTATAGGCTCTAATTATTTTAGGGCATTCAACTTCGTCACGTTCTTTAGTTTTCTGGTTGTATCGCTTTATTGTGGTAGTTGGCTCAACTCCATTTAATGTAGAAATCAAATGAACCAGCTTGTTGTCTTTTCACATTATGGAGGATATTGGTCAGTACAGCCAGTTACGGGAAGCACATCTGCTCATCAACACTTAGAAATTCCTCCATTGAGATCATTCCCGGCCGCGGTTGTGACCCACTCAGCCGATTTCATCCCCCCCGTCCCAGTATTGAAGGTCTCGACGACAGATGAAGATGCTATTCGAATCCGAGACGATTCCTTCCCGGTCGAAGTAGCGACCCCCTCAGCCGACTTCATCCCCCCCGACCCAGTGCGGCGAATGCCGGAAAGGCTTGTGTATGATGCAAGTTGTAAACAGAAGGGATTATCGTCTCCGAATCAATGTTTGGAAAAAGTGCCAAACCTTCTACTTAGTGCATCTGATAGTGTAAACTCGGGTAAGTCAATAACTTATCGTCATACAAATGTTTGTTTTGGTGTAAAATGCTCACCATTTCAATTAAGTGCCACCATAAATCATCATTTGAATATAGTGCCCCGTGATCTTTCTCCAACTGCCAATCATCTAAATGTTGATGATTGTATCCCAAGTTTATGTGACTTGGGTATCACTGGGATTCGTCCATTCTATTCGATGGACACTTCTACAGCTGTTAGAAACAGTTTCAACAGTTTTCGGAGTACGATGACCCAGTGGTGCACATTAGTGTTAAATAGAATTAAGTACATTCTTTCTGTGACTGATCCTCCTCAGTTCTGGCATAATATACCAGGTGTATAAAAAGCTGCCGACCTCGAGTCTCGTGATTGTTTTACTGAAAAGTTGAAACAATTAAAATGGTGGGAGGGTCCACCTTGGCTCTGAAAGTCAGAATCCAAGTGGCCTTCTAGTGTAAATATTCTAAATGAAGAGATAATTAGTTCTGAGTAACTAAAAAGTGTTAACTGTACATAATGATGTAGTGAAACTAAACAAATTGTATTTTGAATATGTCTCTTCTTATTTAGAAATTTAAGACTCTTTGTATCTCACAACAAACTCTATCGCTGATAACGTGCCAAAGTGGTCGAACTATGAATGCACCAGATCGTTTGAGCTATTAAGAATGAAACCTAAGAGAATTTAATATTTAGAATATTTTTTTCAATTTATACTTTTCTTGCATTTAAATTTATATGTATATATATTTTAGCATTGATTAGTAAGCATTTTTTTAGTTAGCAAATAATTCATTGTTTTTGTTTTCAATGAACTATATGTGTGTATTTGTATATATTTTTGTATCCTTTATGTATATTTTACTTTGCTTTTGTGGGGAGAGCTGTAGTAAGTAAAATTTGAGTTTATAAGTTTAAACTCAAAGGTGGGAGAATGTTGCAGACCGGCCCACTTGGGGGATGATTCACTGTGCTGAGAGGCCCCATTTGGGTTTGGAATGTGGCATCTTCCACTTGAGAAGTATCGGTTCGATTTTCGAACAGAGAGAGCACTAGGCCGCCATTGAGTATGGTTGGATAAAAATTCAGCTCCTCCACAAAAAGTATTGTTTGGGAATGTAAATAAAAACTAGTTAAGTTTTTAAAAGATGTCTCTTCTCCTTGAGTCTTCCGAACTACAGGAAATGCATCGAACCTGGTAGGTTTGCATTTGCATTTACAAAAGCTATCATCTAAAAAGTAAAAGAACTGAAATGGAGTCTCCAAACTGAGTACTTCATTAGGAAGGTCAAAATGTCCTAAGAATTTTGTTTCATTGTCGTCGAGGTGCAATTTGTTTGTTTTTTCGACAAATAACGTTTTTTCTTCCTACCTTTTATTTTCTCTCCCCTCTTACCATAGAAGAACCCCCAGTACTTGGAGATTGAGATGTAGAGGGCTGCTCGTCAAACCCATCTACTTCTGCTTGTATATACTCTTCCACAATCTCTTCTTTCGAGACCAATAGCTGGTCATCATTTAGAACAGTTTCTAATCGCTACAGGAGAACATCGTCCGGCAAAGGAAACAAACTTTCAAACTCGTCATCGGAAGAGGAACAGTCTTCTTCACTTCCAAGGAGCATACAAAGAAGTTCTGAGATTTCTTATGACATTTTTATGCTCCTTTTTCCCATCTTTATCTACAAATGTAAATGTTTTGGACATCTAAAACCAAAAAAATATCCCCAAAAATAAATAAATAACGAAAAAAATCGCTAAAAACTCACATAACTAGAAAATAGCACTCCTGAAAATTTTTATTTAGCCCATGATGTAGCAGATATGCAACACATGTAAATGTTGACGTAATTACTAAAATAATTTTCAAAAATTATGAAAATGTAGTTAAATACAATCTACATACCTCTGGTATTAGCTCAGATTTTTTGTAAAGCCAGATTATACTTATAAGTAATAAAACTAACTTTGAAAACTTAACCTTCATGAGCCAGTTTTAGAACTACAGACTTCAAAGTAATTTATTGCATTTATCACAATAATTTTATAAAGATCGGTGGTTATATGAACAAGGCACATGGTTTCCTACGTGACAATACTGCAATAGTTAACATAAAACTCAATAGATGCAACTAGTGGTCATTTTAAAGTTGTGTAACATATATGCTACACAATGCACTATGGGGTTAAGAAAGAGTAAAATTATATTTTTAAAAAGGAAACCTATGCAAAAATATAAAATGATTTACAAGAAACTTTTTTTTAAACTTTAATTATATTTTCCAACTTGTACATATTTAAACAAATATAAAATGTGTACATAAATGCCAATTTGTACAGATGAGTTTTTAAATAATGGTAAAGTATGATATATATTAAAGATATTGCAGTACTTCATAATTCATACAAAATGAAGATTTCGCTTTAAAACGTAAATAAAAGCAATATTTTCATGTATGTACACCTTAAATATCAATAATCACAAAAAGTTCACATTTATTTTCATTCTCATGGACTTGCATGTTGGAATATGTAATAGCCTTAACTTCTGTACCCTGAAAAAGAAACTTCTTTAAAGCATAACCATACAAACATTTTAAATCACCAGCTTTTAAACCTTGGAAGTGACCAGACAACAAATTATCGATTGGTTATGTGCAAAGAAACTTTAAAAAACTTTTTACCCTCCCAAATGAGTACGACTGTGCTCTTATATTATGAAGATATAATTATAAAGTATTTATTTGCAAAGTTTTTATTAATATGTATTAAAACACATTGAATATAAAATTTAAGATTTCATAAATTAATTTTTAAAACGAGCTATATTTATTTCATTTTTCTATACTTAAATTAAAACTGCAAGTTGTCAATGAAATTGCTATACAATTTTCAAAAAAAAATTCCCCTACATTTTTACACTGAGTTAAAATAGCAATTTTAAATACAGAATATAGGGAGATTTATAATATAAAAATAGTTACATGATCTACTTCAAACTGCCGAGAACAATAGTCCCACATTAAAAGCAAATGCATTTAATCCCTTCACATACCAAACTGGTATTTAGTAGGAAAACAAATTAAACTATTTAACCTTGTCTGAGTGAAGTATCAAAATCAAACTACAATACTACATAGATACCAGGCAAGACTTTTTACAAGTTATTAAATATACTATTACCATTCAACTTCCTAATGCATTAATTATAAATTTTTAATTAAGAAAAATTAATAATTATTTTAACAGCTTTTATTTAGCTAACAAGTTAATATTCCTTTTAAGATTCTATATCTAGATCAAAAGCGCGAGTACTAAAATAGTGAATTTCGTGATCTATTACAATTTCTTAAAAGATGTATACGGGCTTATAAAAAAAATAACACGATATTATACACGAATGATACAAGCTTATAAATTTAGGATCATGTAGTTTAAAAAGCATACCTGAGGATGCTTATCCAAATCAAATATTTCTCCATACCTATAAAAAAATAAAATATATTAACTTTTTGAGTTATATTATACTAAAATAGCTGTGGGGGCAAAAAAGCCCATATCCCCATTTATAAATTATTTAAAGTATATTTATCTTTACTTGTGAATTACCCAAACTCTGTCATTTATGTTACCATTTATTATAATCAACCTATGTATTTCGCATGATTCAGATAAAAAGGTTTTATAAAAATATGCAACAAACTATTTTGAATGGCCCAGGCCCCATTTCTGTGTCTTTCAATATGACATGTGAAAGATTTTTCTTTACATAGTAACTATTTAAACAAGGTTCATACAGATTTTCAAAAGTACAAATTAAGTAGTTCTTAAGGACTTTTTAAGAACCTCTCGATATTTTGTAAGGACCACTTATATTTTTAGTCACCGTTGGTGGTGAATCGCACTTTTTTGGCGTAAAATTGGCACAGAATCGCATGTAAATGTGATTTTGAAGCAAGTTGGCGTAGGATACCACTTCCGGCAACTCTGGCACAGAATTTACATCCCTGTAAATCTTAAAGATGCTACATTTTAGTAAATCTCCCCGTTTTTTTAGAATAAGCATCGATTTTTCACAAAACAACAGCCAAACTGAGATTTTCTAACGATAAAGTGTCGTGTATAATGAAATAACATTCGACTAAAAAATCGGACAAAAGAGATAAAAAGTTAACTTTTTTTCCGACACTAAATCCGTCTATGCAAGCCTTTCTCTCCTTGCTGATTTACACTCGTGTATAACGGTCAAAAGTGTTGACATGATCAAAGTAAAATCCGGAATTCTACGTTCCGATATTTTTAATGCACCCGGAATTCTTGTATCCAAAAAATAAAAAAACCTCAGAATTTTGGGTTAGACACGGAAAAATACTGACTATGTAAATTAGAAAAAAACATCATATTTGAGAAAAATTAGGGACCCAAGTTGAAAATTAAGAACTTTAAGGGCCCTTACTTAAGGACCCATCCATATTAAGTAGTTCTTAAGGACCGTGTGAACCGTGTTAAATATTAGTAATTATTTTTGAACAAGAGTTGTTAGTGTTAGCAATGCATAAATTAATAATTAGTGTTCAGTTACATTCAATACATCCACAGTCCAATTGGTTTTTGAAAATAACAATAAAATGTCCCATGAATTTAGGTTTCAAAAACTTACCCTCTTGCTTTAATCTTGAAATTTTCTTTGTCAAATTGTAGAATTTGTACTTTCTGAAAATTAAAATAGATATTAACTTAGGATTCTTTCAGATACTTACAATATCATGCAAACTGTCAAATCTATATAAATAAAGAACTTATGATACATTATTTATAAAGAAGGACCTCTAAACTTTACATGCATTTTTACACTTGGATAACTAGAATTTTATAGTTAAAGGTTATATAAGTAATAGTTAAAGAAACAATGGCAAAGAAAGGCCATTATATAAGTAATGGTAAAGAAACAATTTGATGGAAATTTTTTTATTTATCACTCACGTTTTAGAATATTCCTTTTAACTTCGGATGTATTTAAACCAGAAATCTATGCCCTACATTAATGTATTACTTCAATCATTTTTTGAAAGTTTTAAGTAAAGGACACCAAGCATCAGTATTAAAATGAACAGATATAAAATCACTGCTTAATTGCCCTTGTAAATTTTCCAAGAAATATTAAAATGTCTTAAAAGTGTGACTTGTTAATATTTAGTGATTTTTATACTTCACCCCAGTGTTCACTTTAGAAATAAAAAGGGACAGGGCGCTGTTGGCAGAAAAAGGACACCCCGTTATTGAAAAGGCGCTTCTTGGTTTAAAAAGGGCACTTTTCGCGCCATCATATATCCTGGCAGAAATTACGGACGTTTTAACTAAAAAGTATGTTCTTCGCAATTTCGAAAAAATTATCCATGAAAGTGTAAATATGTTGTCCATAGTGCAGCTTCGATAATTAGAATACATAACACTTTTCAATACTGGTTTTTGGCGCCAATTAGCAGAAGCCCTACTGGGTAGAACCAATAATATTTGACAATTTTTTTATTAGTGCAAATAGTTAAAAACTATACTAAATGTTAATTTTTTCACACCAAATCGGTAAGTAGTCCTAATCAGACCCCTTACAAAACTAATGAAAAGGCTACTTAAATCCAAAATTTGGTAACATAGTCTCAAACCACCTTCTCTTAAAAAACACAAAAAAAAAATTAGTATCTCATATGCTGGCACAGGCAACCAACAGGATTAGTGGATTTTGTATGTGCTCGAAATTACCGAGGAATCGTCGTGATTGCTCAACATGTATAGTTAAAATGAAACGTATTGTAAAATGGGCACCATCCAGATGAAAAAAGGGTGGGCAGCAGCGGGTGTTCTTCAAAAAACACCTAGAGTGAACACTGCTTCACCCTATTCATCACCTTGAAACATAGCATCTGAATTGAAGGAATAGGTGGATGAAGGAGGTGTGCAAGAGTAAGTTTTGAGATATTTAACTTTAAAGTTTTCATTTCATATTTGGTTGTGGTCACTTCCTTCCTTCGTGAGACCTCTGTTAATAAGGCTTTAAAAAATGTTACCTCTGTTATCCACTTACTTCTATTATGCTCAAAAGGGTATTGGATAATTAAAAATATTCAAAGAAAAAATATGATTTATTTTAAATAACATATGTTTTTTGGCGGTTGAAGAATATTTTTTTTAGTAAAAAAGTATTATAAACAACGCCTGAAGGCATCTACTGCATAAGACATCTTACCCTAGCAATGAAATAGGGTTCTGCACTGAAGAGATAAAGGAATTCATCCAAGTAGTTATACAGGAGTGACAACATATCATGACCTGAAACATAAAATTAATTAAAATAATATCCTACTTGGTGTTTCACAAACGTCTTAACTAGGTAGGTATTTTCTTCCTTCTATAAAGAAAAATCCAATGTTCATCAATATATATATCAGAATACTAAATTAGTGGTTGAAATATGTATTTGCTACTTTAAATCCTTTTGTCAGAGAAAGTGCAAAAATAAAGAGAAATCTTATTAAAAAGAAGTTGAAAAAAATATGTGCACTTAGTTTTACAATATTTTTAATATTTAGGAATATTTATTGATAGTATCTATGCAAGCAAGATATATTATCTTTATTCCCCCAATAGAAGTCCCAACACAGTCATTTTACTTTATGTTAGAAATATCATTAAATGTCTATCAAGTAATTTATTTTTATGTTTCCATGCTTTGTTCTTAGTTACTTTAATGTTTAATAAAGCAGCCACTGGCAAAACATTATTTTTTTATGCTGTGCCTTTATTAAGTTATCTTCAATTAAAAATACGCCATTAACATTCACTTAAAAAAGATAAATGCGAAGACACATACGATAATTATCGCACAGGCATGCTACTCATTAAATAAAACAGCAAAATGGATACAAAAAGTCAAATGTGATATTCATATAAACATTAAGAAAATGAGTGCCAAAGAATGGTAAATAATATAAGAACTTCTAATAATTCAGTTCCTTTTTAACATTAAGACAATGTTGAACACAAACATCACTTCAAAATAAATAATTCACAACATTAGGGTTTACTACATTTTAAAGAAAAAAATATTAAAGCAATTATAACCACAAAGGGTGCTTGCAATAGAATGCAAATAATTCAAAACTTTGACTCAAGAAAGTTATGTAAGAACAAACATATATAAAATCACGAACAAAATATTTGCATAAAAACCAAAAACATCCATAATAAGTTGATATTACTTGCCTTCAGCTTCTATATCTTGAGACATCAAAATATCAACTGTGTCAATTTCAGTCATGTATCCGAACATCGATACAGCCATCTATATATTAAAAAGAGGTAAATTAAACCTGCTTTTGAGATAAAAATGTATAGAACACATGCAGAAGGTTTAAGATAATTTTTTTTAGGAATATAAAGAATGGTATATATCTTTGAAATATTATCAAATCATCCATTAAAATTATAAAAAGGCATGATAAAAAATTATGATGATCAACTGATCAACATTATAAAAGCATAGCTTTGCGAACTTATGGTAATATATTTTTTTTAATGACAGTGTTACTCTGTCAACGACAATACTGGAATTTAGGTTGCTTATTGGTCTGGAAGTTTTAAAATAAAAGAGAAAATTAAATTGTAGTTTAAATCTGTAAAATTTTAAAGATATTACAAATAACTAAACAAAGAATAGATAACAGTTTTGTTTATATGAATCTATGAAAGTTAGCAGGCATAAACAAAACAGAACTTTGTGAAAAATATCCAAACTTACTTGCTCAAGTGCTTCTTTTAATGTGTCTCCCCCTAAATATATCTAAGTTAAGAAATTTAAACCAAGTTTATAATTACAGTAGAGATTAGAGTAAAAAAATGTGGGTGCCTATTAAATTGTTATCACTTTCATATTTTTAAAGTTATAACACATTTTCTGCTTTAAAGTAAGATTTTTATTATGAAATTAAATTAACTTTATTGATTAAGAATTGCGTTAAGAATTTAAAAATACAAATACGTTAAAATACACAATAAAAATCTATCAAATCTGGACATGTTTCGGGAGATACATCTCCCTTCATCTGTAGATGAAGGGAGATGTATCTCCTGAAACATGTCCAGATTTGTTGGATTTTTATTGCGTATTTTAACGTTGTATTTGTATTTTTAAATTCTTAATGCAATGTTCTATAAGACGAGTTTTTATCTTATTATTGATTGGTAACTAATTTGTCAGTATTTACAATGGATTTTTTTTTTTTTTGACTTTGTTAAGCAGCATACCAAATCTAATTATAGCAGATATAAAACGATATATTAACATTATAAATTAGAAATTAAAAAATGTTTCTTATATTTTTTTCAATTTATATCAATTGTTAGTAAATTATTACTTTGTTTATGTGCTTGTCTTTTGTAATAAATACAAATAGAATTAAAGCTGATTTTTTTTTAAGCTTATAATAAAATTTTGAATTAAACAAATTGTACTAAATTAAATGATTTTACCTAAATTAGGATAAGTAAAGAATATGCTTCCAGAAAGTTTTAATATGTGTTAACAAAACATATCCTTTTGGTCCAGGTAAAGACATTACAAATCTAATATAAGTACACTAACAACAATATAAAAATTATATTAATTTAAAAGGATACAGGAATGGAGCCTATAATAAGAAAGGGTTATTGTTTAAATATAGAATAAATGTGCAATACGAGACAATAAAAGGGAACATTGTAGAAAATTAAAGTATCTGTGATGGAATTTCTTTCAAGAGTTCTGGTATCATATCTCTTAATTTCGGTCATAAGCTATGGTGTGGCATGGTTATCGAGCAGTATAGCATAATTTTAGTGTATATTTAAAATCTAAAACTAATAAATACTGAGTGATTTTTTTTATTTTAAAAAATCTTGCATCTATTGGAGGCACTGATTCCAAAATTTTTTGTATTTTATAAGTAAAGGGTGTAATTTTAAACATGTTTAGTAGAATTTTTAGAAATTCAATACAAATGAAGACAAGCCAATTCCTGAAAAACTAACACAGTTTATTTTTTTAAAAAATTGAGTCATGTATTTTATTTGAGGAAAATTTTCATACAAAATTATGTTGCATGCATGGACATTTTCCTAACAAACACGAAGCTTCCTTGTAAACTCGAGTGTCCAGGATACCAGGGTATGAAAGAAATTCCAATCCTACTAAGTATTTTTTTTAATTAAAATATTTAGTAAAAACGATAGAAATCTTACTGAACATCTGCAGGATGATCCAAATCTGAAAATAAATAATAAAATAATGTAAGGTTACATAACGTTTGTAATGTAAAATAAAATATTTCAAATACAAACTCTAAAAAAACTAATATCCTGAGAAAAAGTATAAATAAGAAGTAAAAAAATCCTCAAATCAAAAACATGTACTGCTCATACTGTTCTAATCTCTTTTGAACCTTACATCATAATTAAATGTTTGAAAAACCTCCAACGCGATTAATACATACAAAAGATAATATGTGTACAAACAATATTAGAGTAATTTATTATTGTTTGAAAATCGGGTCACAAAAGAAAAACCCGAAAATTTTATGAAAAAGAAAAGACCTTTGTCTGGAAAAAATAAAGTGAAAATTTTGAAAAAACACAAAAAAAAGTTGAATTCTGTTTAAACGCAGAAGAATCTTATGCCTGAGCTATATAATACCTAAGCTTTGGTCATCCAGAAACAAGACAATTTTATTTACAATTGGAGAATTTTATTTATACTGGAGACACCAACACCTAAACCGGCCCACGCCATCTCCAAACTTTCACACTGTGACCAACGTCAGGACATTTGAGTCATGATATGTGCACTAGCCCCGTTTAGATGTTGAGTCTTTGGTTGTCACAGAGGTTCAAACTCACAACTATCCGATTGTTATATCTGTTTTCTAAATAGGCCATCGCAGCCCCTAATATTAATGAGAAGTACATGACATACTCATTATATTAGTATGCCATTTGTATTGACACTAGGAATCACGATGGCCTGGTTGAAATACCCCGGTGGGCAATAACTGGCCGTTATATACATACTGCCAAACGATTTAAATAAAAAAAAAGAACAGTTATTATGAGAAAAATCAAGCATTTTTAAATAATAAGAAAAACTAACGTATTTATATAGTAACAAACTACAATAAGAAAGGTTAGATTAAGGTAATAGAATACAGTAAACTTTTTATAAGATAATTAAGGGTTAACTGGAAGACTTACATTCATATTTAATGTCCGGAATTTTCAATTCTTCCCTGGTAAATTCTTCTATTGGAGCATCTGCAACACATCCATCATCAATATCACCGGCTTCAGCCATAGCCTATAAAGAAAAGATGATTGTTTTGCTTTGATAAACGTTTCTCGGTATTCCTCCTCAGATTGTTTTGTTGTCAAATTACGCAATGTTGGAACAGCTTGTACGGTTACGAGTAATTTGCTTAAGGAACGTCTGGTTGGGAATAATTATTCAAATATTACTGAGTCGGTCACAAATTCCCAAGTGAATAAATTATATGATTTATATTTGATCGATAGTTACTTTGTAAATATTTTTTTCGATAAAGAATATTTTTTATGTAAGTATTTTTATTGTTTTTGTAGCAGTAGTGTTGTTTACATTTCTGACGATATTTTATGCTTCCGTTTTGGTTTGTTTGTCGGCTGCTAACCATATGGCACGTTTTGAATTATAATTCTCAAGTTTTGTTTTATATGTTTTTTATTTTAGAAAAAAAGGACGACATGCTTCGCATTAGATATGCCACTTTTAAGTTTTTATTTAAACACCGGTTTATTTTAAGTTGTCTTGCAATAACGTGGATCATAGGAACAATTATTTCCGGTAAAACACATTTTTTTCCCTCCTATTCCTTTTTTAAGTAATTGACTTTGTTTCTTTATGTGCAATTTTACATTTTCACTCTTTCACAATTTATGACTAATTTTTGTAGTATTTTTTATTATTTTATTAGTATTTATTGTTTTATTTATCATATATAATTATTTCTGTAGTATAAAGATTCCTTTTACCCCCTTAGACGCAACGAATCTTAACAAATTATATATCAAAAGAAAGAGAACGTCATGGATCAGTGACAATTCGTACTTTCATCTCATAAATATCAACAATTTTTTTTTATAAATATGTTTAAAATAATTTATTTTATCGTGATATTTTAAACAAGCCGTTGATAGTGCTGCCATCTATGAGCAGACTGTTGAACTTTTTTACTCTAACGAATGAGTGTGTTCAGGGGGGGGGGGGGGGGTTCATGCGATAATTATTATTCGGACATGCTGGTATTTGTTATATTTATATTGTCCTAATAAAATTTATATATTTTTAAATATTTAATATTAGTATTTTTTTTATATTTATTATTTTATTGTTTCTTATTATAATGTGTCTTATATATATATATATATATATATATATATATATATATATATATATATATATATACATTATTTTGTGGGTGATATTATATTAAGAACGGAGATTCTAAAAAAATCAATGATAAATAATATTTACCTACAATATCAGAAAAATACCTTACACGTTTTTAACAAGGAAATATTTATAAAAAAAATTATTCTGAAAAATTAAATAAGTTGTTAAAGTTTATTCTAAATTTGTCATAAGCGTTATAATTTAATTTAATTTTTTTTTAACAAATGCACTTTATATTATGAATTCTTATTTTGTGAAAAAAAATAATGATTTTCTCTTTATATTAACAGTTTACCTCGTAAGCTGGAAAAGGCAAACGACGTTAGAAGTCCAGAAATCTATTAACCCAACAATTTATTCTGAAGATTATCATGTACAGCCCGTGTCAAATTACAAAATGGCGGAAGCAATAAACTATTGCAATCCTCCAAATAGCATCAAACGAGGAGATGAAGGTGAGTTAGGATACCAATATTTGTAATCATCCTATAAGTACAAGTCTACTGTTAGATATGTCAATCAGGAATATATTTTTACTTGAAAAATGTATGCCTGACTGATATGTCAAACAATAAATAAACTAATAATCTCATCTACTTCTATAGATTTTCTTTCTAGTTTCACTTGTTTTCTCTGTTGGGGGCGGTCTACAGATTTTTTATAAACCTGCAAAAAGCCTTAAAAATAACTTTAAATTTTCACACAGTGGTGAAACTATTAACGGAAAAATGCAATTTTTTTTAAGAAAACTAACATTAAAAAAAAAATGGAGTTTTTTATTTAAATGTTCTTTATACAATCTTCTTTAAACCTACAAATTTTTTATGGAGTTTGTATGCCTTCGAGCATGAATCCCTCATAGTAGAGAAATCATAAAGTTAAAATTTCGCTAACATCAAAGTGAGGCCAACATGTATAGCCTCAGACACGTGGTTTATTACGTCATCCATTCATAAATTTTTACTAGTTCATTCATAAAAATATCCTGTACTTCTTGAAGTAACTATTCTTTCCAAATCACAAGTCAATCACGAACGTTTTTTCATTCATAAATTTTGAAAGGAAGTCACGTGTCTGGTGCCATCAGGTCTGAGATGTTTGCATCACGATGATGACGTCATATTCGCTCTACTACAGTCCATTCATGCTCGAAGGTATTTGCCGACTTTTTTTTTTGCCGGGAACTAATAATCATCCGATTGGAACTTTTATTATTGTGGTAACGAAGGGATCATTACATCGGGAGGTCGACAGGTCCATTATAAGAAGAGTATATACCTAAAAGGCATTTGAAAATCGATTTTTTTAAAAATAAGTTAAGTCATTCCTCTATTTATTTTGTACCTATTTAGAGAATACTTACTACAAAATAAAGTATGAGTTTAAAGTATAATCGATGCAATTGCCGAAATTTCTAAGAAGTTTTGGGTGTGTAACATCATATGAGAACATTCCTTTAAAATCTTCGTAATCAACATAATTTTTTCGAAATAAATAACAGATGCAGTAGAATTTCTCACTTTGGCACAGAAACATTCAAGACTTGAAAGAACCATTACTAAAATAATACCTACTTTTAATTCTTGTTTAAGAAAAACAACATTTCGGACAAAAATTAAAACTAAGATAGTAAATATTTGTAGGTAAACCTCCAGTTAATGGATCTCTGGAATTTGTGGCAGTGATGATCCGCCATGGTGACCGAGGTCCTCTTCAACCGATTCGAAACCAAACCACTATTGACTGTGGTACCACAGACGTCCCACTCTTGAAAAAATATCTAAACACTTTGAAAAACCTTGGAACACCCGTTAAACTATTATCTCATCGCTTCAGAATATTCCGTCTGTATCCGTTTACAAAACATTGCACATTACATCAAATGACTTTACTTGGGGCTCACCAACTTCTTATGGCTGGTGAAGCCCTTAAGAGGGCTTATATTGACGAACACAACCTCTTAAATATTAGCTGGACGTCTAAAGACGTCAAGGTATACAGTACTGTCTATTCCAGGACCTTCCAAAGTGCATTGGCATTCCTGTTCGGGTTCATGCCATCTTTCAATATTTCTAATTTTGACATCGGCGCTGTGCGAGATCACAGATTTTGCATGTCCAAATACTATTGCGAGTGTTCTTTGGCATATCACCTGGAGCAGGAACTGATAAATAAAAGGGAGCAACTAAGTCTTTATAATTCAGAAATTCAAAATATAATACAGCAACTCAGAGATATTGTTAAATACCAACCATTGCAATTATCAATATCGGACCCATTTGTTATGTACGATGCCCTAATGGGGTATGTGTGTCATTCTGCACCACTGCCTTGTGTACCTGGTACGAATGAATGTGCAACCTTCGAACATCTTCGAAGCCTTATTACACACCTCAACTGGGTAGAGCAACAATTTATTGGCGACAGCACCGAGAGGAAAAATGTAGTGGTGAAAAGTCAAGGATTTTTAAACCATTTAATTTATAGAATTAATAGTTACATATATGGGAAAGATTCGTCTCGATTCGTTCTCTATTCGGGTCATGATCTTTCGCTGCATGTACTTTTATCAGTTCTGGGCATTTATGATGGTGGGTGGATTCCATATGCTTCACGTATTGCCTTTGAAGTATACAGTCACCATAAAGAAGATAAAAATAACGTTAACTATTTTTTAAAAATTGTATACAATGGAAGAGATGTTACTGAAGAAGTTTCTTTTTGCAAACGTTACTTAAAACAGTCTAACAAATTGCCTACTACGCCAAACTATGGATGTCCATTAAAAAGTTTTGAAGAGTTTGTTGCAGGTTTGATACCTACAATTGGGTTCTCTACTTTTAAGACTGCATGTGCCTCTCAACATGTCACCTAACATTCCGTCAAAAATATTCTGTATGTAAAGAATAAATGTATTTAACTTTTTTTAAAAAAATAACATTGCTTATAAATATTATAAACAGGGTCGCCCTTAGGGGTGTGTCACAGGTGCCGTCGCACAGGGATTCGTTCTCTATCTGGGGTCTGCCAAGGAAACAATTTATTTTTAAAAAAAGTAGACAATCGGATTTTAAAGTGAAACGTCTTTAAATCATTTACATGGGAAATCAGGATAGAAATATCATGTTAGGGTATCCATTCCAACACAACTCTGAGATGAATAGCGTAATTGACATAGCTTTGGCTTCGTTCAATAGGCATTTTAGGCGCCCATGTGTATAAAATCATGATATAAAAGCAAAGCACATACGGGACGTGGATGGGGGACCGCGGCGTCAGACGAAATGGCTTGTTTTTCTTCCTTCTGTTGGTGACCAATCCATATCAACACAATCTGCTGAAATGACATCTCCCGTAAAACCCTTCCTCTTACCTTTTCCCCTTTCGTTTTTTTTTATGTATAAGTTAATTTTTTTTTAAACTAGACTGTTTAGCTACGGATTTTTAACTAAAAGTATTTTTAATAATACTAACAAAAATTAAATTTAAAAGCAAAAAATAAACTTTTTTGTTGCTACGGATAGATTATGCAATGTGCTTTTTTCATCTAAGAATTGTGCAAAACTGGTCTATCTATAAAAAAAAAACTTAAAATCTGGTTCAAGGAGCCCCGCGGCTTTCTTTGATTACTTCGCCCTGCGTCTCTACTAAAGGCAGCCCTAAGAAGCATTTCACAAAATGTCACTAATTCCAATCAGGATTCCTATAAAGTACCTTTAAAATTAAAATGCACTAAGATGAAGGGTGGGGAGAGACAGCACGACCCTTCTCCTTCCCCTACACACAATCTGGAAAACTTAAACTTGGGATTTCCAGTTTTAAGATCCCTCTGAGCAGACACGTAGGTATAGATTTTTCATGGGTGGGGTTCAGTGACTGAGCAACGGATTTCTTTAGGTTACTTATCCCCTTTCCCCTTCCCCCTCCTCAACAAGAGTTGAGGGGAATCCTCCCCAAAATCACCACCTTCCGCCCATTTTTTTAAAAAACTTATTCATTTTTTTTTAAGTAAACAGGAATACGTTGACGAGTAAGTATCGTAACAGCAATAGTTATAATTTTTTTTTCATGAAATCGTTACCAATATCAGTTATTACATATTTTGTAAATTAGTAAATACCACTCCCCAATTGTGAAATAAATTTAGAGAACAAATTTATGTTTTGAGAATCATTGTTTAAAATAATATATGGTTTGGGGACATCTTGTGTATACGGCCCCGTTTGACGATATTTTTCCTTTGTCGCCGAAGCCCAAATGCTAGATAATGAACCCAATGATGTCATGTGAAGCTTAGTTTGAGGTAAACATTGCCTCAAAACATATGTTTTTGGAGCTTTTGAAAACTGTTTTACGGGGCAGGACTTCTCGAAAAATATCAATTTTACAAGAAGTATAATACCAGAAAGTAAAAAATTTCCGTTTTATTAAAGTATTTTTACAGTAATTTGATTTTTAATTTTTTTCTTCTTGACTTTCAATGGGAGGGGTTTCAACCCCCTGAACCACCCCCTTACCTACGTGCCTGCCTCTGAGTTGGGAAAATTTATGCCTGAAGAAAATTAATATTACTAGTAAATGAAAACGAGCGAAGGTTAGAAATTGCCCAATTTGTAAGATTAAACTTAAATTAAATCAGACCTCAGAACGGACATACGCGCAGTAAATCCTTAGAGTAAATCAATACTTTTGAGAGAACTGTCTAATATTACCTAATCTATATATAAAAAAAAAGTTGAAAAATATCGATAAATTGGAACTAGAAATGTTTAGCACTGTTGAGATGGGAATTTCGAATCGTTAGGTTTGGCTAATTAACGTCGCACTAGAGCTGAATGTTGGGCTATTGGCTAATTAACAAATATGACTACTGAACGACAGTCTTGTTTATTTATTCATAGTAAAAAATGACAAATGTATATAGAGCCGTGTACGCTAATTTGTGATTTGAACTCAAGGACCTTTTTCGTGTTAGAACACCATGTAAAACACTCTAGTTACGATGTTGGCGTGGATTTTGTAAACGTCAACCTGATTAGTTGATGCTCTCAAATGGGTTGCGGTGCATTTCACAGATGATCTCGCTGAAGTTTCACCGCCAATCTTAACTCTTGGCAGGTTTTCAAATTGCGGGTGCCGTTTTTGAGTGTTTTCGGTGTGAATTTATTGATTGGTTTAATTATTTAGCATGTTTAAAAAATTTAATATAAGAAAAATTAAAATAAGTAAATATATATATATATATATAAATATATATATATATATATATATATATATATATATATATATATATATATATATATATATATATATATATATATATATATATATATATATATATATATATATATATATAAACGTTTTTAAATAGATAAATAATTAAAAAAATAAAATATTATTAATTTTTTTTTATTATTTATTTATTTTCCCGTGGTCATCGGCGAATCTACCGATGACTGGACCCCTCGCCACTGCGTTGGGTGTTGTATAAGTAAGAAAAGGGCGTTGTATCGTATCTGCTGTTTAAAGTGACTGTAACTGGAGCCATTTTTACGTCATTGGTTTTGGAACTATAATTGTGAATTTTGTTGTTGTATTTGATTTCATGGTACAGAATAAGATATATAACGTAACAAAAAATTGCGTATTGATTGATAAATCAATTTACTAATACAAAATTGCTAAATTAGTTACATTACATTATGTTTATAATAAAGATAACTTTATTTATACTTTATTTTTATATTAGATTTGATCAAATATTATAACCGAAATTAATAAGTTTTATTTATCCGATGAGTCAGTTTTAAATATGTTAAGATTTGCAATATTAGAAATAATTAAACAAGGTTTATTAACAAGCTCTATAAGTATCGCCGCACTTTTCATCGGATTAGAATTCTTGTGGTTAGCGTGGTCAACGAGTCCCACTTTCCTCTACACGATGATAGGACAAAATAACCATAACCAAATATAAAGATAACGAGGAATTATGACATAGCTTTGAAGTGTAACGGGCACATATAATTGTCATTAGTAACATTCAATCGTTTGGAGAAATAGTTAGACGAATTTAACTTAGGTAACCAGAAATATTGATACATTTCAATGCAGCAGTTTCTAATTAGCATTAAAAGCCACTGACCACTAGCTAAAATACGAATGGGGACCCCTTTTTTTCATTTATGCTCATGGAAGTCCATCGCTTTCGGGCCATGTATACGTTGCAATTTTGTTTGAACATGAAAATAAAGTGAAGAAGACATTCTGAAATTAATTTGATCATTTCTTTTAATTTTACACAGCTTTTACTAAAACTAATAAGGACACAAATTTACCCGTAACTAAATACATAGAAAAAATAAAAACCACAACCAGAAATTTAAAATTTTTGTCTCTTTTAACACCAGTCGTTTTTGATCACTTTGGACAATTAACTAAACGGTCGTGCATTTTAACCATGGTTCCTTTGTGGTCCCGCTGACCTCTTAACATCGACACGGACCTCTTAACATTGACACGAGGACCCATTAACATCGACTTGCGGACCCCGTAACATCGAATTCAAACAAAATAACAGCTTCATCTTTAATTTCGAAACAAAAAGTATTTATTAATGACATATAATATCATTACAACATTATTTTTTTTTAAATAAAATGGTTAATTTTGTAGGTAAATCGCCTGTTAATGGAACCCTGGAATTTGTAGCCGTGATGATTCGTCACGGGGACAGAGGTCCTCTCCGATTAATTAGAAACCAAAGCAACATAGACTGTGGCACCACAAACAGTCCACTCTTAAAAGAATATCTAAGAACTTTAAAAGGTCTACAAGGATCCCTCAAACACCTAGATAACTTAAAGCAATTTCCAATGCATCCAGACCTAAAACAATGCACAGTAGAAGAATTGACATTATTTGGAGCTCACCAACAACTTATGGTAGGTCAAGCTCTCAAGGAATCTTACATTGAAGATCATAAACTATTGACTAAAGATTGGACCTCCAACGATGTTAAAGTTCACAGTACAGTTTTCTCCAGAACTTTCCAAAGTGCAGTGGCCTTCCTGTTTGGGTTCTTGCCTGCTTTTAATATTACCAATATCAGTATCACTCCAGCAATCGATTACAGATTTTGTATGTCTAATGATTATTGTAAGTGTCCCTCAGTGAACCGATTGAATAGTCTGTTAAAAAAGAAACAGAAGAAGTTGATACTTTCTGATTTAACTACACTAAAAGTAGTAAAGCAACTAATACCGATTGTTAAACACCAACCACAGCAATATTCAGTTCTTGATGCATTTACTATGTTTGATACTCTTATGGGGTACGTTTGCCACAATGCTCCATTGCCTTGTATACCAGGGACTAACGAGTGCGCAACATTAAAACACCTTCACAACTTAATTGAGCACACCAATAGGGTAAAGCAGGAGTTACTTTTAGACACTGCTGGCAGAAAAGCTGCAGTGTTAAAAATACAGGGGTTTTTACAGGATTTAATTTATAAAATCAATAACAATATAAATGGAAAAGATTCAACCAAATTTGTTCTTTACTCTGCTCATGATCATTCTATGAAATCACTTTTAGCAGTTCTTGGTATTCACTATAGTGGTTTGATTCCATATGCATCGCATGTTGTTATTGAAGTATATAGTATCACTGTTGATAATGTAGTGAAGCACATTATAAAAATTATATACAAAGGAAAAGACGTCACCAAAGATGTTTATTTTTGCAAACCTTCAACACAAATACTTATTAACTCTAACTATGCGCTTTGTACATTGGAAAGTTTTCAAATATTTATAGATGATTTAGTTTCTACAATCGGATTTTCTTCTTTTGAGGCTGCTTGCAAATCTTAACATTAAGATTTTAATATAGGCCACTTACACTCTTGATAGTATTCTATATTATACCGCTTTAAAAAATAATTTGCTTTAACGACCGAACAGTGGAAGGACTTCATATTTGGGCATTAATTGCTCGATTCCGAGAATTTTGGCTTTTAGGATTTAATTACTTTTTTTTAGCTAATTAACTAAAAATCTCCGCTGATTTTTAATTTTTTTTTCTTGTATTAAAATTAAAGGTTGCACTGATACGGTTCTACCAATACTTTTTTTATTTTTTTTTTATTACGAAATGTAGCTTGGGTCTGGACTATGTTTTACGGACGCAGCTTAACATAAGGAGTTGTGCAGAGTATATAATTTCTTGTTCCGTCGGGCGTACGGTTCTTGTTGACTGCTTTGGCAAGGTGGTGTTATCTCTTCTTTTATGGCTTAGCGTTGCGTACCCGACCGGGTCGCTTGATTATTGTTTACAGTTATGAACAGTATATTTATCCTCTAGAAAAAAAACATTGGCTCATTTTATAAGATTTATTCACAATTTTTTTTTTTTTTTTTTTTTTTTTTTTTAAAGCTGATTTTCCTTTTGGAAGCAATTAAACGCAACTGGAGGTGAGGGGCAACCTTTATTTTTGACAATAAAAAAAATTCCATGGAAACTGCTAAAAAATTGGGCCTCCTTACTTTTAGTCAGAAAAATATTAATAAACACTAACCGTTTTACCTCGAGTTGCTAGAGAACCCCGTTAAGGATACATTAAAAAAATTTAATGGCCCGTCGGGAGTCGAACCCCGAAACCTATTGTTCCGAAACTACGCCCGCTACCGACTAAGCTGCAAAGGTACGTTATAGCTACATTTGGAAATATTTTGAAAGATGTTTCTTTATGCAATATTTCTAAAATTGTTAAAATCTTTTTTAAAAAAAACTAAATGGGATTTTATGGGAATGGTACTAATATATAATTTTTTATACACAGAGGAAGTAGATGTTCTGCGATCCACAGACAGACTCTTCCTTTTCTCTTTATAGATTATTGAAAAACATTTTTATATTATGATAGACAGCAAAATGTATGTGGCCATGACTCTAAAATCGAATTTTTTTTAGAATTTTTAAAGGAATTCCGCGTTTTCCATATCAACTCCTGTAGTTACCTCGTCATTTTAAATGGTGGTGGGCACAGTAAAAAAGTACTCCTGGGGGGGGGGGGGGGGGGGGGGGGGGGGAGTATATGTGGATTAGACCCCTCCCGAAATAAATGGTAAACAATATTATTTTCATAAATATTAGGGAATTAATTATTTAATTAAGTCAATAGCATGTATAATTAATTATTTAAGTCAACAATATGCGAAATTAGTTATACCTAATCAGCATTTTTTTCGTAAAATTCTTAAACATTTTAGCTTTAATTTTCAATAATAGTTTTATTAAATTTTGCAAACATTACAGATAAAATATGAAATTTCTAATTTAGAAAGTCATTAGTCAAACAAAGGGGACCACAAGAGACATACAAGGTGGACATTTATCCTATTGTGAAGACGTGACTTTACTCACGCTGGCCTATCTACCCGCCACACCCTGATGGTCATCACTCCCGTATAGGGAGGAGGAAGGGACCTGCCATGCTCTTATAGAAAAGTTGCAGCTGTGAAAATCCATGGATTCTTACAAGATTTAATTTATAAAATACGTAACAGCATAAAGGGTAAAGATTTAACCAGATTCGTTCTCTACTCAGCTCATGATCTTTCTTTGCAGGCACTTTTAACAGCTCTTGGTATTTACAATGGTAATTTGATTCCATATGCATCCCATATTGCTTTTGAAGTGTATACTCTCGCAGTTGATAATGAAGTAAAGCATGCTTTAAAGATTGTATACAAAGGAAGAGATGTAACTGAAGATGTTCCCTTTTGCAAATCTCCTAAAATTTTGTTTAATAACTAAAATTTTTGTACACTGGAAAAATTTCAAAAATTTGTTGGAAGTTTGATATTTTCTGGATTTAATTCCTTTCATGCTGCTTGCAATTCACATGTTACTTAAGATTATTCAGAAAGCCTTTTGTATTTTGTATAAGCCTTGGGAAGATTGGTGTATATACGGGCAAAATTTATAATTTTTCTCAGCTGTTGAAAAGTTATTTTTTGTAAATTGGAATCTGCATTTTACTCTTTATATAGATTGATAAGTTTATTGTTTTATTGTAATGGGCCGAAGCCCATTTACAAAGGTTAGAAATAAAATTTTAAAAAAGCGGATACAAAAATACTAAGTACAAGAGACTTTACACCTCTTTTTTTTAAAGATTAAAACACACTTTGAACAAAATGTTAAATCCGAGAGTGTTTTTCGATATAAACAATATATTAAAAACTATTTAACATACTGGTTTAATGGTACACCATTGGAGGTTACTTGAAGTTTATAGATTTCAAATCCATAAGTTTATAGATCTATTATCTAAAAATGTCGGGAATAATGATTGAAATTTTCGCTTTACATATTTTGACCTAAATGAATTACTTGATTTTATTGCAAGAATAAAAATTACAGACATTTCATCAAACTGTATATACCTTTTAATTTTTTGTGTTGCTAAACTAATTTCATAGAAATGGCAATGTTTACTATGCAGTATGAAAGAATTATTTCATATTAGATTTGGCAAAAGATTATATCGATGGCAGCACAGAAATGTTAGGTGCATAAAAAATATATAATACTTCTGGCAACTGAGGCATCGAATATGAACAATACTGAATAATGTGCTAAATTGGTTACCTAATCACTTTATATACCAATCAAAGAATTGTATAGCAAACTTGTAATATTTTAGTTATAAAAATAGTAATATATGGCTTTTTTAGTTTTCATAACAAAGATAAACTTAAGTAACAGCGTATCAAACTTCAATTTGCCAAGCAAATGCAGAAGCTCGACGTGGGAACCAATCTATCACTGATAACGGGCAAGGAATGCTTTGGAATTGAATTAGGTAACAAGAAAGTTTTTAAATGCACAAGGAATCCATAAATAATACATTTTAAATAACAATTATAGGTAAAAAAATTTTTATGGATTTGGAAAGAACTCGCTAATAAAATTATGCAAACGTTATTTTTTTAACTCGAGCAAATTAATTAATTTTGTAGGTAAATCACCTGTTAATGGATCTCTGGAATTCGTAGCAGTGATGTTTTATCATGGAGATCGAGGTCCTCTTTACACGATTAGAAACCAAAGCAATATAGACTGTGGTACCACAAAAAGCCCACTCTTAAAAAAATACCTGGAAACATCTACGAGGATCCACCAAACACCTGGCAAATTTCACACAATTTCCACCTCTAAAACAATGCAAACTAGAACAATTAACTTTATTTAGAGCTCACCAACTACTTATGGTGGGACTGGACAAGCGCTCAAGAAATCCTACATTGACGATCATAAACTCCTGACTAAAAACTAGATTTCGAACAATGTTAAAGTGTACAGTACAGTTTTCTCCAGAACTTTCCAAAGTGCAGTAGCTTTCTTATTTGGGTTCTTGCCGGTTTTTAATATCTCCAATATTATTATCCTTCCAGTAGAGGTTTGGTTAATTAATTTTGCAGTGGGCTATTGGCGACGGTTCGGGGTCCATCACGAAGGAAAGACCCGGGAACACATTCACGCACACATTCATTCCTACCTGCACCTCGTTATTTTAGAACCATGGTCAGATGACGAGGAAACACCCGAACTGGCACAAAACGCCTTCAATAGACGTCGAGACTTTGGACCCCGATCAGATGTATCGTGCACCAGTCCCGTACACGCCGTTAAGTTTTGAGGATGTTCTGGACGACTTTTCTAGTATTTTTGTAACGAAGCTGGCAACCCTTCGATCACAAGATCACTACTTTTTTACTTTTCTTTTGTCAAGTCCATCGCGCGGATTCGAAACACCAATCCTCGGAAACCAATTTTCTGAACGCCTTAACCGCTCGGCCACGGAGGCCTCTTCCAGTAGAGGATCACACGTTTTGTGTTACTAAATACTATTACAGGGTGGCAACAAAATCCTGAAAAAAAAGTTCCCTGACATTTCCCAATTATAGATTTTATTCCTTGATAATATTATGTAAAGATATTAATAGTTGTCTTATTAGAATTTTGGATGGAATTGGCTTTAAAGCGGTAAAATCGTGAAGTTGCTAATCGGCGAATCCAAGTTCTACTTTCAAGTCATTTATTTCGTAATTAAATATTATAATACGAAGTATATATTCATCCATAAAGTAGTAGTATTTCCTTCTGAGATGGATAAAAAAAATACTCATCCGTATTTAATAGCGGCAGTAGTCAACGATGTTGACAGAAAATAGTTGACGTTTTCTAAGTTTTTAAATCTTTACAAAACGATGTTAAGAATTAGAAATTGCACATTTTGGTATTTAAGTATGTGGTTTAAAAATATTTTATTAGATAATGAGGGAGATTTAATTTAAGAAGTCCGAGGAAGGTTTGAAAGACACCAGAACATCGCGAGCGGTACATACTTTTAAGCCCGATGAATCATCTCGAACTTCGAGGAAGCCCGTTTCTCCAGCCACTTTCTTTAAACTTTTAATTTCTAGGCTTAAATGTTTATTTTTCTAATTAAAATTTCACTCTTTTTTCGAATATTTGCTGATTTTAATCGGAATTTATCATGTACGGAAATACAACTCTGGCTTATACGCGAGTTTACCATTTTGGACAAAAAATCGTTCTAAAATTAAGGGGTCAGCTTATACGCGGATCGGTTTATACGCGAGTATATACGGTATATATTTTAATAAATATTTAATTGGTTTGTAGAATTTATTGGTAGTAGAATTACGTTATTTTAATAGAATTTTGGAAGGAAGATTAAGAAGTTGACATCGTGCGTAGCGAATGACACCACTTTAAAGTCAATGTCTTTCTTACTCGATTGAAATAATTAAATAAAATTTATATCCCAATTATAGATTTTATTCCTTGATAATATTATGTAAAGATATTAATAGTTGTCTTATTAGAATTTTGGATGGAATTGACTTTAAAGCGGTAAAATCGGGACGTTGCTAATACGCGAATTCAAGCTCTACTTTCAAGTCAATTATTTCGTAATTAAAAACTAAATATTTTAATAAGTAAGCATTGATCCACAATATACTAGTATTTCCTTCCGAGATGAATAAAAAAATGCTCATCTGTATTTAATAGTGACAGTAATCAACGTAATAGAAAACAGTTGTAGTTTTCTAAATTTTTAATTCTTTAAAAAACGATGTTAATAATTAGAAATTGCACATTTTGGTATTTAAATATGTGGTTTAAAATATTTTATTATGATAATAAGCGAGATTTAATTTCAGAAGTCCGATGGCGGTTTGAAAGACACAAGAACATCGCGAATGGTATACATTTTTTATGCACGACAAATAGTCGCAAACTTCGAGAAAGGCCGTTTTTTTCGCCCCCTTTTTTTTTAATTTTCGATTTCTCGGCTTAAATATTTATTTTAAGAATTAAAATGTCATTTTTTTTTTCGATGATTTGCCGATTTTAATCGGAATTTTTCATGTACGAAAATACAACTCGGATTATACGCGAGTATATACGGTATCTAATCATTAATTTTAAATAAAAAAAGTACAGAAAATAACAAAAATGTACTATTTTTAAGCAAAAACGAAGAATAATTCAAAATGTGATACTGCAGGAATTCTTAAAAAAATTGTTAAATTCCTAAGATATTGAAGAATTATTTTGAAATATATTAAGATAAAATTTATATTTAATCTATTATAAAATCTGAAAAGCTTCCATAAAATAGACAGAAAAAAACCTCAAAGTCTTTAAAATTTATTTGCATATGAAGAGGGTGCAGTAGAAAAGGTATAATTTATTTATATTAAAATAAAATTCAAAGTCCTTACGACCTGCCTTTAAATCCAATCTTTTATCTTGCCATAAGAGTTCAATCCATACTTAAAATAAAAATATTTCTAATACAATTTTCAACAAATTGTTGATTCAGCAGATTCATTAGCAGCCCACATTTTGCAGTCCAAAATCCAAGTTTGCTTTCTTTTCTCACTCCAGCAGCTGTTCACGTATCTATCAACAACGAAACTGCGCATGCGCTCACTCGACCATGATTTTTTTTTTTTTAAATCGGAACTAAAAGGAAATATTGACGACTAAACAAATCAGAATAGACAATAATAATTGCCGTTTTAATGAACCAAATTTGAAAAATTCCCTGACTTTTTGTGATTTTTTTTAATTTTCCCTGACATTTCCAGAATAAAAAAATTCCATGACAATTCCCTGACTTCCCGGTTATGTTGCCACCCTGTATTATAAGTGTCCCTTGGTGAATGAATACAAAGGTCTCATGGAAATGAAAAGGACGCATTATATTTCTTGAAGGGGATTCCTCGCTTGTTGATGTAGCGACAGCGAAAATTGCGGTTGCAGTGGTTGAACCAATTATTGGTGAAACTTTCTCTTTTTTCCGATAAAAGATTTTTGGTTCAACCCAGTGTAGTTCATTTCATATGGCTGGTATACAAATCTGTATCAAGAAACCGTTTCATAATGAGTCAAATTTGATAATCGAACATGCATGACGTAGCTGCTTTATATATATTTTATTATGAAAAGATAAATATTGGTTTTGCGATTAATAAAGATAATCACAATATTGTCAACTATTAAATTTGAACATTTTTTTTTACCCCGCTTTTTCTTTTTTTAAATCTAAGTTGTTTGAAAAGTAGAAAATAAGACTTTGTGGGAGTAGTGAATGATTTATTGGTACAAAAGTTGTGAAAATTCATCACAATAGACATGCCGATGGTAATTTATAATTAAAAAAAAAAAAAAACATATTTTCTTATTAAAAAGTATGATTTTAAGCGATTGGTTATGGCCCGCGATTTTCTGTGGGTTGCGAATTTAACAGAATATTCGCTGTGTATAGGGGACTGATTAACATCGAATCTGATTTTTTCCAAATTTCCTCACGCTGGTTCTGGTGAGAACATTTGGAGAGCTATAGTTCGGTACAGTCTGTTAATCAAAATTACGAGATAAGATTCTCTGGTCAACAGTGTGAAAGTAATCAAATTTTTTGCCAAGACGTTTGCGGGACTTTGCTTGCTTTAGTGCAGTTAATTAACCAAATTTACGATTGGATTGGTGTGCACTAAAAGTTGAACACATTGCCCATGAGCAGTTTCACTAATGTTGATTGCCAAGAATATGTTTTAATTAAAAATATACATTTAATAAATTGTATAAAAATTATTAATTTTGTGATATATATTATTTGTGTGCTGTTAATAGTAAATGTAGTTTATATGAAGCGATGGCATTTATAATGAATACTTTTGTAATATTTTGTTTAATAAATATACTTCAAAGAATTAACTTGTTTTATTCCATTTGGAAAAACACTTACACGAGTATAAAAATATACATTTATCACCTTTTAAAATAAGCCATACTCCTCTTGTTCATTGATAATAATTGTAGAGATTAATTATACAAATTTTGGGAGAATATATTAATAAAGGTAATGCAAACCCATTGTCACTAAAAATACTATTTTATAATAATAGTTACTTTATATACTGTTAAAAACGTATGCTCATTTTTAAAGAAAATTTCGTAATTTTTGACAAATGCTCTTCTGCTAAATGCTCCGATTACATATTTCGTCAAACTTAGGAAATTCATTTTTCATTTCGAGCAGCCACTAGTGTTCGCCAGCAATCCCGCATTTATACAACCATCAATGACGGCATGTTTGCCTCCTACCTCAAAACCACGAGTCAAACGTGAAATGGCAAAGCAATTTCCAACAACATGAGAACAAAATGGTAAGGTAAACATAAATAATGCTCTGCATCAATTAGGGTTTCCAAAATATAAATTTTTTCGCTCACCAAATATCACATTTGGCGGTGGCACCGCGTACTAGGAATTAATCCTGCCACGCTTTATATTACAAGAACCACTAATCCGATTGAAATTGAGCTTTTAAATGCAGTAGACTCTTCACATGATCCCTTCCTCACCAACCACCATTAAAATTCCTGATCGTTGATTAGTTTTTGTGTAATAATTTTTTAAACTCCTTACAACCACCTTTCATTATAAAGTTAAATCTCGTATTACGTCTCGTCAGATGTCGTAATATAAAGGATCCACTAGAAAGTATTAACCTCTTGTACTACGATTTAAGTTCTCATGGTGCAGGCCATTTCATGGTTCGTCTGTACCATAGGTGTAAACCTGACGCCTATGGGCCATAATATTTCGAAAAATTGTCTCAACTTCCATAAAGTTTGTTTTTTATTAAAAATTACCCCTCCCTCACCCAAAAATTTTGAAAAACGCAACAGGTCACCGAAATAGGGATATCGATCTATTTAAACCGTAACCGTAACATAATTTAAGATAAGGCACCTGGGTCCCAAAGGGACTATATCCTCTCCATCTGAATTAAGATCTGAGTATAAGTAACGAAAATTAAGATCTAAATGAAAACGATCCACACCATCCATTTGCGCAAACATACCTTTCACCCCCACCCCCATTCATATCAGGACAAGACAAAACGGACACCCCAACATAGACCAGAACCACCCATAAAATCATAAGCTATATAAAAATCGGATATTAATAAAACAAAGAAAAATATCATAAAGTTAATAAAAAATCGTAATTTATTGTAACTGAGAAGTAAATAGAAGTATAATATTTAAGTTAAGACCTTAGTACAGGACAGCATAAGAATCGCAGTCAAACAGTAGTTTGATCTTAATTTATTGTACTAAGAAGTAAATAGAAGTATAAAAAAAAAAAAAAAAAAAAAAAAAAAAAAAAAAAAAGTAAAAAAAAAAAAAAAAAAAACTAATTTTAAGTTAAGACCTTAGTAAAGGACAGCGTAAGAATCGTAGTCAAACAGTAGTTTGAACATGAGTATATAGTAAAAAGAAATGTGAAATATAATTTTAAAAATATGTCTAAGAGTAAATAAAAAGCGCAGTGAAAGAGCGCATCATCTATTCAAGAACGAGTCAATCAAAGTTAGCCGCGTGTCTTCTTCCCGATCTAACTGCCTTTCCATGCAATAAATTGTGAAAAATAACACCATCTAATTATGAGCAATTCATCACCCTACTAAGCAGCAAAACGACAAGTTCCAAAAACAAACTAACATCTCCTATACTCATCACTGAAAGAATAAAAAGTTTAACTTTGCAGAAATGTGAAATATAAATTTTAAAAATAGATCTAAAAGTAATCAAAAAGCGCAGTGAGAGAGCGCATCATCTATACAAGAACGAGTCCATCAAAGCTAGCCGCGTGTCTTCTTCCCGTTCCAACAACTTTTCCATGCAATAAATTGTGAGAAAATAACACCATCTAATTATGAGCAATTCATCACCCTACTAAGCAGCAAAACGACAAGTTCCAAAAGCAAACTAACATCTCCCAGACTCATCACTGAAAGAATAATAAGTTTAATTTTGCAGAAAAACAAAGCAATTTGCAAACACCTCAGTTTAAACATATTATCTCTTGATAAAGTACGGTTGAGTGGCAATGGCCTGATCTCATGTTGTCTCTACCAATTGGTAACGCAGTCCAACACTAAAGTTTCCAAACAGCCAACGTAATTCAAGATCCAAAAAGTTGTGAAATGAATTTTGGGATATCTGAATATTGTATGAGAAAACTCTCCCAATCAGTCTATTTTTCAAAAGATGAGGACTTGGTTGAGTAGCAACGGCTTGATCTCATAGTTGTTCCTCACCATTCTACTGGATAGCCATTCACAAAAGTCTTACGAGACACGGACACTTGGAGGCGGGTTTTAATTAAAGAAGAGGGTAGTTAGAAGTCTATTACATAAATATTAATCTAAATTTAAGTTTGCTATTTGAACAAATGGTGCGGGAGCAGGTCTATCTACTATGATTTTGAATACTCTTTATACCACGAGTCTGACTTGTGAAATTCACTGTGGGACTGATTTTTTTTTATACACCATCAATATAGACACTCAATACTACACTTATCACTGTGGGGAAGATGAACATCGCAGATTCAATCTTCTACCACTAAATTTTGCAGCTCTCGACTTAAAAACATTCTTACTGAATAAGAACAATGTACACTTCTTCCAAATCATAGTGCAATCCCTGTTGGAAAAGATGAATATTTAAATTGAATTGTTACATATGATTTTTCCAGAACTTTACCTTTCAGGGCTCTTGTGCACGATCTCTCCAGGGTGACATTTTAAATGTTTCAACCTTTCACAAATTGAACAAATACATATGGGACAACGGATTATGATTTCTCGAACTCTTTCAAATATGAAAAATGCCACTCACCAATGGACTTTGTTTTTGTGCGTGGTTTTTTTTCTTTATAATTTGTTTTCCCTCCGAGAGTTTTACTCACAATACTGAGATATATGTAAAAGTTGATTGATACTTTATGTGAAACCTCCAAGAGGAGCGTGTTGCTCATTTCCCACTTGGAGTGTGTAAACAACCATTGTAATACCATACTATGGAGTGTAATTTGTCACTCTGTCGTGACGATGGAGTCATAATTGGCCACCTGTATATCCCTTGGGAGTGGACAGGAAATAAAACTTACTTTATACACCATCAATATTACTCAATGTTGTTGACAAAAGATTAATGGGAAACTTTTGATAATTTAAAATGCAACTGAAAATATAGTTTTACAATATTTTAAAATGTGAATTAGAATAAATTGACGCATTTGATTATTTTTATAGGTAAACCTCCCAATAATGCGTCTCTGGAATTAGTAGCAGTGATGTTTCGTCACGGTGATAGAGCTCCTCTTCAACAGATTCGAAACTTAACAACCATTAACTGCGGCACCAATCATAGCCCACTCTTGAAAAAATACCTAAACGATTTGAAATATCTACAAGGGTCCATCAAACATCTACCCTATTTCCAAAATATCCCATTACATCCAGACTTACAAGAATGCTCATTATCAAAAATGACTTTACTTGGAGCTCATCAACACCTTATGCTTGGTCAAGCCCTCAAGAAGTCTTACATTGACGAGCACGGCCTTGTAACCACAAACTGGACATCCAGTGACATTCAAGTGTACAGCTCAATATACTCCAGAACATTCCAAAGTGCACTGGCTTTTCTTTTTGGATTCTTACCCCATTTCAATATTTCCAATATTAACATCAGCCCAGCACCGGATTTCAGATTCTGCATGTTCAAGTACTATTGTAGTTGTCACTTACTAGACCAGTTGGAAGTCTTGCGAGCAATGAAAAAGACCAAGCTTCTCCAGGAATCAGCAACGTTGAAAATAATTGAAGAACTTGTTCCAATTATCCAATACCATCCAGATCAACCTCTGTCTTTCGACCCATTTTTTATGCACGATGCACTGATGGGTTATGTGTGTCATTCTGCACCACTGCCTTGCATACCCGGTACAAACAAGTGTGCAACGTTTGAACATCTTCACAGTCTCAACGCACACCTCAATTGGGTAGATCAGCAACTCCAAGACATTACCGATAAAACAGCTGTAGTATTAATAACCCAAGGATTTTTAAACCACTTGATTCTTACAATAAATAATTACATAAATGGAAAGGATCCAGCCAGGTTCATCCTGTACTCGGCTCATGATCTTACCATCCAACCTCTTTTAACGGTACTTGGCATTTACACTGGTGGTCGGATTCCATTTGCATCACACATTGCTTTTGAAGTGTACAAGGTAGGAATTGACAATGAATTAAAATATGCTTTAAGGATTGTATACAAAGGAAAAGATGTTACTAAAGATGTTTATTTTTGCAGATCTTATTTTAAACCTTCAGAAAAGTCGCTTAATGCCTCCAAGTATGATTTCTGTCCATTGGAAAGTTTTAAGAAATTTGTTGCCGATTTGATTTTTTCAACTGGGTTTCCTTCTTTTAAGGCTCTTTGCAACTCAAAACATGTCACTTAAATGTTTCAATCATTCCCATGAATTAAATTATCTTTAAGCCTATATGAGAAATTTGTGAAGTACTTTGTTTATTTTATACAAGTATGAAATCAATGAATATCTAATATAATTGTGCAGATACATTAATTCCATATCAACAACTTGCACCATACATCTCTGATAAATTTTCAAGAACATAAAGGTATGGAATCTTAATTTGATGTGAAATTAGTTCCATAATGAAAAGATGCAAATTCCGAGTGGTTGTCTAAAGACATAAATTAAATTAACCCATTTTATGTGGGTGTGGACCCAAGTTGGGATCCATATAAAAATCAATAACCTATTTAAAATAGTAGAACTGATGTTCAAAGAAGCAATCAAACTATTTTTGTCTTCAAATATACGTGGCAATTTGTCATTTTACAAAATAACGAGTTAATATATTTTATGTAATGCCAGTCATCATGAAGTGCCTATCTACAACATATACTCAGGATATCCAGAGGGAAAACAATTTGAAACTCCCTGATATTTAGTTTTTTCAGTGCGATAGAAACAATACCAATTTACACAAATTAAGCATTATAACCAGAAAATTTTATACAATATTTGGCACAACATATGGCTTTACAAGTTTGCACAATGAATAATTTTTTAATTATCTCAAAGAATAAAAGAGTCTAGAACAGTTTCTTGCAACAGTTCAGCCGAGTTTGGCAAAAAAAAATTAAACAATATTCAAGAAAAATTGGAATTTTACTAGGAATTAAGTATTATTAAACATTAGAACATTCATTATTAAAATTACTTTAGTGGACAAGTATTTATTTATAGACAGCCAATTGTTCTGCCACGTTCTAGAAACAGCGACATTTATTTACGATTTTGAGAGATTTTTTTTTAATTTTAAGTACACATTTTATAATTCAACAAGCGCCTTTTCTTCTTTTGATTGCATTTTGAAAGTATGTGAATATAAACAGTGAATCAATGATATTTCATAGCCAGATATCAATTTAAAAGTTTTTTTTTTTGTAAATTTCTCTGATTTCTTTAAAAAATGCCCCAAATCCCTGATTTTCCAAGGTTTTTCTTGTTCTATGGGCAGCCTGCTACTTAAATATATTTAATGAAGTATTGAATATTAATGCAGCTACTATAAAAAAGAAGCAGTTAGTACTCTTTAGAAATGGCTTCAGATGCTAACTGATTTCAGCAGGAGCCACTCAGTTGTTTTAAGTAAACAAAAGGTTCTAAAAGATGGTTGCATCAGTTTCTAAAACATGAAAATAATTAAAACATAATTATTTAAAAAGCACACATGGAAATTCTAATTCCTATTGAAAATAACTTTTTAAGAGCACTTTTAAACTTGTAAGTTTTAAGACTTTTAATCAATGTATTTATAACGTTAGGCAATGTTAAATTGAACACAATAAGACTAAACCTGAATAATAAAATACTACTGAAACTTGAATAACTTTGAAATAATATTTTATTCCAACATGGGCCCCCCTTCTTCACCAGTAGCATCCTCCTCTAACGTCAGGTCATCGAGCATGTCTTGCAGCGTGATTCCGGGATAATCCTCTTGCGTTTCGTCAGTGTCCACAGCAAGTTTTTCATGATCTAAAAGATAACAATAAAACATGAACTTCCAGTCTAATGTGGAAAATAGGTTCTACATAATTTAGATACAAAAAATTAGTTAAAAAATATTTATAAATAGATTTGAAAATTACAAGTTTAATTTGGAATATATTTCTCGGGAATGATGCTCATTTATTAAATACTGCTAGATGATAAAAGCCTTCTTCAGGGTGAAAACGAACAACTCATAAAAACTGAGGCACTAACAATTCAAATGAAACAGGCATGCAATTTTTGTGTAGAATGTAAAATTCCAATTAACCCACTGATGCCTGTACGATTGTTGTAATTGTATCCCTTGTCAACCAATTAGATAGTCAAGGAAAATAAAGAGTTTTTAAGGGCCATTAGTAACAGAATAAAGACTCTTAAGAGTCTTTATTCTGTTACTAATGGCACTTAAAACTAATTTCCTCTGACTTATAAATAAAAACCTAAAATAATGAGTTAAGAAATTTTAAGGAGCTTTGTGGACCATGAAAATATTTTAACAAATATAACCAAACGAGCATTCCATAAGAAAGCAAGTATGTTAAATGTCCATGATAACAAATAATTACTGAAGATTTTATAAGAACATTTTCAAGGTGTGAGAAGCATGTTTCAGAAATTATTTAAAATGTAAATAAGTAGAAAAAAATATTCTGTTTAGTTCCTGCGTTTTGTATGCGACATGCCACAGCCCACATGCTTCAAAAGGGACAACTCAAAACAGAGTATTTTCAAAAAAATGCCAAAAACTGTTTTTTTTAAGACAATTACTCAGATGGCAATTAAGAGGGATATAACTGTACTCTACCATCCCATTTTCAAAGGTTAAATAATATAGTTTTGGTGATTGGCTGTTAAGTGTTTTTGAAACACATTATTTGAAATAACTTAAAAAATATTTTTGAGTTTTATGTCACTTTTGAAGCAAGAGTGCAATGTAATAAATAAAAGGAATTGCACCTTGGAATAAGATATACATTTGATACAAATATTTAAACTTTTATAGATGCAGATTAACGACAAAAACACAAGCGAATTTTCTTACCTTTGTATATGTTTACATGTTGCCTATAAACAACATCTTCTTCAAGATCCTCCAAGAAATCATCAAAATCCCTAGAAAAGTAAACAATTATATTTATGTAACCATTGTTTGTAGGCATTTAAAGAAAATAAATAACATGTTGGCAGCATATCATTAAATATATATATAAAACTTATAACTATAACTACTCATGCAAATATACATTGCAAATTCAATATATACATAACTTTTATAAAAAACACCAACGAAATTGATGTCAAATTTTATCAGCAAGCACTGTATGAGGTACTAGAAAATGATACCTGGTCTTGCCCTTTGGTCGGTTTATAACAAAACATGAATATTAAATGTAATTATAGAATTTCAAAAATATTGTGGTGTACAATGTTTAAACAAGATCTTTACTGGTTATATTTTCCCAATATAATATTTTTTATGCCTAATTTTCATAAATAACAATGCCCAATTCAAGACACTTTCAAAGATCAAATCGCAAAAAACATATACTAGCAATAAACATAAAGTAAATATTTTATACAAAAAGTTTTTATTTTGCCCCTTTTAGAATATTTACTCCCATTCATACTGAGGAAGGACGAGACAACTATAGTCATACCACTGGTCTTTTTTAAAGGTGTGACAAAAGTACAAGTCCTACCTTTCAATGCTACTGGTTTCTGTTTCAGCTTCTATCTCCAAATGCTTTAGCTTCCATTTTCGTTTCCTTCGCCGAGAGTCTCTGTCTTCATAAACTTTCTTCACTAACATCTAAAATCATATAAAATACAATTAACCAATATTAGAGCTGCATTATGTTAATATCAGATAACTTAGTCTAACATAATTTTACTTAAAATATTATCAATAGAAAATATAAAGAACTTGTTTAAAAGTTAGAAATTATATGTTATTATTAATTTCGAAAATATACAGATCACAAAATGCATACTCACTACATCAGGAAGATTTTCTTTTTTCAGTTTATTGAAGCTAACGTCATTTACATTGCACGTTGACAAATCTAACCTGCAATGTGGCATGGTTTTAAAATATGTGAAAATGTAACAACCTAATGACATGAAAAAAATCAATTTGAAAATATAAATATACAGCAGAACCTTGGTTATCCGTCCTAATCTATCCAAAGTTTGGATAGAGTGGAACGGTCATATCAGGTTTTGCATATGGGTATCAAAATTAGAAAGGCTGTGCCAAGTATTACAAGTAGAATAAATTCAAAATAGTAATATAGTTAGTGTCCTGGGGGTATTAGTAAAAAATGAGGATTTTGAAATGGGTACAGTGGCTAGCAAAATAGCTAGTAGAATGTAGGGCTACATCAGCAAAAGTGTTTAATCACAATCTAATGATATAATCTTGCTATTGTATAGAGGTTTGGTAAGGGTTCATCTTGAGTATACTGTACAGTTTTGGTCACCATATTTTTAAAAAGACATTGATTTGTTAGAGAAAATTCAGCACAGAGCTACTAAAATGGTTAAAGGTTTTTCAGGCATGGAATATGGAGATAGATTAAGAAATTTTAAAATGTATACTCTGAAAGAGAGAAGGGTTCGGGGAGATGTGATTCAACTGTTCAAATTTATTAAACAGGGGGTTGTGGAGGGTTTAGATTTTAATATAAGTGATAGAACGAGAGGTCATGGGTTTTTAATTAAACACATCTTAAGAGTAAGTCCTGTAATTAATTAAAGAACACATTGATTACTATTATATTAGTTATTCTAATCATTGCCAATTCTCTATTATCCGAAATTTTCGATTAAATGACCATGACCTACCTCCAGTCCGAATTAGGTCGGATAATCGAGATTCTACTGTATTATAAAAGCTGAAACAATACACCTAAAATCTGTTTTTGAATGCATAAAATAGTGCAGTAGATGAGTAACATCTTCTAAGGTCTGAAACCGTCAAGATCGTAATTTCAATTGTTTGTGAATACAACTTATAATGAATATAATGACCAAATTCAGTTATATCTGATGTTCTTAGTAATATAACCTTTTCCGTATGATTCAACACAAAATAGTAAAAACTAAGATATAAAAAACCTTTTTTAAAACAAATGAAGAAAAAGCAATATGGTTTCTATTTTTGTTATTTGCAGCATCACATATGGAAGTGTCATTTGAGTGAAGAATTTACAGCAAAAATCATAAAATGTATACACATATAGTACTAATACACACAAAGCAACAAGTTTAAATGTATGTGTTTGCAGTAAAAACATCTACTCACCCTAAGACAAGATCCCCATGCTTCAAAATATGTCCCAAATGAGTACGACTATGAATCAAACTTTCTGTGAGTCCCAGCTCGCTCGAGCGTACTACCCAAGCATCAGATAACACATGCTACAAACAATTTAAAATGATTTTAGAAAGAGTTAAAATAAAAGTAGAGTAATTATGACAAAGTGCATAAACAGGGTGGCAACAAAATTCTGGAAAAAAAGTTCCATGATTTCTATGATGGTGTCAAAAAAATTTCCTTGATTTTACAATTACAATAAGAAATGTTTTAATACATGCTTTATAAAGATACTAAGTATCCACACTACAATAATACAATATATTGCATTATAAATGAAAAATTATAAGCAATACTTATTGACAGTTAAAATAATAATTTACAGATAAACACAAATTATGCTATTTGGACAGGCATAATTGTAATTAAACATGTTCTCTGGAAGCAGATAATGAAAAAAAAACAGGTTTTTTAAAATTATTTCTTTTGTAGATAATTTTAAATGCTTCATATTTTCTATTCCAATCTTCAATAAATCACATATTCATTATTCCCTCACATGTTGCTTACAATTCAAGGTCCAACAAAAGGAACTTGCTTTTGCTTCTCCTTTCAGAAGTGGTTCACATTTTTACAAAAATGTAACTGAAAATATAAAAATGCGCATAACCACGTTTTTTTTAAAAAAAATCTTTTTCTGAACTAAAAGGAAATATTGACAACTAAATTTCCCAAAATGAAGGGCATAACAGACGATAATTGCCGTTTTAATGATCCAAATTTGAAAAACTCCCTGATTTTTTTATATGAAATTTTGAAAATTTCCCTGATTTTTTTTATGAAATTTTCTTTGATATTTCCAGAATTAAAATTTTCCATGATAATTCCCCGATTTCCCGGTTATGTTACCACCCTGATAAACGTTGACAAAATTACTGATTCAGGTGTTAATGATATATGCAATATTTACTGTAGGTGATTTTTGAAGCGAACATCTTGCCTTTCTCAAAACACCATGATTCACTTGAACATTTAGTGAAAATAACTGTTCTCATCCTTTTCACTTCAGTAGCAAAAATGTGCTAGCCACATTATACTTACTTTTTGCGATATAGCACCTTGACCTTTAAAAGTCACTCGTTCGGAATCTGAAATGTGGTTGATGTCCATTACAGTATATTCAGTTAGCTGCTTTACTGAACCAATGGCTTGAAAAGGTGTTCGCCAATATTGTTGAGTTGAAACGTCAGCAACTAAAACACACAATAGAAATCAATATATTTTACAAATACACTTAATTAATCAGTTATTTTTATGTTAGGCATCTTAAATATTTGTTAATTTAAAATCAATAAGAAAAATTATTTCAAAACTAGGTAATATTAAGCTTTTAAATTGTAGCTGTCTGATATGAATTTAGCACTTTTGGAAGAGGCCAGAAACTTAACCTCACTAAATCTAAGAATTAGAGCAGATTAAAAAAAATTTTACAACAAATAAATATAACTTTACAAAATTTCAAATAGCAATTTATTTGATAGCGAGTTAATCAGTAATTATTGTTGGGCAAACAACACAACAAATTGCAACTAGCCAACTGCTAACTTTAACTACTTGTTTGAAAACTTAGACACAATATATTTGGGTTACTAACAAGTTATTGATGTCATCCCTACTGAGGATGAACATACTTATTTTTTCAAAAAATATGTGAATATAAAACTAAAACTTGATATGAAAAAAAAGTAATAAATGTGAATATCATGAATAAGAATACTAATTTATATATAATTATTGCTATTTATTATAATATAAAAAGTCAAATTAAAAATAAAGACGATTTGTGCAGAAACTCTGAAATATTTGGAATAATAATGAATATACAAAGATCGATATTTCCATAAAGAATATGCAGTAACTTACCTTGAAGTGTGCAAGGATCTATTAGATATATGGAGTTAGTTACTCTGTGGCAAATACAAATTTGGCCTATATTTCCCAAATTACGTGCTACTGCCAGAGGCAAACAAACAACATCATTCTAAATATAAGAACAAAATAACATCAATCAATTGCTAAAATTCTAATAAATGTTAGTGATGCATTAAGTTTACACCAAGCTAAATTAACAATTTATATACAAAATTCAAAATGTATGTATTACTTCAACAATCACAAAGAGCTTTGTACTCTTAGTGGTGGGGATTTGAAATAGATTCAAAATTTGAAATGTTACTAATTTTAGACCAAATAGATTATCATGCACAGTGTTAATTTAGTGAGGCTTTTTTTTTGCATAGATTACATGCATTTCAAAATAAAAAATTATATTGATTATGTAAATCAACACATTTTGCATACTTGTTCAACAAATTCATAACTCTTGATATTTCCTGTAACTTGTTTTAGATTATGTAAAGACACTACGACACTAGTTGGCAGAAATCTGGATACACTAAAAATATGTTTAATGCTTAAAGTTATTTTCTTTAAGGTGTTTATATCTTTGAAATGTCAATTATTTTAATTTGTTAAATTGCATATTATTATAGCTTAGTACAATATAGTTGAAATCAACATATAAATATTGGTAATTTGAGATATGATGCAACCCATTATGTTAGATAAAAGTATACCATATAATATTATACAGTTTATATTATGTGAAGATGTTTTACGTCAAATAGATATCCAATACAGCAATTTGATAGCTTTGCGGTATTTTATAAAACGTTGTGTTCCTGAAAGGCTTAAAGTTTAAAATAACTCTGAATTCTCAAAAAAAAGATAAAAAACAATATCCATTGTCAGAATGATAAATAATTTTAAAACATATTAACCCACTTATTTTCACAACTAGCAAAACTTCAATAGCATAAGTTATCTTAAAACATTAATTATTATAATTAACTTATTTAATTTATTAAGAAATTAGCAAAATGTCAGCTATTAAAATACTACAGCGAATTAAAAGACAGAAAATATAGTTAGCATTCTATTTTAAATTAGCAAGATCTTTTAAATCGTGTATTTTATAAAGATAATTTAGAGAATGACATTTTATACTCTACCTTGCATACAGGAACTATTTCAACAGAGAATGTGTACTTGTAATCAAAGGTATTACTGTGGGTATCATGAGATATTAGTTGCTGAGATGTTGTGTACCTAAAATAAAACTAAATTTATCATTCTGAAATCAGTATCAGCAGTACACCATCCACGTATTAATCTTAAAAATGTATTAGGTTATTGTTACATTTTAAAGTATTTGGGTATACAAACTCATCTTTGTTAAATAACTTTTAAACTAAAACACTGTTGATTGGAAAACGATATTCCAAAATTGGAAGTGAGGAAATTTCGAGTTATTCAAGAAAACTTCATTAAGTTTGCTTTAAAAATATATATAAAATCATAGCACTCTGGAGGTTTTTCACTGCTGCTATGTACACATTTTCGGGTTTCTAAATTCAAGTTTAATTTTTTAAATGGTCAGTCGCAGCCTACATTAGGATATAAACCCTCACTTTGACCAAGAGCAACCTTTCCTATTAAACATTGTATCAGGCAAAACTGATGAGCAGAAAAAGCATCTGCCTTTTAATGAATAAAAACCTGTTCCTGTTCATTTCACTTTTTATTTTATTCAACTAAATGCTTTTTCATTTACAAATTGTATCAACAACGTAAGAAAATGCTAAAACTGTCTGCTTAGAATTCTGATTTAAATATTTTGTATAAAGAGGACCTGCAAACTTTGATGAGTCGCCAGTAATACAAAGCCAGAGTAGTACTCAATATTATTACACATACTAGTGACTATTCCACATCAAAAACAAATTGTCAAGATTTTATATTCAAATTGAAATATTTTTAGTATTCCAAATCCTAAACAATGTTATTTTTGCATAAAATAACTACTGTATATACTCGCGTATAAGCCGACCCCCTAATTTTAGGACGATTTTTTGTCCGAAATGGAAAACTCGCGTATAAGCGAGTTGTATTTTCGTACATGAAAAATTCCGATTAAAATCGGCAAATCATCAAAAATAGAGAGAGAAGTTAATTCTTAAAATAAATATTTAAGCCGAGAAATAAAAAAATAAAAAACAGTGGCTGGAGAAACGGCATTCTCGAAGTTCGTGACGATCCATCGTGCTTAAAAAGTATATGCCACTCGCGATGTTCTTGTGTCTTTCAAACCTCCATCGGATTTCTTAAATTACATTTATCTTAATATCATAGTGAAATATTTTAAACCATAATCTTAAATACGAAAATGTGCAATTTCTAATTCTTAACATCGTTTTGTAAAGATTTAAAAACTTAGAAAACGCCAGCTATTTTCGGTCAACATCGCGACTACTGTCGCGATTAAATAATACGGATGATAATTTTTTTTATCCACCTCGGAAAGAAATACTAGTATATTATGGATGAATGTATACTTCTTATTAAAATATTTAGTTTTTATTACGAAATAAATTACTTAAAAATAGAGCTTGAATTCGCGGATTAGCAACGTCCCGATTTTAACGCTTTAAAGTCAATTCCATCCAAAACTCAAGACAACTATTAATTCCTTTACATAATATTATCAAGGAATAAAATATGTACTGGTGAAATAAATGTTGTTTAATTATTGCAATTGAGTAAGATAGACATCGACTTATAAGAGGTGTCATTCGCTACGCACGATGTCAACTTCTTAGTCTTCCAACCAAAATCTTATTAAAGTAACGTATACTAGCTTCATAGATACTACAAACCAATTGAATACTTATCAAAATATATACTTTTTATTTAGTTAAACTGATTATTTATCCGAGTGTAATTTTGGGTTACGATTACACCACGATGGGCAGAACGGTCTTCAGTCAGCACATGTGACGCACATTCTCGATCTCGAATCCGGGAAATCTGTCGGAGCGTTTCTTCAAGAATCCGCTAATTTCAACTTCTCTTCTTTTCCCATTTTAGGCAAATTATTTTATAAATTTTACTGACCCGCGTATAAGCCGACCTCCCTACTCTTTGATGAAGATTTTGACTTAAATTTCTCGGCTTATACGCGAGTATATACGGTACTAATAAGATATTCAAACGCAAATAATAATATAAAAAATGATGTCATGACATCATACCTGCAAGGAACCACAGTCATAAAGAAGTCTACCATTTTCCGAGCTTCATCTTTCTTTGCAAAATAAAAATCCAAACCATCTAGAAAAATAATTTTAGGTATAAAAAATAAAATTTTCTAATCCCTTTAGAACATGTTACTATACCAGATGACACTAGAAAAATCCAGAGAAAATTGCATTGAGACTCATAATTTTTTTCATTGAATACCTACGATTGTATCAAGAGGAGTTTACTTATCGTTGCTATGAGAGAACTAGATATCTCAGATAAACTCATAAAGTGAATTAGTCATATACAAAAGGAACATGCTAAGGGTTATTTTGGAACCGTTGGAGATTGTAAATGACATCAGACAGAGTGACGCTTTGGCTGGCTTCGATAATATTGATTTAGAGTAAATAACCAGAAATTCTAAAATTGATACTAGAGGAACAATATTTAATAAATCTGTGCCGATCTTTGAATATGCCATGATATTAACATAATAGACAGAACACCAACAGACTAAAACAAGTTTTCTTGGGTATGGAGTGTGAAGTGAGGAAACTGCATCTGATTATTAACGAAAACCAAATATATGGCATGTACTAGTAACAAATGCCCTATCCTCTTCTTTGAAATAGAAAGTTGATTTAGGAAATATCCAAAATAAAACTTATTTGAAAAAAAATTTAAGATTTCTATATAAAAGCATTATAAACCTCACAAATTTGGAACCAGACTAAAAGTGATGAAACTGTATTGAGAAATTTTGAAAGAATAATATTACAAACCTTTCTTAAGTGATATCAATTGAGCTTTCAAAACCGTACAGTGAACCAGACATCATAAAATTTATTAAGATTCAGAGGATGAAATGGGTTGGTCATTTAATTTGAATAGATGAAGAACAGGTCAAAAAGTAATTTATGCAAGACCAATGGGCATTCGACCCATTGGTCTGGCAAATGGGTCGAAGTGCTCATTGATTTGCCAGACCAATCATTATTGAGTATGAATCAGTCAATTACGATTTTAAGATCTTGAAGACCAGAAACTGGAACTCTATTGGCAGAGACAAAACAGGGCAGAAAAAGCTATTGGAACAGCAACAGACAATCATGATGACAAAACGCATTACATTTTTATTATTACTTACCACTGGATGTCTTAATGTTAAGACAATTCATGTGCATGTTATGCTTCAATATCAATTGTTCCAAGTAGAAAAAAGTCTTCTTATGATGTACCTAATTGAAAAATAAAAATCTAAATATGAAACATAACATGTATTTTTTTTTTAAATAAGAAGATTGGTTTATAAGCAAAATGCACTAAACTATTAATACTTGGGAAATTGATAACAATTGTATATTTTATATTCAAGTAAACCTTAAAACTTTTACAAATAAAAAAACTTGTTTGTAAAACACATTATATAATTGCTTGCTATGTACATTTTTAATAGCAAATACAATGATCATTTATAGTTGTCCTCCCCACTACTCCTTTTTGCTTCCTTAAATATGGGGGGGGGGGGGGGGGGCATAACAGTGCACATATGTAGTACTTGTCAATTTATTGCAGTATGGTTGAAATAAGAAGAAATGAATTTAAAGAATACAGTTTTTTAATTTTTTTTATCTGTTATTATGGTATGTTGGTTTTAGCATGTGAAGAATATTTTGGAATATGGTTTTCTTAATTAATAATTTTAGAAGTAGTTATTTAACCAATTAAAATCATAACTGAAAAAAAGCTAAGGCACAATTTATTAATCCTCCGACGGAAAAGCAAAATTTCGAATCTGTAAGTTTGCTTTCACTGCAGAAATGTTTAATTTATATTTCCAACACATTAAAAATTTTACAAAAATATTTTTAAAATTATATCAGTAGAGAAGGTTAAGTCCTCAGAATACTTTAAATTCAAAAGTTATTTAAAAAAAGGGACTTTTTATCAACTTTTATATTATGTATACTACTGGAGGTACAAGAACAGGTATACATGTTTGTGTCCGTCTGGTGGTTAATGCTGTATTTTTCTAACTAGTTTTGCAGACATGTCATTAACAGTTACATTTAAAATATATATAAGATACTGTTGTATGTGATACAATAAATGATGTATTTTTACGTGAAAGACATTTGGAACAATTGACATATAAAAAAACTGTTTTTAACATTTCATTATATAATGCATAATTAAAAAAAAAGTAATGCTTACTTCATAGCTAAATTTCTAACCTAAATAATAAAAATTAAGACAAACCCTCTGTCGAAGCTGGACCACAGCCTTCCAAAAATTCTTTGCTTCACTTCGATGACAGTCGGTACACATGTGCGTACTCACAACATACTCCACAATTAACTCCTGTTGAAGAATAACTCCAAAAGCTTCCTTCTGCACGACTAACTTCACTTTTATCCGTTTTGAATGGGGCTCTGTCCACACAAATGAAGCATCCACCAAATTGACCTGAAAATATACAAGAACAGTTACACACAGTACATGGTAATTTCAACTATTACAGGGTGGCAACAAAATTCTGGAAAAAAAGTTCCTTGATTTTCATGATGGTGTCACAAAAATTTCGCTGATTTTAGAATTACTTTCAGAAATGTTGCAATACTAGCTTTGTACAGAAACAAAGTATCCACCCTACAATAATACTATAAATATATTGTGTTATAAATAAAAATTATAAGCAATACTTATTGTCAGTAAATATTAATTATTTATGCATACAACATAAATTACACAATCGTGACAGGCATAATAGTAATTAAACATGTTCTGTTTATCAGGAAGCAGCATGTTTGCATTACCTGGAAGAAAATAATGCAAAAATGTAAGTTTTTCCAATTCCTTTGTAGATAATTTTAAATGTTTTATATGCTTCATATTTCCTATGTCAATCTTTAATAAATCACATATTCATTAGCCCATCACACATTGCTTATAATATAAAGTTCGACACACTTTGCTTCTCCCTTCTGCAGTGGTTCACATTTTTACAAAAATAAAACTGAAAATATGAAAATGCGCATAACCATGCTTTTCTTACCAATTCTTTTTCAGAACTAAAAGTAAATATCGACAACTACAGTACCCAGAATAACGGGCATAATAGATGATAATTGCCGTTTCAACGATCCTAATTTGAAAATTTCCCTGATTTTTTTGTGAGATTTTGAAAAATTTCCTGACATTTCTAGAATAAAAAAGTTTCCTTATTTCCAGGTTATGTTGCCCCCTGTATCGTATTTTTCAATTGAAATAAATTTAGATTTCACAAACCTGTTTTAGTCCAGGGAGTTTTTTCAAACAAAAAGTTAGTAGTTCTCTCGATTCCAGAGAACAGGCGACCCATTGTTCTGGTGGCCTAAGATATCTAAATAAAACAGTAGAAGATAATGTGAAGATTTGTTTTCAAACTACACCGCGCATATGCATTTTACAAAAATAAAAAAATTCTAACGACTTTTTAAAAGTAATTTATAAGGACCATAATTAAGTAATTTGTACGAAACTTATATTTTAATATGCAAACAACTCGTATACATGAAAAGCTAGCTTTTATAAGCTTTATAGTAAAACATATTTAAAAAATTCAAATAAATGAATATAAAAGATGAAAAAAAAAAGGTGCAATCAACTAAAATCCGCCGGGTGCAAAGAAGTTATGGGTTTTTAAGTCAGATACAAAGTTATGTTTATTTCACATTAAAATCAGACCTTTTTAATAGATGTTCAGTAAAATTATTTTGTAAGTCATTTTAAGGACTTTCTGAGAGACTTTAGTAACTTGAATGTTTCTAAGGACCCTTTGGACAAAGAAATAGTTTTTAAGTACCTACTTTACAAGGGTCCTCATGGCAATGAAATGAAAATAAAGAGTTTCTAAGTAATTTATAAGGGCCCTAATGGACATGAAATGAAAATAGTTTCTAAGTACTTTATAAGGGCCATTATGGACATGAAAGAAAAATAAAGAGCTTCCAAAGACTTTAAAGAAACATACGAGCCTTTAAATATATAAGAGTAAATTCCCCTTAACTGTGATGTTATTGTCCTTGTACAATCATGGAAATTAAAAATTGATTTATTAGAAAATAAATTAAGTGCTTGTTATGTAAAGCCCCCCAAAAAATAATTTGCTTCATAAATATAATTTTTTTAAAAATAATAATTTGGTTTGGTCAAAATATCATTATCTTGCATGTCCCTAACTCCACTTAAATAGTGCTAAAAAATGCTAGTTAAAAATATATTTTTTATTTGGTGTGTAATTAAAGTAATTAGCAAGTTATGCTTAATTAAAAATACAGAATTAAAATAATTTTTATGCAAATGATTAAACTTTGTTTCTGGGTATTTAGATTACTTCTTGGTCATTAAACAGTGAACTTTTTGTCTAAATTGCATTTATTACTGCAAATAATGTCGTTTATAGTAAATAAAGTACTCCAATCTTCAAATCTAAATATAGTACAAGAATTTTTTAAGAAAAATATTGTAAAGCCAGAAAAGGTACGTTTAGAGAAAATGACGTGCAAACACAAAATTAAATAGACAAAATAATCGTCACTGGACATATGCTTGAAAACAAAATGACAAATTCCCCATACATTTTAGACATAAAAAAAAAGAAAACCCAAGTCTGAATTACTAAAATTTAGCATTTGAATGGCAGCATATATTTGCCAATCGAGTGTTTAAAGTTCTATCTAAATCTTGTATATGTTATTTGTCTTAGGGTAAAGCAGCTGGCCAAAATTAACAATAGAGAATAAAATAATTGAGCACAGCACTGACAGAACACACAAAAAAAATAAATTAATGTGAAATATTTTTTAGCAGATAGAATTAGGGATTGGTTGTCAATAGAAGAAATATAAACAAACAGTTCCCTCTTCCATGCCTCATACTTAAGTGATTTAGGTAAATTCCTAGTGTACGGTGCAATGTTGTCACCAAGTCCAAAAATGACGGATGTTTTTTGTCGCCAAATCAAAATGGCGGACATTGCGCTGGTCGCACGTGAGCTCCACAATGGGCTAATAGCGACGGTTTAGAATTGATTCCGAAGCTTTGCTTTGGTAATTAACATAGCACTAGAGTTTATATTGGGCTGTTGGCGGCAGTTCGGCGCCTATCTCGAAGGTAACAATGTCCCTCAGGGTAGTCGCTTACAGGCAATCCTTCGGGCAGTCGTTTGGGGCACTTCGACAGCACTCTTAAGCGCACACGCGTACCGGGCGCTAAAGTCAGACTCCTGACGTCGATTTTGTGGTCTCGGTCTCCGACTACTCAGGATTACATCCATGACCCCCTCCGGGCAGTCAATCATGGGGCATACAGGCAATCCTTTGGGCAGTCGTTTGGGACATTTCGACAACACTCTTAAGCGCACACACATACTGCACGCTAAAATAAGACTACTGACTTCGATTTTGTGGTCTCTGGACCAGCCTCCGACTACTCAGGGTCACATCCACGACACCCTCCGGGCAGTCGATCATTTGCTGCATAATGTATCCATGGTTTGACCCATAAACCCATTCCACAAGGAATTGCAGCGGGGCCTGCTCCATGCACGTTCGCTTGTTAGACAACAATCCGGCATCCATGCACCAATCAATCACAGCACATTTGCCTTTCATTTCCAAATCCCAAAAATACCTACTATTCAAATAAACGTTGTCAGCGTATACATCCACAGTTCAGGAAAATCAAAATCCTAACAACGCGAGCCATACGTCGATTCAAAAATGGCAGAACGTGAAACCATGCAAGAGTGAAAAAAATAGGGTTGCCAAAAAACATGATATTTTCACCCGCCATGAAGTAGGGTTCCCAAAATATAAACTTTATCCCCCAATCAGTTGTCGAGGGCACCGGATACTAGGAATAAACCGCGCTTTGCTTTATTTAGAGATTTTACACACATTTGTTCCTAAAATCTTATTAAACAATATAAAATTTATGACAATCGTACTATTTGCTACAGAGTTATAATATTGAAATGAATCACCCTAAAAGAGGAAAATTATGTTTCAAGTAAAAAAAAAAGTGACAATAAAACTTTATTGGTTGATTTTGTGACTAACATAAACAAAGATGAAATAGTATACAAGTATCTAAATACTGAACTTAAAAATACATACCTATTACAACCCTTGCAACAGTAAATGATCACTTGTTTTGGAATGGATTCAGTGATATCAACACGCTTTCTGAGGCACTCCGGACACATATTTGTAGGATTAGGTTCAATAAGAATGTCACAATCACAGCATTTTCTGAAATAAAATTTAAGGCATTTTCAGATAAATAGACAACATTTTAAGGTTAAAGCACAGAATATGGTAGTCGTCAAATGTGAAATTTGGTGAGCGATAAAGTTCATATTTTAGTACATGACATACATAGCAATAGCATGATTTATATAGAACCTAAATTTTATTTTCACATGATTTAAAATCATTTTGCTATTTCATGCACTGCATTTGACTGTCTATACTGCAGATTTATATCTTAATAGTATATATTTCGGAAGTTAAGACATGGAAGCGCTATCATCAATTGGCATATGGATGCTGGATCGCCGGCAAAGAATTGTCCTTTCACAAAAATGCAGCGACTGATTAATTGCATAATTGTTATGTTTTCAGTTGTAATTTTGTCTTACTCTAACACTGTCATTCCACCGTAATCAACTGTTTGAAGGATTGTCAGTAAATTCCTAGTGTACGGTGCCAAAGCCTTGGCAAACAATGAGAAACGATGCAAGAAAAAAAAAAGTAGGGTGGCCATACACCATGATATTGCTAAGAACGTTATGAAATAGTGTTGCCAACATATAAAATTTATCGTCCACCAATTGTCGCCAAATCACATTTGGCGGGGGCGCCGTACACTAGGAATTAACCGGATTGTCTTATTTTAATATATAGTTTTAAAATTTTACACCAACATTTTAGATATGAATAATATTTTCAACATATTTAAATACAAATGCAACATTAAAATATGCAAGAAAAATCCAAGAGATCTGGACATGTTTCAAGAGATACGTACAACAACATACTGTATTTTAATGAATATAGCTTCAGAAACTGGATTATGATTATAAATACTTACATTTTTCCAACTGTCCTCGATTCTTGCTGTATGTACTCCATCATGTTATAATTTATCTATATCAAAATAACAAAAATAGAACATAGTGAGATAAAGTTGAAGAATTATTCCAAATAATGAATCCTTTTAATTGACAATAAAAACAAAATTGAAAGGATTTCCTGGCAAAAAAAAACAAGAACTAATATACCGAATAAAAGAAATAACGATTCTCATTCTGAAATATATTAAGGAAAGAGGGGACGAAAAGTAAATGTCACGTTTTCAAATCGGATAAAATTTTAGCTATATTATTTCGATATTGGGCAGAAAACTTTCATCCATTGTATCAAAAGGAACAGTAATGTTAATGTAACTGAATTATGAAATACTTACGCTCTACAGTATTATATAAAATTCTATAACAATAATTAACAATTATATAAACATGTGAAATATCAAAACACAAAACACGAGCAGGAGCAGGTTTTAATCAGTTAAAGTCACAGGTAAAAGAATATTCCATAAACGCCATGATTAACAAAGGTTTGGTTTGGTTAAATGCAGCACTTGATCTGCACATTGGCATATTAGCGACGGTTCGGGCCTATCTTGAAGAAAAGACCCGGGAACAATACCTCGTATTTTAAAACCATGGTTAAATGACGAGGAAAACAACTGAGCTGGCACCTGACGCAACCTGAATAGACGTCAGAACATTGAACCCCGATCAAATTTAACTTGCACCAATCCCAATCCGCCATAGAAATTGGAGGATAAGTTCGGACCAAGAAGAGGTTGGTTTGGTTTAGTTAATTAACGTCGCACTAGAGAAGAAGAGTTGGTTGGTTGGTTAATAACGTCACACTAGAGCTGCACTGTGGGCTATTGGCGACGGTTCGGGGCTTATCTCGAAGGAAAGACCCGGGAACGATGCCTCGTATTTTTCAACCATGGTCAGATGACGAGGACAACACCTGAGCTGGCACCCAACGTCTTCAATAGACGTCGGGACTTTGGACCCCGATCAGATTTATCGTGCACCACTAGAGAAGAAGAGATTGGGGACTATATAATAATAGTGCCGTGTTCCGTCACCAGCACTTTCTGGCGAAGGGCGGGGTAAGACCAAAACATGTTTGACGTCATACTGACGTACTCTGCCGCATTCTGTGTGTTTGTCTAATGGCGGTGACAAGACACTTCAACAGTATCGTTAAGGTTTCTTGTGGTACTTTTAAAAACTTTTCTGGTTGACCATGCATTTATTCGTCGTCCCAAACTTTAATTCTCATCAGGCAATTTACAGGCAAGCCTATTAAAAATTATTAATAATTCATAAAATCCAAATGTCCTTAAAATATGGCTCCCTCCGATACGATTATTCAAAAATGAAATAATTTTTGCCTTATTAGTAAATTATTATTTGCGTTTAAGACTATTTTCAGCAAAAAATTAGTGTAAAGAAATAAGCAATAAAATCGAAAAGAGTTAACATTCTATCAATTAAAAAATAAAACTTTAGTTTCATATTATGATCCACTTTATAAAAATCTTTTTAATAATCCACTCTAAAATAATCCGTTCCAAATCGTCTGCAATTTCATTTGAGTTTTAATTGGAAATATTTTATTGAGCACAGATATTTTTGTTAAGTTTGAACAATGTTTTATCTGTGCTTGATATCTTTAAAAGGTACAGTTTCTTGATTTGAGCTAGTCTTAAAAGTGTCTTTATTATTCGAATATTCGAATATTATACTAAACAATATATATAAGTAAATTGTGAACTTAAAATTTATAGCAAAATCTTTGTAAGTATCCATTGATTTTTAGCATAAATTAATTTCAATAATAGTTATACTTCTGAAATCTTAAATAATTGCAAGACATATAACATTAAAAAAAATATTAAAGTTAATAGTAATATTAAAATACAATATTTTCAAATGACAACAAACGTTCGTTTGTCGAAAATAATTTTATTTAATACACAATTTTTTTAACAAAAAATTGGTCCATATGCTTGAATTCTGTGAAATTCTGCTAAAAATGTTTAAATAACCCGCCAGCGAACTATTTTAGAAAAATCAAGTTTATATCTATAACGGCAATATACCAATATATATATTTACCCGTGTGGTTTTATTAAATAAAAAATTGCAACCTTACTTATTTTAGCGTGAAAAAAATTGGAATCAATAGTTCCTTTATTAACCTGAAAAAAATACTGAAATACAATCTTTCCATCGAGACGGACAGTCAATGAGAATGATTAGAAAATCTACAGAATAAGACGGGACTAAAATTATGTCAAAAATGTTCTGCAACACCCACCGTTAAAAAGTGCTGGAGACGGCACACCTTTCTATTATTATATAGTCTCCACTCTCCTTGACTTTGGACGACGTACAAAGTATTCACGAGCCAAATATCATTGTACAATGTTTACAAGATTTTTTCCGAATGATATTATTTCAAAACTTGACTTGTGTAAACTTTTGCGAAATATATAATAAACTATATATAATATGTGTCAAATTATATTTTATTTATAAAAAATAATTGACAGAGCGTTAGCGATGTTCTGTTTTAAATTTTCGTCTGCTTATCTGTAAATTTTTTCGTTATGCAGTCACGATCAAACGCGATGTTGTATTTTCTTCAAGTTTTACAGGAATGTTCCTTTAAGTCATTAAAATAGTCGTATAGTTTTTAAATTTTAGTTTCCGGTGACGAGGCCTCAACATCGATACGATATCATTCCCGATATCCACACTATGTCGTAAACAACATCGATACTATATCGTTCCCGATATCCACACGACGTCGTAAAAAACGTTCATCAATATCGACAGGATATCGTTACTCGTATCGTTTTATAATCGAAAAACGGCATCGTGACGATACAGCGTGTTGTATGCCATTTCGACGTAGTTAGATATCGTGAAATGATATTGACCCGACATCGTTTTGATGATTTTTCCGATATCGACACGATAACGTGTGCTACTAGGGATATATATACAAAAAACAAGTGGTCGCATCATTTATTATTTTGTAACCCAGTGTACCTTCAAATGCAGCATCACAAATTCGAGTTGAAATTATGTATAAAATAAAATCCGACTGACAGCCCGTGCGATATTTATTGCATGGACCCCCCCCCCCTTCCCCCATCCCCACACTCATTCCTTTTATAGGGGTGAAAGATATATATTCTACGGCTAAAAAATTTTAAAAAATTAACAGTCTACTCATAAATGACAGCATTATCAACGGCTTCTTTTAAGAATTCCCCCTTAAAATCAATTAAAAAAAATTGATATTTGGGAGATGAGAGATCCGTGCATCCAAAGCACTGGTCCATGAAATTCTCTTTATTTTGGTACCTAACGTGTTAAGATTCGTTTCGTATAAGGGGTGCAATAGGTCTCTTTATTACAAAAATAATATATATAATTTCTGAAAATTAAATATTTAAAAAAAAAATACAAAAATTGAATCTAAAGTCTATTTTTAAGAGGTTTTTTTTCTCGCATTTTTTGGTCATAAAATTAGCATTTTCGGACAATAAAACTACTTTTTTTTAATTTTAAAAGTAAATTTTTGAAGACTTGGGTAATAAATAATACGCAAAAGTAATTATATATATGTATATAAAAAATTCTACCGCTTTTGTAGTAGTATACTAATATAGAGATGAATATACTAGTATAGAGATGAAACAGTGTCCCGAATTCCTTAGATATTTTCGAAAACTTTCCGCTTCATAGTTTTTTCATTTAGGGAGCGATATTAACTATGTAATAAAATGTTTTAGCGAGACTTTGAAAGACTGAACTTCAATGATTTTCTTCTAAGAAAGAAAAAAAAAATATCGAGTCAGAACGAAGCAGAAGAAAACACACAAAAAACTTCGTTGAAAATACCCATCCTCGTTCAAGAAGGGACCGGCAAAGAAAAGTTGAGTTGTCAGCACCTGCTTCTGCTCCGTATGAATATTTCATGACTTTCCATTCGGTTTTTGGAACAGAGGAAAAGTCTAATTTCTTTTTCTCAATTTGTTTAGGGCGCTAATGTTGTTATTGCAAGAAGACGAGAACTTTTTCGGGAACCTCTTAAAAATATAAAAACTGATATCCGGTAGATGAAATGTTTTCCTAAGAACTCGATTGGGTCTTTTATTGGATTTTGGTGTGGCGGCAACAACGATGGGAAATAGGATTTTAGGATCGAGGTTACTTTTATTGACTCCATTACTGCATGTCCTAAAAGTTCCAGGAACCATTGTTTATTTTCTTTATATTTGAATTAAAATGGTTGTGTAAAGAGAGACATTATATTTACCTTTCTTTCAATTTAAAATAAAATACACAGTTAAAAATTATTACGACCTTGCACCAAAATTTGGTACCCATTTGGTGCTTATTTTTATCATTTTACAGTGTTACTACGAATACCATTTATTGGTGAAACGTTTTATCAAAACCCATAACATTGCATACAACTCAAAATTCGAGTTTTCTTAGTATTTTAGTAGTAGTATTTTTGTAGCGAATCTGGCAACCCTCCAAACGCAAGATCACGACTTTTTTACTTTTTTTTGTCGTCCACCGATCGGGCTCGAACTAGAAATTCTCTAATTCATAGCTGAACGCATTTATCCACTGGGCCACATAGGCCTTTGTTCATCGTTGTCTTTCTTGGAGGGGGTTCCCCGGCTTGTTGATGTAGCGACAGAAAAAAATTCGGTTGCAGTTAAAGAGGTTGAACCTAATTATCGGAGAACTTTTTTTCTGATAAAGGATTTTTTCGTTCTAGATTGCACTAGGTTCCAAAACTAGATTGCACTAGGGTTCCAAACTAGATTGCACTAGGTTCTCAAACTAGATTGCACTAGGTTCCAAACTAGATTCCATTAGGTGTAATTTTCTGCAGACCTCTGTTTTGCACCAAGATATGGTATGTCATATAACTGAATTTGTTAACAGTGTATAACAGGTATTCTGCAAACACATTGATGTCATAATACACAGATGTGGCATGAAACAATTAAAATAAATTTTCATAGCCTTCATTTTAAAGTTTTATAGCGTTATGAAACACATCAATTGTCATTGGATATTTCTAAGTAAAAATATTTTTCAATTGCCACATTTAGTTACTAAGAATATGCACGGTGATACCAAAAGAAAATCCCAACTTTAATAGACTGTATACTGTTTAAAATAGGAATTCAAAAATAAGAAAAATGTACTCATTTTTGAATACATTCGATTATTATCATGGCTCCGAATACATAAGTTTTAATTTCGAAAAAGACATGTACACAAAAATAAGTACAATGAGTAACAATGAATAAAAAGAACATATGCTAGACTACTACCTTCATAAACCCCTTTCAATAAATATCGTCAATTACAACCAAGACTAACCAGGAATCGAGCCCAGACCCTCATGCATTGTACTCCAGTGTCTTATTCGTTAAACTACCAGCAGCGATTTGAAGAAGTTATAAACAGAAGATATTTTAAAAAGGTGTGCCAAAAGAATTAGAAGAAGTAAGATAATTGAGTTGTAATAACTCGGTTTCCATTTAAGCAAACGACATCAAACAATCTGGAAAACCATCTTCTGAACAAATATTTTAAGTTTGTCAGGTCACTTTGTTAAGATGACTTGAATAAAAGCTAAAATTCGTAATATTAAATCACACTGCTCTTTTTTGAAAAAGTACGGTTATTTAAATTTTAGTACGCCATCGCTCATTTACGATTCAATTGTACTCAAAGAAAAACGACTAGGTACAGGTACTAATTTTTAGTACTTTTTTCCAGTGTATCTCTGCAACTAAATAACTTAAAGCTCCATTCTACATATCACTGTGAAGAGGACATTTTAAAGATGCATTTGTTTGGCGAGGTTTGGTTGGCTTTCGATTATAAGTTTTGCCTTTGTAAAAGCAACCTTTTTAACTAAATTGGCAAAACCAACGTACGATATCTATCGATATCTATCTATTGCAGTGGCGTAGCCAGCATTGGGTTACTTTGGGTTAGAACCCCCCCCCCCCCCCCTAGCCAGTTTTTTTTTTTTTTTTTTTTTTTTTTTAAATAACAAATGCAAAAAAAAAAAAAAAAAAAAAAAAAAAAAATCTGATTTCTAGAGAAAACACACGTCGCTTTTCCTGGTCTTCCCCACATGTATCTCCTGCTCCCTTCCCTTCTGAAGGGATGATTTTGAGGAGAACAATGGCGAAACAACCTTGAAAACAGAAAATTCGACTTTTTGTGGGGGAGGGGGGGGGGGGGGCGATTGGTTAGAAGGTCTGTATGATTATCTTGGTTGTTTGTACATGTAAAGAGATACTTTTCTTAACACTTGAAATGGGACGGCAGTTGAGCCGGAATTCACAATGCATCAATCCAGAAATTGCTTGCTTTGAAGTAAGGTATTTTCCCTGAAAAGACCCATTCATCCCGTACGTGCTTTAAGAAAGGATTTTAAATGACCCCTGTTAAAAAATAACGCCCCTAATTGTGATCCTCTTTGCTCCCTCACAATGCCAGTGGAATTTTTCCCCCTTCTCAAAAATCAGTTTTCTGATAGCTCTCATTTCCCATTTTTGTCTCTCTTTCACAAAAACATAAACTATTGGAAGATTCAAGACAAAAGAAAGAAGCATCGTGCAAAAAATTTGCTGATGTATTTAAAATATGTACTCTTTTTCTTATTCAAATATTTTTTGTTTATTGAGATTATCGTTGAAAATACCCAAACCGAAACTTACTAATTTTTTATTCAATTACATTTACAAATTAGTTTTCTGTCACTCAGACGTGTTACTTTTCACGCGGAAATACGGTTTTCCGCTTTTTTTTTTTAATATGGGTTTTGATCATTCCCAAGATTGATGCACATTCTTTTGAAAAGTTTTATGGTGGATTATTAAAAAGTTATATTCAACTATTATAAATACGAAGGTCACATAATGGAAAAGTTGGCTTTATTTACGAAGGGTGGGGTCAACAGATTCTCGTTTAAATCTGTGTTAATAACCTTTTTCTTGATTTTTTTCTGCGGCGCTGCATCTCGTGCTGATGATTAGACAAGCATTTTTCCATTGTCTAGCTTCACAGATTCTACAAATCAATGTTCTTTTTTTATAATTATTTATTCAGTTATTTGATTTTTTTACGAGCAACGCCAATTTAAGTTATGATTTTGCCGCAATAGACCGTTTTGCTGCGTCACGCAACCAATGAAACCTCCTCCCCCATGTCACGCCACAGTCATGCATGATAAAATTAACCGGAAAATAATGATTATTATTCTATTATTTTTAATTATATAATAAAGAATTATTTACAAATTTAAAATTACTACTTTAAAAATATTAGTATTAATTAAAATTACTAATTTAAAATTGCTTCAATCCGGACCCCCCATCAATATTTAGCTACAGACTTAAATCCCAGTAAAATGTCAGCCAGGTTTAAATTATAAAATGACTAAGATTAACCTGCGAAAATTAAGCTTTTAATTTACATCTTATTTATAATTTATATATAATTTTAATCAATTAAATTTACTACTTAAAAATTATCATGATTAATTACAATTATTAATTTAAAATTATCAATTAAAATTGCTAATTTAAAATTATCAATTAAAAATGCTAATTTAAAATTATTAATTAAAATTAAAAATTATTAATTAAAATTAATAATTTTTCATTTTAATTGATAATTTTTCATTTTAATTAATAATTTTTAATTTTAATTAATTTTTAATTAAAATTGCTAATTTATAATCAGTAATTAAAATTAATAATTATTAATTAACTTTTATACAAATTATTAACTAAATTTTATTAAAATTATAAATTAAATTTAATTAAAATGATTAATTAAAATAATTAGTTAAAAAAATTCCAATCAATTATTAATAAAAAAAATTATTTGGTTTTGGTCGGACCAAAAATAATTTATGGACCCCCCCCTTCGGACAATCCTGGCTACGCCACTGATCTATTGATAACGTACCTATCGAACCAAATTCTGTATTTTCGAAAAAAACAACTTTCGCTTTACACTTGAACAGTCTCAGAAAAAAATTATCAGTTATAATTTTTTTAAGAAATTCAGTGACAACGAATGCCTTCTGTTGTGCTAAAAAAATGTATCAGTTAAGTATTCAACGTTAAAATAATACACATAATGGCGATCTAAGTTGTTTGGTTGCGGAGATATAGCTTTCCAAAAGTGTAATATTCTTTTGTAATCTAATTTTCGACTACAATGTGAGAATAAATATGATCTATTTACCTCAAAAACCACAAAAATTGTACTTAGCACATCTCTGCACTTATCATTATGTGAACAGAAAGTTTTCTGCAAGAAAGTAACAAATCAAATTGTTTTTTACCCTATTGAGGTCTTGATAGTTGGAAAGAATGTTTTTCTGTAAGAAAAACCCCTTTGTGAAGAAGTTCTGTAAGAAAAAAAATCTTTGATTAGAATAGAAGATTCTTTCAAAGCATGTAACGTCAATTACTTTTTGCAAAGCATACCACAAATATGTGTTTCTAGTAGTAGGGTTTCATCTTTTGAATACAACTGAATTTTTTGTTTGAAAGATTTTTTTTGTTTGAAAGTCAATGTATTTTTTATAATGAACTAAGTGGTTCCTCTCATTATCATTTATGCCCTTTTTTCCCGACAAAAAAGTAAATTCCCTAAAATATATATATCTTTTTTGGATTCTTGATAGTTTCTTGAAATAATTAAGGACTTGTTAAATGACACTCAGGATTTTGTCCATTTTCTTAAGGTACATATTTTTTTAACCTGTTTTTTTTACTTATATGGTACGTTTTGTCAGTGCCCTCTTTGAATAAAATGATAAACAAGAAACAAATATTCAAAACGTGTTTTGCATCATTAAAGATGATCTTCTTAAAAAAAGCAAACCGACTTCAAGAAAAATTCGCTAAAAAGTAAAAAATAATTTTTAATTTTACGAACAAGTTGAAAAAATTCAATTATTTGATATCAATTGTATACTTATTACAACTTTTTTTTTAATCTGCTCGAAAATTTAGGTATGTGTTTTTTAAATTGGCACCAAATTAAAAAAAAGTTGTATTAAGTATAAAATTGATATTAAATATTTAAAAAATTTCAACTTGTTCGTAAAATTAAAAACTATTTTTTACTTATTAGCGCATTTTTCTTAAAGTCGGTTTTCCGTTTCTTAAAAAGTTTTTTTCATTTTTCGAATTTTAATTTTTAATTTAGCATGGGGCTTCGCTCCCTGCTATTATTCAGCAAGAAATTAAAGTTATTGCTCACGTGTTTCCACGTCGTCTCGGATCAGATTTAATAAATACCGTAAATACAAAACTATATTGTCTCAGCAATATATATTTTAAAACAAATCCTTATCCATTTTATTAAATGCCGGGTGAACGAAATGACATATTGTTGCACAATCTTTATTCAATAATGAAAATATTTTGAAATCGGAAAAAAATCCTTAAAAAAATTCCGGTTAATCGATATTTCCGGATATATAATAGCCGGATGACCGATTTAAAAAGAATAGCAATAGTGGATTTTTCCATTCAACAAAAAAAGAATTTTCGAAATCGGATAATATTTTTTTTTTAAATGGCCCGGTTAATTGAAAATTCCGGATAGTTAAATACCGAATAACTGGATATATATATATATATATATATATATATATATATATATATATATATATATATATATATATATATAATTGAAAACCTCTCTCTCCTCTTGGCGGTTTTCTTTGGAGTGCTTTTCAGACAGTTGAAAATGAGATATGACAGAAAAATCAAATAGCTTTTCCAAAATGCATTGACTCATGCAGATATTCCAATTTTAGCAAATTAATTTCAATGGGACAAATTATGTTTTCGACAAACAAAGTAGGTTAGTTTGATAGTAAATATTAAGCCAAATATTTTCGATTATTTAACGATATAATTTTTTGAAATATTTGACAAAAACACGTTTTTAATGTTTGCTCTTCAAGTATGTACAGGAAAGAAAGATATCTGAAGCTAATTTTGTGGTTTGTAATGTTGTCGAATCATATAATTGTAATGTCACCCTCGGTAGTAAAGTTCGGGTTTTTCAAATAGGGTCCGGAGAATCAGACAATAGGGTTAGATACAATTATGTTAAGAATATATTTTAAAATACAATGTAAATAAAAAAAACAACCACACATTTAAATACTTCGCAAACAAATAAAAAAAATTTACAATGCAGTCAATTACAAACTTAAATAAACAAACGTCTTTATATCTTTTAAAATATTGTTTCTTTCTGTATAAAAATGATTTAGATAAAACAGCAAGTTAAAATAACTTCTTTCTTTCGACAGTATCACTTAATCATTTTAGACTTTTCAAACATAAGTTGATTTCATATGTGTAGTTGGTATCGTCAATAAAATTAAAGCCACCCAAACTTTCCGAGACTAGACGAATTAAAAGAACATAACTATTAAATCTGCACATCAATTTCAAATAGAGAACCAGTAAAATGTCATTAGAATTCATAAGTTCATAGTAAGTCTGTCAGTAGGAAGTCATAAATCCTGAAATAAATGTCATATAGATAATCATTCAAACGCTGACAGCTGAAAATTAATGGACAACTTATTCTTATGGTTAAAGTCAAAGAGTTATTTTTTTAAATGTATATGTATTTATGATTTATATACGATTATAGATTTAATTTTGGACTGTAATACACATTATATTCAATCATGCTTTGATTTGTGTATAATTGGTATTGTGGTTCATCCTGCATTCACTGTTGTAAATATATATTATATAGGACATAACTACACTTGCCAATGGATTGTTGATTGTCAATGGAATTTCTGATTTGTCAATGGATTGCTGACTTGTCACTGGATTGCCGATTGCATATTTGCTAATGGAGAAGTATAGCGCAAACGATGTATCTTACTTTTTACTTACAAATCAATGAAAATCGTATAAACACAAACATGTTTACTTTCAGGAATTGTCGGAGAATTCTTTCAATTAATTAAAATGTATTGAAAGAGTTGTACAACAATCGAAGACATACTTTGTAGCTTAACCCTTTGCACTCCGCGAACACTTTGCGATTTGTGTTCTTTCTATGGAACAGTTATTCCTCTTTACGTTCTTTTCCCAAAGATTTTTTTTATACTCATAAAGGGAAAAAAATCCTAATCTGTTTTGTATTTGCAAGAGAACAAGTTGAAAATAAGATTGATGTTCTAAACACAAGATCATGCTGTTCTCGTTTATGTTAATGAACAGGGAAACAAAAGAACTGATCGTTATGTTGGCGCCTAAGAGGCGACATCGGAGTATAAAAGGTTAAGCTTGCATGCACTTCAAATCAGGAGGACAGAACGAGATCTGAGTAATGTCAGAACAAATTTTGATCTAAAGTTTAACTTGTGTACACGCAGCTCTGAATCACAAGCTCTTTTTTAGAACACCTGCTGCAAGAGGGGACAGCGAGGTCATTGGCATCCCCAATTTGGGCACTTCGAATTAGGATTTAATGATAGTGACTATAGACATTAATGGCAAATGTCTTATGTAATTGTATGGATTAACTATTGCGTGTGTGGCAAGGCAAGTCTCACCAAACTTTTTTAGAGATGCCATTTGGGGAAAGCCACTTTGATGTCCCGAGACTTCCAATCAAATCTATTTCGGGTGCATCATCAACGGAATTTTCTTTGCTTTTTTTCACGATGATTTCTTCGCGGAGGCCCATACTCAAATTTCTTGTGTGGCTTGCCAGATTCACTCCCTGCTGAATCGTATCGAAATCATCGATGACTGTGCAGTTTCGCTTGTCGTTGCCTGGCAACGCGTCACCTGATCACGTAGGGATATTAGGGATAAAAGGAAAGAAATCTCCCCCTTTTTTTTTGCTTGTTCTTGCCGTCTTTTGAAAATTTTTACTCTTCGCCGTTTCGTATGGTGCTGCTTTCCTGCTTTTAATCTTTGATGGAAGGTTTGGTTTGGTTAATTAGCGTCGTACTAGAGCTGCAAAGTGGGCTATTGGCGACAGTTCGGGGTCTATCTCGAAGGAAAGACCCGGGAACCTTTGATGGAAGGAGCGGAGACCACTGATTTACTAGATCGCACTTCTGAGTTGGATGGTTGGTTGAAACAGTGGCGGCTCGTCCACTATAGCAAGTACAGCCGGGCTGCACCTAAATGCAATACTTTAAAACTAAAATGAGATATTTTACTAATTTTCTTAAATGAAGATTATAATTGAAAATGAAATTTCTACAGTAGTAAACAAAATCTCCGATAAATAGCAAGCCTGTTACTATAATGCACAATTTAGGAGGGGAAAATACTCCATTCAATCAAAACTGGAGCCAAAAAGCGAAATTCGAAATCGGCTGCATCGTTGCCATAGCAACCTCTACGTAGTATGGAGATTCCTTCCCATGCTAATGCACTGCATTTGTGAGAATTTACTGCCGAAATTAATTTTCTTGTTTTAGCTGCACTTGAGATTCGATATGCTGATTGGCTCGTCCGTGAAACGCTGGGATGGGTGGGTGAAACGATAACTTACGAGACATCTCCGAACGGAAATGGTTTTCGTGATAAATTTACTGCGTGCTGTTGTTTCAGAACATGGTCTTGCGGTTGTTTTGTTATTTAAGTTAATATTAAAATTGACCGATTCGCATGTTTAAAAGAAAGGATGAGTGCTTTAATTAAAAAAAATAAGTGTTTTCTATTTTTTCGCTTGTTATCATTTCGTAAAAATTGAAATTAAACTTTGATTTGAGTAGTAAATAATAAAGAATTTCCGTTCATGTATGGGTTGTGAAAAATAAAGGGGGGGGGGGGGATTCAGATGATTTCGGCTGCACTAACATTTTAGACCACGGGTCTCTACTGGGTTGAAATAACATCGCACTAGAGCTGAACAGTGGGCTATTGGCGACGGTTCGGGATCTATCTCGTAGGAAAGACCAGGGAATAATGCCTCGTATTTTTAAACTATGGTCTGATGACGAGAACAACACAAGAACTGGCACTTTCCTCAATCTCAATACATTTCATGACATTGGACAACAATTATATATTTAACGTGCACCTATCCTTTATACACGTCGGATGAAAATGTTGACATTTTTAGGTGACTTTTTTTAGGAACGATTCTGGCAACATTCCGAGCACAAGATCGCTACAAATTGTCAAGTTCCCTTAGATATTCGAACTGGTAATTCTCTGATTACTAGCCGGATACCACTGGAGCATCCGAGCCTAGCATTTCTTCAGAAAAAAACCCCGCTGTATTTTTAACGAAACAATACCGAGCTAATCAGCGGAAGGTCGTGGGTTCGATGCCCGTATTGAGACGAGTGGAGCAAACTTGTAATCGGAGGATTTCGAGTTTAGTTTTTTATCGTCCGAAAAAAATTATTCGCAGTGTAGAAGTGACTGGTGCACGTTAAATCGGTCTTTTTTCAAATATCCTCTTGACAACATTAGGTGTATGTGGGTGGAAGCTCAAGCGTTGCCGTCATAAATGAAAAATATTGTAAAAAGTTTCAATCTTAATTTTCTGAAAGTTTACATGCAATTTTACATTTACATTTTTTAAGAGAGAAAGTCAGTAAGATTAACTTCTATTACTTATATTGTAATAAATTATGTTCAATATGTAACAAAAATGTCTTAAAACAACATACAAAATTTGTGAGCACAACTATGTAATAGTGGATTTCATCAAAAGTAATATTTAAAATATGTACGACAGAAATTCACAACTTTTGAAGTAGTGATATTGTTTATTTGTTAAATGTAAGTTTATTTTTTCTTTATTACAATTGTTTGTAATGTGTGAAAAATTAGTAATAAAATACGTTTAGTCCCCACGTGATGAATGCTCGCTAGAGTCTGCAGATGGATCTGCGATTGGTGGATACAAACCACGTGGTTTCTATGCTCCAATCACAGAGCCATCTGCAAAAGCTCGCTCGCGTTTTTCTCATCCGTGTAGAATGGGCATTAAATTTTTTTTTTTGTTATTTCTAAAGTTCTAAGTTTTGCAGTAGCCGTTTAAAGTAAATACTATTTATATTTTTAATTTTTTTGTTTGTTTGTTTAGAAATCTACAACCTATAATCATATTATCTATTATATATATATATACCTATTATATATATATATACCTATTATATATATATATATATATATATATATATATATATATACTTATTATATATATATATACCTATTATATATATATACCTATTATATATATATATATATATATGCCTATTATATGTACGATATTTTTTAAATAACTTTAACCAGGGATTTTATTTTATAACACAAAATAATTAATTGAAAAAATGTTTTGCCAAAAAAGTGTTAAAATGTCTTGTCAAAATATTTGGTTAAGAGGTGTGTATGGTCATATATATATATATATATATATATATATATATATATATATATATATATATATATTATATATATATATATATATATATATATATAGGAATATTATTTGTGAAATAATAATAAAAAATTCGCTAACTATATGACAACTAACTATTTAACAATAAAGAATTCCAGTTTTAGAAATTTACATTTTTTTTATTCCATTTCCCTCCATATGTGACAAACGGTATGTGAAGGAACCTTTTAAATAAATTTAACGTGCCAATTCAAATTAAAAATATAGTTAAGAAAATTATATAATTTAATAAACTTAAATCTTATTACCGTCTTCGCTAATCTTATCAAAATACGTTATTAAATTTCGTTTTTTTAACACGTATCTATAAATTGTATTAAGATGAAAACTCAAAATTTTCAAAACCGTTAGAATATTTCTTTCTAACGGTAAACCTAAAAGAAACTCAATTTGTAATATAATTATTTGTTAGAAAAGTAGATTTTAATTGAATGTCAATTATTAATTTATAATAATAATACAAAATATTTGCTAGTGGGTTGAAAAGCATTATCTTTCTCCGCATATTAAATATGAAACTATAAATAAAAGCACTGTTCAAAGTATATATTTGTACCTAAATAACAGAATTTTTAAATTTCGGATAGATTTTTAAATGAAATTTTTTTGCTTAGGAAAGCAGCTTATTTTTGTTAATAATAATAACAAAATAAGTTTATTTTAGTTAATAATAACAAAAACACTCTTTTACTTTTTAATGGATTTTTAAAAAAAATATTTATTGTTTGTAGTTGTATGTTAATGTATATTATTACATAAATATATTATTAATTTAATTAATACTACAACAAAAAACTGAAAATCTTTCTAATTAGTTTAGCAAGAACCTTGAATATTTATTATGAAATATCGCAACTAATAACACTAAACTTGTCCCAAGGTTTACATTACTTCTTTTTATTGTAGTTTCATTGTTTTTTGGAGAGTTTAAAACGCACACGTTGCTCAACTTTAGGAACCATAATTTTGGACATGGGGTATCTCCAATCTTGAAACAATAGTAAAAATCCAAATAAAATTTTATTTCTTAAAAACATTTATTAATTTCGAAAGTTCATCTATATTTAATATTTTTACATCTTATTACATATTTCATATATTTTAATATTTTTCATCTATATTTCATAAAAATATTACATCTTATATAATAATCAAAATTAACTTTCGTAGTTTGTTGGTTTATTGCTTATAAACTCAGAAACAGTATAACGTAATACAGTGAAAGTTGGCACATGGATAAAACCTTCGAGCATGAATGGACTGTAGTAACGCGAATAGGACGTCATAATCGTGAAACGAACATCTCAGACCGAATGGCCTCAGACACGTGACTTCTTTTAAAAATTATGATTTAAAAAATACTCGCGATTGGCTGATGAATTGGAAGATGTGTAACACAGTGAAAATTTATGAATGGAATGACGTAATTAACCACGTGTTTGAGGCCATCTATACATGTTGGCGTCACTTTGATGTTAGCGAGATTATAACATTATGTTTTCTCTACTATGAAGGAAGGTTAAAACGCAGCAACTATTAGGTAAAGCATGATTTTTAGAACTGTTTATTGCCTAAAAGTGTTTGCAATCTTTTCAATTAGAATGAAGGAGCTTTAAAATTTAAAGAAACATATTAAGGAACAACGGGTTCTTTTTTTATAAAAGAGCATAATATTTAATAAACTTTGATTATTTAATTCTTTGTTTATCGATGTATTCCTTTGAAAGAAAGTTCGAAATTGTTCGTTTGATATATGTAAGCTATTTTGAACCAATTCATAATAATAGACAAGTTCATTTGCCTTCTAGGAAAAAAAAAGGAAAAAGTTGGAGAAAATAAATATACATTATATATTTAAACTTAAAAATAAATTGTCTTTATAATATCAAAATAGCATTAGTATTAGTTGTTCAATCGACAAGCATGTAATTTGGTTTTCAAAATGCCATTGACAGTCATTTTGGAAACAATACACGCCGTTTGCATACGATTGAATATTCCGCATAGTTAATTATTAGTATAGTTAACGAATATTAAGTATAGTTAACAAAATTTGACAAAAGGTATCTCTGTAAGATACTTTAACTAAACCGAAGTATCTCCTTTTCAAGAAATAAACTTTGCGAGCATATTTAAGTTTGCTTTAGGTGCTGTCAGTGATGTCTACTAATTAATTCAGAGATAACAAAAGACTTACACAAAAGATGGAATAAATTTATTAAAATATTCAAAAATTTCAATATTGCATAAATTGAGCGAATTGTGATCTGAAATTTAAATATAGCAACATGGACAGCTTTATATTATGCATTCGATTTCGGCAACAGAAATTCGTCATTGCATGCGTTAGAAATAAACGAAAAGTTAATTTTAAATTAGGTACTAGACATTTACACAATTACAAAGCTTTCAAAATTATTGAAGGCTCACGACTCTAACTTTTAATAAAATACTTTATTGAAAGTGAGCTAGTGTTTAAAAATATTTTTTTTTGGGGGGGGGAGGGGTAGAAAAAATGCACACGTGCGTAATGTAAGTTTACGCCTATGGGCGTTTACAACTAATTTATTCTGACCATTCCTTTAAATAGTTAGTCGTTAGTCTTTTAAATAGTTAATAATAAATACACTGTTAAAATTAGGTACTTAAAAATAAGTAAAATTTACTCCTTTTTCGATGCTTATCATAGCTCCAAATACATAAGTTTCTTATTTTAAAAAGACATGTACTCAAACATGATTAAAAATGAGTAAAAAAAAAACAGTTGCTTGCCTACATACGCTGCTTTCATAAATCGCTTTCAATAAATATCAACCATTACAATCAAGACTTACCGGGAATCGAACCCATATCCTAAGGCACCGTGGTCCATTGCCTTATCCGTTGCACCAGGGCGCCGTAAAGAAATGATAATTAGAAGAAATGTTAAAAAGGTGTGCCAAAAGATTGAGAAGTAAGATAATTGAATTGTAGTAACCCAGTTTACATTTAAGCAAATGACATTAAATAATGTGGAAAAACATCTTCTGAACAACTATTTTAAGTTTGTCAAGTTGCTTTGTTAAGATGGCTTGAGCAGAAGCTAATATTAGTAATATTAAATTACACTACGCCTTTTTGAGAAAGTACGGTTACTTAAATTTGAGTAAGTCAACGCCAGGTTACGATGCAATTGTACTCAAAGGAAAACGAGTAGGTTCAATTACTAATTTTTAAGTACATTTTTTTACAGTGTAGTTAGTCGATAGTCCTTTAAATGGTTAATAATAAATAGTTAGTCGTTAGTAAATGAGGATGTTATATTAGATTAATATTTCTATAATAGTTAGTAAAATATGCTAATAGAATGTTACTATTTATTTATCTGGAAAGGTCTTTGATTAAAATATAACAATATGAAGTTTTATTTATTATTTTTTAACCATTTTTGTCACCATATTTTCAAAAAGACATTGATTTTTTACAGACATTTATTTTAATTAGCATATCTAGTTTATTTTAAGTATTTGTTAATCAACTCGTGTCAATAGAAGTCAATTGTAAGTAAGTACTGAACATATTTTTATTATATTTTCAGAACTTGAAAACTATACGTTGATATAAGGCTTAAACTGTATTTTAAAATTTATGCAGTTTAACCACAAAACTAAAAGTTTACTTGCTATTTTTATGAAATGATATTTTTTACATCAATACATGCCGTAACATGAAATAATACCAATGCAATAATAATATTATATCAATACATACAATAATACACTCTCTACTATAATATGTTACTCTCCACTATAATACTCTTTGAATTTTTTACAACGTACACTTCAAAAAGTTTTATTAGACTTTCCATATAGCTTCTGTGAGCGTCTAATATCAAATTAAAAATAACTTAAGGAAACTTTTTTTAAAATAAATAAGTATATATAAAACCTAAAAAACAACAACATTTTTTAAACATACTTTGTTTTAGAAAAAATATTTATATAAAAAAACGTATAAAATAGAACACTCCATTAAGAAACTGAAGATAAAATCGTCTGCCAGGACCATAAGAAAAGAGGTTCTGTACATGGCAACATGCAACAAACAAGCAATTTATTCTAATCTTTTCCTACGTCTAGAATAATAAATCTCACCAATAGCCAAAAGCTGTTACAAAACGCCTAGGGGCATAAAAAAATACTTTGATGCTTCAACCATTATGTAAGCATGACCACAAAAAAGAACAAGACGGTGATTTTATTATATTCTAATCTTTTTTATTATATTATATTTTAATTTTTTCCAGCAATGTTTTCTTATTTAACGTCATTTTGTAATTAGGTATTTCGAAATTTTTTTTTATATATTGTTGTCTAATAGATATGCCAAACAGAATTTTCTCAAATGTAAGTTAGTTGCAATGTAAATAATGCCTCTAAAAATTTGCATTTTATAAGGTTTTTTGTTAATTAATCTAAATAATTTTTATTATAATCGTATACAATATTTTAATTTTGATTTTAATTTGAAATATAAAATTACATAAGGTATGTTATATGTACGTCATATAACCATTGAACAGCAAAAAAATAAATTTATATGATGTCGCCAAGGTACAGTCGCCAAGGCAGCACCCGTATAACTAGAATATTAGGTTAGAATATTCTTAATTTTTAAAATGGTGACTAGAAGTTTATAAGTTTTTTATGATTTATATATGAATATTTTTCGATAGCAGCGATTTCCAATGCCATTGAATAAGGCTACATTTAAGCCAACTTGTTTTAAGTCTTGAATATATAATAATATAATTTAATTTAATCCTATAAAAATTACTATAGATCCGCCCTGGCTAAATGGCATCTTTGAAGTCACATCGTTTACATCAAACTATTGGTCAACTCGCCTAAACTTGATTATAGGTGGACTGAAACCGGTTTGAGGAGCGTTACCCAACCGCTAATTATACATTTTGAGTCAAATTATATATTTTGCTTCGATCTATAAAATCCAAATAAAACAACGTAAATTATGGCACAAATAAATTTTGAAAATTACCGATTCGAATTTCGAAAGGAAATAAAAAACCTCTTTCAATTTGAACCTCGAAGAAGAAATCGCTGTTATTTACTTTTCAAATTGTAATTGACATTTTTTTAAATTATTGTTTGTTCAGGTACATGCTGTTTTGTTTTTAATTTTAGAATTTCTTCTACCAAACATGAATACGATCAACTTTTGATTTTTAAATTCTATTTACCACAGGAACCCTTTTTAAGGTACTAAAAATTGTAAACACTTAAAAAAAAATTTAATCAGTCATGCTCTATTGTTCTAGCATTGTTTTTGTCTTATTAAATGTTTGTTAAGAAGGTAATGTATTAATATATCAATGAACTGTCAATAAATTTGGTTTTTCAGAGGAGAAATTGCGCAATCATGACGTGTTATTAGGTATTTTTATTGTTATCAATTTTATAACATTTTGTAGGTACGTACTCTCTTTCTATATATATTGAAATCTTAAAAAGGTTGTTAAACAAGTAAAATCACATTATCGAGATTTCAGAATCGAAGCAGAATGTAAAACAGACGACTGCTGCTATTCACCCGTATTTGCGTACGAATAGGAACAGTGCATAAATTAATTTATTTTTGCCCACAAAGTTAAAAATTAAAAAAATTTGACCATGAAGGGCTTATAGTATAGGCAGCCATTGAGCTTTTAATGTGATATTCGTAATACTAAATGTACAAGAAAAAGGTTTTACGTGTTTAAAAAGTTCGAAACTGCTGCTATTCACCCGATTCCACGTCACTAGGAAATCCTATTTATTAGAATAATAAATTATCATAATCAATATAAAATATTTATTTGAGAAATAAATGATAGACTGTTTCAAAAACAAAGACTTGAACAATCTTCTCAACTCACAATTAGTTTCTATGCATCTCAAGTCACATTCCTTGACCAAACTTCCCGACCACAAACAAGGTGAAATATTCGGTCAAAGTACTTATCCTTATCATTGTAAAAGGAACAATCACATCATAAGGCACCACCACCACACACTGACCCTTTCCCCTCCCTTTACTCAGATAGCATCACGGATCACCATGGCAACCGCACGTCTGGTCATTTCGCGCATCTTTTGCTCGGGTTTCCTCGTTTGCGGACCAATGATCCTGAAATACCGGAAAAAATCTCCCGAAAACTTGAAATCATCCCCTGCAATTTAATCTGGCAATTGGGGAGGGGTTCTAGGAGCTTGGGTTTATGTAGTGTTCAGTGGAGATAGCCGAGCAGGGATCGTAATGGAATGGGATTGTCTATCGCGATTCCTATCTCAGTGTACTTGATGATGTTGTAACGGGGTTGTGGACTGGAAGATATATATGGAAACTTTATACGTATACCAGCTGAAGTACCCAGCGCTACCAGGGAAAAAACTGGATGATATTTTTACATATAAAACCATATTTTAGTTCAGTTGGCGATATATTTATTGGTTTGGCGAATTTTTTTTATTCATTTGGAGACATTTTTATTTATTTGGCAATATTTTTTAATCATTTGGAGACATTTTTATTTATTTGGCAATATTTTTTTTAAAATGTGGCGACATTTTGACGATATATTGGCGGCATTTTGGCGATATATTGGGGATATTTACTCAACATCCAGTCAAAATGCATCGTTTATTTATCCTCAGACTTAACTATGTAAGATATGTTATATTGTTACAATGTTGAAATTGTGCATAGTTATAATTAGGTTTTAGTAAGAAGTCAAAGAGGTTAAGCAAATATAGGGGTAAGAAAGGAGGATGGGAGTGGTTTTTTGAAATTTCATGTAAACAGTGATTGGAAGGTCAAGTTTGCGAAATTTTTCAAGATCGGAATAAAGCCGTAGACTTGTAAAAAATACATAGCCACACACACAGACACTCTTCTTTATACATATATAATTTGGTATGATTAATTAACGTCTTACTAGAGATGCACAGTGGGCTATTGACGACAGTTTGATTTGGTTTGGTTTGGTTTGGTTTGGTTTGGTTAATTAACGTCGCACTAGAGCTGCAGAGTGGGCCATTGGCGACGGTTCGGGACCTATCTCGAAGGAAAGACACTGGAACAATGCCTCGTATTTTTAAACCATGGTCAGATGACGAAGAGAACACCTGAGCTGGCATCCCACGCCTTCAATAGACATGACGGTTTGAGGCTTATCTGGAAGGAAAGACCTGGTAGGTTGGTTGGATAAATGAACCTCTCACTAGAGCTCCACAATAGTCCATTGGTGATGGATCGGAAAATCACCTAAAGGAAAAACCCGGGAATACTACTTCGTAGTTTTGAACCTTGCTGAGAACACCAACAAAACGGGGACCTAATTTCAAAAACTTCCATCAGGGGCCTGTAGCCCCGAAGTACCGTCGTTGGCTAGCAACCAGAGGATAGCGAGTTCGAATACGGCTGATACCAGAGACTTGACAATTTTTTAAAAAATACTGTGAACTTGTGATCGGAGGGTTACCAGATTCTTTGCGAAAAAAACAATACATCATCCGAATTTGCCTCCAATTTTTACTGCATGTAAACGGAACTGGTGCACATTATATCTGATCTGGATCCAATGCCCTGATGCCTGTTGAGGTTGCGACGGGTGCCAGCTCAGCTATTATCCTCGTGATCTGACCATGGTTCAAAAATACGAGGCATTGTTCCAGCGTCTGTCGAGATAGGCCTCGAACCGTCGCTAATAGCCCAATGTGAAGCTCTAGAGTGACGTTAATTAAAATAAATCAAACCCAAAACTTCCATACTACGGTTGGGTTTGGTTAAGTAACGTCGCATTAGAGCTGCACAGGGGGCTATTGGCAACGGTTGATCCTATCGGCAATTTCCTATCTCGAAGGTCGTTGCCAATAGCCCACTGTGCAGCTCTAGTGCGACGTTAATTAACAAAACTAAACCCAAAACAAAACCTATCTTGAAGGGAGGCCTCCGTGGCCGAGTGGATTAAGGCGTCAGCTGGGAATCCGAGGGTTCCCGGTTCGAACCTTTGCGACGGTCTAGACTAAGAATAGTAAAAAAATAGTGATATTGCGATTGGAGGATCGCCAACTTCACTACCAAAATACTAGAATGTCGTCCAGAACATCCACAAAAAACTAACGGAGTGTATACGGGACTGGTGCACGATAATTCTGATCGGGGTCCAAAGTCCCGACGTCTATTGAAGGCGTTGGGTTCCAGTTCAGGTGTTTCCTCGTCATCTCACCATGGTTCTAAAATAACGAGGTGCATGTATGACGCTTAGTGTATGTGTTCCCGGGTCTTTCCTTCGAGATAGGCCCCGAACCGTCGCCAATAGCCTACTGTGCAGCTCTAGTGCGACGTTATTTAACCAAACCAAACCAAACAAAGCGGATGTTTGGTGGACCATGAGAATTGAACTCTCAACACTTCGAATACGAGATTCGAATCCTCGATCGTCTGATTTTAAGAACTTGGTACTCTTCTGACCACGCCATGACGAGTCCTACTTGGCGGTAAGTTAATTATAATTTCAATTATATGACTTTTTTCTGTAATTCCCTGTTTGGTTACAAGGAGATACAAGGTTCCCTGACAAACAAGAAATTTCCCAAATTAACGATCCGAATTTCTCAACTATTCGAAATTCCCAATTCAACAGTGCTGAAAATGTCCAGTTCCAACTTATCGACATTTTTTATACATATTTTAGGTAATGTTAAACAGTTCTCTTACAATCATTAATTTGTTGTACCCATATCCCTATGCAGTGTCCGTTCTGAGGTTTAATTAAATGTAATCTTACAAGTTGGCAATTTCTAAATTTCCCTAGTTTTCTAATAATATTCTCGCCGAATAAGGCGACAAAGTCAAAAAGAATCATGGATGCAGTATGTCAGTGGTATTAACAGCAACGTCTCCGCCAAAACAGTTTGGAATAAGGTTCGGAGAATCACTGGCAGCTACAAAGCTGAACAAAATGTATCTTTTTTAAATCATACTGGACAAGTCATTTCTGACCCAAAAGACATTGCTGATACTCTCGCAGAAGCTTTCGCTAATGTTTCTTCTGAGACTTCATATCCACATGATTTCATTATTTATAAGCATAGGGAGGAACAAAAGACTTTAGATTTCAGGCAATCTACACCAGAAATCTACAATATTGATTTTAAACTTCATGAACTTAAAAATGCATTGAACAAATCCCATCCCACTGCATCCGGGCCAGATCGTATTCATTATCATATGTTAAACCATTTGGATGACACTTCACTCTGCATCATCTTGAGCTTATTTAACCGAATTTGGCATGATCAGGTTTTTCCAACTGCGTGGACAAAAGCGATAATAATTCCCATTCCTAAGCCGGGAAAGGACCCTCAAAATCCTGATAATTACCGTCCAATCGCCTTAACCAGCTGTTTATGCAAACTGATGGAGAGAATTGTGAATGCGAGGCTAGTACATGTTCTAGAAAAAATGAAATGGCTATCTCCCTTTCAAAGTGGGTTTAGACGAGGAAGAAGCACACTTGACAATATCTTAAAATTAGAATCGGCTATACGTGAAGCATTTGTTTCTAAAAAACACCTGGTTTCTATATTTTTTGATATGGCCAAGGCATATGACCGTACCTGGAGGTACGGAATAATGAGAGATATTTATCAAATTGGACTACGGGGCAACCTACCTATATTTTTAGAAAACTTTCTGAAAACAAGAATTTTTCAAGTTCGTATTAATAATGTTGTATCTGAATATTTTACTCAAGACGAAGGCGTTCCTCAAGGTAGTGTTTTAAGTGTTATTTTATTCATAATAAAAATTAACGGCATTATCCATCGGCTTCCTCCATATGTCCATAGGTCTCTCTTCGTGGATGATTTTCAAATTCATTGCGCAGCAGAGGACATGGAATTCATTAAGAGACAATTGAATACTGCCATCACTAACGTTACTAATTGGACAAAACTGAATGGGTTTGTGTTTTCTGAAGAAAAGACGGTTGGTGTCCATTTTTGTAGAAGACGAGGGTTGCATCCCGATCCAGACATATTATTAAATACACATCCAATACCAATGGTTTCAGAGACGAAATTTTTAGGTTTAATTTTTGATTCTAAACTTAACTTTAAATCTCATATCAATCATACGAAAAGGAAATGTGCTTCATCTTTGAATATCTTGAAAGTATTAACACATTGCTCATGGGGAGCGGATCGTGCATCCATTATGAAAATCTACAACTCATTAATACGATCAAAACTGGATTATGGATGTGTGATTTACGGGTCCACATCAAAATCTTACCTGAAACCTCTCGATACCATACACCATCAGGGGATTCGCATTTCCACTGGAGCATTTAGAACTTCACCTATTGAAAGCCTGTACAGCATTACTCACGAACCCTCTTTAGAATCCAGAAGACATAGATTGGCTCTTAATTACTTTTTTAAAATTAAAAGTAACGAACACCACCCACTACTTAACAAAGTTATTAACCCCATTTATAGCAACTTGTTTTCATTCCGGCCATCCTATATTCCGACTTTTGGATTTAGAATCGGCCAAATTTTATAGAGTTTTATGATGTTGATGACTTTCCTGTTTTATTCACAGGCGACGAACCTCCACCTTGGAGTGACACTAACCTATCATTCATTAATGAATTCACCCAGTATCATAAGCCGTCAACACCTCGTATTGTTTTTAGTCAACTATTTTTTCAACACAGACATATTTATCAAGACTACCATCCAGTTTTTACTGATGGTTCCAAGTTTAATAATCATGTAGGTTCAGCAGCTGTTTTTTGTAGTTTAACTGTCTCGAGCAGCTTACACAAATTTTGTTCAGTTTTCACATCAGAGATATATGCTATTTTCATGGCCATAACAAAAATACATGAGTATTCATACAAAAAGTTCATAATATATACAGACTCTAGGAGCTGTGTCGAAGCTCTTCAGAATATTTCATATCAAAGTCATCCATTAGTTTTACAAATTGTGGACAATTGCGACAAGCTGAAAGAAAATTTTTATGATGTAATGTTCTGTTGGATTCCAGGTCATGTGGGTATAGAAGGAAATGATCGAGCTGACAATAAAGCCAAAAACACACGAATTGTTTGGGATAATTTTGTTGTAGATAGTGATGCCAAACTGGCTACGAAAACAGCACAAAATAAATTATGGGATAACAACTGGAAGAATCAAACCAACAATAAATTATTCTCTGTAAAACCCAGTATTAAACCTTTTGAAACCACATCTTACAGCAGGCATATGGACGTCATTCTAACAAGACTACGCATTGGTCATACTCGGCTGACTCATAGACATGTGTTATTGGCTGAACAACCACCCATTTGTGCGCTATGTAATTGTCTCTTTTCTGTTAAGCATTTTTTGTGTGTATGTCCTAATTTTAACAACAAAAGACTAAGCCATTTTGGTACTAATAATCCTTTATTGACAGACTTGCTGAGTGATGTTCCTCACCCGAACTTGTTTTTATTTCTCCGAGACGTCGGTTTAATAAACCATATTTAATCCGTATGGTTTCGTAACTAAACCATTTTTTAGCGCAGCTTAGCCATAACTGGCTCTTGCGCCATTAAACACCAACCAACCTACCAACCAACTAATAATATTAATTTTCTGCAGGCATAAATTTTCCCCCGACTCTGGGTTTTTAGAAGTTGAAATTCCCAACTTTCAGGGTTTCAAGATTTCTGCGGGGAGCCGGATTCCCCCCCCCCCCTCTTCCCAAACTCACCCCTCCCAAACTTCCCGGTGACAAAGAAAAGTAAAAAAGTAATGAACTTGCGATCGGAGGGTTGTCAGCTTCGCTACAAAAATAAAAGAAAAAGTCGTCCAGAACATCCAACAAATTATACTGACGTGTATAAGGGACTGGTGCACGATAAATCTGATAGGGTTCAATGTCCTGACGCCTATTGAGAATGCGTCGGGTGCCAGCTCAATTGTTGTCCTCGTCATCTGACCATAGTTCAAAAATACGAGGCTTCCCGGGTCTTTTCTTCGAGATAGGCCCCGAACCGTCGCCAATAGCCCACTGTGCAGCTCTAGTGCGACGTTAATTAACCAAACCTTCGAGATAGGCCCCGAACTGTCGCCAATAGCCCACTGTGCAGCTCTAGTGCGATGTTAATTAACCAAACCAGCTAATAAAATAAAACATGTCTTTGCATATGTGTGAAAAGTGCATCGTTCTCTCTATTTTGAATTTTTACCTTTTCTCTGATACTTTACACGTCATCTGACCATTGTTCTAAAATAACGAGGTGCATGTATGAATGTGTGTGTGAATGTGTATGTGTTCCCGGGTCTTTCCTTCGAGATTGACCCCGAACCGTCGCCAATAGCCCACTGTGCAGCTCTAATGCGACGTTAATTAACAAAACAAACAAAACAAACTGATACTTTACACTAATCATTATAGTTGGTTGGTTGGTTAATTAACGTCGCACTAGAGCTGCACAGTGGGCTATTGGCGACGGTTCGGGGCCAATCTCGAAGTAAAGACCCGGGAACGATGCCTCGTATTTTTGAACCATGGTCAGATGACGAGGACAACATCTGAGCTGGCACCCAACGCCTTCAATAGACGTCGGGACTTTGGACCCCGATCAGATTTATCGTGCACCAGTCCCGTATACACGCCGATAATTTTTGTGGATGTTTTGGACGACATTCTAGTATTTTGGTAGCGAAGTTGGCAACCCTCCGATCACAATATCACTACTTTTTTTACTATTCTTTAGTCTAGTCCTCGCACAGGTTTGAACCGTGAATCCTTTGATTCACAGCCGACGCCTTTATCCACTGGGCTATCCGGCTCTCTAATAATTATAGAGTAAAATTGAAAAAGAATTCACAATGACTTGTGTGGAGCACGAAGGTAAAATATAATTGAAAATAAGTATGACTCTAAGAGTTATTCGAGATTTCTCCAATATCAATACCATGTGTGTCTCTTCCTTTTCACAAATTCATCGTTATTTTGTATCTCACGCACCCGAAGCAATTTTCTATTTCGGTTTTCTTTCGGTATCTTCCATTCATGAGGAACATATTTTGGAAGCTCACGTGAGCCTACGATTGTGTTGGGGAGGTCTAGACATTGAACGCAGAAATTTCTTTTCGAATATTCTCATTGAGAAAATATCAAACTTTTGAGGGGGAGTAAAGGAACGTTAGATCATGAAATTGCTTTTTTTATATATACTTCGAATGTATAGATGTGAATTGTAAAGGAACATAACATACAATTTGAAAGAAGATTCTTTGATGTTTCTATCCGAAAAATTCCACATAAAAAGTTTGATATGATTGGTATTTTAAAATTTATCTTTTATTGCGGGATATTGTACTTTAAGACTTATATAAGTGTCTGTTCATAAATAATGTCACACCCTTCCTCCATATTTTTACCCCCCCCCCCCCAATGTCACAAACTGTCACACTTTACCATATCCCTTCCACCTCCTCTGACACATGTCATATTCTCCTAACATCTTGGCAATCGCTTAGGCCGAGTGGTAAGGTATCTGGTCAGCAAACGAAAGGTTCGTGGTTTAACTAACTTAGCACATCGTGTTGCAGAACAGAAACATAACTTTTGGTTTGATTAATTAACGTCACACTAGAGCTTTACAGTGATCTATTGGCGACAGTTTGGGGCCTATCTCGAAGGAAAGACCCGGGAACGAAAAACAATGCTTGGCATTTTTGAACCACGATCAGATGATGAGGACAGCATCAGAGCTGGCACCTGATGCAACTTTAATAGGTGCCAGGACATTGGAATCCGATCAGATTTATCATGCAACAGTCCCGTTTACAAGCCAGTATAATTGTTAGACGTTCTGGACGACTTTTCAGTATGCTTGCAATCCTTCGATCGCAAGATCACTACTTTTTTACTTTTCTTTGTCTAGTCCGTCGCAAAGGTTTGAACCGGGAACTCCCGGATTCCCAGCTGACGCCTTAATCCACTCGGCCACGGAGACCTCCCTTCCAGATAGGAAATTGCCAATAGGATGAACCGTTGCCAATAGCCCCATGTGCTCGAACTAGCAATCCTCTGATTACTAGCTGAACGCATTTATCTACTGGCCACTGGAGACACACAAAAACATAAAGTAATATATATGTTAGTGTCTTTAAAATAAGCAACAAAAAGTAACGATTCAATAATATTACTAGTAGGATGCAGTCGAAAAAATGATAGAATCCTTCTTACCACACTTTACTAACAGTCCGTGAGAAGTATTCTTCAAAACTATTTCTATATTTCTATATATATTATTAACTCAATTTGAACACTTCTATTTGAATTGTATTCACATGCATTCTTCGCATTTTAAGAACGGAGCTCACGTAATACCAGCATATCTAAAAAATATTGAAATACAAGCGGGCGTTTACTATATTAGGCGAAATTGGATTGGGGAACTTACGACTATACATAGACGACGGTTATACTATCTTCTTTCTAAATTTGCTGAATTGGATGTCCCCGGGGATAGAATCATTCGAGTAAATTTGCAATTTTCCTGTCTATGACATTTATTTCCGAGGAATTTTTATCGCTGTAAGGAGAACTTTCCCTTCTTCGCATCATTTCTTCCAATTTGGATTTTTCGGCGGCGAGAAAGTGGATTTGAAGGTTTTTCCCCCCCTTTATTGACGCTTTTGAAAGTAAGATCCATGACTCAATCAAAATGCCGAAGAAGAAAAAGGGTAGTTTATATTTATGGAGTTTGTCACAGTGAACTTGAATAAATATCCCTTAGTGCATGTCTTTAGACACTAGTTTAAGGTCTAAAAGGACTTAACACATCGCCGTAGAGTTGCTTATAAAATGGTTAGAAAATGATAGTTGACTTTTATAACTTTAGTCTGTTAGCAAATATAAATGTACGTTTTTAATTATTGTTTTTATACTACACTCAAATTTTTTTTTTTTGCGGTGGATAGGGACCGCATAAAAAAACGCATTAAAAATCGCACAAAACTTTACAAGTAGCTGTAAAAAATAGTTTTCGCAATACAATTAAAAAATAATTTTTTATGCGGTGAATAGGGACCGCATAAAAAAGTCTCACGTAGAAAATAACTCCAAGAAAGTGGATTTGCAATATTTTTTCCCCCGTGTATTGACGCTTTTGAAAGTAAGATCCATGACTCAATCAAAATGCCGAAGAAGAAAAAAGGGTAGTTTATATTTATGGAGTTTGTCACAGTGAACTAGAATAAATATCCCTTAGTGCATGTCTTTAGACACTACTTTAAGGTCTAAAAGGACTTAACACATCGCCGTAGAGTTTCGTATAAAATGGTTAGAAAATGATAGTTGACTTTTATAAGTTTAGTCTGTTAGCAAATATAAATGTACGTTTTTAATTATTGTTTTTACAATACACTCAAACCTGTTTTTGTGAGGTGGATTGGGAACGCATAAAAAAAATGCATAAAAAAATCGCACAAAACTTTACAAGTAGCTGTAAAAAATAGTTTTCGCAATACAATTAAAAAATAATTTTTTATGCGTTGAATAGGGACCGCATAAAAAAGTCTCACGTAGAAAATAACTCCAAGAAAGTGGATTTGCAATATTTTTCCCCCGTGTATTGACGCTTTTGAAAGTAAGATCCATGACTCAATCAAAATGCCGAAGAAGAAAAAAAGGGTAGTTTATATTTATGGAGTTTGTCACAGTGAACTTGAATAAATATCCCTTAGTGCATGACTTTAGACACTACTTTAAGGTCTAAAAGGACTTAACACATCGCCGTAGAGTTTCGTATAAAATAGTTAGAAAATGAGAGTTGACTTTTATAAGTTTAGTAATCTGTTAGCAAATATAAATGTACGTTTTTAATTATTATTTTTACAATACACTCAAACCTGTTTTTGTGCGGTGGATAGGGACCGCATAAAAAAAACGCATAAAAAAATCGCACAAAACTTTACGAGTAGCTATAAAAAATAGTTTTTGCAACACAATTAAAACATATTTTTTATGCGATAAATAGGGACCGCATAAAAAAGTTTCACGTAGAAAATAACTCCGAGAAAGTGGATTTGCACTATTTTTTCCCCTGTATTGACGCTTTTGAAAGTAAGATCCATGACTCAATCAAAAGAACCGAAGAAGAAAAATTGTAGTTTATATTTATGGAGTTTGTCACAGTGAACTTGAATAAATATCTCTTAGTGCATGTCTTTAGACACTACTTTAAGGTCTAAAAGGACTTAACACATCGCCGTAGAGTTTCATATAAAATGGTTAGAAAATGATAGTTGACTTTTATAAGTTTAGTCTGTTAGCAAATATAAATGTACGTTTTTAATTATTGTTTTTACAATACACTCAAACCTGTTTTTGTGAGGTGGATTGGGAACGCATAAAAAAAATGCATAAAAAAATCGCACAAAACTTTACAAGTAGCTGTAAAAAATAGTTTTCGCAATACAATTAAAAAATAATTTTTTATGCGGTGAATAGGGACCGCATAAAAAAAGTCTCACGTAGAAAATAACTCCGAGAAAGTGGATTTGCAGTATTTTTTCCCCCGTGTATTGACGCTTTTGAAAGTAAGATCCATGACTCAATCAAAATGCCGAAGAAGAAAAAGGGTAGTTTATATTTATGGAGTTTGTCACAGTGAACTTGAATAAATATCTCTTAGTGCATGTCTTTAGACACTACTTTAAGGTCTAAAAGGACTTAACACATCGCCATAGAGTTTTATAAAAAAAATGGATAGAAAATGATAGTTGACTTTTATAAGTTTAGTCTGTTAGCAAATATAAATGTACGTTTTTAATTATTGTTTTTATAGTACACTCAAAATTGCTTTTTTTGCGGTGGATAGAGGCCGCATAAAAAAAAGCATTAAAAAAATCGCACAAAACTTTACGAGTAGCTATAAAAAATTGTTTTTGCAATACAATTAAAAAATATTTTTTATTCGGTGAATAGGGACCGCATAAAAAAAGTCTCACGTAGAAAATAACTCCGAGAAAGTGGATTTGAAGGTTCCCCCCCCCCCTGTATTGACGCTTTTGAAAGTAAGATCCATGACTCAATCAAAATGCCGAAGAAGAAAAAGGGTAGTTTATATTTATGGAGTTTGTCACAGTGAACTTGAATAAATTCCTCTTAGTGCATGTCTTTAGACACTACTTTAAGGTCTAAAAGGACTTAACACATTGCCGTAGAGTTTCGTATAAAATGGTTAGAAAATGATAATTGACTTTTATAAGTTTAGTCTGTTAGCAAATATAAATGTACGTTTTTAATTATTGTTTTTATAGTACACTCAAAATTGTTTTTTTTTGCGGTGGATAGGGACCGCATAAAAAAAGTCTCACGTAGAAAATAACTCCGAGAAAGTGGATTTGCAGTAATTTTTCCCCCTTGTATTGACGCTTTTGAAAGTAAGATCCATGACTCAATCAAAATGCCGAAGAAGAAAAAGGGTAGTTTATATTTATGGAGTTTGTTACAGTGAACTAGAATAAATATCTCTTAGTGCATGTCTTTAGACACTACATTAAGGTCTAAAAGGACTTAACACATCGCCATAGGGTTTTATAAAAAATGGATAGAAAATGATAGTTGACTTTTATAAGTTTAGTCTGTTAGTATAAATATACGTTTTTAATTATTGTTTTTACAATACTTCATGTTTTTTTACGGCATATTCTTAAAACGATTGCTCGAAATGACAAAACCGAGTGCGCAGAGGCGATGAAAAGCCTTAAACGACTGATCCAAGTTGTTCACCAGTACTAGTTGTTTTTGGACAGCAATATGCCATTTCCCGGTGCCAAAACCAACTGATCCAAGAGGCGAGAAGCTAAAACAGACTTTTTGAAGGGGGTACCAGTTGTTTTTGAACCGCAAATTGTCTTTTCCCGTTGTTAAAATCTCGACTACTCAAACGGGATAAGATGCCCAAACTACTGCCAGCTGATAATGAGAAATGTGGAGAGTTACAATGTTTAAATTGCCTCCTTATTATTTATTAACAGAAGAAATATAATGAAATTTAATATCCTACACGTATCTTTTTGTAGTATGTAGATGATATTTTCAAATTGATTTACGCCGAGGAGACTGCTCCAAGGGGGTACTAGTTGTTTTTGAACAGCAATTTGCTTTTGCCCGATGCCAACATCTCGCCTGCTCAAACGCGATGAGATGTCTTCTTTAAGGGGGTACCAGCTGTTAATGAGAAATGTGGAGGGTTACAATGGGAAATTATCAACATCTTCTTATTTATTAACAGAAGATAATGAATTTTATTATCTTACCCGTTTTTTTTTGTAGTATGTAGATATCTTCAAATTAATTTTTGCTTTTTAGCTAAAACTAATGTTACACATTACATCAAAAGAAAACATCACATGGTTTCTGTTACCTTTGGCGGCATTAATATATTTTATATGGTAGAACTCACATATACCGATTGGATTGTGGTTGAATTCAATTGCTCTGTGGTAAAATTCGCATATACTCGCATTCTTCGCCAAATGAGTATATTTTAAGTTAAAATTATGTTATCAAGCCACCTCGCAGTATTATACAGAACAACCACGCCGGTCGATTATATAGTGAATTACACAGAAAGCGTACCCGGCAGAGCCTAACGATAGCTGAAAGATAAGTCTGTTATACCGGTCATCGTAGCATCTCCGTATTAATCAAATACTTTGCACTGCGATCGATACTTTAAGCGAACACGGTACTAGAATTTTTTGTGTGGACTTTTTGAACTAAAGTTTTTATATCAACTATTAAAATTTATATAGGAGAAAAATATTTCATACAAAAACTCCATAATTGTTTGTATTTTTTCAAAATTTATATATTTAAATTATTATTTTAAACGCTACGGCTCTTTCACATATTTAAATTTTTTTCAGAATTTCTTTTCCTCAAATTTTTTAAACTATAATACATAAGATTTAGCATTACAAGTTTGTGTACTACATGCATTTTGATTTTTATGTAAATAGTTATTCATAATTACACAATTTTTTTTTTATTTCAGCAATTTTTTAAAAATAACTAATATTCATAGAAATAATTCAAGTTTCAACTTATAATATAACTTATATATATGCTTAAAAATTATAAATTTCCCCATTAATAATAAAGAAAGCTATAGCTTTTCAAAAAGCTTAATATTAAGGAAAATTAAACACTGAGAAAAACGATTTAAAGTTTTTGTTCCTTGAAAATCATAATACATCATCCAGTATAAAATCTCAATTAATTAATTAATAAATGTGGATACTCTTCTAGAATTTTGAAAGCATATTTAGAAGATTCCAAACTATAATTTTAGCAATTAAAAAAAATTCGAGAACTTTACAATTTTTTGGGTACTGTGTCCTCTTAAGTACATTCTCAGTATGCCATAAGTCCTCTCAACATAAATAAAACGAATTTTTAAAATTGAGAAATGAATTACAGTGAAAATAATGTTTCATCAATTTATCAAAGTACAGGAATAAATATATTAATTCGTTTCAATCAAATTGCATAATCACATATATTATTTCTGTATTAAAGTTCCTTGTACGCCCCTTTGATGCAACGGATCTTTACAGATGAAGTATCAAAAGAAAGAAAATTTCATGGACCAGTGACGAATCGTACTTACATCTCATAAATATCAACGATTTTTTTAAAAAGTTACGTTTAAAATTGTTTTAACGATTTTTTTAAACAAACCGTTGATGCTGCTGCCATCTATCAACAGAATTTTAAACTTCTTGATTGTTTGGCTATAAAAGATTCGCTAATACCTTTCAGCCGAATGGGTGTGGTGTGTGTGTGTGGTGGGTTGTTCATGCTATAATTATTCTACGGGTACAGGCACGTAGGTAAGGGGGTGGTTCAAGGGATTCAATCCCCTCCCATTGAAAGTAAAAAAAAAAATAAAAAAAATCGAATTAATTTAAAATTCATAAAAATACTTTAAAAAACGAGAAATGTCTAGTTTTTATACTTATTGTTCAGTTGCATGAGGGGAAAACCCAGTATTTTCCGGGGAACAGTTTTCAAAAGACTTCAAAAACATGATATGAGGTCATTTTTATATCAAACTAAGCGTAACACGGCGTCATCGTTTTACATTATATAGCATTAGAATTTCGGCGACAAAGTGAAAAGATCATCAAACGGGATCTATATATCATTTTAAACAAGCAATTTTAAAATTTAAATTTGTTCTCTAAATTTATTTCATAATTAGGGAGTGATATTTACTAATTTTTAAAAATAGTTAATGACTGACAATGGTAAAGATTTCATGAAAAATAAATGATAACTGCTGCTGTTTCGATACTTATATTCCAACGTATTCCTGTTCACTTGAATAAAAATTAATATAATCTTTTTTAAAAAAAATGGGGGGGGGGGGGGGGGTAATTTGGAGGGGGGGGGTGGAGAGAGAAATAAGTTACTCAGTTACTGAACCACACCCTTGAAAAATACATACCTACGTGCCTGCACGGGCATGAAAGTATATTATAATTGACAAATAAATTGTTTAAGATAACCCTAAAACAATTATTTGAGCCCATTGGGCAACTCTAGTGTACAACCATAATACAACCAAACTACCAACCCATTCATAAAAGCTAGGCCACGCAGGCAACCAACCATAAAAATACTACGATATTGTAAAAGTAATTGAAAGTCTTAGACAAAAGCATACAGACAAAAGAAACGTTACAAATTTCATGATCGAAGCTTTTGCCAGCCTTTTTTTAAAAAACTTTTATCGAAAAGAAATTCTGCTTTCGAGCTTAAGCCTGCTTATTGTTACACGTATCTCATTTTAAGATTTCATGCCGAAAGATTCTCTTCGAGTTCCTGTTGTTTGGAACTGTTAGAAAAACAGAAATCCCCAGAACTGTCAAAGTTTTGTGAGGGAGGGATTTGTGTTAGAGATTTATTTAATGGGGCTTTGCTTTCACTTAAACTGAAGGACTCAAGCGATAACGCTGTGATATTTAGTTTGGAATGGTGGCATTATGTTGTTCTTTATGTTGTTACTTTATTCAATCTATTGGTAAACATAAATTTATACTTCAAAAACCCTACAGCCATGCGTGGGAATTATCTTATAAAATATATAAACATGCAGTAGGATTGGTCGTTGATGACATTTTGCCAACGCGATCACTGTTAAAAATAGGTACTCAAAATAAGTCAAATGTACTCAGTTTTGAATACATTCGATGCTTATCATAGCTCCGAATGCAAGTTTTATTATTGAAAAAGATATGTACTAAAAAATGAGTAAATATGAATGAAAAGAACATATGCTAGGCTACATAAGCTACCTTCATGAATAATTTTCAATAAATATCGACAACTACAGCCAAGACTAACCAGGAATTGAGCTCAGCACCTCATGCATCGTAGTCCAGTACCTTATCCGTTAATCTACTAGGGCGACTTGAAGATATTTATAAACAGAAGAAATTAAAAAAAAGGTGTGCCAAAAGAATGGGAAGTAAGATAATTGAGTTGTAATAACTCAATTTCCATTTAAGCAATCGACATCAAATAATGTGGAAAGCCATCTTCTGAACAATTATTTTAAATGTGTCAGATCTCTTTGTTAAGATGACTTGAACAGAAACTGAGATTAGCAATATTAAATCATTTCTAAGAAAGTACGGTTACTTAAATTGGAGTACGTCATCGCTCATTTACGATACAATGTTACTCAAAGGAAAACGAGTAGGTTCAGATACTCATCTTTTTTAAATATTTTTTTACAGTGATTAATCGCAAAAAAATAATTTATATTTTTCGATTAATCGAAATTTCCGATTAATCGATATATCTAATACATCGACATTTTCGATACATGCGTATTGTTTTGAGTATCCTTTTTAATAATACACAAAACGTTCAAATATATACACACAGATATATATATATATATATATATATATATAATATATATATATATATATATAATGTAATATATTTTATAACTCTTCTCCCCTGTAAAATGTAATTTAATTAACTGTCTTTAAACTTTGTATATCGCCCCTTTTCCCAGTACAAAAACATCCCTCATGTGACTACTTTCCCTCTCAAGCAACTTCAAAATCCCGAACCCAAACCTAAAAATGCGAACTAAAACCGAGATGAACCAATCAGAGGCGTCCACGTTGCATTCTCCTTCTAAAAGTATTCCGTATTATCTACAGATTCACGATGTAACCTCGAGCTATCAAGTCGGGCTGTGAAGTCCGGAGAAATAAATGTTGTGAACTTGATCTTTCGGCCTTTAGTTTATACCTGCATCATGGAACTTATCACCAAATAATAACGACTGCAACTATAAATAATAAACATTACACACACACATATATATATATATATATATATATATATATATATATATATATATATATATATATATATATATATATATATATATATATATATATATATATTTTCAAATCTGTGTTCAGATAGTCTTCTTAAAGATAAAGGAGTATCAACGTCATAAAATATAATATTTAATATTTTAGAAGATTCAACCTTTCGAAAACAATATTTTAATATATTAAATCTTAAGATAGTTAAAAAAAGGTATGTTCTTATATAAATAACTGACGCAATCTTACTTTTGATGCTTGTATCCCTTCTTTAAGCCTACTCAATGTACTTTCAGAACAACAGTAGTAATATTTTATACATTAAATACAAAACAACAAAAGTGAATTTAGATGCAAGATACCTTTTTTTATTTTTGTATTGCATCTTATCCTGGAATGTCAGTTACTTTGTTAAGATGGACGTTTCAAAGGAAAACAAACTGTGTTTTTTTTAAAGTAAGTTTTGATATGAAAAGAAATATTTCTCTTTGATGTCTATAAAAGTGTCTCAGATGCAGATTATCAGCAAACAACAACTAGGGCGGAAAGAATAAATATTAGAAAAAAATTGGAGTTTCTTATTTTTCCAATATCTTTTTTATGAGCAAAACAAGTTATATTGACAGTTTCTTTGGCGCATCTAGGAAATTATTTTTGTGCATGCATATATTCACGCCAAAAACACCTGCTTACCTTTGTGAATTATTTTATATAAAAAAAATTAAATTGATAATATAACGTAAGTTTTTTAATTATATCAGAATGCTCAAAATCATTAGAACAAGGTGGGGTAAAATGGGTTTTTGAAAATTAAATATAAAACAAAACTTGTGTGATCTTTTTTCTTTTTTAAATACTTCGTTTAATGGGGTACATTTTAGCCATATCGATACTATTTATCGATATGGCTATTTTACTATCGATATTACATTTATCGATAGTTACATTTATTTCAAATCTAACTATCGATTTGTTTGGGTATACAATTTTTTTTGGTAGTTTGATGCATGAAAATTTCCATTTAAAACTAGAAAAGTCGAATTATTTACCAATAATCCTTGTTTGAGTAAAAAAAGAAACCCTTTAATATACATTTTTTCTTATAAAAGAATTAGAAATATTTCTAATTTATTTAGCTTTTGTCGATGTTTTGTTAAATTTGTATTCGAATTATTTATGCGAAATAATAGGAAATTTGTGGGTGTTTTAGCAAAGAAATGAATACAAGAGGGTAGACATGACATTATTTATACTTTATATATTTAACTTTATAGCATATATTTAATAATAAAGTTAATAAAGTTTAAATATAATATAGCATATATTTAAACTTTAGGTTCAAGCTAAGATAATATTCAAAGATAGGAACATTTAAGTGGGCGCCTACGAGATTGACCCACTGGGACGACAAACGACCGATCACATGAAGATTTTTAACAACAATGATAGGGTGATGCCACCACTAAGTTACAAGTTTATACGCATGGATTTTTCTATTACAAACAAGCAGGGGTGATGGGAAAATGGGCATTGATATCCTACAAAATTAATTTAACAAACTTCGCCAAAAGTAAAATTACTCTACAAAATTAGGAATTTCGAAGCTTATAAATGACAAGAGTTAAATGCAATATATGTAATTTTGTTTATATCTTAATATAACTAAGGTACATACAGGTTTTTCATATAAACTATCAACAAAAGGATATATTTCAATAACCGAAAATTGACGCTATTTCCTTGTTTCACAGGTAGTTGCTTATATAATGTTTTAAATGAAATTAAAAATCGTCTTCAGAATAAACTAAAAATAACATCTATACAGCAAATATTCATGAATCAAAGTAAAACAAAATTACACTGGCATGTTCGATTTTGAAGATAATATATAATAAAAAGTCGACTTTTCAAAAGGGCGAATTACATTAAAAAAAAGATTTAAACAGCTGTAGCGGAACCGTCTCTTAAGAATCAAATATACTGTGTTTTTAAGAGTTGATGGTAGGTATTTATTCTATTTTGTTCAAGTTACTAATATGACTAAAAATGCATTTTGTTTTATAATGCCTTTAACACGATAAATTATATGAATACCCCACACAAAAAAACCCACCTTTTTATCCCATCTGTGAATCGATGTAGGTTACCTTAGAAAAATAATTATTAAAAGTATTTAACGAACTCAAAATTGAATTAAAATATATGATTATGCTTCCATTAAATAAGTGAACGTTTCTATAAAACAATTGTAATTTTAAAGTTATTATTTTGAGAAAACGGATTTTGAACACATGAATATGTCACAGCACATGAATTAAAACCCCCATTTTTATCACCTTACCCTATACAATTTACTTTTTTATTTTTGACACAACACGCCTTTAACCGAAAAATAAATTTGAAAGATCTTTATTATTTCGACGATGAATAAATGGTTTTCCATTTATTAAATAAATTTTAGTTTTATTTCAATAATTAAAGGTACCAAAAATATTGCACGTAAATTTAATGATTGCTATATAAAAGGCTCAATACTTTTGTTAAATAAAAGTAAAATGTTTTTACCTTTAAATCAAAACACTATATATTTAAATATTATTTTTTTAAATACCCATTCACTTTTACAATTTACCACACAAATATTTTCTTAGAAGCTTCTGAAATCCCTCGTCTTGAGGTTAAAAAAAATACTATATTCAATATAAGATAGTATAAATATCCGAAGCTTATGGCAAACACTTTTCCCTTTAGTGAGCAAAATACATGAATTAAATCTGAATTCAATAGAAAAGAAACATAAAATAGGCAAAAAATAATCTTTATACAAAGCCATATGGATTTCCTTGAGAAACTATACAAATAAAATTTGTAACGTTCTTACAATATAAAACATTGAATCTTAATGATATTTAAGACTTCATTTTAATTTTGACTGTTAATGCATATCTAAAGGAAAAAAGGAAATTTGCAGTAATAAAATAAAGAGTTTTACGAATATTTTGATGTGGTTTAATTTATTAAATGAAGCTTAACTTGATCTATATTTGTCAGATTTAAGTTTTTCTAAAAATAGTTCAATGTCTTTCAAAAATTAATATCTTAATTTTAACTACATGTTTAAAAATTATAAAGAGGGATGATAAAAAATAAAATTAGTCAAATGTATATTTAGCTAATCTTCATTCAACAAAAGAAACCTCACCCAAATCTTGGGATTAAATATTGAATTAATTACTGTATAAACTACTATTAAATAATTATAAATTACTATAATTATTACTGTATAAATTACTATTAATGTCTACGCATAATAATTATACATTATAATTATACATTTATAGTAATAAATATAATTATTATACATTATTATATTTATTACTATAAATTACTTTATATATTACAATAAATTGTTTATTACTATGAATTACTATAAATTAATACATTTATTACTATAAATTAATACATTTATTACTATAAATTAATACATTTATTACTATAAATTAATACATTTATTACTATAAATTAATACATTTGTTACTATAAATTACCGTATATACTCGCGTATAAGCCGATCCGCGTATAAGCCGACCCCCTAATTTTAGGACGATTTTTTGTCCAAAATCGGAAACTCGCGAAAAATTCCGATAAAAATCGGCAAATCCTCGACGAAAGAGGGAAATTTTAATTAGAAAAATAAATATTTAAGCCTAGAAATTAAAAGTTAAAAGAAAGTGACTGGCCTTCCTCGAAGTTCGTGAAGATTCATCGGGCTTAAAAGTATGTACCATTCGCGATGTTTTGGTGTCTTTCAAACCTCCATCGGACATCTTAATTTAAATCTCCCTTATTATCAAATAAAATATTTTAAACCCAAAACTTAAATACCAAAATGTGCAATTTCTAATCCTTAACATTGTTTTGTAAAGATTTAAAAACTTAGAAAACGTCAACTTTCTTGACTACTGTCGCTATTAAATACGGATGAGTATTTTTTTTATCCATCTCGGAAGGAAATACTACTACTTTATGGATGAATATGTACTTCTTATTCAAATATTTAGTTTTTAATTACGAGATAAATTACTTGAAAGTAGAACTTGAATTCGCCGATTAGCAACCCCGATTCTACCGCTTTAAAGCCAATTCCATCCAAAATACTAATGAAACAACTATTAATATCTGTACATAATATTATCAAGGAATAAAATCTGCATCGCGGAAATAAATTTTGTTTAATTATTGCAATCGAGCAAGAAAGATGACTTTAAAGTGGTGTCATTCGCTACGCACGATGTCAACTTCTTAGTCTTCCATCCAAAAAATTCTACAAACTAATTAAATATTTATCAAAATATATACTTTTTATTAAGTGAAACTGATTATTTATGGGAGTAGTTAAATTTTGCGTCACGATTACGCCACGATGCGCAGAACGGTCTTCAGTCAGCACGTGACGCACATTCTCGATCTCGGAAATGTGTCGGCGCGTTTCAGAAGAATCCGCTAATTTCAACTTCTCTCCTTTTCCCATTTTAGGAAAATTATATTAGAAATTTTAATGATCCGCGTATAAGCCGAGCACCCTACTTTTTAAGGCTTATACGCGAGTATATACGGTAATACATTTATTACTATAAATTAATACATTTATTACTAGAAATTAATACATTTATTACTATAAATTAATACATTTATTACTATAAATTAATACATTTATTACTATAAATTAATACATTTATTACTATAAATTAATACATTTATTACTATAAATTAATACATTTATTACTATAAATTAATACATTTATTACTATAAATTAATACATTTATTACTATAAATTAATACATTTATTACTATAAATTATTTATTTTATTACTGTATTTTCTTTTGTCCAAATCGACTTAACGTTAATGTTCAAAAGCAAAGAATACGGAATCAAAGAGCAATGGATGTAAAAACAGAAATTAATGAATAATTCTAAATATGATCCTTACTCAATTTTGGCGGAATTTATATATTAAATAAAAGTTGGGAGATGTAGGATAAAAGGTTATAGTAGAGCTCTTTTGAATTTTTCCTAAAACTTTGAATTTATTCTTTAAATTTAAAACTTAAATTTGCAATTCCATATTAAACTTATATTCTTTTAACTTACATATGTAAATAATGAACATTACCAAATATGCAAAAAAATATTTTTGAATATGCCAAAAATAAATATGTGTAAGCCATTATGTATTTGAGGATTGAAAGTTGTTTTTTCTATGCAAATTAGTCCTAACTTGTAGAGCCCCTATGCAAAAAAAAAGTTGTTAACAAGTTCTTACTGAAAACTAATATATTCTAAATGTTCCATTCATACTTTTGCTACAATACTTTATATTTCTCAAGCCAAATTCATTGAGATCGATCCATCACTAAGTATAGCTCTGTAGCTAACGTAAGGCTATCAACAAAAAATAAACCCTGATCGTTTTTCCCCAATGTCTCCCCTTCCTCCTTTAACCGTCTTACGGATAAGTAAAATATCGAATCTGTAGGTTTGTTTTCACTGCAGGGAACTTTGATAAATATTTTCAACACATTCCTTTTTAACAAACATATTTTTTTTAAATTACGTCAGTAGAGAAGGTTTTTAAAATTCCTGTTAATGCTTTAAATTTGAAAATTATTTCAAAAAAGAGATTTTTTTAAAATTATATCAGTAGAAAAGGTTTTCAAAAATGTTCTTAATGCTTTGAATGGTAAAATTATTTTTAAAATTTTTTTTTTTAAAAATTATATCAGTAGAAAAGGTTTTTAAAAATGTTCTTAATGCTTTGAATATGAAAATTATTTCAAAAAAGAGATTTTTTATCAACTTTTAGATTATGTGTACCACTGGAAAGACTGGAGATACTCGAACTGATATACACGTTTGTATCCTTCGTTTCTTTCAATTAAAACCTACTTCTTAATGAATCAATTTATTTTCGTTTACTTTTGTGACATTTTGTTTTATTTAATCCTTCTCACATTAAATAACGGATCCGTTTATATTTTATGTATTTCTAATAATTTCTTGCGGAACTACAGAGAAAATCTCACTTCGTTCTAAAGTTTTACAAAGAAAAATAGCTGAAACTGCGATCCTTGCATGAAATGCATAAACTGTGTTTGTGTTTGTCTTGCAGTTTTATTGATCTACCATTACCTAGTACAAAATTCCGTCAAACTCTAGGTCAACAGATCATGCGCAAAAAGCTAAAGAGCGCCATTTCTATGCATCTACATCCCCGGCAACATCTCAAAGTACTACAACAAATATTTAAATTAGATATATCATACATCAATCGAATTACTTGGCCGGATCGATTAAGCAATTCACGACTCTTCATCCATACACTTCCCCATATGCAGAACCATCCTCTTTGTACTACTTGATCATCTTCAAAGGACTAGTTTAAGGGCATAACATCTTGTCTGAAAAGAGCCCTTAATATTTGGATTTGTTAATGAATGCTGCACTTTCAAAGGAAACTCGGTTCTCCTTGGGTAAGTAAGATCATTTACACTGCTAATGAATATTCTAGCAATTTTGCAATGGCACAAATTAAAGCAATAGAGGGAATGGTTTAGAATGCATGTAATATATGCTTTCGGAATATTAAATTTAAGTTTGGTATATTTGAAATGTTCTGACGTCAATATTGAAAAATATGTTAATTGGTTCTAAATTTATTCAGAAAAATACAAAATGTTTATGATTGCTTTATTCTCCATACAAGTGCAGTTGGTGCATTTGAATGTGGAGTTAAAAATATGGCATCTTTTTCATGTATATTATTTCTGTAATGAAGTTACCCTTTACGGCTCGTGTACTCAATGGATCTAAACACATGAGGTATAAAAAGAAAGAGAATTTTCAGGAGCAGTGACGAATCGTATGTTGATCTCATTAATATCGACGTGTTTAAATAAAAATGCACTAAAATAACGCGTTTTTTTTAATTAAACCGTTAATAATGCTGCCATCTGTGAATGAGCAGAAACGTTAAATTTTGGCTATAAGAAATACGATAATATTTTGATAGTACAGGATGATAATGAGACAAGTATCGCACGCGGCACACTAGTATGATATATATTTTATGAGAAGACTGAAAATATATTGTTCAATATAATACGAAATAGTTTAAAATTAAAATTTTGAATGAATGATATATAATTGAGACAGTAGTTACAGTTATGTAATTTATGCTGAAATATTTGTATATCAAGATTTTAACATAAATCACGATAAATCATGCTCCGAGAGAAAAACCACCTTCTGAACAACTGTTTTAAGTGTGTCAGGTCGCTTTGTTAAGATGACAAAGCGATGAACAGAAGCTAAGATTAGCAATATTAAATCACACTGCTCATTTTTGAGAATATACGACAATATTAATTTGAGTACGTCATCGATCATTTACGATGCAATTGTACTCTAAGAAAATTGAGTAGGTTTCGGTACTCATTTTTAAATACTTTTTTTTACAGTGTAATTTCATTTTAATAATGTGTGTTGAACTGGTCACGTCTGAAGTTATTGTACAAAAATATTTTCTTTGCAAAAATATAAGTACGTAACATTAAAAAATTAATCCGTAATGGAAGTATTTATAATCGATTAGTTGTTGACTGACAAGAAAAAATATCATGGGTTTTGAAATTATTATCTTTACTTTGGTAACAGGAAGCACGATACAATCGCCAAGTGTCGCCAAGTTTTCACTAAGAACAAGATGTATCCGATTCATATTTTGATACATATTTAACAAGGACCGTGTCGAGGAATATTTTCTGAAAACACTAATATTATAATATCTGATTGTGCGCACATAATTCATTTCGGATTTCGTAACTTCCCACAGCTTTGAAAAATAAACGGATTATAATAGTGGGCGAAACAATAAACAACTCATTCGGCTTATAAGATATTTCATTTATATAGTTATTAATTTTTTCTAAGAAGATACACAATGTTAAAAATAGGTTCTTAAAAATAAGTAAAATTTACTCATTTTTGATTGCATTCGATTCTTATCATAGCTCCGAATACATAAGTTTCATTTTTGAAAAAGCAATGTACTCAAAAATGAGTAAAAAGAGGAATTTATTATATACGTAGACTGCTTTCATAAATCAACTTTCAATAAATTTCAACAATTGTCACAAGGAATTTAACCCAATACGTCTACCTGATAGTTATAAATAGAAATAATGTTAAAAAGCCGTGGCAAAGAATGGGAAGTAAGATAATTGAGTAGTAATAACTAATTTTCCATTTAAGCAACCTACATCAAATAATGAGCAAATTCATCTTCTGAACAAATATTTTAGGTTTGACAAGTCGCTTTGTTAAGGTGGCTTGAACAAAAACTGATATAAGCAATATTAAAGCATACTGATCATTTCTGCTAACTCGGTTAATTAAATTTGAATTCGTCATCGCTCATTTACGATGCAATTGTACTCAAAAGAAAACGAGTACGTCCATGTACTCATTTTAAGCACATTTTTACAGTGCATTGGGATATTTTTGAAAAGACTTCAGTTCGTTAAATTAAATAAGTTGTTTTATAAAATACATGTGATAAAACTTGTTTTCATTTCATTTGTATTTCAGTAATTTTCTTAATTCGTTTGACCTGAATGAACTTTAAATTAAAAAACGCTTTACAATTAACATGCAAAAAGTTTAATTGTTGAAGCAATTAGTATTTAATTAGATTAAATTACGTACGTTTTTAATAATTTATTTCTTCTAATATCTAACGTTTTATCTCTGATAGAAGCCTTTTATTTTAATTCAATTTTCTAAAATATTCTATAGTTAAAACCGCGGCGCCATCTTTTGCTACACCAAGAAATACTATTTCGATTAGTTTAAGACGCAGAGTTTTATTTTATTTCGGCGATATTTTTAGTTATTTCGGCAGCGTGGGGCTTTGTGTAGCTTTCAATTGCACAAATAGTTTTTTAAATTCTGACCCCAAAACTAACTTTTTATAAGGAAGTCCGCTTTTATAACCTTAAAAAATATTTGTAATTGTGGGTCAAAGCTATGGAGAATATTACGTTATAAACTGATTTACTTAAATTATAAAATCTATATTTTGAAATTGATTGTTACGAAATTTCTTATAATTTATAAATTTGGTTATTCTCTGTGATTCAGTTATCGAATTACAAGCTTTTGCGACTTACTTCCACGACTGAAGTTTGTGCTGTGGGCTAAATTTAGATTGAACAAGTTTTATTTTTTATAATTTTTTTTTAATAAATGATCAAAGCCACTCTTCTAATTAGCAAATCCTGTATATTTTATAAATTAGTACTAAATTATGTGTTTTATATACCTCCAGGGTTTAACTTGAGTTGGCAACAGTCATGTTTTATTTGTGAAATGTTTACTTGATGTAACAAACATTTCTCTATAATGTATGCAACTTAAAAGAAAATTTATAAAAACACTGAATTTAATAAAAATCTCAAGTTAAAAATCTATTTTGTTGCGCAAACTATTTATATGAGTTAACATTTAAAAAAAATTATGAAAGCATTAACATAAAATTTTTCACAAGGTTTATAATGGAAAATGCCCGGCTTCTTCTCTTTTTTTGGTATATCCAACATGGCCGCTACGGCCTTATAGTTACTTCAATCGTGACAATGGTGGGAGATAATACATGTTCCCTTCTGTTATTCTTACCTCCATGGTTTAGACGCAGTGAAGACGCATAATTTAATTGCACACCTAGAATTTCGTTAAAATAGAAGCAATTTTCCAGTTTTTAATCTAAGGCATATTGACTGATTATTATCGCGATTAATAAACATATGTTATAGACCAGCGGTTCAACCTGTGATACACGTACCCATGGGGGTACGTGGTAGTCCGGACGGGGTACGCGAAAATAATAATAGTAACTACGGAAAACACCTAAAATAAATAAATATAACAAGCAAAATATAAAATAAAAGCCTAGAAATTATCAATTTGAGTTTTTTGATTCATTTGCCAGCTAACCTAAGTACATTACTTCCTAACAAAAAAATGAGAGAAGGTAGTTCCCGTAAACTAAAAGTCTTTATCAATGGATATGTGAGGGAAAATAGGTCGAGAACCACTGTTGTAGACAAACCAAGAAGAGAACAAACATTTGGCAAGGCACAAAAAGTATCAAATACAATATTAAAATAAGTCTTACCCAATAGTAAAAAAATTTAATCCTATGCCAAACAGCAGTTAAACAATAATATTTTATAAATTATTTTCTAAACAATTTTTGACGCTAAAATCTTTTTTAAATTGGTTTTATTGTTCTCGAAATTTTAACAAATAGTTTTTTTTTTAATAAAAATATATTGTTTTGTCTTTTAGTCCAATCAAAAACAGCTTTTAATCTACCCAACCAACCATATGCAGTTACAAACTTTTAAATATTTTCAGCATGTTGGATGGCAATCTGCCAAATCGTGTAAGCACAAAAATCTTAAAACAGACTAACACTATTTTCGATTCGGTTAGATCTATCATGTGGTCAAGTTGTATATGTCCAATTGTAAGTTGAATGTCAATACATTAACCTTAACCCAAAGGCAATTGCAAATTGTAAACGCTTTTATTTCTGAACTTTGTTTTTTGACTTACGCCACTTGACCCTCCAACCCGCCTGAGTATATCCATTATTCTAAATTTACTAATCTAAACATATCTTTTGACACACCACCACCCGATATTCTTGAAGTACCCAAACGTGGATAGGAATCTCATTGTCCTCGACCTTTCACTTTCAAGAAACTCAAAGTCAACTGAATCGACGTCCGGAAGTTTCGCTCACTTCTTGTGAAAGAAACCAGGTAAATTAAGTATCCGGAGCCGTGCCGATTCCAATACCTTCTAAGATAATTATTCTTCGATTAAATTTGGTCTGAAAGCGAAAATTCCTTATTTCGATATACACCAGTTAATAGAAGATGTCAACTTATCGGAAACGTTCAATAACCAGTTTCTGTGCTCCATTGTAATAGTGTCAGACTTTCAAACTGGCTCAATGAAGTCTCTAGTGTATGGCGAAAATGTCAATATATTTGTGAAAGTTTTACGCTTGGTGATAGGTTTGAGCATTTTGTATTTCCCCAGTGGGTTAAATTAGGTGAATGATAGATATTTTAAGGACATTTTGTTGTGAGGTAAATTAAAAAGGTAGTGTAAGTATTTTAAAAATGGAAAGACATAACAATTTCTGTTATTCACACTGTAACAAAAAAGTAATTAAAAATGAGTATCTAAACATACTCGTTTTTCTTTGAGTACAATTGCATCGTAAATGCTCGATGGCGTACTCAAATTTAAGCGACCGTACTTAAAAAATAAGCAGTGTGATTTATTGTTGGTAATTTCAGCTTCTGTTCAAGCCATCTTACTTAAGCGACCCGACAAACTTAAAATAGTTGTTCAGGAGATGGTTTTCGACATTATTTGACGTCGATATGATGCAATTGTACTTAAAGAAAAACAAGTAGATTCATGCACTTATTTTGCAGTATCTTTTTCTTACAATGAAGAAGCAAAAACCAAACTAGAGCAGTAAAATTTTTCTGTAAAATATGAAAATTTGTTTGTTTTTTAATTTGAAAGTTATAAATACACACCGCAAAATTTTGTATCATTAAAGCGAATATGGAAAATGCACATTTCAATTTTTAGATCGTTAATATAAAATACATCCCCTTATAGAACATTCTGAATTATCAAATAAATATTTTGTTTGCGGGATTCAAAAATATACCCGTCCTTCGTTTACTTATTAAATAAAATTCTATGTAAAATTATACCTCCAAATTCTTTGTTTATTAACTTTAAAACACAAGAAACAATTCTATTGCGTTTCACATTTCTATTTAACAATTCCAAGTCCTGCGATGAATAAAACATTTACCAGACTGAAAAAACAACCCAGTTGATTTAGGATCTTCTTTCTTCACCCTACTTTTAGTAGATTAAGATATACAAAACTGAAAAAAACTCAATGAACTCATATTACATATAAAATAATGAAGTTTACTGTAACAGAATACCCAACCACCATTAATTCACTTTAGAACTAGGACCAGGAATAATTTTTATATTAAAGACTCATTGTTTTGAACAAATAATTTGTATTTTTCATTGAGTTGAATATTTTTTTTACGATGAATCAAATCGTTATTGCAATTCATTTTTAAAGACGTTTGGTTATTTTTCAAAATATTTTATTACCCTGTTTGTATTTGTTGCAGCCCAATCAAATATTAATTTCGTTCAGTGGAATCGGTACTTTCTATTCATAGATAATGGATTTTTCAAATGGCATAAAACGTTTTTCGGTTTTACCACTAAATGGTTTATAGGATATTTTTGATTACTAATTCTTTTGTTACTTCCAGCAAACCTTTAACCACATTTTTAGTGATTTCAGTTAAATAAATCGAATAAAAGTGATATAACTACAATTACATCTAGATTTTCAAGTAACATATTATAAAAATAGTAAACGTTGAAGTCATCATTATTTTTGTAATAATGTATAACCTATCATTTAAGATTGCTACACTGTAAAAAAAAAGATTCTTAAATATGAGTAGATGAACCTACTCGTTTTTCTTTGAGTACAATTGTATCTTAAATGAGCAATGACGTACTCAAATTTAAGTTACAGTATTTTCTAAAAAATTACCAGTGTAATTTAACATTGCTAATCTCAGCTACTGTTCAAGCTATCTTAGCAAAACGACCTGGTAAACTTAAAATAGTTGTTCAGAAAAGGGTTTTCCATATAATTTGATGTGGATTGTAAAAAACTATTTATCAGATTCTGCTGATGAAAGGAAATGTATCTCCCGAAACATGCTTAGATTTTGTGTATTTGTATTTGTATTTTAATATCGTTACTTATATAATTGAGTAGATAACTATTACAAAGGAATAGTGGAATTTTAAAACATGTCAACTATAAAAATTTAATATATAATAGATGAAATAATAAAAATATAACAGTTTTCAAAATAAAGAGTGCAAACCCAAATGTTGTCTTATCCAAACCTACAATAAAACTACTGATTTGTAGAAAGCAGTTGACGCGGACAAATCAAATTGTGCAACTATTTCTCAGATTCTAATTTAATAGTATACAAATCGTATCATCAAACTGAAAGGTTTTTATATTATAATTATCAAATAATAGTATCAAACGTGCAATAATGTTTCAAATGGATTTCATGAATGTAAATGAATCCTTTTTAAAATTAATTTAGTGTTCATAACCAATTTATTGAAACAGTGGAAAGAGACAACCTTTAATTTGCTGCTTATATAATCGAGTTGTTTTTATCTCGATGAACATTGGGGATATATTGTAGTTCCTAATCTACTTTTTTCTGTTGAGTTATATATTTATACCTGAAAGTAGCTAAAAAAGTATCTAAATTACAATATTTGGAAATTAATGACATGCAACTGCTTCATTCAATGTTCTGAAGCTGGAATTTCTTAATTAAAGAAAAACTATTCATACAGTTTTAATGGCTAAATCTTTATCAGTGTTCAATCTCCATATTCTTTTATCCATATTAAAACTTTCATTGATGTCATTATTTTTTACGTTTCAGAACTTGCCACAATGAAAGTACAATCCTGAAGTCAGTGCCGTCACACCTATTTTTTTTTTGGGGGGGGACAAGAAATTACCCAACTTAATGATTTGAAATTCCCGACTTAGCGATTCGAAATTCCCAATTTAACGATCCGAAATTCCCAACTCAACGGTACTGTAACTTTCCGTTTCCAATTTATCGGCATTTTTCATCTTTTTTATTAGGTAATATTAATCTGTTTTCTTTCAAGCATTGATTTGTTGCACGCATGTTCTAATGCAGTGTTCGTTTTGAGGTCTAATTTAAATGTAACCTTAACCCTTTCCACTCCAAGAACATTTTGACATTTGCGTTCTTTCTAAAGAACAGTTATTTCTCTTTCTGTTTTCTCCCAGAATTTTTTATGTTCATAGAGGGGAAAAAATCATAATCTGTTTTGGATCTGCAAGAGAACAAGTTGAATTAAAAACAGGGAACCAAAAGAACGAGTCGTTATGTTGTCGCCTGAGCGGCGCCATAGGAGTGCAAAGGGTTAAAAGTCGGGCAATTTCTAATCTTCCCTAGATTTAATTTGCTAATAATATTAATTTTTTTCAGGCATAAATCTTCTCAACTGGGGTATTTTAAAACTTGAAATTCTCAAACTTTAGGGTTTCCAGATTATTCCCCACCCCCTCGGTGAGACGGGCATGCCTGAAGTTAACAAAACCTGGAAGTAAGCAATAGTTAAGGCCTGGATTTCAATAAAAATTGGAATCTGACCGCTTTCCCCCAACCTCTTTATTAATAAAATACTGATTTTTATTAGTAATCTAATTAAAAATCGGTATTCTATGGGGATAAAACTACTTTTCCTTTGAAAATAAAACTCCCTTTATAACTAATGTGGGTATACATTTAGTTTTAAAAATTCCTGCGAGTTGGACAATCTTCCGTAAAGTTTCCATTTGAGCAATCGGCATCAAATAATGTGGAAAACTATCTTCTGAACACCGATTTTAAGTTTGTCAGGTCGCTTTGTTAAGATGGCTTCAACAGAAGCTGAGATTAGCAATATTAAATTACACTGCTTATTTTTGGGAAAGAACGATTATTTAAATTTGAGTATTTATAATTCATCTCATTTATAATGCAATTGTACTCTAAGAAAAACGAGTATGTCAGGTACTCCTTTTTTAACAGTGCAATAGAACATAATAAAATAAAATTTTCTTGTTTTATCCGAATTTACATAATAAATTTATATATCTTACAAACATATCTTAAAAACACTATATTGCAGGTTGTTCGACGAAACAATTTATTATTCAATTCCTGTTGCGTAAACCATAATAATAAGCATCAAAGTAGTTTCCCCTGTTCATCATCTTTTAAGCATTGTGAACACATTATTGCTCTTAGCCAATTTAAATATCGCAAATTATTTCCCGAAAGAATTTATTCTACCGCATGTTTTGGAAGAGAGTTTAAGCATAATCTGAAACCAAAAGCGTTGTTTTCCGCTAATCAATTATTCTGTCTTGTATTTATTATTCAAAATAGATGCTTTACTGAAAAGCGTTCATTTTTCAGCAGTTCACTTATCAAAATCCAGTTTTCAAAACTTTTTGAAGCTCAAATTGGGTTGTTAGAATATATTTTTGATGCTGATCTTGTTGTGGTATTTTTTAAAATAATTTATTAAAATAGAATTATGATCTTTAAAAGTCTAATTTTGAAATAAACTTTAAAATTTTTCTGAAGGACGATTTCGTGTAATAAACAATTGTTTTACATTATGTATTTCGTGTAATAAACGATTGTTTTATATCATATATTTCGTGTAATAAACGATTTTTTACATTATATATTTCGTGTAATAAACGATTTTTTACATTATATATTTCGTGTAATAAACGATAGTTTTACATGATATATTTCGTGTAATAAACGATTGTTTTACATAATATATTTCTCGTAATAAACGATTGTTTTATATTACATATTCTGCGTAATAAACGATTTTTTACATTATATATTTCGTGTAATAAACGATAGTTTTACATTATATATTTCGTGTAATAAACGATTTTTTACATTATATATTTCGTGTAATAAACGATTTTTTACATTATATATTTCGTGTAATAAACGATAGTTTTACATGATATATTTCGTGTAATAAACGATTGTTTTACATAATATATTTCTCGTAATAAACGATTGTTTTATATTACATATTCTGCGTAATAAACGATTTTTTACATTATATATTTCGTGTAATAAACGATAGTTTTACATTATATGTTTCGTGTAATAAACGATTGTTTTTCTTTATATATTTCGTTTAATATACAATTTTTTACATGATATATTTCGTGTAATAAACGATTATTTTACATGATATATTTCGTGTAATAAACGATTATTTTACATCATATATTTCGTGTAATAAACGATTGTTTTACATTATATATTTCGTGTAATAAACGATTGTTTTACATTATATATTTCGTGTAATAAACGATTGTTTTACATTATATATTTCTCGTAATAAACGATTGTTTTACATTATATATTTCGTGTAATAAACGATTGTTTTTCTTTATATATTTCGTTTAATATACAATTTTTTACATGATATATTTCGTGTAATAAACGATTATTTTACATGATATATTTCGTGTAATAAACGATTGTTTTACATTATATATTTCGTGTAATTAACGACTGTTTTACATTATATATTTCGTGAAGTTCCTTCATATTATAAAATTCTAACATTTATTCTACTTTTAACTTATTTCGAAACTTTATTTAATTCAGACATATATCAAAAGATAAATCTGATACTAAACAATTTAGTTTTACATTGAAAACTGTGCAGCAGTATATAGTTAAAAGACGATCAGAAAGTCTTATGATAGTTATATTTTAAACACCAAGAATACAGATCATTTTCTTAACAACTTTTGTAATTTTTTCTAAATTTACGAGACATTTTGAAAAAACTTTATAATTATAAAGTAGCAATAAAGATATGTTACTTTGAAATTCTCATAAATTTCTATTACCAAGAACGGGGTTTCCCTGTTAGTCCCAGTCGGTTAATTAGTTTCTATCAAAATATTCAAAACCATTACAACGACCTTTCGTTATAACGATTATTTCGTATTTATTCCATAAGGGGTCATTATATCGAGGGTCTACTGTCCATAAAAATAGCCATACCTTCCATGTAATGATTATCCCTGTAAGTCCCAGTCGGTTCATAGTTTCTATATAATAATTATTCTAACTCGTTACAGTGATTTTTTTCGTTATAGCGACAATCTTGTCTTGTTAGTAATGTAAGTTTTAAAAGTTAATCTAAACTGTGTATAATTACAGTAGCTCTTCTCCTTACAATGACTCCATTGTATAGCGACATGGTCCTTATAAAGACCCCATTCTCTCATTCTGTTGTCATTATAATTCGTTACAGTGATTTTTTCGTTATAGCGACAATCTTGTTTTGTTCAAAAGTATCAAGAGTCTACTGCATGCAGTTCAGTCACACAAAATTTATTGAAACAAGAAATTTCCCAACTTAACGATTCGATATTCACAACTTAACGATTCGAAATTCCCAACTTAACTATTCGAAATTTCCAATTCAACAGTACTGAAAATTCTCAGTTCCAGCTTATCGGCATTTTTAATCATTTTTTTTATATATTAGATGACATTAAACAGTTCTCTAACGAGCATTGATTTGCTGCACGCATGTTCCAATGTAGTGTTAATTTAAATGTAATATTACAAGCAGAACAATTTCTAATCTTCCCTAGCTTTCATTTGCTAATAATATTAATTTTTTTCAGGCATAAATGTTCCCAAATTGGGGATTTTTAAAACTTGAAATTCCCAACTTTTATGGTTTCCAGATTATTGGAGGGGTCGGGCTCCCCCCAACCCCCTCCCCCCCGGTGCGGCGGGCCTGATTGTATGATGCAAATATCTTATTGATATATGAAGCGTTTAGATCTAAAGTGGGTCAAGTCCAAAAGTATTAAAAAATTTGTTTTTTTGCGAATTAATACTTGATAATGATGTATATTTTAAGATCTAAAGTGGGTCAAGTCCAAAAGTATTAAAAAAAATTTGTTTTGCGAATTAATACTTGATAATGATGTATATTTTCAGATCTAAAGTGAGTCAAGTCCAAAAGTATTAAAAAATTTGTTTTTTTGCGAATTAATACTTGATAATGATGTATATTTTCAGATCTAAAGTGGGTCAAGTCCAAAAGTATTAAAAAATTTGTTTTTTTGCGAATTAATACTTGATAATGATGTATATTTTCAGATCTAAAGTGGGTCAAGTCCAAAAGTATTAAAAAATTTGTTTTTTTGCGAATTAATACTTGATAATGATGTATATTTTCGGAACCATAGTGAACCAAGTCCCCTGCTATTGCTATTTTCTTACATATGACATTATTTTCCTCTAAATCACTGTACGATTCAACGAGTGTTAAAACCTTTTATCTTAATTATCTCGAAACTATAACTTATGGACTTGATTCACTTGACCTCATATGGAAATATGCTATAAAATAAAAATTTCATTGTTTAAGATTTAATTTGTTTACTTCTAAGGTCGAAATTCTTTCAATACCTTAAAAGAAATTCACTAAAATCCAGACAAATTATTTGTCTTAGAATTTTTTACGCCGACAAAACACAATTTGTTAAAAAAAATTACTTTGAGTATCTCTTTGAAAGGAGTGACTAAAAGTTTTTCAGAAAACAATAATAGCGGATAATGGAATGAAGTCTATTTATTTTGTTAGCGCTTTTTATACTACTTTTTTTATGTGAGTTAAACTAATTATATAATATAAAACACCTGTTTTTGTTCAGGTGAAGTTATTCTTTGTTTTATTTATTGTCTTACTTTCAAAGACTCAAAATAAAAGGAAACTTTACAAGTTTTTACCAGTTTTAGGTAGGGAAACATTTAAAGTTATGATGGGTTCATATTTTTGGCATTCAATATTACATACGGTAAATAAAAACATTAAAACTTTATAAAAGTAACTTTCAAAAATAAAAAAAATGGGTTGGTTGGCTGTATTTACGTCGCGCTAATGCTGTAGAATGGGCAATTTTAAATACACAGAAGAAAAAAAATTAAGTTTATAAAAATGTTAATCTTTAAATTAATCTTATGAGTCATTCCATGTTGGGTGCCAGTTCACGTGTTTCCTCGGTATCCGAATATGGTTCTAAAACAACGAGATCATGTACGAATCTGTGTGTGAATGTGTATGCGTTCTCGGATTTTTCCTTCGAGATAGGCCAATAGCCCACTGTGCAGCTCTAGTGCGACGTTATTTAACCAAACCAAACCATTCCACGTTATTTGTAGATTATTTGTAGGCCGAGTGGATTAAGGCTTCAGCTGAGAATCAGAGGGTTCCCGGTTCGAACCTATGCGACGGAGTAGACTAAGAATAGTAAAAAAGTAGTGATATTGCGATCGGAGGGTTGCTAACTTCGCTACCAAAATACTAGAAGGCTGTGCAGAACATCCACAAAAAATTAACGTCGAGAATACGGAACTGGTGCACGATAAATCTGATGGGGGGTCCAAAGTCCCGACGTCTATTGAAGGCGTTGGGTGCCAGCTCAGGTGTTGTCCTCGTCATCTGACCATGGTTCCCGGGTCTTTCCTTCGAGATAGGTCCCGAACCGTCGCCAATAGCCCACGGTGCAGCTCTAGTGCGACGTTATTTAACCAAGCCAACCAAACCACTATTGGCGAATGTTCGGGGTCTATATCGAAGAATTGGTTTGGTTGATTAACGTTGCCCTAGACCTGAACCGTGGGCTATTGGCGACGGTTCGGGGTCTATCTCGAAGGAAAGACCCGGGAACACATACACATTCATACATGTACCTCGTTATTTGAGAACCATGGTCAGATGACGAGGACACACCTGAACTGGCACCCAACGCCTTCAATAGACTTCGGGATTTTGGACCTCGATCAGATTTATCGTGCACCAGTCCCGTATACACACCGTTAATTTTTGCGGATGTTCTGGACGACTTTTCTAGTATTTTGTAGCGAAGCTGGCAACCCTCCGATTACAAGATCACTACTTTTTACTTTTCTTTGTCGAGTCCATCGCCTAGGATCGAACCAGGAATCTTCGGATTCCCAGCTGACGCCTTTAACCGCTCGGCCACCTAATTGGAAGGAAAGACCAGGGAACAGTGTCTCGTATTCCTTCGACTACGAGTTCGCTGACAGCTCAGGTTTGAGTACCAGCTCAGGTATTGTCCTTGTTATCGGACCATGGTTAAAAAAATACCAGACATTCTTCCCGGTTCCTTAATATTAGATAGACCCCGAACCGTCGCCATTAGCCCATTGTAATTTAACCAACCAACCTTTTAATACGAGTATCGAAACCCAAACCCTTCAATACTCGTCCGACTAGGCCACCTTCAGTTCCATAAGATTTTTTTTTTTGTTTGTTTGATTAATTAACGTCGCACTAGAGCTGCACAGTGGACTATTGGCGACGGTTCGGGGCCTATCTCGAAGAAAAGACCCGGGAACGATGTCTCGTATTTTTTAACCATGGTCAGATGACGAGGAAACACCTGAACTGGCACCCAACTCCTTCAATAGCCGTCGGGACTTTGGACCCCGGTCAAATTCGTCGTGCACCAGTCCCGTATACACGTCGATAATTTTTGTCCATGTTCTGGACGACTTTTCTAGTATTGTGTAGCGAAGTTGGCACCCCTCCGATCACAAGATCACAACTTTTTACTTTTCTTTGTCAAGTCCATTGGCTGGCATCGAATCACGAATCTTCGGATTCCCAGATGACGCCTTTAACCGCTCGGCCACGGAGGCCTCTATATTCAATAGAACATGAATTATACTCACAACGCACTATTCTACATTCTTAATGCAAATTCATACATCATATTCTGATCGAGGTCCAGTGTCCTGACGCCTTTTTGAGGTTGCGTTGGGTGCCAGCTTAGGTGTTGTTCTCGTCATCTGACCACGGTTCAACAAAAATACTAGAAAGTCGTCCAGAATATCCAACAAATTATACTGGCGTGTATACGGGACTGATGCACGATAAATCTGATCGGGGTCCAAAGTCCTGACGTCTATTGACTGGCGTTGGGTGCCAGTTCAGGTGTTTCATGGTTCTAAAATAACGAGGTGCATGTATGAATGTGTGTGTGAATGTGTATGTGTTCCCGGGTCTTTCCTTCGAGATTGACCCCGAACCGTCGCCAATAGCCCACTGTGCAGCTCTAGTGCGACGTTAATTAAAAAAACCAAACCAAACCATGGTTCAAAAATATGATGCATCGTTCCCGGGTCTTTCCTTAGAGATAGGCACTGAACCGTCGCCAATAGCCCATTCTCCAGCTTTAATGTGACTCAAATGAAACAACCAACCAACCTTTCAAGACGAGTATAGAACCGAAAAACCCTTCAATACTCCTCCCACTAGTGCCATAAGATCCTTTAAGTATATTCAATAGAACATGGTTGGTTGGTTGGTTGGTTGGGGTTTAATGGCGCAAGGGCCAAATATGGCCAAGCTGCGCCAAACACTCGGTAGTTTAGACCAACATTAAAATTCAAAGATTACACACAAACAAAAATTACATTCAAAGAAATGTTAAAAATCCTGTGTAATTTAAAAAGATAAAAAGTGATGAATGAGGTGGATGATTTAATAAATACGACAAAGTGGGAGATGATGAATTAAAAAAGCGATTATATAAAAATCGAAGACGGGGACAAGAAGTTAAAATATGACGGATGGTGAGAGGTTGTTGGCAATACTGACACGGCGGGGGGGTTTCATTTATTAATAAATGCCTGTGGGTTCAATAGAACATGAATTATACTCACTCTACATTCTTGCATGCATATTCATACATTACAAGTCCAACGCAGCGGAATGCGGCACATACCTGATGTAGATAATTGAAAGGGATTACGAAATCACCCCTTGCTATTATGGGGAGTGGCCAAAGCAGTATCCCATTTTAGTTCCACCAAGCATATGTGTGACGTATTAAGCAAGGGAATGTCATATTCATTAGGTGTGCTTTAGAAGAGCCTTCAAGTGAAAAGGATGCTGGAAGGATAGCCTAGAAGGTTTGGGTGCAGAGCGTTATGGGCTGGTTTTATTGGCCATCGAGGTATGTCAACATTGGATGTGTGATGCGACCATACGGAGGAAATGTGCGGAAATATTGTTGCATAGCAATCTCTAGTGAATGGAAATTAATGGTAAGCGTATATTTAATATAAGGTATTGGATAACAGTTGTTTTGTTAAATTTACTATACTCGAGGACAACCTAAATTGAGCCTAAAGCAATTGAATATTTTTACATATCATAGCTTCCGCTTCAGGTTCAATTTAGGTTTTTCCCGAGTATAGAGACAAAAATGCTAGAAAGTCGTCCAGAATATCCAACAAATTATATTGGCGTGTATACGGGACTGGTGCACGATAAATCTGATCGGGGTCGAAAGCCCCGACGTCTATTGAAGGCGTTGTGTGCCAGTTCAGGTGTTTCCTCGTCATCTGACCATAATTCAAAAATAACGAGGTGCATGTATGAATGTGTGTGTGAATGTGTATGTGTTCCCGGGTCTTTCCTTCGAGATTGACCCCGAACCGTCGCCAATAGCTCACTGTGCAGCTCTTGTGCGACGTTAATTAACAAAACAAAACCAGACCAATCCGAGTATAGAGTTACTGAGTTACTATAGAGAAACTGGTTGTTGATAACTTTTAGAATTTGTACAAAATAAAAACAACAATATTTGGGATCTGGTGCAATAGTAATTACGCTTGGGCAATGATTCGATGTATATCGAATAGAATATATCGAAAAAAATCATCACGATTTTGTAGTTTTCTCTTGGACGATTAGTCGAAAGTTCACTATAGGAAGTTCGAAAGAACATTTGGGATGCTGAAAGTCATCCCTAGAAGAATTGCATTTGTTTATCAACAGACGTAAGAGTAGTAATGCTTTGACAAAAGTGGCAAATTATCTTTATGCAATGTACCCAAGTTTCATTTAGCTATTATTTTCTGATCCATAACTAAATCGCTTCAATTTTCCCATAATGATCTTCTAATTTACTAATCAGTTATAACTGTGAATTGATCCCACACAAATCACATTTTATTCTTCTGAGCTTCGTTTTCAACAAACCAGATCTTATATCCTTATATGGTCATAATAATCCCGTGTACTTCTAAACTTTCTCATCGATGGCAACAACTGTTTCGCAATCCTTCGTAGCTCAGATTCTTAACCCAATTGTGGAAGCATATCCACTTGCACACCCAGGCACGAGCCAACTTTGTCCCTGCCCCGAAGGGACGGAGCTCAAGTAACCAGACCCATGAGGGTTTACACAAATCATATACATACTAATTTAACAATTATTGATAATTAATAATGGCTTGGTCTTTAGGCGAATATGTAGGTTCTGGATATAATTATATGTTATTTAGATGGTTTGGTTTTGTTAATTAACGTCGCACTAGAGCTGCACAGTGGGCTATTGGCGACGGTTCGGGGTCAATCTCGAAGGAAAGACCCGGGAACACATTCACATACACATTCATACACAAACCTCGTTATTTTAGAACCATGGTCAGATGACGAGGAAACACCTGAACTGGCACCCAACGCCTTCAATAGACGTCGGGACTTTGGACCCCGATCAGATGTATCGTGCACCAGTCCCGTATACACGCCAGTATAATTTCTTGGATATTCTGGACGACTTTCTAGTATTTTTGTAGCGAAGCTGGCAACCCTCCGATCGCAAGATCACTACATTTTTACTTTTCTATGTCAAGTCCTTTTCCCGGATTCGAACCACCAATCCTCGGATTAGTAGCTGAACGGCTTACCAACTGAGCAACTGGGGCTCGTTATTTAGATGATTCAGTTTATGCAAAATATATCATGCCATTAAACCTGGTTGCAGACTTTATTTATGCTAAAGTCTGCAACCAGGTTTAATGACAATGGTTTTGCATAAACTGAATCATCTAAATAACATATAATTATATCCAGAACGTATCCACTTATCCAGAATATATCCACTTGCATATTCTACCCAATGGGAGAGTTCCACGTGACGTATCAACATGGTAACTTACTAGTAGTTTCGATTTCTTTCCTACAGCAGACAACTTTGCTTTTGTTTGTTTAGTCGCTACGCTTGCAACTATGGGAAAGTTTGTTTAAAATATTTGTTTTTTCCAAATAAGTAATATTTCTATTCCATATATGAATAAATTTAAGTACAGAAATACTTATATTATATTTGTATATAATTAAATTACAATAAAATATTGAAAAATACTTTTTTTCCAACACAAAAATACTTGATAAACGATGACTACAACCTATCTCAGTGTATGTAGTAAATATTTCTATATTGAGGTATTATTTAAAGACTAAAACTTAAAATTATAGTACAGGAGCTAAAGCTCCATGCTAAACCTACGGAACTTATTCGGCGTCGCGGAACTTTCTCCATGTTCCGTTGGAACAGCGGTCTTTTTCTTCTCGGCGTGAAACTCCCCCATAGACAACTGTAAAGCAATAGCTCCGTCATGTAGAGTGTAGAAAGTAGACCCTGTATTTCACTAGGTGAGCACACAATTGCTGACAAAAAAGATAAACAAAGCTTTAAAATGCCTCTTTTAGAAGTTGACTGCCGTCCCAAACCTAACATCTCGGCACCCTAGAGCCCATACACTCACTGCAACACGGACAAGACGTTTCACTTACCATATTGCGGCTGAGTCCTCCACGCAACCTCTTTAAAAAAAAATTTAATGAAATAGTTGGAAAGTTAAAAATGTAATGAATTCGAAGCAAAAAAAAATGTATTGATCATACAGATTTATGTAACAATGTTATGCGGAACACATTTCAAATACCGTAGACCCGGACAATTTTGGAACTGGGGGCACTTTCGAATTTCCAGCCTTTTTACGTAAGATTCGAATTGGTCCGCAATCGCCGCTACCGAAACCTGGTAAAATGTTCTGCTACCTCATTGGCTAGGAATTGGAAAGCCGAAAAATGACCCACTTTCCTAAAGTTGCTTTGGTTTGGTTTGGTTACATTATAACGTCGCACTAGAGCTGCACAGTGGGCTATTGGCGACGGTTCGGGGCCTATCTCGAAGGTTTTTGGTTTGGTTGGTTTGTTTAATTAACATCGCACTAGAGCTGCACAGTGGGCTATTGGCGACGGTTCGGGGCCTATCTCAAAGGAAAGACCTGGGAACGATGCCTCGAATTTTTGAACCATGGTCAGATGACGAGGACAGCACCTGAGCTGGCATCCGACGCAACTTCAATACTATCTCGAAGGAAAGACCGGGGAACGATGCCTCGTATTTTTGAACCACGGTCAGATGACGAGGAAACACCTGAACTGGCACCCAACGCCTTCAGTAGACGTCGGGACTTTGGATCCCGATCAGATGTATCGTGCACCAGTCCGGTATACACGCCGTTAATTTTTGCGGATGTTCTGGACGACTTTTCTAGTATTTTTGGTAGCGAAGTTGGCAACCCTCCGATCGCAATATTACTACTTTTTACTATTCTTTAGTCTAGTCCGCGCAAAGGCTCGAACCTTGGACCCTTGGATTCCCAGCTGACGCCCCAATCCACTCGGCCATGGAGGCCCAATGAATAAAGGAGTTCAGCTGGTAATCAGAGGATTTCTAGTTCCAGCCCGTGAGACAAACTTGACAAAGAATAGTAAACAAGTAGTTATCTTGTGATCAGAGGGTTGCTAGCTTCTCTATAAAAATAATAGAAAGTCGTTAAGAACATCCAACAAATTATACCGTCGTGTATACGGGACTGGTGCATGGTAAATCTGATCCGGGTCCAAAGTCCTGCCGCCTATAGAAGGCGTGGATGCCAGCTCAGATGTAGTCCTCGTCATATGACCGTGGTTTAAAAATACGAGGTCATCGTTCCTGGGTCTTTCATTTGTGATAGGCTCCGAACCGTCGCCTATAACCCACTGTGCAGCTCTAGTGCGACGTTTTTTAATTAAAACAACCAAAACGACTATTTTAATCAAGGGGAGGGGGCTTGTATTTAGCACTATAAAATTCCAGTTGTCAAAAGATCATAACCTACAAATAACCCCTTTCATTTGTACACAGTCCCCATAAACCAATCCGTGTATCCCTTAACTCGGCCTAAAATCGGTCGCCTCAATTCCAAACCACAGCGGCGGCATCCAATTTGCAGGGGCGGCTCTCTCCCATCCCGCCCTGGTATCCAAATTATCTCGTTACGCCACTGCCGGAAGTGAACCCCCCAACTTTCTATACACCCTCCCTAATGACAACGCAGGGACCTCCCCTCCAACCACCTCGACAGACGATCCGATGGTCTCATCGTCAAAGGGCTATCGTTTGGAGTTGCGGGGGCGGTTAATTGTCGAGGGGGCAGATTGAATTGGGTGGGGTGAAATATTTATTTTAGAGATTTAGTATGAATATTAGGTGTGAAATATTTGGTTTGGGTTAGCTAGCTGTGTATCGAAAAATGTTTGAGTGTAGTTATGGTTTGGTGTTTTTAATTAACGTCACACTAGAGCTGCACAGTGGGCTGTTGGTGACAGTTCGGGGTCCGAAAGTAGGATCCGGTTTAGTTTAGTTAAATAACGTTGCACTAGAGCTGCATAGTAGGCTATTGTCGACAGTTCGGGGCCTATCTCGATTGGTTTTGTTAATTAACGTCGCACTAGAGCTGCACAGTGGGCTATTGGCGACGGTTCGGGGTCAATCTCGAAGGAAAGACCCGGGAGCACATACACATTCAGACACACATTCATACATGCACCTCGTTATTTTAGAACCATAGTCAGATGACGATGAAACACCTGAACTGGCACACATCACCTTCAATAGACGTCGGGACTTTGGACCCCGATCAGATGTATCGTGCACCAGTCCAGTATACACGTCAGTTTAATTTGTTGGATATTCTGGACGACTTTCTAGTATTTTTGTAGCGAAGCTGGCAACCCTCCGATCTCAAGATCATTACTTTTTTACTTTTCTATGTCAAGTCCATTTCACGGATTCGAACCACCAATCCTCCGATTAGTAGCTGAACGCCTTACCAACTGAGCAACTGGGGCTCGCGACCTAGTTGGAAAAGTGTCGAGCTTAGCGGCGGATTGGTTAATAAACGTCGCACTAGAGCTGCACAGTGGGCTATTGGCGACGGTTCGGGGTCTATCTCGAAGGAAAGACCCGGGAACACATACACATTCACACACACATTCCCACACACATTCATACATGCACTTCGTTATTTTAGAACCATGGTCAGGTTTGGTTTGGTTTGGTTAATCAACGTCGCACTAGAGCTGCACAGTGGACTATTGGCGACGGTTCGGGGCCTATCTCGAAGGAAAGGCCCGGGAACGATGCCTCGTATTTTTGAACCATGGTCATATGACGAGGACAACACCTCAGCTGGCCCCCAACGCCTTCCATAGACGTCGGGACTTTGGACCCCGATCAGATGTATCGTGCACTAATCCCGTATACACGCCGTTAATTTTTTGTGGATGTTCTGGACGACATTCTAGTATTTTGGTAGCGAAGTTGTTAACCCTCCGATCGCAATATCACTTCTTTTTTACTATTCTTTAGTCTAGTCCTCGCACAGGTTCGAACCGTGAAATCTTTGATTCCCAGCCGACACCTTTATCCATTGGGCTATCCGGCCTCCAAAATTACTCTAAATATGGTTCGGTTTGGTTAATTAACGTCGCACTAGAGCTGCACAGTGGGCTATTGGCGGGGCCTATCTCGAAGGAAGGACCCGGGAACGATGCCTCGTATTTTGAACCATGCTCAGATGACGAGGACAACACCTGAGCTGGCCCCCAACCCCTTCAATAGCCCCCAACGCCTTCAATAGCCGTCGGGACTTTGGACCCCGATCAGATGTATCGTGTACCAATCCCGTATACACGCCGTTAATTTTTTGTGGATGTTCTGGACGACATTCTAGTATTTTGATAGCGAAGTTGGCAACCCTCCGATCGCAATATCACTACTTTTTACTCTTCTTTAGTCTAGTCCATCGCAAGGTGTTGAACCGGGGACCCTCGGATTCCCAGCTTGACTCGGCCACGGAGGCCTCGCTGTAGTTATGGCAACTTGGGAAATTGAGAGACCTAGTTGGAAGAGTGGCGAGCTCAGCGGCGGAAGGTTGTGAGTTTGAACATAGTCGTTCACCAATTATCCGCAGTGTAGAGGGATTGGTGCATGTTAAATATGTCCTAATCCAAATGTCCTAACGTTGATTTTTGAGGGGAAATTTGGGGAGTATGATGGCAACTCGTGTGTTGTTCACGTCATCTGACGATGTTTCAGAATTACGGGGCAGTGTTCCCGGGTCTTTCTTTTGGGATGGATTGCGAAACTTTTCTTATAAACTATTGGGTAGTTCTACAAGTGCGGCGTTTAACAATTCAATCTAAAAAGGTTGTGGTTGAATTAACGTAGCATTAGAGTTGCACAGTGGGCTGTTGGTGACGGTTCGGGGTACGAAAGTAAGATCCGGTTTAGGTTAGTTAAATAACGTTGTACTAGAGCTGCATTGTGGGCTATTGACAATAGTTCGGGGCCTATCTCGATTGGTTTTGTTTGGTTGGTTTTATTAATTAACGTCGCGCTAGAGTTGCACAGTGGGTTATTGGCGACGGTTCGGGGTCAATCTCGAAGGAAAGACCAGACCCAGGAACACATACACATTCACACACACATTCATACATGCACCTCGTTCTTTTAGAACCATGGTCAGATGACGAGGAAACACCTGAGCTGGCACCCAACGCCTTCAATAGACGTCGGGACTTTGGGACCCCGATCAGATTTATCGTGCAGCAGTCCCGTATACACGCCAGTATAATTTGTTGGATATTCTGAACGACTTTCTAGTATTTTTGTAGCGAAGCTGGGAACCCTCCGATCGCAAGATTACTACTTTTTTACTTTTCTATGGACCTATCTCGAAGAAAAGATCCGAGAACGATGCCTCGTAAAAAAAAAATCAGAACCTTCAAAATTAGAATAGATACGCGTGTCTACGCACTGAACTCTAACTGTAACCTCTGGAACGCGTAAAACTTGTTTCCTCTATGGGAACGTTGAAGCCAATGTGGAAGCAGTCGCACTGTCCCGAATATTTTTTCGAGATTGGCATTTCCTAGAAAGAACCCTCTACAACTACACTGTTAAAAATTGGAACTCAAAAATAATTCAAATGTACTCATTTTTGAGTACATTCGATGATTGTCATAACTCTGAATACATAAGTTTTATTTTTGAAAAAGACATGTACTCAAAAATGAGTAAACATGAATAAAAATGGCAGTTGCTTGCCTATGAAGGCTGCCTTCATAAATCACTTTCAATGAATATAAATTTTAATCAAGACTTACCGGGAATCGAACTAAGATCCTAAGAAACCGCAGTACATCGCCTTACCCGTTGTACTACCAGGGCAAAGTGAAGAAGTTATAAACAGAAGAAATGTTAAAAATGATGTGTCAAAAAAATAGCAAGTAAAATAGCTGAGTTGTAATAACACAGTTTCCATTTAAGCAAACGACATTAAATAATTTGGAAAACCATCTTCTAAACAAATATTTTAAGTTTGTCCAGTCGCTTTGTTAGATGACTTGAACAGAAGCTGAGATGAGCAATATAAATAACACAGCACATTTTTGAGAAAGTACGATTATTTAAATTTGAGTACGTCATCGCTCATTCACTATGCAATTATACTCAAATGAAAACGAGTACGTTCATGTACTCATTTTAGTATCTTTTTTTAGGGCGTAGCTACCATCCTGAATTGGTCAGCCTTACAGTTCGCTTGCAATAGGGCCTAGTACAAGTAACTAGTACAACCTCTCCCATAAACGCAAATGCAAATAAATTATTTAAAACAGCATATTTACGTTTTTTTTTAATTGAGCACAGACTTATTTATTTGTATGAATCGTTCCTTTAATTAACAGCATGCAGATAGCAGGTATTTTTCTGTTAATTAAATATTATTAAAAATTGTGTAAAAATCATTACTTGAATTTATGATCGGTTTTGTAATAGATTCGCAAAAATAATTGATCGTAACTTTCGTTGTTTTTGTAGAGTTTTCAAAAAATTATACTTCTTTCATAGTATAAAAATGCGCATAATAATTTTTCTGTTTTATTATTTTTGTCTCATATTTCCGAATATAAAATTTTACCTTTTAAATTAATATACAGAAACGTAAAAATAATGGCTTGATGGATGAGTTTCTTAAAACACATTTTCCAAAAAAAAAAAAAAAATAGTTTCTAGAATACTAAACAATTAATTATCTAACATTTTCTTTATAATTACTACATTATTCAATATCACAATATGGAAAACTATTCGCAAAAAGTATTCAGAATTTTTTTTTTACTAATTCAACTTCTTTAATCATTTGAGTCACGTTTCATGTTCATTCACTCAGCTTTTCAATTGATTTATTCCTCAAAATATTTAGGTTAAAATATCATTCAGGGAATAAAATAAAAATAAAGATTTCCACACTGTAAAAAAAAATGTGCTTAAAAATGAGTACAAGGACGTACTCGTTTTTCTTTGTGTAAAATTGTATCGTAAATGAACAATGACGTACTCAAATTTAAGTAATCGTGCTTTCGCAAAAATGAGCATTATGGTTTAATATTGCTAATATTAGCTCCTGTTCAAACCACCTTAACAAAGCGACCTGACAAATTTAAAATAGGTGTTCAGGAGATGATTTCCCACATTATTTGATGTCTATTGCTTAAATGGAAACTGAATTATTTCGACTCAATTATCTTGCTTCCCATTCTTTTGTCACGCCTTTTTAACATTATTTCTGTTTATAACTTTTTCACGTAGCTCTCGTAGTATAACGAATATGGCCCTGGACTTTGTTACGGACGACATCAGGTAGACGGATTGGGTTCGATTCCTGGTAAGTCCTGGTTGTAATTGTAGAAAATGATTCAAAGGTAGCGTTTGTAGGCAAACAACAAAGACTCTTTTATTCATTTTTATACATTTTTGGGTACATGTCTTTTTTAAAAATGAAACTTATGCATTCGGAGCTATGATAAGAATCGAATATAATCAAAAAATGAGTACACTTTACTTATTTTTAAGTACCTATTTTTAATAGTGCATTTATACAAAAAAATATTTAAAACGACTTTTTAAATAAATAGTCTTTTTAAATAAAACATCAAAACCAAAGGTCTTTGCACACACGCATACGTAATCAGAAAATACATTATACAAAACACACAAATGTAGAATCTAAAAATAGGTCACGTCTATTCAGATAAAGCCAGAGCGTTATTGAGACACATTACTGGAAAACGCTATATTCCCATGTTGCCTATTCTAAGACATAAAAAAATATCAGTCTTCATTTTTTTCTACTATCATTGATTGTAGAACAGTTCATATTCCATGTATAAACCTTCCAAATACATTTGATTCTATTTTTTTTCCTTCCAAAATGGGTAGATGCCAAAAGAAAAATGCTCGCGAATCTGAATTTTTTGTCACGTACATTTTTCTAATGTTAGGATAGGAAGATACATTTTTTTACTTGATATACTTTTTTGCAGCTTGGAAATCGAAAGTAAGATTCAAGATTCTGTTTTTTTTTTCACAAACTGTTTTATGGAAGTTTTGAAATATGTTTAGTATTCTTTAGGGTGCATATAATAGTGAATAAATGGCGTTTTTTTGCGTAGGAAAATATTTAAAAATCGTAAATGCTTTTTTGACTTATAAAAAAAACTTTCTTAATGTCGTAGAAAGTTTTTGTTTATTTAAAAATGTTCACCGTGAACAAGTATTAAAAAATATAAATAAAGTTTAAATGTGAAAAGTTTTTTTATTTTTATTTTAAACTGTCTTAAGAGGACACGGTACAATCTAAATTTTTATTTATTTTTGACTTTTTGAATAAAAATGTTAATGTATATAAAAATTTATAGTGCGTAATGTATATAAAAAAGTTAACGTATATAAAAATATTAAATTTATATATGAAAACAATATTTCACACACAAATTCAATAACTCTTTGTATTTTTTTCACAATTTAAAGTTTTTCAATTAAAAAAAAAATTTAAAAACGCTAAGTTTTTTTTTAAATATTTATAATTTCCCCCCTATAGTTTATATCATAACCTATGTAGTATAATATATATGCATTTTCATTAAAATACTGCATTCATTTGATTTTTATTTAAATAGTTATTCAGTGAATAACACAAAATGTTTCTGAAAATGCTATTTAAAAAAAAAAAACTGTTGTAATTTAAAGAAAAAATCTACTAACAATAGAGTTACTTCGCAAGCTAATTTATAATATATACACTTTTTATAATAGGCTTAAAAATCGATTAATAATAAAAAATAATAAATAAATAAAACATCAATAAAAACCAAACACTGAGATTTTTTTTTTAATTTTTAAGTTTTTTTAAAAAGTTTTTTAAAATTTAAAACTTTTTTCAAACTTTAAAAAAAAACGAATTTTAAACACGATTTAAAGTCTTCGTTCCTTGAAAGCCATTCCTGCCATCCAATCATAAAATCTCAAAAATAACTCATTAAGAACATAGATACAGTTCCAGAAATTTGCAAGCATAATTATAAAATTACAAACTACAATTTTAGCAAATTAAAAAAAAAAATCGTGAATTTAAAATTTTTTTAGGTACTATGTCCCTAATTTTTTTTAGTTATTTGTATAACACTTTAATATTAAAACTTTCTAATGAGATTTTGATTAAAATAATGAAGCACAATAATAATATTTTTAAATGTAACATTTGTATAAATAATATAGGCATACAAATATTTTAAAAAACATCGTTGAACATTAACAGAAATAAAAGTAAATTATTAACTTTTGCTTCAGACTTAAAAAAAAACTTTGTTGAGATCATGGTCAGTGGCGAAGGATCCAGTCATCGGTAGATTCGCCGATGACCATCGCAAAAAGTCACGCCTCGCCACTGGTCATGGTATGTGTTCTAATACTGCAAGCACGATTTATCCGCTAGTAAAATTATTTAATATAAAAAATACCCATTAGTAATTAGTGAATACTAATAATTTTTTGATCTTAATAATTTATTAAACTGTTGATTAAACTTTGTTGATGATAACACGAACAGATTCAATTAGATATAAGCGTGTAAAAATGTTAGAATGTTTTATTCAACGAATCAAATATTTGTGACTAAGACAGACATACAAAAAAAAAAAAATGATAATAAGACAAAGTGGTTTTTAAAATTGTCAATGATAAAAACTGAATATATAGACCCTATTTGAAACAAAAATTTTGAACTTTGGAAATAAATGATATAATTTCATTTAAACTAAGGTTGATTCATCAAGTATAAAAATAAGATACAGAGTGGTTCTAGTGCTTTAATCATTTATTAATCTTAATTTTGTATAAACGAAACGAATAATTAATTTGTTATGTCTGTTCATTTTAAAAAGAAAATTGGAAAGTAAAATAATGGAGATGTGGGTTAATTCCTAGTGTACGGTGCCCCCGCCAAATATGATTTGGCGACAATTGGTGAGCGATAAATTCTATATTTTGACAACCCTATTTCATGACGTTTATTGCAATGTAATGATCTACGACAATCCTACTTTTTTTTTTCTTGCACCGTTTCACGTTTGCCAAGGCATTAGCGCCAATTATCAGAATCGCGCCAAGAAGGCACCGTACACTGGGAATTTACCGAGATGTGAAGCACAGCAGGATATTTTACGGATATATCTCGATTAATTTAACACAAAAGTTTTATCATTATTTCGATTTATTTTTTCAAAAGAATATACATATGTTTAAATATTTACATGTTGATTACCTCCTGTCACATTCAAACGTTAGAGATACTCTTATCTTTAATTTATTCTTGAAAATACTTCCTTTGAATAAAACGTTGGAACTGCTTTTGCTTTTATAACAAATATAGATTCACAGTTAAATAAAATGTGTAAATTTGAGAATTAGAGAAGCCGGATAGTACGTCTAGTACTACTTATATTTTTACATATAATTTTATAATCATCTTATCAGATATTCAATACATCAAGTGTGTAATATTCAATACATCAAGTGTGTGATTTTCAATACATAAAGTATGGGATTTTCAATACATAAAGTATGGGATTTTCAATAGATCACGTATGTGATATTCAATACATTTAGTACATGATTGGAATTTTCAATACATCAAGTCTGTGATTTTCAATACAACAAGTCTGTGATTTTCAATACATCAAGTCTGTGATTTACAATACATCAAGTCTGTGATTTACAATACATCAAGTCTGTGATTTTCAATACATCAAGTCAGTGATTTTCAATACATCAAGTCTGTGATTTTCAATACATCAAGTATGTGATTTTCAATACATCAATTCTGTGGTTTTAAATACATCAAGTCTGTGATTTTCATAACGAAATATGTGATATTCAATACATTAAGTACGTGATTGGGATTTTTAATTAATCCAATACATGATTGGAATTTACAATACATCAAGTATGTGATTTTTAATATATCAAGTGTGTGATTTTCAATACATAAAGTATATGATTTTCAATTCATGAAATATGTGATTTTCAATATATCAAGTGTGTGATTTTCAATACATAAAGTATGTGATTTTCAATAGATCAATACATCAAGTCTGTGATTTTCAATAGATCAATACATCAAGTCTGTGATTTTCATAACATGAAATATGTGATTGTGATATTCAATACATTAAGTACCTGATTGGGATTTTCAATTAATCCCGTACATGATTGGAATTTTCATACATCAAGTCTGTGATTTTCAATACATCAAGTCTGTGATTTTCTATACATCAAGTATTTTATTTTGTATTTAAAGTAAAGGAAAATAATGCAAAATTATGTTTGTTTAAAATTTCGATTCAATTAAATTACACAATTATTATCCGAACCATTATAGAAATAATCTATTCTATTGTCTTCCAGAATTTTCAGATGCTCTCAAAAATTTATCCGAAATAAATGTCTGAAATGTTCAAATGATGTGATTATCGAACCCATTGAACAATTAAAACTTTCGACGTTCATGGATGCAAGGAATACGAACTCGAAAATTATCACAAATTTAATTTTGGCTTAATATTCCCTTAAAACGAATTAAATATGAAAGCTAAAATAATTTAGCACTCCGAACACGAATTGAATTTTATTCATTGTGGAATTGGAACTCACTGATCTCTTAAGTAGATTAAACATGGATTTATTTGACCATTCAATCGGATTACTAGCTGAACAAATGAAATGATCATCCAGTTATAAGTCATAATTCTTAGAAACCAACGCGGCATGCATGGAATTGTGGAAAGATAATAAAAGATTATGTTATTTGTGTGTTCACAATGGCAACAGTTGGAAGGTTTCGATTCCGATTCCATCTAAAGGGCAGGAAGCAATTATTTTTATGTCTTACTGACTGCAACATCAATAACGAAAGATTTATCTCTTTATTCTCTATTGAATAATATTGTATTTAGTCATAAAAAATTGTTTTGTATGTCGTAGTTTTTGTGATTTTTTATATTAAAGGCGTTACAACTTTTCCTGATACGAGTTACGATGCTTTTTTTTATCGGTTTTATTATGAATAAATTATGTTTTCATAAAGGAACACGACACCATCTAAATTGTTCTTTTAATTTTTGAGTTTTTTTTAACAAAATTTTAATGTATATTATTTAAATTTATATATTAGAATAAAATTTCACACTCAATTTTTTGTATATTTTTCCAAATTTAAACTTTAAAATTAATTTTTTTTTATATATTTATATTTTTTTACCAAAAATTTTCCATTACCCTTTAAACTATAATACATAAGAATTGTCAATAAAATTTTGCATGCTGCATGTATTTGATATTTATATAAATAATTTTTGCAATAACACAAAATTTGTTCTTGAGGCTCAAATTTTTTTCAGTAATTAAAAAATACTGCTCACAAAGCTAATTCCCCTAGTAATTTATGTTATACACATATTTTGCAATATGATCAAAATGATACATTTCTACATTAAACATTAATAATGTAAAAGCCTTAGTGTTTCGAAATACTTAATATCAAGGAAAACCAAAAACTCAGAACAATCGAATTAATTTTAGCTTACGTTACGTTTTCTGTCCTGTTAAACAGTATAAAATATCAAACAGCCCATTAAAAAACATAGATATAGTTCCATAATTTTGAAAGCATATTTAGAAGATTTCAAACTAAAATTTTACAAAATAATTAATAAATCGATAATTCAAATTTGTTGGGTACTGTGTCTCTTTAAAGTCGTTGCAACTTTTTATGATACGAATTACTACACTTTTTTATCTGTTTAATTATGATTGATTTATATTTTCTTAATATATAAACAGGTGTGAAAGATTGAATAAGTTTTTTCATGTTAATACCTCAGTTAGTTTAGGATGTAGAAATCACAATTTTCTTCTGTTTATTTATGTGAAAGCACATTGTACACTTAGTATTGGTAAAATATGCAACACACTTGAGCTACCAATGTGTTATTGATGACGACTTAAGATGTATACAGAATGAAATACACAATAACAGTGCTGCGTGATTTTAAACCGCGATAGATGGCAAAGAACCTACCTGATCTGGCTGACCGTTCTCCAAATTTTTACAAATGGCAGTAAATTTGGATGTTGGTTTGGTTAAATAACGTCGCACTAGAGCTGCAAAGTGGGCTATTGGCGACGGTTCGGGGTCTATCTGGAAGGAAAGACCCGGGAACACACATGCACCTCGTTATTTTAGAACCATGGTCAGATGACGAGGAAACACCTGAACTGCAACCCAACGCCTTCAATAGACGTCGGGACTTTGGACCCCGATCAGATTTGTCGTGCACCAGTCCCGTATACACGTCGTTAATTTTTGCGGATGTTCTGTACGACTTTGATAGTATTTTGTAGCGAAGCTGGCAACCCTCCGATCACAAGATCACTACTTTTTTTTACTTTTATTTGTCAAGTCCATCGCCTAGGATCGAACCAGGAATCTTCGCATTTCCAGCAGACGCCTTTAACCACTCGGCCACGGAGGCCTCCAGTAAAATTTTAAGGAACATAATTATTATTAATATCGTGCGTAGATTTGTAAAAAAAAAATACTCTAAAAATGATTACTACAATATTTAATGCTACGAAATAATGTTTTGCATTTTGTATAATAAAAGAGTTTAATGGTAAAGGATAACTTTACATTGAATAAATGGATGTGAAAGTCACTTGTGGACAAGTGATATCACAGCAAACATTACCCTTTTAAATTTGTTTCATAAGACTTGGGTTTGGACCAAAAGAGACCGCTGAAGACATTTTGTGGACACATTTGGAAATGGTAATTACTTTCTGGTCGGGCTAATGCTCTTAAAGTAATTACCGTCTCGAAATGTGGCGCTAGATGCATGAACACAAATTTGGCGTGTACGTTAAATGTTCGGCCAGATTCATAAACGTTAGTTTGGCGAAATAAGTATTTTGTAGCACATTTATATTGAATTAAATTGCAAATAGGATTTTGAAATTGTTGTTGTAAAAGTGAAAAATGTATATAATTTAGAAAATATTTAAAGGGTAGTAAGGGGATAGTTTGGTTGGCATTGGATAAAATAAATTTTGTTTTATCTTGGGGGAATCTGTAACATTCTAAACTGCATTTTTTAGAATTAATTTCGTATCCTTTAATAAGTGGATGTTACTGAAAAGTATCTCAGTCTTAATGAACGGAGTAGTAAATTTTAACAATTATTTTATTAGACATATTCGAGTTGTCCAGTTGCAAAACTAGTTAAGCGCCATGAATTTTTTTTTTTTACAGGAAGCAACACAAAATTTTGGTAGATTTTATTTTTCGAGTTGACTTCTTAAAATTTGTTTTGACATTTTAACGCCATTGTTCGTTTTGAATAAGATTTAAGATTTTTCCGATATTTGGTATAGTTTTTGCGTTATTTAACAATTTTTGGTGATTTACGCGGAGTTTTGCAGCTGTATGAAGTATTTTTGCGGTATTATGCAGAAGTATTTTCCTCACGTGAAACATCATTACCGCTCTTTTACACAAAAATACGTGACAATATTGATTAATCCAAGAAAATGTACATATTGAGTCTTCTATTAAGTAATATTATAATGTCATTAGAATTGGAAAATTATGTGTTTTTGGATATTCACAAATAACAAATAATAATCTGATATATATGACTGACAATAGCCCAATTGCGGCCGAAAGGAGCCGGGTTTAAAATATTCTCAAAGAAGAAAACAATTGTTTATCGCTCAGACAAAGGTTGTCATGGGCCGCAATTGGAACTTTCCGGTAATGGACTAGCATGCCCTTTTCGAGAATTTTCGCATAAACAATTCTCCTCCTCCTCCGTCCTTTGTAAACAATTTATTTTTAATAACAAAAATGTTAAGGAGACCCGAGCCCCAAATCCTAATTTGTTTATTAATGAATTCAGAATTTTTTTTATATTATTGGAACATCTTTTTCTAAACAATAAACAAAAATTAAAATATATTTAAAAAATATATTTTTGCTATTTTTGCGTTTTTTAAGCTTAAATAGACACTTTTAAAAAAACACTTTCTCCGCCTTCAATTTTTACTGTTTTTAATTTTTTTTAATTGATTAAATAACGGCAAGGTACGCACTACAGGCTTAGAATAGACTTTTGCAAATGCGTGTTTTAATAGTTTTCAAAAACTTATTTTAAGTATAAAATCTAAAATATATTCAAATTTTTATGTTTAATAATTCGTAAAAAAAATAATTTATAACTTAATTTGAAAAATCTATACATACGTTTATAAAACAAATATTAGAGCTTCAAAAACTATTAACAGTTTAGTTTCAAGTTAATTAGATACAAAGCCTTAGCATTTTAAACGTGACCAAATTGTAAAAATAATATTTTGAGTAAATGACGATTGTTGCAGACGAAAAGTGTGTAGAAAGATGATAAATGGTATATAAACATCTATAAAAACATAGGTTCTGTTTCTTTTATTGTTTTGAAATTTTGTACACACCTTTTTAAGTATGTATAGCATCTTTTTATGAAGAAAAAAAATTGTGCAATTTTTTTTAGAATTTGGGGCTCGGGTCTCCTTTAACAGTTTTTCTCATAGGTGGCAGCACTGCTGACGGGTTGTTTAAAAACTACTTGGAAACGAATTAACTCTTTTTCTTGTACCTCACGTGTTAAGATCTGTTGGGTGTAAGACCCGCAAAAGGGATCTTTGCTACTGAAATAATATATATGATGATACAATTCAATGCATACACAAAATGATTCTTAAAATAATTACTTTGACGCAATTATTTCATGAAATATCTCTTAATCACGTTTTCAACACGTAATAAAATAACGATTAGCGATTAATCATTTGATAAATATAATAATTGATTCCTACAACAAAATCATTACTTATACTCAGTTACAGTATGAAGCATCTCAATGTCATGATTCTACGGTAATAAATATAACATCGCTAATGGCCACTGCATCACAAAATAATGATTTTCAATTTTGTCATTGATGTTATCAATAATGTCACCCCATCACATTCGATAAGCTTTCGTGGACGTTTTCCTCTTATGCACCTACAATCCAATTAATGATCAGGCAAATGATTACCCATTACCCATACTTCGAAAATTTCGTTTGGATTTTACCCATTAGCGATTTTTTTTTGGATGACGCCCCATGTTTTTAATTAGAAAATATTGATTGAGGTTATAGGTATACATTTTCTTTTGGTGGATTATGGTTGGAATGATGATTGATTTCAATCTCTAAGTTTTATTTTAATGTGTATTAGCAAAGACACCCACGGCGTTGCCTAGGAATTTAATCTAAATAAATAAAATATCGTTTGTTTGTTATTTTAAATCTCTGATGGAGATGAACGACTTAAGTCGTCCATGGATTTTCAGTTTTCCTAGCAATATACATAAACTTTTAATATTTATGAAAATATTACTCTCAAGCACTTATTCACTTATTCCCTTAACTCAAATTCACTTATTCAGTTATTCTCTTATCTTAAATTCACTTATTCACTTATTCTCTTATCTTAAATTTACTTATTCTCTTATCTCGAATTCACTTATTCACTTATTCTCTTATCTTAAATTTACTTATTCTCTTATCTCGAATTCACTTATTCTCTTATCTCAAATTCACTTATTCTCTCAAATTCACTTATTCTCTTATCTCAAATTCACTTATTCTCTTATCTCAAATTCACTTATTCAGTTATTCTCTTATCTTAAATTCACTTATTCAGTTATTCTCTTTTCTTAAATTCACTTATTCACTTATTCTCTTATCTCAAGTTCACTTATTTTCTTACTTTAAATTTACTTATTCCCTTATTTTAAATTTACTTATTCATTTATTCTCTTATCTCAAATTCACTTATTCAGTTATTCTCTTATCTTAAATTCACTTATTCTCTTATCTTAAATTTACTTATTCTCTTATCTCGAATTCACTTATTCTCTTATCTCAAATTCACTTATTCTCTTATCTCAAATTCACTTATTCAGTTATTCTCTTATCTTAAATTCACTTATTCACTTATTCTCTTATTTTAAATTTACTTATTCCCTTATTTTAAATTTACTTATTCATTTATTCTCTTATCTCAAATTCACTTATTCCCTTATTTCGAATTCACTTATTCTTTTATCTCAAATTCACTTATTCTCTTATCTCAAATTCACTTATTCACTTATTCTCTTATCTCAAATTCACTTATTCTCTTATCTCAAATTCACTTATTCTCTTATCTCAAATTCACTTATTCTCTTATCTCAAATTCACTTATTCTCTTATCTCAAATTCACTTATTCACTTATTCTCTTATCTCAAATTCACTTATTATCTTATCTCAAATTCTCTTATTCAATTAAAGTTTTAATTTCAGACAAAATGAATCCTGTACAAAGGCCAAACGAACCCAAGTCAAAAACTTTCAATTTTTGTTTTATTGCAGATTATGTCTTAAAATTTCGTTTTATATGGAACCATACCATCAAAATTCACTTTTTTTAAATTTTTTAAAGCATTTAGTCAGCGCTATAAAAGCCCAAGTCGAATGCTTTAGATGAGAGGAGGATTAAGTTTCCCACCTCTGCTGTAAAATTGCCCAAATGTGACTTAGGATTGTTTGGCTCTGATGTACAGATTTTGGACATGAACTGTTTAAAATGTAATGATGGAAACTGAGACCTTTTAGTTTTAAACTAGTTGAAATATTTATTTTTTTCTTATGACATTTATATAATGATTCAAATAATAATAAAGATTTATTTTTTGAACTATATTCAATAAATATAATATCAAAGTTATTGACATATAAACTTTCAACTGAAACAGCGTCTATTTCAATGAATAACTAATAATTTGTATATAAAAAAAGTTTTTAAATATATGCTTGAAACATCTATTATTTTATATTATAAATATTTAAGTAAATAAAACACATTTTGAAGAATTTGTGCAAATATGTATCAGGTTACATTTAAATTCACTCAAAATATTATTTTGATTTGTCTATTTTATAACATTGTATAAAATGTATTTTTATTCAGATACATTGATTAAATAGTGTAATCTGTAAATAGATTTAATCATCATTAAATTATTTTTCTAATTTAAACACCATTAAGTTATAAATAAATTAGTTTATGTTTAAGTTTATTCTTTTTTCATTTATTCTAGATTTTAATAGTTATTTTTCTTCCAGTCTCAAATTATTGAAATTACACTTGCTGCTGATCGAGTTCTCTGGATTAAAATACCTATTAGTTAGTACATCTAACTTCAAGCATAATCCCTAGAATTCTTATTCAATAACATTTAAATTTTTAACAATTTCACATCCACTTTCTCATTTATAAACAGAACTTGAGAACATAAAGAATACCCATGTAGTGTTAGAAATACTTCGCAGCATTATAACTAGGAGTTTCTCTGCAAGCTGTACTTAAGTATATATTTTTCATTGGGAAGATCTTTAGGTACCTTAACCCCCTCACCTAGAAATGGGTATTCTTTACCCCAAATATTCAGAAACATCTCCCTCACCCACCAAAATTCCCCGCTCCCCTCTCCCTTCTCCCACTAATTCCCTCAACAACTATTTTAAGTTTGTCAGATCGTTTTGTTAAAATGGCTTGAATAGAAGCTGGTATTAGCAATATTAAATCACACTGCTGATTTTTGAGAAAATACGTTTACTTAAATTGGAGTACGTCATTGTTTTTTTACGACGCAATTGTACTTAAAGAAAAACGAATAGGTTCAGGCACTCATTTTTAAGTAGATTTTTCTTTCAGTGTGCCAAAAATAAAACAAGTATCGCTATCATTAACCTCACTAAATTAATGCTTTGTATAGTCTTGGTCACCATATCTTAAAAAAGGCGTTGAATTGTTAGAGAAAATTCAGCGCAGGGCTACTAAAATGGTTCAAGGGTTTTCCGGCATGAATTATGAACATAGATTAAGAAATTTAAATATGTATACTCTGGGAGAGAGAAGGGTTAGGGGAGATTTGATTCAACTGTTCAAATTTATCAAACAAGGTGATGTGGATGGTTTAGATTTTAATATGAGTGACAGAACGAGAGGTCATGAGGTTTAAGTTAAACAAATCCCATTTTAATCGGGAAGGGAGAAAATCACTATTTCTATAATAGGTTAATAGACAAATGGAACAACTTTCCAGTGAATATTTTTAATTGTACAGGAGTAACGAATTTTAAGAAGAAGTTAGATATGCATAGGGGGATAGTTAGGAGGTACTACCCAGGTAGCACGACCATATGGGCCCACTTGGGTTGGTCCATATGGGATATCCATATGGGCCCTGCTGGGCAGCCCATGTGGATCCAGAAAGAAACGACCCCCTTTGTTCTATACTGGCCCAGTTGGGATTTTCCTACAATAGGGCCATGTGGGATTACTCAACTGGGCCCTGATGGGATTTTCCATCTGGGCCCGCGTGAGAAAACCCAACTGGGCCAGTATGGAACAAAAGGGGCCGTTTCTTTCTGGATCCATGTGGGCTGCCCATCATGGCCCATATGGGTAAACTATATAGCCCACTATGGGGAATTCCATATGGGTCCATGTGGGGTAACCCAACTGGGCCAGTAAAGAACAAAAGGGATCGTTTCTTTCTGGGTCCATGTGGGCTGCCCATCATGGCCCATATGGATAAACTATATAGCTCAGTATGGGGAATTTTATACGGGTCCATGTGGATCAACCCAACTAGGCCAGTATAGAACAAAAGGGGCCGTTTCTTTCTGGATCTGTATGGGCTGTCCATCCGGGCCCATATTTGTATTACGTTCGAAATTAAAAAAATAAATAAAATACAGAACAATTCCGCTTTTATTGAAAACGAAAACATTTGAAATCCTTAGAAAAAAATATTCCGCAATGAAATGTTTACAGTTACATTCAGCAATTCATTTTTAAGCAGATTCTCTACTCTAACAACATAGATAAAACCCATTTCCTCTAAACGCAGTAAATCCAATTGCCTTAAATAACGCACTTTCTCTATCATAATCCTTTCGTCACATTTCCAAACAATGGGTTTCTTGATAAGTGAAGAGTGCCTGAACGATCTTTTATCTCTTCTCCCAGTTACTTAGTGCCTGCCATAAAACACTTTCCTTAAAGCCGATCACTGCAGACCATTTTTCATACAGAACCAAACTACCTAAAGAACCAGTGATAGGCAGAACTGTCATTGAACTCTGCGACCGCAAAACCGTCAATCATACTCTGTGTCCTGATTGCTATAGTTTGATAGAAGGGGAAGTGACAAACTTATAGGAAATATGGGATATTGTTATTAATAAAATATTCTTTAAAGAAAGAAAACTGACGTCAAGAAAGAAAAAAAGAGCGAAAAATTAAAAAATCCATTTAATTGAAGAAACGATAATTTGTAACATTTTATTTTAAATATATACATGTACTATAGAATTTTTATTTATTTTTAAGTGGGAGAAAATGTTTACAAAAAAAGTCTGGTTTATCGATAATTCCAGTCTTGATAATTGAATCGATAATCTCGATAATTGAATGCCGGATAGCAGAACATATTATATTTTGAATGAAGACAATGCTCCTACAAGGAAAATATTTTGAATTAGGAAAAAATATTAAAAAAAGATCCAGTTAATCGACATTTCTGGATAAATAAAAACAGGACAATATTATTTTTTTGAAATTTTTACCTAAATGGATTTTTCTCAATCAATCAATAAAAAAAATGTTTGAAATCGGACAATTTAAAGCGTTCCCGTTGATTGAGAATTCCGTATAGTTAAATGTCGTATAACACCAAATATTTGTCACAAAAGGTTCCCACATCAGCCATCCTTTATCCAATACAAATATATTCTATATCTGAATTAGAAGAGATATTCTGGGCGAGGGAAACATACATAATACATAAAGGTAGAATTAATAACCTTTCTACTTGGCGCTTGGTGGTATTGATTGCGCTGGATGTCGGTTAAAAAGGAAATTTCAGATTATTAGTGTACATAAGTTAATTCTTCATATTTAACTCTTTACCTGATACACAATGAAGAGTGACATAGCACTAAAATTTTTTTTTACTTACTTTTTGATTGTTGTTAGTGCGTATATTTACGAAAAAATGGCCGATAACTCTTGTTTAACTTTAAAAACACCGAATCCTTTGGTACAGAAAGGCGGTGTCATTTGGGGGATAGATCATCATACCAAAATATACTTTGAAAGCGTCTTTTTTTAGCGTTTTTGACGTGCACACGTCTTACGGATAAGTAGTTGTACGGGGTCACATAGTGAACAACATTTGTAACATTCTTATAACTCCACGTGAAATCATGGGGATAATCGACATAGTACCATCGTGTTGAAGAAGGTACTCTCTTAAAAAAAGATACTTAAACGAGCATGTTCAGATAGTCATATTTTTTTTCTTTAAATACAATTGTATCGTAAATAAGCGTTGACGTACTCAAACTTAAGTAATCGTATTTTCTCAAAAATGAGCAGTGTGATTATTTATATTGCTAATCTCAGCTTCTGTTCAATTCATCTTAACAAAGCGACCTGACAAACTTAAAATAGGTGTTCAGAAGATGGTTTTCCACATTGTTCGATGTCGTTAGCTAAATGGAAACTGAGTTATTACATCTCAATTATCTTACTTCCCATTCTTTTGGCACACCTTTTAAACATTTCTTCTGTTTATATCATCTTCACGTTGCATTGGTAGTACAACGAATAAGACACATGATTGCGGTGCTTGAGAATCTGGGTTCGATTCTTGGTAAGTCTTGGTTGTAATCGTTATTTATTGAAAGTTATTTATGAAGTGAGCCTATGTCGGCCAGCATATTCTCTTTTTATTAATTTTTACTAATTTTTGAGTACATGTCTTTTTTAAAAATCATACTTATGTATTCGGAGCTATGATAAACATCGAATGCAATAAAAAAAATGTGTAAATTTTACTTATTTCTAAACACCTATATTTAAAAGTGTAGCAAAAGTAGTTTCGTCACAAATGAGAATGCAGTTTAAACAGTGTAACCTGAAGATTCATCGACTAATGCCATTTTCAATTCAAGGTCCTTTTCGCCTCTAGAAGAAGAACCAGACAGCCCATTCCTCCGCCACGAAGTAAGACACCGAGGGGGGCAACAATCATCGATTGATCAGCGGGTATTGATCAACAGCACCCGGGGGAAAAGGTGGGGTGCTCAATATGTCAAACAAAAGGGCAAGGGAGAGAGAGCCCGGGCACCCTCTAAAAATAGACCCCTTCTAGAAATGGAAAGTGGAGAAGTCATCGAGAGAGATTAAGAGTCGCTTGGTTAAGTGCTTAATGGACAAGCTATGGGCACGCACAACTCTCATGACGATTTCTTTGCTCTTGGCGGGAAGTTTTGTTACTGGGTATTTTGGGGAGAAGATAAAGGTAATGATTCAGTGGCAGAAATGACCCTTTTTTCAGGGGGTTCCGTGAGTTTTGGGTCTTAGAAAAGCGATCGGTGATAGTTTTGTTGCTGTTAAAAATAGGTAATCAAAAATAAGTAAAATGTACTCATTTTCTATTACATTTGATGCTTATCATATCTCCTAATATATAAGTTTAATTTTTGAAAATGGCATTTACTCAAAAATGAGCACAAGGAGTGAAAAGAGCGGTTGCTTGCTTCGAGCATGAATGGTCTGTAGTTGAGAGAATATAACGTCATAATTGTGAAGCCCACATCTCTGAGCGAAAGGCCCATCTCTTCAAAATTATGAGTTAAAAAATACTCGCGATTGGCTGATGAATTGAGAAATGTGTAACAGTGAAAATTTATGAATGGAATGACGTAATTAACCACGTGTCTGAGGCCATACATGTTGGCTTCACTTTGATGTTAGCGAGGGTGACGTCATGATTCCTCTACTACAAGGGATCCATGCTCGAAGGTTGCTTGCCTACATAAGCTGTCTTCATAAATCACTTTCAATAAATATCAACAATTACAACCAAGACTTTCCGGGAATCAAAGCCAGATCCTAAGGCACCACAGTCCAGATCCTTATCCGTTGTACTACCAGGGCGTCATGAAGAAGTTATAAACATAAGACTTGTTTAAAAGGTGTGCCAAAAGCATGAGAAGTAAGATAATTGAGTTGTAATAACTCGGCTCTTCATTTAAGCAATCGACATCAAATCATGTAGAAAACCGTCTTCTGAACAACTATTTTAAGTGTGTCAGGTAAGGTATTAAGTGTGTCAGGTAAGGTAAGACAGGTATTTTAAGTACGTCTGTTAAGATAACTTGAACAGAAGCTGATATTAACGATATTAAATCACACTGCTCATTTTTTATAAAGTACGATTACATAAATTTAAGTACGTCATCGCTCATTTACGATGCAATTGTACTCAAAGAAAAACGAGTAGATTCAGGCACTCATTTTTAAGTACCTTTCTCACAGTGTACAACCTAATCAATAATTGCAACAAATGGAAATATCTCTTTGTGTTTCAAGGAATACATTTTGGTAATAATATATCTGTTTATCCATCAATCATCAAGCCCCTCCTAGTTATTTATTTACAAATACATTATAACTACATATCTTTTAATAACATTGAAAATCGTTACGTTTCAAAAGCTATCCAACGTATTGATCATTCTCGACGCAAAAGTAATTACTAAGATTAAAAAAAAATAAGTTTTAAAGATTATCGATGAAATTCGATACTGCTAATTCGGGCTTTTAATCGATTAGTCCTTGTGTATCGGGGCAGATGGTTTGCCATGGCAAAGCAGAAGCCAGCGTCATCACTGTTAATGTAAAAGATGAGCTATAAACCTAAATGAGAGTTTAACTACTTTTCGATGAAAACTCGATTTATCATGTGTCACGAAAGGGACTTATGAAGACAGACTTGTCTGGTGGAGGTCGCAAAGGGTTTTGCAATTTTTGAGAGAACATGTGTTATAAGAGAATTTGTTATAAGAGCATGTGTAATAAGAGATGTTATGCTGACTGATTTGAATATGGCAACAAAGTATAGTAAGTAAACCATATATATAGATAGTATATACTATTTGAAATAACACTATTTTTTTTTAGCATTCAACGATTGTTAAGGCTATTTTTGTCAATTTTGACAATTGTTTCGCCATTGAATCACTTGACTTTTGATGAAACAAGAAATTTAAATTTTCGACGGAAGTCATTTATTTCGATTCGTTTTCCGTGGTATCGAATCAGATCGATTTCGGTTTTTGTATGTATATTGATATTTTAGTTTTTTTACACACAGTCGTTATTTATTTACGTCATTTTGAATAATGTAGAAAAGGACCACAAAAAAAAGACACATAACTTTTTATAAAAGTTTCAGTTTGACGACCGTATTTTTACACACAGTCGTTATTTATTTACGTCATTACGAATAATGTAGAAATGGACCAAAAAAAAAGACACATAACTTTTTATAAAAATTTCAGTTTGACGACCGTATTTTTACACACAGTCGTTATTTATTTACGTCATTACGAATGATGTAGAAAAGACCAAAAACAAAGTCACATAACTTTTTATAAAAGTTTCAGTTTTTCGACCGTACGTTTACACACAGTCGTTATTTATTTACGTCATTACGAATAATGTAGAAAGGGACCAAAAAAAAAAAAGACACATAACTTTTTATAAAATTTCAGTTTGACGACCGTATTTTTCCACACAGTCGTTATTTATTTACGTCATTACGAATAATGTAGAAAGGGACCAAAAAAAAAAAGACACATAACTTTTTATAAAAGTTTCAGTTTGGCGTCCGTATTTTTACAAACAGTCGTTATTTATTTACGTCATTCCAAATGATGTAGAAAGAGAACAAAAAAAAAGACACATAACTTTTTATAAAAATTTCAGTTTGGCGTCCGTATTTTTACACACAGTCGTTATTTATTTACGTCATTACGAATGATGTAGAAAAGACCAAAGTCACATAACTTTTTATAAAAGTTTCAGTTTTTCGACCGTACGTTTACACACAGTCGTTATTTATTTACGTCATTACGAATAATGTAGAAAGGGACCAAAAAAAAAGACACATAACTTTTTATAAAAGTTTCAGTTTGACGACCGTATTTTTACACACAGTCGTTATTTATTTACGTCATTACGAATAATGTAGAAATGGACCAAAAAAAAAGACACATAACTTTTTATAAAAATTTCAGTTTGACGACCGTATTTTTACACACAGTCGTTATTTATTTACGTCATTCCAAATGATGTAGAAAGAGAACAAAAAAAAAGACACATAACTTTTTATAAAAATTTCAGTTTGTCGACCGTATTTTTACACACAGTCGTTATTTATTTACGTCATTACGAATAATGTAGAAAGGGACCAAAAAAAAAAACCACATAACTTTTTATAAAAGTTTCAGTTTGACGACCGTATTTTTACACACAGTCGTTATTTATTTACGTCATTTCAAATAATGTAGAAAGGGACCAAAAAAAACCACATAACTTTTTATAAAAGTTTCAGTTTGACGACCGTATTTTTCCACACAGTCGTTATTTATTTACGTCATTACGAATAATGTAGAAAGGGACCAAAAAAAAAAAAGACACATAACTTTTTATAAAATTTCAGTTTGACGACCGTATTTTTCCACACAGTCGTTATTTATTTACGTCATTACGAATAATGTAGAAAGGGACCAAAAAAAAAAAGACACATAACTTTTTATAAAAGTTTCAGTTTGGCGTCCGTATTTTTACAAACAGTCGTTATTTATTTACGTCATTCCAAATGATGTAGAAAGAGAACAAAAAAAAAAGACACATAACTTTTTATAAAAATTTCAGTTTGGCGTCCGTATTTTTACACACAGTCGTTATTTATTTACGTCATTCCGAGTGATGTAGAAAGAGTACAAAAAAAATACACATAACTTTTTATAATAATTTCAGTTTGGCGTTCGTATTTTTAAACAAAGTTGTTATTTATTTACGTCATTCCGAATGATGTAGAAAGGGACAAAAAAAAAGACGCATAACTCTTTATAAAAATTTCAATTTGGCATTCGTATTTTTACATACAGTCGTTATTCGGATTTTCAATAATTTCTCTGGTACTTTTAATTAATTTTGTCAGTACATCGGTGATATTGTTAAAGTACAAATGAAAATATGCTTTTAATTTTACGCATAAGAAGCTCTAACGATCATAAAAACATCGTAACAGTTGGCAGCTCTGTTTAAGGAATTTGAATTATTTTAAAATTACGCCTAAGCAAAACATTTCGGCAACTAAAAAATAATTGCCCGGTGCCAATAACGCCTAACTTTTATCTCCTAATTTCAAACCCTGAATGTGAGTCTTCACCACTTGCCAAACTTTCAAATAATTGTTCCATATCCATCTAAAAATTGGGAACCTCTGATTTAGGAAACAAACGACAAACACAAACTCTATGCATGAAACGAATAATGACAGTATACTAGTATAAATTAACTTTAATCATTATTCTAATTTTAGGCTACTACAGCAAAGCAGGAAGAATAATTAGCTAATAATATTCATTGGTTCCCTGTTAAAAGCATATTATCATATAAAAACCATTTATCCGACTTCCCCCAGACAGCTATTTTCAAACTAATTAGTATTTGTTATTTCCTTTGAAAAATAACATGGATTAGATAACATTTTACTTTGTTCTGAGGTATAATTAGTTACTAAAGAAGAGCTTATCGCTAAAACTTTAGTTCCATGACGCTTAGCGAAATATTTCAAAATTGTTTTCCCAATTGTTTTTCAAAAACGCTAATAGATTGTTAGCAGTTCTTAACTTGTGATATCAGTAGGGGGTAGTGTACCAGTTGCGTACCAGTAGGGGGTAAGTAGTGATCTTGTTGGGAGTACGCGAAAGTAACATCGGTAGTAGTGAAAAACACCCAAAATAAGAATAAATGTAATAAGAATTATCGAAAATAAAAACCTTTGTCATCAATTTGAGTAGTTTGATTAATTTGCTAATTAACTTAAGAACATCACTGCCCAACAAAAACAAAGTTCTTTTTTGCATAGAGGGGTGAGTGAGAAGGGGGTTTTCATAAATTAAAAAAAGTTTTGTCAAGGGGTACACGGAAAAAAAAAGGCTGAGAACCACTGGGCTACGTCAAGAAAAGTGTTTCATTAAAATCTAAGGATATAATCTTGCCATTTATAGAGGTTTTGGTAAGGCCACATTTAGAGTATATGTTCCCGGGTGTTTCCAGAGCCCCAGTTGCTCAGTAGATAAAGGCGTTCAGCTGCTAATCAGAGGATTGGTGGTTCGAATCCGTGCGATGGACTTGACAAAGAAAAGTAAAAAAGTAGTGATCTTGCGATTGGAAGGTTGCCAGCTTCGCTACAAAAATACTAGAAAGTCGTCCAGAACATCCAAAAATTATACTGGCGTGTATACGGGACTGGTGCACGATACATCTGATCGGGGTCCAATTTCCTGGCGAATATTGAGGTTGCGTCGGGTGCCAGCTCAGGTGTTTTCCTCGTCATATGACCATGGTTCAAAAATACGAGGCATCGTTTCCATGTCTTTCCTTCGAGATAGGCCCCGATCCGTCTCCAATAACCCAATGTGCAGCTCCAGTGCGACGTTAATTAACCAAACCATCTAGAGTATGTTGTACAGCTTTGGTTACCATATTATAAAAATATAAAGACCTCCGTGGCCGAGCGGTTAAAGGCGTCAGCTGGGACTCCGAAGATTCCTAGTTCGATCCTAGGCGATGGACTTGACAAAGAAAAGTAAAAAAAGTAGTGATCTTGTGATCGGAGGGTTGACAGCTTCGCTACAAAATACTAGAAAAGTCGTCCAGAACATCCGCAAAAATATGGGTATACAAAACTTCCAATGTTAAACCGCGTCCGTAAAACAGTCCAGAAGTCGAACTACATTTCGTAAAAAAATAAAACCAGTATTGGTGGAACCGTATCTGTGAAACCTTATATTTAATACAAGAATTTTTTTTAATTCAAAATTAACGGAGATACGTTTTTTTTTTAATTTGCGCAAAGTTAGTCGATTTGTCACTTTTTCAAATTATAAAGCCTGAATTTGTTAAACAAGCTAGACACTACAATATTCAACTAATTCTTTTGATTAATAGATTATACGATAGCTTTATGCAATTACTAGGCTCTTTTGTTATTTTTAGTTTATAATATTAAACAATACATTACACTTTTAGGGTGATACATTCTGACACTACATCTTCATGAAAAATAGCACGAATGACATACATATCATTTTACAGTAAATGGAGCTCCGATGCATCTAAAATCATCGTGAAATAAATGAAATCACGTACGAGGCGCGGTGGCTTCGGATGGAACAGTTTATCTTCCATTATGTTAGCGAGGATTTTATTGGCGAACAATTCCTATTGATTTAATGTGCTGAAGAGAATTATTTCCCCCGCAACCCAATCAACTAGATCGAGTAGTGTCGATTGAAAGGCTTCAATTCCGATTGGTCTGTTGCTGTCGTTTATTTTATTTCTTTGTGTCTTTTTTTTGTCGTTTGTCCTGTTGTATTTTTTTAATTCACGTTTTTAGTAGTTCGTCGTCTTTAATAGAACCTCTTTTAAACGTTCTTTCTTTAAAGCTCGATGCCTTTTCTTGTCCCATTGTTTTAAACTGTCTATTCTTCTTGGGATTATTGAACGGTAGAATTTCTTTAAAAAAAAAGACCAGTAGGGTGGAGTAGGGTAAGTGCAACCGTAGTGGAACCTTTTTTGTGATTTTTTTTTTTGACGAAACAGATTACATATTTCGTCAAAATGACAAAATTAATTTTGTCGGTTTTTTGGACGAAATTAATTTTGTCGTTTTTTTGACGAAATTAATTTTGTCAAAAAGGAGGACGATTTTAAATGATATAGTAATTCAGTATCGACGAGCTGACTCGAATCGCGGACCTTTCGTTCCACAGTCTAACGATCTATCAACTCGGCCAAAAGGGATCGTTTGATTTCTAAATAAGAACCAAACATGAGCTGATGACCAAGAAAAGAGCCAAAATGAAATATGAGTAAATGACTTTCGTTCAAAATTTGAGGATTCTCGTTTCGTCAAAAGACACGGAATTCAATGACGATACTATTGTCAAATATAACGAAAGAGGCCTTGGCGATCGCCGAATTCTCAGAAAAGATAGTGTTATTTATGAAAGTGCACTTACAACATACTTAATATGCACTATTCCCGCTATACACGGTGAATTATTTTTGTTCCAATCTAGATTGCAACTCGCATGATGGGAATCGGTCCAACTCATTTAGGTAATCCATTGCGCCGATTATTCAGTCATTCACTGGCGCAGCGTAGGCATCCAAAAAATTAAAACTACCATTTTTGCGCGTTCTTTGATCGTCAAGGCTATTTTTGTCAGTTTTGACATCGTTTCGTCATTGAATCACTTGACTTTTTACGAAACGTGAATATATAATTTTTAATAAAAGTAATTTACTTCTTTTCTTTAATTGGTGATATCGGGTAAATCGGTTCTAATTTCGGTTTTTATATACATATTGCCATAATTTAAATAAGCTTTTCTGGCTCAGTCAATAGCCCGCGTGACGTTAGACCAAACGATCCGTTGTTCGAGTTGAGCCGCCGATTTTTTTATTTGAAATCGATTTCATTTTTGAAGAAATATTCAATCAGGGCAAGCAGGTACCAGTTTCGTCAAAAATTACGACAATTTCTTGGAATATGAGAAGGCATTTTTAACAGAGTAGATTCTTGAATTGAGTGTCTAGTTTACCTTTTGCAACAACAGTCAGTAAATATTGGATAAAATCTGCACTGAACAAGTTACCTTTGACAATAATTTTGTTTTTTCAATTCATATAATCGAAAAGACGAATGAAAAAATATATTTATTCGCAAAAACTGAACGAAAACGCAAAAACGTCAATCGAATTTTCTTTCTTTACAGCAATACAAGTATGACCACATGTTAAAATTAAAAAAAAAAAAATACTCGTAGGGAAACCTCCAGATGTTCTGTACAAAGGGATCAATCCATCACATTTATTTTTCCTCACCTGCTGAAGTTTTTGAGAAAAATCCAAATATTAAAAAATTCAATTTTTCCACGCAAAGGGTATTTTTTTTAATGGAATCTGCAAAATAAAAATGGAGAAGAAGTTTAACTTAAGTAGTGGGTGGTACTCCCGGTTTTAGAGAGAAATAGCATCTGTTATTTTTTTATTATGGGATTATTTCAAATATATAGTCTTTATGTAAGGTCTTGGCACTGTTAAAAATAGGTAAACAAATTAAGTAAAATGTACTCATTTTTGAATACACTGAAACCTGTTTTTGTGCGGTGGATAGGGACCGCATAAAAAAAACGCATAAAAAAAATTCGCACAAAACTTTACGAGTAGCTATAAAAAATAGTTTTCGCAACACAATTAAAAAATATTTTTTTTCGGTGGATAGGGACCGCATAAAAAAAACGCATAAAAAAAATTCGCACAAAACTTTACGAGTAGCTATAAAAAATAATTTTCGCAACACAATTAAAAAATATTTTTTTTCGGTGGATAGGGACCGCATAAAAAAAAACGCATAAAAAAAATTCGCACAAAACTTTACGAGTAGCTATAAAAAAGAGTTTTCGCAACACAATTAAAAAATAGTTTTTTTCGGTGGATAGGGACCGCATCAAAAAAAGTCTCACATAGAAAATAATTTAAAACCTTACGAAATAACTAGGAATTGCTTTTTTATTAAACGAAATCAAGACACGAGGCTTGATAGCTACTTGGAATCTTGCCAAACATTTTGGAATCTGAATTAAAAAATACACATGCGAACATTTATAAATATTTTATTTACATATGTACTTATTTTACACATACAAAACTTTTCAAAACGTATAACCATTATCCTTCGTAGTCGGACACACAATACGCGAACTTGGTTCAAAATCGCTTTCGTCACTTGAAGATACTTCCTCGCATTCGTTTTGAGTCGACTTTTTTTTTTCTGTTACCATGGAGACAGTGATCAGTTTTTGCGACGACTGTTGTTTCACTAGACGCTTGTATATGTCTCGGTAGTCAGATAATCAATTATCTTCCAATTTGATTGAAATTTTCATATACCGCAAAATAAAAAATTGCACAAAAACAGGTTTGAGTGTATATTCAATGCTTATCATGGCTTCGAATACATGTTGCATTTTTGAAAAAGACTTGTACTCAAAAATAAGTAAAAATGAATAAAATTAGCAGTATCTTGCCTACGTATTCTGTATTCATAAATCGCTTTCAATAAATATCATCAATTTCAACCAAGGCATATCGTGAATCGAACCCAGATCCTGTGAAATCGCAGCCCAGTGCTTTATCAGTTGTACTTAATAAGACATGTACGTAATACGTATAAAAAAGACATATACTTAAAATGTGATGTATTAAAAATAGGTACAATGGGTAAAAATTAATAAAAACAGCAGGTGCTTGCAATACATAGAATGCCTTCATAAATCACTTTCAATAAATATCAACAATTACAACCAAGACTTACCGGGAATCGAAATCAGATCAGCAGGCACCGCTGTCCAGAGTCTTATCCGTTAAGCTACCACGGCGACGTGAAGAAGTTATAAACAGAAGAAATGTTAACGCGTGCCAAAAAAATGGGAAGTAAGGTAATTGAGTTGTAATAACTCAGTTTCCATTTAAGCAATCGACATCAAAATAATTTGGAAAACCATCTTCTGAACAACTACTTTAAGTTTTGCCAGATCGCTTTATTAAGATGGCTTGAACAGAAGCTGATATAAACAATTTTAAATCACTATGCTCATTTTTGCGAAAGTACGATTACTTAAATTTGAGTACGTCATTTCAAAATTCTATTTCAGAAACAGATTAAAATACCCTTTTCATTACATTCTTGAAAATTTCAAGAAGCAGGATTCCGGTTAGGGTAAAAATAGAACTATTCTGTACATTATTTTGTAATTATATAAACATTTTCGAACCTTTTATTTCCAATATCTCGAACGATTACTACTCCTAGATGTACAAGTGTGGTTTCAAAATGTACAGTTAGTTTCATTCTTCGAGCATGGATCCTTTATAGTAGATAAAACATAATATTATAATCTCGCTAACATCAAAGTGAGGCCAACATGTATGGCCTCAGACACGTGGTTAATTACGTCATTCCATTCATAAATTTTCACTGTTACACATTTCAAAATTCATCAGCCAATCGCGAGTATTTCTTAATTCATAATTTTGAAAAGAAGTCACGTGTCTGCGGCCATTCGGTCAGAGATGTTGGTTTCACGATTAAGACGTCATATTCGCTCTACTACAGTCCATTCATGCTCGAAGGTTTCATTGTATAATAATTTAAAAAAATTATCCAGTATATTCTGTTTTCATCAATAGGCTTTTTGAATTCTTTTTAAATATACAGCTTTTAAAAATGTTCCTGAAAACAATAAATTGGATTTTTTTTTAATGAAGTATTTGTATGAATTTAGTGCATTTCTGGTTAAAATTTAAATTCTAGTAAGTTATTTCTAGTTAACGAAATATTGAACGATACATATAAATTTATCAAATTTATTTCTTATGTTTCAAAAACTTGATATTTTCACCCTTTTTACCAATTTTTAAAAATTAAGTATTCAATTAAAACCAAGATTTTATAGAAATTTATAAAGAACTACAGATATACATTTTGCAATAAAAACTATGAAAACAGAGTAGATAATATTGTACGAAATATAGTAAAATGCACTGGTGTCAAACCAGTATTATTTCTTTAATTATTAATATAATTTTAACAGGTAAAAAAGTTTGTAAACCAATATCTCCTAGTTAAGATAGTGTTGGTTAACACATTACATTTTTTTTGATAATGCGCAATTTTTTTAAACACAATATCGTCGGTTTAATTTTTAAATCACGGATTCATCAGCCGTAGCAAAAGCCGTCTGGCGACGAAATTCAAATAATTCACTTCTAAATGTGGAAATGTTTAAAAAGAAGTAATCAGAATACCCGAGCTTAGTTTTCATCATCAAGCAGCTTTTGCTATAGCTGATGAATCCGTGGGCCGTCTGTATACCCACAAGGTATTTTTCTGTAAAAGGTATTTTTCTGTTTGAAAAGCAAGGTACAAGTGCTGATTTTTCACTGAATTCCTACAGATTTTATAAGGTATAATGATGAAAAGTTCTGTTTGTTTTGGTTAATTAACGTCGCACTAAAACTTCACACTTGTCTATTGGCGACGGTCCGGGACCTATCTCGAAGGAAAGACCCGGGAACGAAGCCTCGTATTTTTGAACCATTGTCAGATGACCAGGACAACCTTCGAGCATGAATGCACTGTAGTAGAGCGAATAGGGCGTCATAATCGTGAAACCAACATCTCAGACCGAATGGCCTCAAACACGTGACTTCTTTTCAAAATTATGAGTTAAAAAATACTCGCGATTGGCTGATGAATTGGGTAATGTGTAACAGTGAAAATTTATTAATGGAATGGCGTAATTAACCACCTGTCTGAGGCCATACATGTAGGCCTCACTTTGATGTTAGCGAGATTATAACTTTATGTTTTCTCTACTGTGAAAGATCCATGCTAGAAGAGGACAACACTTGAACTGGTACCCGAAGCAACGTCAATAGGCGTCAGGAACTAATATTTTAGCTAACAAGAAAAAGACTTAACATGTAAAAATTATGAAATTTGGTTCACCTGATAATAAGTTTATATGACATTTTCAAAACAGTTGCGTATAGTTAAAATAAAATAGGTTTGGTTTTGTTAATTAACGTCGCACTAGAGCTGCACAGTGGGCTATTGGCGACGGTTCGGGGTCAATCTCGAAGGAAAGACCCGGGAACACATAAAATAAAATAAGCTCATTAGCAATAACTGAGTAAGCAATTCCAATCGGATTAAATAAATGAACTAATAAAATAAAAACACTCAATACAAGAACAAAATGATCGATTCCCAAAACATATTGTAAAAGAAGAAAGCTATAAAGGAAGAAATATACTTCCCAAAATTAGCAATTTTTCCTCAGAAGCTGGCTTTCGAGCAAATTGGGTCGGGAATGTTTTTTGCCGGTTTTTCTTTTATTTTGAGGCTGTCAGGCCGAGAAAGAAAACTTTATGTTGTATCCGGTGCTGGGGGTTTCTGTTTCCGCAACAGCCGAAGAAACCTTTAAAAATATCCGATTCTGAGTAGCGTGGCTGGGAGGGTGCCAGTATACGAGTTGTTCGAACACTTCACTTAACAAGATGTTTGGATTTGAGGAACTCTCTTGGGGGTTGAGGTTTACGGTTTTAATCGCTGATAGACTTACTTGGAAAGTCTTTGTTGTTTTAGTTTGGCAGGTTTTATTTAACTCGCTGTGTCGTTTGTTTTTGTGGTCTCGGATCTCGCGACTAAATTTAAACCCTTTCGACTCGGGGAACGTGTCTGATATTTAAGTTCTTCTTTTTGTGGAAAAGTTCTTTTAATATCGAACAGTTGTTCTTTTTGTGGAAAAGTTCTTTTATGGAACAGTTGTTCTTTTTATGGAACAGTTGTTCTTTTTGCAAAAAAATTATTTTTATAAAACAATTGTTCTTTTTGGGGAAAAGTTTTTTTTATGGGACAGTTGTTCTTTTTGCGGAAAAATTCTTTTTATAGAACAGTTGTACTTTTTATGGAACATTTGTTCTTTTTGTGGAACATTTGTTCTTTTTATGGAAAAGTTCTTTATATGGAACAGTTGTTCTTTTTGTGGAAAAATTCTTTTTATGGAACAGAAAGAATTATTCTTTAGAGTGTTCCTTTTATGTTTAGGGTGGGTAAGTGAGTTGAACAATTAAAACTCGTTAAATCAAAAAGAAATCGAAATTCGAGATTTTCGCGCCATTTTATAAGTTTAACCAACCTTTGTGGGGTTCGTAGCTCAAACAGTTTATTGCTGCAAATCTATTTAAATCCGCTTGCTGCTTCCTTCACCTGTTAAATATATTCGATTCAACATGCGTCAAAACTTGTTATATCCGTACAAACGTACCTATAAATACTTGGTTTGCCTTCAGGTATTACGATTCTTTTTTTTTTAGTATTATGCGCCTCCTATCAATATTTTTCACTTAGTTTTGGGTAAGAGAATGGCAACACTGTCTCATGTGAGGGAACCAATAAACGTGCAAAATATTGCGAAATATTAATGTTTTCCTTGTAATTCAAAGGTTGATCATTTTGTACTTTAAATAAATATTTTAAAATTCAAATATTATCATGACTAAACGCTTGATAACAGAATGCATACATTAAATATAGTAATAACATTCAATTAAATATAGAAATTTACAATTATTCGCTAACTTAAAGGAAATGTATTTCTGATTGCTGGATTAGACATTTGCTATTGTTTCTAATTACAGCGAAAAAGGAAAATGCATTCGCTGCAACTTCCTTAATCAAACAAATAGGTTTCTTGGTTATGTGTATTTCATTACGTATAATACAAAAGAATTTTACGGAACTATATTCTTCTGCATGAAGATTTATTAATCTAAGTACTTATGAAGTGCTCGAACAGAAATGCAGTTTCACACATAGAGTAATGATACAAATAGAGGAATAAAAATGCTGATTTCCGTGTGTCCATCATTGAAACCACGTGATAGGTGGAAATGCCAATTCATTCATGCGCCAATATTACTTGGCAGGCCTTGGCGACTTTAAGAACTAAACGAGATCGAAGTATTGTAATAGGGTTTTGTGTTTAATTTTGTATTTAAATATCGTTTTTTTGTTTGAACGAGTGGCACAATTTAAGGGAGTTTAACAGATATATTAAGGAGATATTTCTTACTTTGTAGTTTTGAAATAATTGCATTACGTTGTTATGTAAAAAATGTACCATAAGCGAAGTTCTTTCAATTGTTATTTTGTATACTTCAATAAGAAAATATGAACAATAAAACCTGATAAATATAAAGAGTTTCGCTTCTTCGAGTATTGAACACAAATAAAATATTTTCGTTTCGTTAATGAAGCGGAAATATTTAGAGCATATTGTTTGAAATTAAGTAAATACGTACAGCCGCGGAAAAAAAAAACGAACCACCGATGATTATTTCGTTAGTTTTTATAGTAGAGCTAAACTTAATATACCATTTTGTAGGAAATAAAGTCTACTATACATTGAAATACAAAAAATTTGCATAGGGGACTATCTTCATACTTGAATCCGCACCAACTTTAAAATTTTCAATAGCAACACCTACTTTTGATAGCGCAGAAATGTTCCCCGCCCTCAAAATAATCTAAATACAAATTTTCGTTAATTTCCTACATTTATATGCAGAGATATTAGACAATATGTATCGATCTTATTTGAGGGGCTACTTCCACAGTGAACAAAGTATTAGTGAGACTTCGAAATAAAGTACGCTGGTAGAAAATGTTTTGGCGTTAGCCGTGGTTCTTATTTTCCCGTGGTCATTCATTCCCCCACTCATGTATACCCTTCGCCTCTATATAAGAATTTATAATTTTATACCAACGCGATCACAGCGCTTTTAATTCTCAAAATTCGTAGATTTCTGCAGATTTTAAATTTGTATATGACCCCTTAAATGATCATTTGATGCACATTATAATATTGCCAAAAAACTACAAAGAGGAAAATCATGAAATTTTAGATATGCATATAAAACGTTTTTCTGAATGCATCACTATCAAAATATAGCATGGTTGCTATTCATAAATTTTATGAATATTAATATCCTAATTTAAATAAAATTAAAAAATATACATATAAGTAATGAAAGTTAGTGTATTTTATTTGGGTCGTTTAGAAGTAACACGCATACAAATTTCAGCTTAATAAAATTATTATTTCGAAAGATATGATTAAAAGTTTAAGAAATTCATTTAACATTACGAGTTCCAAACTTTCGATATTCATAATTAAAAAACTACTTAACCAAATGACTTGCAAATTGATATTCAACGATACATTTTGTCGTAGATTCTAAATATTGAATCAAAATTGGGTGTTGCTATTGGAAATTGTAAAGTTGGTGCGGATTTTAATATGAGGATAGTCCCCTATGCAAATTTTTTGTATATCAATGTGTAGTAGACTTTATTTCCTACAAAATGGTATATTAAGTTTAGCTCTACTATCAAAACTAACGAAATAATCATCGGTGGTTCGTTTTTTTTTCCGCGGCTGTACATATATGTTAAGAAGTTGAATACAGACAGAACTTCTTATCACCAAAAAAGAAGAAAGTGCGGCAAATTTGAAACTCCTGCAGATGTCTGTACGCCAAATGTGGCAGCGCTATAACCACGTGGTGTTGGCTTTTCTTTTCAATGTTGACACCGCGGCCTTATGAGAGTCTGGTATTGAAGGCGATCTCTATTTAATATTACAACTCTCTGGTTTCACATACTTATGTATCAATCAGTAGCGGCCGTGGTCGAAAATGTTAGTGCAGCCGAAATCATGTGAAATCCCCTATTTTTCATACATGAACGGAATTTCTTTAATATTTATTACTAAAATCAAAGTTTCCTTTTAATTTTTACGAAATGATAACATGCTAAAAAATAGAAAACACTTACTTATTTTTCGAAAATTAAATCGATCCTCCTTTCTTTGAAACTTACGAATCGGTCAATTTTAATATTAATTTAAGTAATGAAACAACAACACACGTGTAAACTTATCAAGAAAACTATATCCATCTGGAGGGATTCTCCTGGAAATTATCGGTCCTCCCCTCCCCCCCCCCCTCCCCAGCCTGCCCCGCCGATCCATGCACGAGCCAATCAGTTCATAGCAGTCCCAAGTACAGCAGATTTAAAAAAAATCCTTTTGGGCTGCATTTGTTTCGTCACAACCTCCATTTTAGCGTGTAATGGAATTCATGCTACGTAAGGTTGTCATGGCAACGATGCAGCCGATTTCGAATTTCGCTTTTTGGCTGCAGTTTTGATTGAATGCAGTTTGCTATTTATCGGAGATGTTTTTTACTTACAGTAGAAATTTCGTCTCCATTTCCAATTCTAATCTTCATTTAAGAAAATTAGTAGAATATATAATTTTATTTTTAAAATACACTATTAAAATTAGGTGCAGCCCGGCTGTACTTGCTGTAGCCCACGAGCCGCCACTGGTATCAATTACATACACAGTTGTTTCAGTAACTAGTAGACTCGCGTTTGGTAACATTAATAATTAGATAATGTTAATTTAATTTTTGTACTTGATCAAAGGGCATAACGCAAGTGAATTTTGGCATACTTACGTAATTCGGTCAATAACATGTTATTTTACCATAATATTTAGCACTTTTATAATATATGTTAATTGATAAGATCATTTGCAAGGTCCCTGTTTTAATCGATCTTTCGGGATTTCGTATGATTGTAAATTTGTTTGTTACGCAGTTGCAATCAAACGCGTTGTTCGATTTTCTTCAAATTTGGCCTGATTGTGCCTCGAAGTCATTTAAAATTACGTATTTTTTTGGTCGCGAGGTCTAACGTTCCCAGAACTACCAGTTACTTATGAGTTTTGTGCGAAAGCGTTTTTCGGAGGATAGCCATATAGATCAATGTAAATTAATATTAGGATGTTTTCCGATTTTGTTATGATATTATTTTAAATGTGCAGAAAACATGAATAAATAAAATTTAGGAAACTGTGTCTAAACGGTTGCAGAATTTAAAGCATGTAACGTTAAAATAAACAGTGGGTTCGGGTGCAAATTTAATTCATAAATAGCTATGATATACGATTACAATTTTTAATTTGTTGACAAAAACTACAACGAAACGAACGAATTGAACGAACACCACTAATCGAACTAATTGAACGAAGCGAACAAATCGAGCAATTTTAACAAAGTCGAGCGAATGGAGCGAAAAGAACGAAACGGAGGATCCAAGGAACGAACTGAATAAGTAGAAATAATCGAACACATCGCACGTAACGAAAAATATCTAACTATCTAACGAATCGAACGAACGAACCAAACGACTGCGAGATGCGGCGAAGTCTCCATGAAAATGAGACTTCGGATATGACGTATGACGAGTCAACTGTGACGTACACCCGTTACATTTCCATCCAACCGAAATGCCAACTCTTCCTAGTGCTTTGGTTTGGTTCAGTGGCGTACGCAGGGGGTGGTTGAGGGGGGTTGTAACCCCCCCCCCAACGGTATGAAGTTTTTAAAAAAATTAGTACAAAATAATGCTTGTTTTCCCAATTAATAAAAAATTCCAAAACAAAACAAAAAGTTTTTAAAAAAATACAACGTTTTTTTTTTTTTTTTGCATTTAAAACCCTACATTTATTTGCAAGAAAAATGACACAATTTCGGCGCGGGGTACTGACAAGCGGGAGGTTTATGCTAACAATTTATGCATTTTATTACTGGGTAGTCCGACCCGATGTCCACCGACAAGCACCATCATTTTCACTTAGACGTAACATTTTATTGTTCAAAGATCTCCTTTCGTAAATAGGAAGAGTTATGCATCCATTCTGTAAAGAAGAACCTTTTTTAAAATCATTGACTGTTTTTCTAGAGGGGGGGTTGGATGTTGCCCCCTCACTTTTTCAATATTGTACTTTTAAAAATGAAACGTAAC